>JADMNL010000030.1:191975000-193175000 GCA_016271365.2 Neoceratodus forsteri
AATACAAAATCACACATGCCCACACAATGCATATACTAACACATATATATTATATATATATATATATATATATATATATATTATGGTAGCAACGGTAGTGCTACCAGTTAGGTTGAAGAGCCATTTCTATGTTAAACCCTTAAACTTTGCACCTTAATAACTTTGCAACCGTTTGATGGATTTGCCTGAAATTTGGAATTTATGATCAAGAACCATAGGCCTTGGGATCTGCCAAGTTTCATACTGGTCAGATATCTGACTGCAGAGTTATTAAGTGTGATCTGTCTTGGCGATGTTTACAGCTTTTCTGGAATTCTGTGGTCGGCTTCTACAGGTCGTATGGTTTATGGACCGGCCCGAAATTCAGGGAACGCAGCCAGGGTCCTCGATGTGCCTCAAGATTTCGTGAAAAATATTAAACAGTTCAAAAGTTATTCAAAAACAGTTTCCCATTATAAGTCAATGGGAAAGTTAAAAGTTCAACACTTTCGCAAATGCATTTTACTTTCAAATGGGCCTGTTACTTTTGCAAATCGGCCATTTTGTTTTCAGTTGGTGATCAGAAAAATGGTTGGCATTTAAATTTGGGACCTCTAGCAACCTAATTTTTTTGTATTCACCTAGTCGGGCCCTGAGGATGCTTGCCATGTCTTTGTTTTGTGGTAAACACCCCAGAAATATGTTTTCAAATTTCTGGAAAAAGTACTAGGTCTCCGAAAGTGTACAAATACTATGACTTTAAATAGTGCGATAGTAATTTTCTAGTCTGTGGAAAATGACAGCAATTCTTTGGCACTGCACTGCAAAATAACCGCTGGGAGTTTTGGGCTGAAATTTGAGGAACGTAGCCGACATCTCACAGATGTGCCTTTCAGTGTTGTATTGAAAAAATATTACAAGCGGCAAAGTTATGGCACTCCAAAGTTGACAGTTTTTCCATAGGATAACATTACGGTGCTCTAAGCATTACAGGAATCCTTTGGCACCCTGCTGCAAAATAACGGTTTGGTCTTTTTTCCTGAAATTTGAGGGAAGACAGCCAACAGTACACAGATGTGCCTTTCAGTAGTTTGGTGAAAAATATCACATGGCGGCAAAGTTATGGTACTCCAACTTTTCTTTTTCCCCATAGGATAACATTACAGAGTTTGCCGCTTTTCAGGGCCCATATCTCGGAAACGGTGTAGATACGGACTTTCGTCAGAAAATTTCTTAGCTCCCAATGGGGCTAAGATTCAAATTAGCCAGGACAGTTGTAAATAATATGACTTAAATTTTTTTTCACGTCAGACGGTTCCTGAGATATAATGTATTTAGTATTCTAAGATCTAATTTTCTGCGCCGATACTCATTATTTTGCATACATTATTTGTACTCACTGTCTTTCTCAATGCAGGTTTTGGGAAAACCAGCCTGTCTTCCATTACTGTTGCCCTTTCCGCTTGCGATCCGCACCGCTTCACTTACCATCGATCGTCCTGCGCCACCATGTGCTTATCCTTATGCTTTCATTTGCGCTTATGCTTCGTTATTTTTTGCCATTTCTGTCTACAGTACTGTTTATCTTACTGTTTCACTTTACATCACCATGCCCATTGACATTTCTGTTTGCAGGCACCATGTTACTATGTGACAACACATCACGTGGCAGACCATTCCCGCTCTACGCCACCATGTGCGTTACCTTTCTGTTCTCATTCGTGCTTGTGTTACCATGTGCGCCACTGTTAGCATTTCTGTTTGCGCGGTTGTCCCTGTTAGTATGCCACAACACATCATGTGGCGGGAGTGCGGGCTCACTGCATCATGCAGCGAGTGCGGCCGCTGCATTACATTCACTATTTCTCGTTATCATTCTCAAAGAAGGGAATAGAGGCAAAACTCCTTTATGCATTGAGTTAAGTTGTTAGCGACAGTGAGAACGCTGTTAGGCTGAAAACCCCTTGACCCCTCGCCACCTTCAACCGGCAGCGCATGATCGTGGGTCCCAACTCTCACCCCATTCTCCTATACTTCTGCTACTTTACACATGTCATGGGGTATGAGGGTTGGGGCTAACGATCCCAATGCACCTCTCATGCAGGACTGAGAATCCAAGGGGTTTTCAACCAACAGCGAATTTCCTCACTTTTGTCGCTGTGGAACAACCCTAACTAATGCATTAAATGGATTTTTTTGCCTCTAATATCTATATATATACATATACATATATATGTATGTATATATATATATACACACACACAATGTGTGTGTGTGTGTGTGTATATATATATATATATATATATATATATATATTTTTTTTTTACACACGCCTGGCAGTATAGCCTAGAGGTTAGAGGAACAGGGTGTAAATAAGCTTGATACATCCAGCAGACCAGAATTTGATCCTCACAACCTCTATTTGCATACTGTGAGACTCTGAGCAAGTCACTTAACGCTAGTGCTCCCAGGTCGCCTCTGAAAACAGGCACTTGTGCCTAGTGGGCCTTACCCGTGACCAAAGACCAAAATAAAAAATATATAGAGAGAGAGAAACATAGAAGTGGACAGCAGATAAGGCCCATCCAGTCTGCCCATTTTTTTCACTATATGTGCCATAGGCCTTTGCTCTGTCAATGGCCTATCTATTCATACTCATCTGTATTGCTCCCTTATGCCTATCCCATGCCTGTTTGAAGCCTTGCACTGTATTCATATCCACCACTTCCTGAGGTAGGCCGCTCATGCATCCACCACCCTTTCTGTGAAAAAGGACTTCCTCACATTACCCCTCAATGTAACACTTGTAGGAAAAAAACACAGACCTAACTGAACCAGCCCCGCATGGCAGAAAGGGCCAATCCCATTTGCAGCTGGTAGGCTAAATCATGAGGACTAGCTCTAACATGAAAACAGGTCAGAGTGAGGACGATTCTCCAAGCTGCCATCCTTTGCACAGAGGTTTCAGCCATATACTATGTGAAGTCTGCGAGGGTCGACAACCTGGGGAGAGGGTTTGCCAATAGGAAGTCGTTAAATTCAAAATGTTGGCCTTCTAGTAACATCACTGGCTTGGCTTTGGGTGCTGGCGCGAGCCTGCTGGCCCTGATGCTGGTGTTGCTGGGCTGGATGTGCCGCAGGGGTGAAGGCCGAAGGGCTTAGGCTGCTGCTAGCGGCCTTGTCCTTCTTGGGCAGACATGACCGAGTCCAAGGTGGCGCGGACTTCTCGATCCGCTGAAGATGACCTCCACCGGACCGAACAAGTCGGTACCCAGGAAGGAACATCTGCCAGCTTGTGCTGGGTATCCGCCATAAAGGTGGAGATCCACAGCCAAGCTCTGCGGCGATGGCCACTGCAGCCGCTACTGACCTGGCACACAAGTCAGCGATGTCCAAGAAGGTTTGAGCTGCTGTTTGGCCACCGCCTTCCCTGATCCCGCAGCCGCTTGACAGTCATTTGTTGTCAGCCGGAGATGAGGGAATCGCCTCATCCAGGGAGCCCAAAAGGGCGGTGAAAAGTGTGCCATCAGGACGCCGAAAGCAGCCTGATGAAGGCCTAGGAGGAAGCAGCATAGACTTTCCACCGGAGTAGTCCAATTTCTGGACTCTATCAGATGGCTTGTCCACATCCTGAGCGCTCCCGAATGCCGGAAAAGCTGTCGGTCACTAGCCCTCCGTGAGAGGGTGCTCCAAGAAACCGCCAGTGAACGTAGGGACAGCATACCCTGAGCTATCCTGGCCAAGATGCTGGACAAGAAGCTGGCTGCTGCCATTGTTCCCGGCCGGGCCAACAATAGCTTCCACCTGGAAGGCATCCATAGGATACCGTCGCAGTTATCTCCGTGAGGGATACCTGGACCGCTTTGAAACAGGTTCGAGCTTCATCCCAGTGGACCCAGATAAGTCGAAGCATTCCAAGGAACGAGATGGGCTCTCGCTCCACCGACTGACCCCAGTGGACCCAAGTCAAACAGCCTGATAAAGAGTCGTCAGACCTGAGGAGTCTGCAAACAGCTGCGAGGGTCTGTGCCACCTCCACCTGACGAGGTCGACTGTCAGTGAGGGTGACCGACAACCTATGGGCAAACCCTGACCCGACCGAGAATCCTTGGTCGGGCCCCAGTTTTCGTTGTGGAAGTGGAGGTTCCACCAAATGGGTGGAGCAGCTGGTTTTGTCAAACAACCGGTACCGGGCTTTTGACCGACTACCACGAGGTTGTTTCGCCGCCCGGACAGCCACTTAATGGCCGGAGAAGGCGACAGTCTGCTTATTCCCGGACAATAAGAGCTGCTGCCAAATTAATTCCTCATAGCGCCGACGCAACTTGCGCCGAGCCTATCCTCCTAAGAGACGACGAGATGAGCTGCACCACCGCTTCCATGGTGCGAGACAGAGACCGCCGACATCGGCGGGACCGACTGACCTGGAAGAGGTCCGAGACACAGACCGATTCTTCTGAGAGGGGCAGGAAAACCTGCTCCCTCGGTTCAGGGACGTTAACTGGGGACTCCGCACACGCAAGTCCTCGGTTTGTACCGGGGAACGGTGAAGGGTTGTCGGTTCTCCAGTCGACAAACCATCCTACGGGTCGAGAAAATTCGACCGCATCGACGGTTGTCTCGGCTGGCTGACCCGACGGGACATAATGAAGCCAACGCCTTAGCCCCAACCCTGACCGAAGTAGAGTGTCGACTATCCGGGAAGGGGACCTCACCGCCCCACGAATGTCGATGGTGGGATCTTCACCTTGGAGTCCTTTTGGACCGAGAGGAATGTCCAAGGCTTTCTCCTTGGTGGAGAGGGACTGGCAAAGCTCTTAAAGAAGCTGTGTAGGGAGGAACCCAAGGAGAGCGGGATAAATGCCGCGACCGAGGATGATGATGATGATGATGTGGCCTGGGCGCCTCCTCCTCGAGGCGATCATCTGCTCCAGCTGTTCAAGCCAAACCCAAGCCACAGACACATCGCGGGCCTCTTCGATTTGACCGGAGAATAAAGTTTCGGTCGCTCTAACAGCACCGGCAGCGCGGGTCTTCCAAGATCGGGCCGAAAGGATTTGCATAACTACAAGCCTGTGAGTCATGGCCGAGTCCAAGGCAATAAACGCACGTGGAGGCGGATCGATCCGGGATATCTTCTGCCCACAGGGCACCGACGAATCCGTGAATCTGTCCATCGCAGCCGCTAAGGAAAAGGAAGACTGAAGTATTTTAAACTTAAGAATGAGTTTCGTTTGACCGAAGAGGTGGATCCAGGCCTAAAGCATGAGCGCTAAGGAGGGAACCTGAGCTCAAGCGGTAATGAAGATCTGGCGTCATGGGGCAGAGCTGAGAGTTTTACCAACGGGTGGGTGGAGGAGCCAGCTTGAAGACCTTCCGCAAGATTTAAAGCGGCAAGGAACCTGCCAGTAAGTGTGGACTGAACATATCCACATCCCTAGAAAAGCTGTTCCCTGGATGGAGCCTTTAGGAGCCAGTCATCCAGATAAGGACTGCCACCTCCTGGTCCGGGACCAGAAAAGGAGGGTCTGGCAAGGAGTCAAGCAGAGGTAGAGCCAGCCATATGGGTTGGTTCATCGTTCCTGGAATGCCTAGATGCAGCGGGGCCCCAATTTCCCTTAGGGGCGGAGACCCCTACCGGACCTATTGGGCGCTGTCGAAAGGGAGGGCATCCTCTGCCTCTCTGTTGGTTTGTATGGTAGATGGAGTGAACAGACATGAGGGGCCATGCTCTAGGCTTGCAGGTCACTGATACTGTCCTGGACATCAGGGCCAAACAGCTTAGTGCCATTAAAGGGTGCATTAAGCACCTTTGCCGAACATCAGAAAAACAGATACTCTCAGTCAGGAATGCCTGCATAGGCATATGCCCGTGACAGCAGCCCTGGCAATGGTCATCAGACATAACGAGGGCCCCGAGGAGGTGCTTACTAATGGCCTCAGTGGCAGCTCTGCTTTTACGTGCCATCTGGAAGGGCCTGTGCCGCAGTCCTGTGTGCCATCTGGTACGGCCTGCCCTTTTCCAACTGGCATTTTGGTACTTCATGCGAGATGGGTAGTTGAGGAAGCATTCACCCTCTTCCCCAGAGACTGATTCTGCGAGACTTCTTACCTGGGGAAGGTAACCAAGGTGCTTAAGTGCCTTAGACCGGTCATGAGCTGACCACCGAGTCTGCTCGGGCTGGGCAGCATTGCAGGGATACCTTGGGGTAAGATAAAGTTAATCAGCCCTGCGAGGCATAGCAGGTACCAAGTCTGGTCTGTGCCAGGCTGCCGTGGCTGCATTCCTCAGAACAGGAAGGATAAGAGGAATGATTTTGGGGAGATTCAGGATCTCCAGGAAGTCCACCAGCTCTGTCCTGATGGTATCCTCTTCCTCAGTGTGAAACCCATGACTGAGGACAACTGCTTCATCACACTGAAAAATGGGGTCCTCAGGAGGAGACTTAGGAGTAGGCTTTATTGAATGCGTCATTGACGGTGAGGCATCAACACCATCGGCAGGGGCCTAAAGGTGCCCAGTTGCTGTACAGTACGTTAGTGAATTTAAGCAGGACTTCGGCCAAGTCGACGGAGGGAAATTAGACAGCACAGTTGTCGATGACCCGCCTGTTGGGTCTTGAGGAACCGAACAGCCTGTAGCCCTGGAGGAGAAGGGAAGGCTCGATGGGAGAGTCAACAACCAAGTTGACAGCTGGGCACCCAGAGAATCGGTGGAGAAGCTGTCTGTATGGGTCTGCAGCAGAGACAGGTGTACAAGGATTAACTCTCTACAAAAATGAGTTAGAGAAATCTCTTCAAATAGAGAGATTCAGAACAATTAAGAAAAAGCCGTGTCTGAAAATGGAACAAATACAAGTGCAGACTTCAGTGGAGACCCATGTAAGCAAGTCAACTGGGTGGGGGGACTGAGGAAGGGTGGGCGCTCACGCCTTTACAGGGTTGGTGACGAAAGTAGACTGCATGGGCGACCCCAGTTGTACCGCTTAAAATCTTCCATGTGGATTCCCTACACAGACGGTGAAGCTCCAACAGTGCGACATGATGACTGTGGTAACCCAATGAAGATCTGAAAAACAAAAACAAAGTGCTGTAGCACAAAGGTGCAAACTTCTGATTTACGCCGTGTTCACTCACCTTTTGGATTTGCAAAATGTTAGTCAACAAGGTTCATAAGAGTGCATGTATGTGAACATTTACTGATTATCCAGCAAGTTACAAAAGGATCTTTTGAAAAGCTAGAAATGAAAACATCTGCACCTTAAAGGTCGGCAGTAACAGGCCCTTGTGCGTTTAGGAACTCTAAAAGAGTATAGTTTATACATAAAACTCAAATAAGTGGTGACAAAGGATGATCTTTATTCAAATATGATTAAAACAAACTCATCTGTTTACACAACATTTTAAACCAAGTTAAAATACCCATCCACATTGTGAGTGGCACAGAGGCAGCACACCTCGAACCAGGCGGCGACCCAGGTTTGGAAGCGGACTTGGGTGCGTCAGGGCTGGCTGGGAAGAGAGGATTGAGCGTCCGGGGACTGCTCTCTCTCCTCTCCTGGGAGGGTAGGTTGGGAAGCCCTGCTCTAGTAGTGGCCCCTGTGGAGACCAGGGTACTACATGTAGTGGCGGAGGCAGGACAACCAGAAAAGCCAGACAAACAGCTTCTGCACCACCGGATGACAGTCTCTGTGCTCCATGGCCATCGGAACCTCCGGAGTGTCCTTCACCACAGCAGCACCTCCGGACCGTGAGGGGAAAAAATAAAAATAGTGTGTCAGGATCCTGCTACCCAGTGCCTTCAGGGGACCCGTAGCGATGGGATACGCAGGACAAATCGGGGGTTGGCTGTGATTTGTGAGAAGAGCTCCAAAAGAGGACAGAGGAGGCATGGAAGCACTAGGCGGCCTGAAGGAGAGGTGGACACCGGAGTAGAAGGAGGTAAAAGTATACAAAAAAAAAACACTATCCAAAAAGTCAGACCATGCAATAGAGGTGACAGGAAAATGTCCCTAAACATTTAAATGTACACACTGCCACTGCCGCTAAGGACCGCAGTGTGAAAACAAGCGACTGCCAATCTGAGCAGGAAGCATATGAAGCGATTCAAAATGCAGTGTTCGGACACAGACAAACTGCTACAACTGCAGACTGCAAATGGCAGCATCACGCATTGGGCCCAACTGGCACGTTCTTGTCTCTTCGTGTTGCTATATATTTAACCAAAAGCCACAAACTAGAGAATCTAGAGCTACATCACAATCACCAGTCCCACGATAATGTTGAGCCCCAGTCAAGGCTCCTGTCCCCACCAGGCTCTGATGAGAGGGACCTGCCTTGCTATTCAACCACACCCGCAGATGGTGGGGATCCTTCACAGGGTGGAAGGGAGGGCAGCTGCAGAATAAGGGTGCTAGCTACAATCGAGCAGACCTGAGCAGACCTCTAGGCCTTTATCTGCTGGCAAATTTCGATGTTCATGATGCAGCCGCCCCACTAAGCCAGAACCAGCTGTTGGGTTAGTATGCTCGAACAAGAACAAGTAGTATCAAAGAAGAGAGAAAACACTGCTGACTCAAAGACTACATCTTTGGCACCCACCTCATGAGAGACAGCCCTGCTCCAGTTCCTCTCAATTCCCAACAGTCAATCTGCACCTGATCTACGGCCTGAGCTCCACTGAAAACGCGGGGGCAAAACAAAGCAAAAAAAAAACTATCTGTAAAGGACAGGAGTGATACATGTGCAACTGTGCCATCAATATCACTAAAAAAAATTAACTGTTGCAATGAAACCATCTTTAAAAACATGGCATCATTCACAGCCTCACACTAGCAGAGGCTATGAGCAATACCAATGGAAGAAGAGGGGGAAAAACCTTGGGAAATATGGTGATGAGCTCTTCAGTACAACCACCAATTTAGTGTTCATTTGAAATTAAGATGCACACAGAAGAGATAGGATGGGTGGATGCCTAGGTGGGCATCCAGCAGGCACCTGGAAAGAAGGACCAAGAGGCTGCTGTGCCAGAAGGGTACTTCACCCTTCCAGGGAGGAAAAGAAGTAAATTAATTTGATAAAATGCAAGAAACAATCGAATGGGACAGGGGCTTTGGCCATAACATGATCTGGAGAACAACCAAGCATTACTACTAGACAACAGCCTCTCAGTAAACAGAGGCGAGTAGCATCCCAGGATTCTTTTGCTGGCTGTAGCTTTGTGTCCAGAATGAAAATCTGTTTTGACTTTACAGACCACACAATAATCAGACAGTCACTCCATGACAAACACTGGGCACTGGCTACTGCCTCCGCCCCAAAAAATGTGGAATCAATTAAAGCAGTCAAGAAAAATAATGCACCAAGAAGAGACTAGGCTGGGCGGCCGGTGGCACAGAGGTTGAGGCGCTGGACACCACACGGCAACCCAGGTTCAGTGACAGACTCGGAAAGCCGAGAGTTGACAGGAGGAGAGGATGGACGTCCGAGGACAGCTCTCCCTCTCCCTGGGGAGGGTTCCAGGGATGCTGTGTCCTGGCGACCCCGATGGAGATTGGGGGTACTACAGGTACACCAGATGACGTATGAGGTAGAGCGTGCCATGCGCAGGCGCCACTGCATGTAGCACTCAAGGGAGTAACAGCAAGGAACAAACCTTCGCCTCAGGACAGGTTAAGGCGCCTTCCAGGGCTACCACCGCCACACGCCCAATAGTCAGGCTCAATCCTCCAGCTCTCCCGATCCTCCAACCTGCCTAAGTCCGGCAATGGTTGGTACTCCCAGGTAGTCGCATTAGGTGGGGAGGGGAGTGTCTGTTCCGATCTCCTCAGAGCTTCACTGGACAGCAGAAGGTAAACAGTGTGAGAGGATTGCGTGAAAGAGTTCCAGAGTGGGTAATAAAGTTAAAGAATTAAAATGAAAAAAAAAAAAAAAAAGAAGGAGATTAGGCTATAATTAACAAATAAGGCAGTAGGGCAACGTGTCCCAAAGTGAACAAGATCAGAACCACAGAGAGCAGACTGGATAGGTCAGGCAGTGAAATCAAATCTGTTATTTTATACTTTGATAAACGGGTGAGTGAACTGGCACCAGGTGCCTTTTTCAGGCACTACAAATACACTGAGTGAACAGAAAAATAATACAGTTTGAGGTACAAAGGTCTGCAAAGGTACAGTAAGTGGCGAGGCTGACATTTTACAATTTACAGGCACATGGTTATAACGAGAGAAAATAACAGGCAATGATATGTGCAATGATTGTACTGATCAAAAAAAATTACTACAAAAGCAGCTTATCTATAGAGTTATTAGTGCAAGAGGTTTATCTAATGGAAAATACATGCAGGTCCTAAGATTAAACAAATAATCTTTCATTTTACTGAACAAAGATTTGCTGAGGAGCTGTGATGGAAGCAGGTATAGTGTTCCATATGGAATCAGCCCTGTAGCGGAATGCTTTCTGACCCATCCCTGTTCGCAACAGCGAGATCAGCAGTAAGTTACTGGCTGTGGAACGGCAATGAGGGAGGTTGACAGGTGTGTGAAGCCCTTTCAGACATTGTGCACGATGACATGCAGAGTCTTACATACAAGACTGGCATGCAAGCTGGACCCTGTGCTCTGGCAGCAGCCAAATAAGCTTCTCAAGGCTGGTGCAGTGGTGGGACTTGGAGCCATGGGTTGGCAAATCTGGCCACCTTGTAATAAAGGGCTTTTTCTGCCCAAACTGACTGAAGCAGTGTGCAATGACGCCCCACAATCTAACAATGGAAAAGGTTACTCTGCACGCAATCCTTACTTTGGTGCCCATCGTAGTAACCTTTGGACAAACAGAGGTGCCCTGGCTTTCTATAAATGACCTTGACAGTGCTGCTCCAGCAGATTTCAAATACGAGGCAAGGATCAAGAGTTACTCCCAGATACCAAATCTGCTACAGATTCAAGCTGGGTACCATCAACGGTGGAGATGTTGAGGGTCTTGTGAGTTTAGTTTTAATTCTGTGGGCAGAACCTAGGAGCATGGCCTTTGTCTCGAGTGCATTCAAAACTAACTTTCCATTAAGGAACCAACATTAAAGAGCATGAAGTTTTACTGAGTGTTGTATTGTATCAGAGGTTTCTCCCATGTACGAAGACTTCATCATCTGCATAATATTAAAGGAAATCTACCAGCACCTATGAAGCCCCAATCGCTGTACAAGTCTGGGCTTCCTCCTCCAATCCCCTGCACCCACTATAAAAAAAATCATCAGTTTTATTACCTCAATGCTTTATAAACTGCGTCCAACCCCAGTGCAGCCGGGCATATTTTGGTCCCGATCTCACCCTAGTAACACGAGATGACGCTGCACTACCAGTCATACTGGTGCCCTTATGTATGGAAAATACCAGTGTCTGCATCTCGGATGCCCATCTGTATTTTTACAGACTGTCTAAATGCTATGTCAGTATTTAAATGCCATGTGTATCCAGTGACGGTGCATTACTGCTCCTTGGCGGAGGCTGGGGACAGAGGCTCCATGGGCGCAGTTCAGGGAAGCAGATGGGGCAGAGCATGGAACAGCGTGCGCGGACTCCTGATGGCGTCACTGCACGCACCATCCAGTAATGGGGGATCAGGAAATACTGGTCCCAGGTCATGCAGAATGACGTAGCTACCCACCACAGGCCCAGACTGCAAATAGCACTCCGGTACTGGATCAGTTTCGAGCTGAGCTTTGGGGGCCTCGCCACCCCGTCACAGAGGGTAAACCATGGGAATGAGGTGTATGTGGCCAGATATCGGAGGACGGGCTGGACGGATGGCTGACTGAGGTTAGCCAACCGGGACCCGGGAGAAACAGAAGCAAAACAAAAAGCCATGTGTATACACATGGTATTTAGGCACAGTCTGTAAAAATACAGACAGGCAGAGATATGGACACTGAGCACCAGTATGACAGGGCAGTGCAGCGTCATCTCGCTGACTAGCAGTGAGATCGACCGGGCGCTGGAGTGCCATATTTAAATATGCAAGCTGCACCAGGGCCGATAGCAATTTTACGGCGCTGAGGTTAATAAAACAGATTCATTTTTTGGTGGGTGTAATGGGGATCGGAGGAGTGAGGCTCCAACCCGTACAGCAGTCGGGCTCGTAAGTGCCAGTAGATCTTTAATGGCACAAGGGATTCAACTAGCCGAGAAGGATCTGGGGTTGATCTTAACGGAGCACTGAACAACTCAGCACAGTGTAGAAAGGCAGCTGCAAAGACCAACAGGATGCTAGGTTGTACTGCCAGAGGAATATCTTCCAGGGGTGGGGAGGGAGAGCGGGAGGTTATCCTGCCGCTATATGTCACTGATTAGACCATACCTAGAGTACTGCATGTAGTTCTGCAACGGTATCCCAAGGAGATTAGGTTACTGGAGGAGGTGTAGCACAACAAAAATTATTGTGCTGCTAGGGGACTTACCATATGACAGCAGACTTGAGTGAGTTGAACATGTACTCCCTGGAGCAAAGGAGGATAGGGGACATGACTGAAACCTTCAAGTACATGAAGGAATAAATAAAACTGGCATAGAAGGGCTTTTCAAATTAAGGAGGAGGGACACTTGCGGGCACAATCTGAGATTAGAAGGGGAAGTTCAGGACAGAAATGGAGACTTTTTACGGAGAGGGTGGTGTCTGGGTGGGAAGCACTGCCAAAGGAATGGTATCCTGTAGCACAGTGGGCTACTTCAAAAGGAAAGGGTCACCAGAGGAGTGGAAGGGAGGGAGGGCAGCTGCAGTATAAGGCTGCTAGCTGCACATCAAGCAGACTAGTAGGCCATAAGACCTTTATCTGCTGGCAGTTTCATATGTTCATATTTAAACCAAAGAAGTTCAACATCAGCAAGGCAAAATAGGTAGTCTTTGGTTACTAAGGAGAAAAACAGGAAACTAGCAATGAAACAGATATCAGACAGAAGGCACACTGGAAGTGCAGGCTCCAAACATCCAATAGGGACAAAACCTGTTAACCAAAGAGGGAAAACAAGAGCCCAACATTTATTCCGCATCAGTGTTCACTACAGAAACTGCGGGCCAACTGCTGACATGACAGTCAATGTAAAATGTAGGGAGCAAATAACGTAATTAGGCGACCACTGGAACAGATCAGTGGCAAAATATTTAGATAAGGTAGATCCATGCAAAAGACCAGGAACGGACATGATATGCCACAGAATACAGATACTCGGGTGTAGCTGGCAGCCACTGGCAGAGATCTGTTTAGAAACACAGGAGGTCAGGGTTGAAATGATCTTCTGCAGCCACTAGCCAGCAGGAATAATAACTGGGAAAATCTACTGGCTAATAAAATTTGACTAGGCCAACTGCTGTACTTCCTAAAAGGTTTCCTCTTTCGATAATACCCACAGGGCTAATGGACGAAATGTTCTGAACCCAGTACAAAATCTATTAGCATTTGCCAGAGCAGATTTTGACCCCTGGGAGGTTTTGCTAGGGACTGGCAATCATCATTCAAGTTACTGGCTGGGAATACTTGTTCAAAAGGGGATCTAGAGATGCCCTGTGACCTAGAGGTCACAGTTTGGTTTCAGCTGTAGGTAAAATGTTGGGAGACTATATTAAGAATATTATGGTAGCAGCACATTTGGATAATCAAGGATAACCAGCATGTTTTTTGTGTGTGGCGGGGGTATCTTGTCTTTGATTCGGTAATCAGAACGGGAGGGATGCTCTGTCTAGCCTTTAGTTAAGTATAACAGAAGATGCACCATGGGAGGCTGATACACAAACTCGATCAGTAACCAGCGAGGGCAAGATAGGACAGTTATTGCAGATTAGAAACTGGTTAAGTAGCAGGAGGCAGAACGCCAGATAAGGAAAACTTTACTGGACAGGAAGACTATGACTGACTGGCTTCCAGGTACATATGCTTGGATCCCACTTCCAAGTACTTACCTCGAATACTAATCAGTACTGCACAACCTTTTCTGGCTTTTCATTTCACCCTCTGCTTTCTCAAACTACCCCACCCTCTATGCAGACTAGGGTTTAAGAATTCTATGTGCACAATATGGTTTTACCCAGGAACCACATATCAAGGCTTTAACACAACTACACTGCAAAGTAGAGGCCTGAATGAAGCCAGACATCAGTTGCCACAGTAAAGCAGACTTTCACCAAGGCTGGTGTAAAGGTACAACCTGTGTCAACAATTGTCAGCAGACAGTAAATGGAATTCTACGCACTGCCCGGCCTCTCCTGGTTTCCTCCTCTACTGTGGCATTCTCCTTGTTCTGGGTCTCTTGGGCTACCTGACTGGAGTTCTCTTTATCGCTGGACGGAGAGTCACATGCTCCATTGGCTTTCTTCTCAGCAGGCTCCTCCTCCACTTGCTCCAGGGGGTGGACTTTGACTACAGTTGCTCGCAGGATCTTCTCATTCCCAACCTGAATGATAGAACAAAATCCTAAGGACCCATTTTGGATCAGGAAAGATGAAACTGTTTCAGCCAATGTGACATTTGATCTAAACCTAAATTTTACAGTGGAAGACACAAAATGGACCAGTGTTCACAAATTATGCTTACACATCTGCTACGGACAACCAGGTGTGCTCATATTTTCTCAGCATAGCCACAGATGAAATGCAACATGTTATTTTAAGTTGATTCCTGCCTCTACTCAACCTTACACCTAACAGGGGCTGAAGAACAGACTCAAGAGACTTGTTCAAGGTCACATTATAAACCAACTGCTATGGAGTGATTTCAGCAGCAATTCTCCATGCTCAAAATCCTTCACTCTAGCAATCAGACCAAAACAGAGGTCGTCCAACACCATTTTAGTGGCTACGCACACTGTCCTTAATGTCTCTGGCTAGTGTGACACCTCTACATGTGGTCAGTTTTGGAATCTAAGGACCACAGTGTGGACTGCTGCACTGAACAAACATGTATACTGTTGCCACAAAAAGATTCTCACTGTAGCAACGGGTATCTGCCATCAGCAGAAGAGCAACACTAATCCTACTTTCACTGCCAGGCAGTCAAAAAAAAAAAAAAAAAAAAAAGGCACGTCTGGCCTCCAAATCTCTCAGAAGTTAAACACAGCTGAAGTCAGGGCGCCTGTCTCAGTGCAGAGCTCATTAACACAGAAGTCAAACTGATGCTGCAATTTGAGGGCAAACTCATTTTGTTAATTTCTGACAACATTTATTGTCAGCTCCCATATCTCCAGACATGAAAACTTCATTGGGAGCTGGCAGAGTTTCCACATTGCATCTCTCATAGCTTTCACTAAAATCTAAGCTCAACTTACAAGGAACAAGATTCTGCATAAACCACCATACACATACACCCAACATTAATGGGTTTTCCCCCAACCTTAAGTGATCTGGTTTGCTTACCCATTAACACACATGTGTACAAAGACAGCAAGTTCAAAACAGATAAGCAGAGACTGGTAAGTTGCTTACATTATCTCCAGATCTTCACGAATATCTTCTCCGTAGAATACTCAAGTTGACAGGGTACCTTGTTTCTGTTCTACCCACTATGCAATAAACTGTTGAATTCTACACCATGACCGACTGCTTATTTGTTGTGTGTCACATCATTCTTGTGGTTTTGTCCTGAGAGCAACACTCTTTGGTCTTGGCGCCATCAATGCACAGCACCTACCCTACCCACAGCAGCATCCCCAAGATACAGCAGTGCCTGCCCCAATCACTGCAGTACCTTTTCTACGAGGAAGAGCTAAACTACTTGAAAATTAGTACTGTAACGAGCAGGCCAAGGTCCAATGGCTTCGCTATGCCCCAATTAGAAGGGGCAAAATTGTCTTCAAAGCCCATACCCAATTTGAGAATATATGGTAATATCAGAAGTTACTGGCAATAAAAATGTGAGATGGGAGTCTCATCTTTCTCAAAAACTGGCTTGTAAACTAAGAAATAAAATTCATGAAAAGAACAGTCACAGTTCATAACATACCTCAAAATCACACTCCACGCCACAGCATACTTTGTCATGATCTCCAACCATGCTTTATCAACCAGCTTATCCAGCGAAACGGTATTATAGTGAACGATCTCCAGAACAGGTTGCTCAAACCAGACAGGAAACTCCTCCTTCAGCCTAAAAACACAAGTCATAGGGGTGAAAACTGGACAGACATACGTGTGAAGGGCACCACAGAAGAACTCGGGACTGAACAGTCTGGACTGAACTAGGAGCAAAGATCTGCTACATTGCTATTTAGCATCAGCATTCAAGAACTGCATAATTAAAAACTGCAAAGGGACATTCATTTTGCTAAAATTACCCAAGAAGATGCTAGCCCACTTTCATGGAAATCCTAGGACTATGGCTCACGATTCTTCCTTTAGCATCTAGTAGAAATAAAATCTCAGAAAAGTGAAGGTAAAAGAAAACCTGCAGCTTCAGAGAAATCAGACAGGCTGGGTTCAAGGAAAAGAAACAGGAAAGGAAGGGGCTACTCAGTGCAAGGCTTACAAAAAAAAAAAAAAAAACAACATTCTAATTGGCCCAGTGCTTCAAACACCATGAAGTCTTGCTATAATTAGGACCATTGCAGTTAGCCCTGGCTCTGAACTGCCCCAGAGGAAACAGTTAACTCCAGAGAGATCTGAGTTCCACAGCGCGAGGGCTGTTCAAACTCTATCTGGTCAGTTTCAAATGAAACTGCCAGATTCTTTACTCCGCTTTCACTGAACAGTCGCCCGGAGATCAGCTCTTTCAGCTCGGTTCGCTTTCGGTTTATTCGGTTCATTTGAACCAGCAAATGTTTAAAATTACGCGGTTTCGGTTCAGAAGCTCTATCTGGTAACCGTAAGTACTAAAATTAAAGTCTGTGTGGAAATTCATTATCGGTTCAGTCTGAACCGATCGGTTTCTTATTTTGACTTTACTGACTTTAGAAGTGCGGTTCCGGTTCTTATCGGTTCTAAAAAAAACCTTTAATTTTTGGGGTTTTTTCCAATAATCTGCGACACGGTTAGGAACCGATAAGGTGTCTTGCCTGCACAGCCGCTTAAAGGGCAAGTTTGTTGGTTAGGCTGGCATTATGTCTGAGAAACCCAAAGAAAATCCGGCCCACTGGTTTCAACACTGTGATGTCTGTGGGAAGCCTTTGCCAAGGCTGACCCACACCACTTGTGTCTATTGTCTGGGGCTGACCACCTCCTGTCAGACTGCCAGGTGTGTAAAATCTCCTACAGCCACCCTGGAAAAGAGATTGGGCTGCTCAGATAACGAGAGGCCAAAAGTCCGCTGACCCGATGGCCAGCCCGGTCCAGCTCCTACTGGACAAGAGGGAGTGCCCTCTGACCAGGGCTAGACTTCCTCGGCAGAGGAAGGCTGGTTCAGAAGAACCAGTCAAAGTAAAGACAAAGAAATCAGCAGGTCTGGAGTCCAATATTGTCTCTCCTACTGCTGCAGAGATAGCTAAAGCCATTCAGATTGTCCAGTCTTTGTCTCAGGGACTTGTCGAACCCCTATAGTTGGGAAAAGGGGGCTCGTTCAGGTCCAGTGGTTCAGGATTATGATGTTGGGGATTTTTATGAACCACAGGAGGGAGGAGGACTTTGATGAGTGTATTTGTGACTGGGAAGGTCTGGAAGTGCCCATAGAGCGGACATTTCTCCAGACAGACCCTTGAGTCTCCCCTTTGCTGTCTGAGTCCCTTCTCATTTCAGGTTTTATAAAAGGTGGTGAGCAAGAGGAGCCTGATTATGTAGAAATGATGGATATTCCAGAGCCTAGAAGGTTGTCTATTCCTTTGCATAAGTCATTTAGGAAGCAAACAACGAAGATTTTAAAAATCCTCATTCTGTCCCTCCTGTAGATAAAAAATGGACAGAAGGTATACTTTATCAGGCCCTAATACAGACTTCCTCACTGAGCAGTGTAGTCATGTAGGTGTTGTTCAAGCTGCAGCCTGTGACAAGCTAATATTCCCCTGGCCTCACATCCTCCTGATAAAGATTCCAGGAAGACTGATGCCATGGCAAAAAGCAATATATGGCAGCTTCGTTGGGACTCAGACAGGCTAATTATATGGCTTATGTGGCTAAATATCAGAAATCTAGATGGGACACTATATTGCAGTTGGCCAAGCAGGCCCAGGGCCAGCTGGCTAGTGAGTTGGAACAGGTGGCTGCTGATGGCATTGAAGCCTCTAAAGTTCAATTTCATACTGCTGTTGATGTTAATGATGTTTCTTCTAGGGTCATGGCCACTTCTGTAGCTCTCCGTAGAGTTGGCATGGTTCAGATGCACTAATCTGTCCCAAGATACCCAGTCAAAGGCTATAGATTTTCCTGTGATAGGAAATTCTCTGTTTGGGGATCAAACGGAAAATTACATGAAAAAGATGGATGAATACAGAACTACCTACAAAAGTGCCCAAGCTAGGAGAGGCATGCCACTCCTCAAAGGCATGCCCCAGGGTAGGGGCAGGCCTTACCACAGGCCTTTTACCAATTTCAGGCCTCTTCAGCCTTTGCACAGAGGGTTTTTCAGAGGCAGAGGTAGGCGGGCACAGGCAGGCCCTCTCCTTCTCCTCAGCCTAAAGCTGCTGCTGCAAGCAGACACCCTAACAGGGTGTCCAGGGCCGGATTCTCCTGTACGGTGGGGGCAGGTTGGCTTATTTCAGCCAGAACTGGTTGTCCCTAACCCGGACAAATGGGTTCTGGAAGTGGTAAGCCAAGGTCTGGTTCTCAGCTTCAAGCAGTTTCCAAAGATGAGAGCCAGACATTTTCCCCCTCAAATCCTTCAGAAGCCCTTGCTTTGGAAGCAGAGGTTTCGTCTCTTCTGGACTGCAAAGCAGTGGAAGGGTTCCCCTTGCCATCAGGGCAAGGGGCTGTACTCGTGGTACTTCCTGACCCCAAAAAGACAGGAGATTGCGGCCCATTCTAGATTTAAGATTCTGAACAAGCACTTTTGAAACCAAAGTTCAAAATGTTAACTCTGGCAATGATTTTGCCTTCCTTAAGGCCAGGGGCTGGCTAGCTTCCCTGGACCTCAAGGATGCCTATTTTCATATCTTAATCAGGCCTTCTCACGAAAGTACCTCAGGTTGAACTGCCCTCTGGCCACTACCAGTTCAGAGCAATGCCCTTGGTCTCACTTCTGCTCCAAGGGTTTTCACAAAATGTCTAGCTGTGGTAGTGGCCCATTTGAGAAGGCAAGGTAGCTGTGTTTCCCTACTTGGACGACTGGCTCATAGTGGGTCAGTCCCAGAGCAGGTAAAATCCCACTTGCAAGTCACCAGCAGCTTCTCATTTCTCTGGGATTCCTGCTGAACTTTCCAAAGTCAGTTCTCGAACCAGTTCAGGTACTAACTTTTATAGGTGCAGAGTTGAACACAAAGTCAGCCAGGGCACTTCTTCCCTCGGAAAGAGTGGACAGAATCATTGCCCTGGCATCTTCCTTTACCCCTGGGTCTCTCGACCAGCAAGGCACTCTGCAACTCCTAGGGCACATGGCGCTTCCACAGCTGTCGTGCAAGGAGCAAGATTTCAGATGAGGGACATCCAGTTCCACTTGAGGTCCTACTGGTCTCAAGGAAGGACCCCTTACCAAATTAGTCCCAGTGACCAAAACCCTGATCCTAGCCCTTCAGTGGTGGCAGGATCAAAGCAACCTAACCCGGGGGTCCCATTCTTACCGTTTTCATTCCCTCACCCTCACCACGGATGCTTCCCTGTTAGGGTGGGGGCTCACTGGGCAACCTTTCCACTCAAGGATGTGGTCCCTCAGGAATCTCTGCTCCACATCAGCCTGTTGGAACTCAGAGCTGTTTTCTTAGCTCTCCAAGTTTTTTCAGATACTGTCCAGAACAAGGTAGTCCAAGTCAGGACAGACAACACCACAACAATGTGGTACATCAACAAGCAAGGGCACCCGGTCTTCAGCCTTGTGCACGAAGCAATGAAGTTGTGGTCCCTGGCTACTCCCTGAACACCTCCCGATAGCAGTTCACCTTCCAGGGAAGGACAATGTCCTGGCGGATGCCCTCAGCAGGATTTCTCAGGGCCATCACGAATGGGCTCTGAATCCTCAGGTGCTGGGGTCAGTCTTTGCCAGGTGGGGCACCCCACAGATGGATCTTTTCGCAGCCCCAGACAACCACCAACTTCCTCTGTTTTGTTGCAGGCCTCCAGTGCTGGGATCAGTCCCTCTGGACGCTTTCAGTTGAATTGGGAAGAAGTTCCTGTATGCCTTCCCCCTTCCCCTCCTCTTCAGGGTACTGGTAAAGATCAGAACTCAGCCCTGCAAGTGATTCTGATTGCTCCAGACTGGGCCAGGCAGCCCTGGTACCCTCCTCTCCTGTCCTCACATTTCACCTCTCCTGACCTTGCCCAGGACCCACGACCTGCTGACCTGTGCACAGGGAGAGTGTGGTATCCGGACCTCAATTCCCTCCACCTCAAGGCCTGGTTCTTGAGGAGCTAGAATTGCTGATTTACACCTTTCTCAAGGTGTCTTGGATATTTTGAAGGCTTCTAGGAAGCCTTCCACTAGAGCCACTTATAATTCCAAGTGGAAGAGGTTTTCTTTCTGGTGTTCTGAGAGGCAGATTGTACCAGAATCTGCTGACTTGGCTATTTTATTGACTACTTGGTCCACTTAAATTACTAGGCCTCAAACCAGCTACTTTGAGGGTTCATTTGGCAGCTGTTTCTGTTTTGTTTCTGCAGAAACCAGTTTCCTCTCCTCTCACCCTGTGTTTTCCAAGTTTTTCAAGGGTTACTTCACACTAACCCTCCCTTTCGGGAACCAGCTCCTGCCTGGGACCTGAATGTTTGCATTAGCTAATGCAACCCCTTTTGAGCCTCTATCTTCGCAGATCTCAAGTTTTAACTTGAAGACTGTTTTCTAGTGGCTATCACTTCTGCTAGGCGAGTAAGTGAATTACAAGCCTTGTCAGTGGAAAAGGATTTTATTTCTTTCCACAGAGATAAAGTGGTCCTCAGGACTAACAAAGTTTTACCTAAGGTGGTTTCAGATTTTCATCTTAACCAATCCATCTCTCTCCCAGTATTTTTTACTGAGCATTCTTCCTCTGGTGAGAGGAGATTGCACAGTTTGGACGTCAAGAGGCTCTTAGTTACTATTTGGAGCGTGCCAAGGGTCATAGGTTCGAATCCCTCTAACTCTTCCTTACCTATGGAGAAGTGGGTAGGGAGACCTGCTACTAGGAGGACAATGCAAGGTGGATTGTCTCTTGTATCCAGTTCTGTTACCAAAAACTAGGTAAAGAACCTCCCTCAGGACTGAGGGCTCATTCCACCAGGGGTACAGCTGCATCTCTAGCGGCCGCTAGAGATATTCCTATTTTAGAAATTTGTCAAGCTGCTACCTGAAGACTGTCCACACTTTCACCAAGCATTATTCTCTGGACATCCAGTCCAGGAGAGATGCTCGTTTTGGCACAGCTGTGCTTCAGAGCCTATTCCTAAGTAGGTTCTGGCCCTCCTCCATGGAGGTACTGCTGTATAATCTGCAATGGTCCTAATTAGCAAGACTTCATGGTGTTTGAAGAAAAAATTACTCACCTTAGTAACTGCTTTTCTTCTCATGGAGTCTTGCTATATTAGGACAACCCACCCCCCACCCCTCAGAATTCCTACTTGGGTATGGGGTTGGCATTTGGTGCAAGCACTGTGTCATGCCATTTTAGCCTTTCTAGTTCCCCCTGTTTCATTTGGGTTAGGGAACTAGGTAATTCTGTTTTTGTTAGTGGTAGATGGCCCCTCTCTGGACTTGAGTCTTTTGGGGAGAGGGGCCTATTAGTGCTTGTCAGGGGTGATCCTAACAATAATAGGTATATTGTTTTTATTCTGTGTTTGTTGTTGTTGTGTTTTGTTGTTCTACTACTAGTAGGTAGCCAATGGCTAGTGTAGGGCTTTTCCACACAGACTTGCTATGTTAGTTTAGCTCGTAAAGAACCTGGCAGTTTCATTTGAAACTGACCAGATAGAGCTTTGAACAGCGCCCTCGCGCTGTGGAACTCAGATCTCTCTGGAGTTAACTGTTTCCTCTCCGGGCAGTTCAGAGCCAGGTGCTAACTGCAATGGTCCTAATATAGCAAGACTCCATGAGAAGAAAGCAATTACTAAGGTGAGTAATTTTTCTTACTGTACATAGGGATCAACCCAGAAACAATACATTACAGATGCATGACAGAGGATGAAAAGTACATGTACAATAAGCACAAGGACTGCAGTGCCTAGACAAACATAAAACTGAACCGACAAAATGCACAAGTTCGTAATGGATGTGAGGGTGGCAGAGTATCCAAAATAAAAACGTATATTAACACTGCATTGCATCTTAAAGGATTGTTACTCAAAATTCACACCCAAATTTGCTATTTCCTCAACTGCAGTAGTCACAATAACCGCTAGAATTACATGTTATGGTTATTATAATGCCAAATGTTCATACAATTACATCCCTAGTTGGTGCAGAGGGACAGGCAAAATTTAGAGTAAATCAGCCTTAAAAAAAAAAAAAGGTTATTTCTAGTTTTATCTGGCAAGAGACATGCAAGGAAAGCATGAAACATGGAGTAAAGAAGAAATATAGTCCTTACAATTCTGTGACCTCCTGCTCCTCCTCCCAGGCCTCCTTGTGAGTCAGCTGAATACTTCCAGTACTTTTACACGTCCAGATCCGTTCATTGTACTTCCGTAATCGGACTTCATACTCTCTGTGCAGTTTAGTTCAGGAAAATGTTAAGATGTTTTTCGCTTCTGTAACATCTAATTTTAGTGCAGCACAAAGGGCACGTCGTACTAAGAATGTAAAACAAGATCAAGTCTAGTACAATAAAACTGTCTGCCAAACGGAAATAGCCTACAGGTGAGTTATCTGTAGAGCATACCACTTAATAGTGCCCTTACACCCCTCAACTACCCACCCCAGTAACAAGCCATTCACTATGTAATAGATGAACTGATGGAGAACCAATCCTACAGTAGTACATGCACCTACAGTAGTTGTAATACAAGTTCCAAAGGAACTACAAAGTCTAGACTTTCACTCACTTTCTCCTTTGTGGTCCTCTAGCTGAGCTCCTTATTCACTCCCATACCCCTCCCCACCTCAAATCATGCCCTCCTTCCCAGAACAGAGCAGTCCTGTCCAAAAGATCCTAGCAGTCTTCTGCAGCAGATCAAATACTCTTCTTGGGCAGGTAAATCTCTCATCTAACATGGCGCCTAGCCCATTTCAAAGAGGTCAGACCTGCTCTTAAAATGTATACATTAGTTTCTCCAGCAGGTGGATGGCAGGTATCAAGAGGGATTTTAATAAATGAAAAAACAATCCCAAGTTGAGAACCGGGATGTAGATATGTTCCATTACAACATTAAGTGGATTTGCTCTTCCTTAACCAAGTTTCCAAGCCGCTCTGTGGAGCTAAGCGATGGAGGAATTGCTCTGGCACACTGGCGGCCTGGTTGTGTCCGGAGCCCAGGATGTCAGGAGTTGGGGCTGTCAGGAAGGGTGCAAGAGCGTCCTCTGGACACATTCCTCCTGGGAGGGCAGTTGCCACGGCACTCTTCAGCGGCTCCTGGTGGTGGCTAGTGCGCGACAGCGTGGGTAACCATGCATCTCTGACACCGCCCCGGTCAGTCGTGGCATGCACAGATGGGAGGGCGAGGGCAGGAATACATAACAGGAAAACTGCTGCTCTAGCACATCAGATGACAGCCTCTATGCTCCTCCTCAGGTGCACTCAATGGCCAAGCCCCACTGGCGCCAACATGGCATTCCTCCGCCAGTCTGCAAGCGCAACCCTGGCCACTAATGGTGACCAGAGGTCTAGACTAGGAAGCGTGGCTGAGCAGAGTGACGCTAGGAGGGGCGTAATCTGGCAGGTACCAGAGGTGGCTTTACAGGCCCAAGGAGTAGGGTGCCAGAAGTTGCAAAATAAACACAAACAAAAAAAAATTTGTAGTTTCTAAAACACCAGAACTAAACAGGGTTTGTGGTGCAATCCTCAGTTTGTCAGGATGGAAGAGTTAACCCATCAGGGAGTTGCAACTTTTCCCTTGTCCTATGACATACTAAATACTTATCTCACTCTGCATACAGTATTAACACTCCCAGGGTTCCCAGGTGCAGCGGTTTTGCACGGAGGCTCATGGGACATCTTGTATCCATTTACATACGCACTTGTTTGTGTGCCATCTAGTTTCCATCCTGACTGGCCCGAGATGCTTCCATCTTTAGCCCTCCTACTGCAGGCTACCAGTGTCTGCCAGACTCCTGTCACGCTACACGTCTCCAGACTAACCTGGTGCACATGGCTGTCTCCAGATTCGTCCTTCCTGAGCAAGAAAGAATCATCCCACTACACACATAGGAAGGTGAGGAGGCAACTCGGAGGGTTGGGCAGAACAGTAGGGCATGTGATTATCCAGAGCAGCCATGGACACGTGCAGTTTCACTTCTCTCCCTCCCTGCCCGTCACACAGACATACCTGCATGTGACTGGTCAGGTGTAACTCCAGAGTCACATGTTCACCATAGAATGTGAGGAGGTCAGTTAGTGTTACCCATGTGTGACCCATATTCAGACTCCTCCGGTTTCCTACCACTGTCATTTTTCTACCTTTGTTGTCTCGTAACCCTCCTGCCTCTACTCTTGATGTGCCAGGTGGGCAGTGTGCTAAGCGGCTTACCTCAGCACCAAAAGGCTGCTGCAGAAGTGCAAAGGGAACAATCACCACCTAGGACCACTGTACTCAAGTGTGGGTTGGTCCCAATGTGTGCAAACACATTTTGGTTTACTTATTGTTTACTGTAATGTAGAAAATGTATCAGACTAATTTTGTTTTGTTGTAGGCAGACATCTGTTTCTACAAGTCCCAGAACCCTCTGCAGAGGACATCAGATCAGTAGACAGCAGTAAGAAGATTCAGTAGCCTGAGTGCGTGTTCAGAGTTTTAGATAAGCTCTGATATTTTGTTGCTGCTGGTGCACTGTCCTCCATGGGCTACGTACAAAGAACTGTATTAGCCTCTGGCAAAAGCAGGCCCTGAAAACATCTGATCGGGAATACAACAGTTTCAACATGCGCACTAGGTTAAGGAGATCTCCCACTGCTGCCTACTTCTGTGATGTCAACTGCAGGGCATTCTGGGATTTGTAGTAAAAGAAGATGTCAACTCACAACTAAGTAGAATTACTCTGAAGTAATCTATTACACTACAGTACACCGTAGTAGATCATACTGTGCACATGAAGTGAACACTAGACCCAGATGAACACGAGTGCTGGGGATCTTTGTGCTGTTCCTATTTAAGTGCAGCACACAGCATGATTAGCAAAATAAGGGGCACGGTGCAATAAGCAGCAGTTTAAAAAAAAATCAGAGAGTTGTGGGGAAAGAAAAAGTGGCCCACATTACTACCATAATGAATGCGAATATGCTCAACATCATGGGACCCCTGAAATAAATATAAATGTAAGGTTCCAAATAAGTTTTTTTTTGGGGGACTGCAAGCTTCTTCAACCAGATGATACTTCTTATGTGAATGGCAGAAATGCCAGCCACAGATCAGTCTTAAAGAGCTAGTGTACTGCCTAAAACTAATTATTCACGCTTCCACCCAGTACATCATTAGCACTGTGACATCACTGCTGCTTAGGAACAGCCACTCAGTAGCTGCCAGGTCAGTCACCTGTGATGTCACTGTCAGCAAGACCACAATGCTGATGATGTATTGAGGGGCTAGAGATCGCCATGTCAGCTGCCAAGCCGAGAGCTCTTCCACACATCCAGCGCAATATCACATAGAAGACTTTCTAATGAACAAAAGAAAAGGAAAAATACTTTAGAAATAAAAGTTACAACAGACTACATCTTGAACTTTAGTATCATTTTCTTGTCTGTGTTTTGGTTCCACTAGCTCTTTCAGACCCTGTCTTTAAACCAAGTGTAAACTCACTGGATATCTGCCATCACTGCCATTTGTTTTCCTAATTCTGACATGTACAAAGGGTGAACGGTGCAGTGGCATATATTTTTTTTTCCTTATTATTAAACATTTTGCCTGGTAACAACTGTCCCAGCCACCAAGTCAATTTCCTGACAAGGTTTCCTGTACTGCACACAATTGATAGATGCTTTTTCCCCTCATGAATTGCTTGTCTGCTGAACGGCCCCAATTATGGGACCACCTTCGCAAGCCATGGGGCCAGACGGATAACCACCTCTGCCAAGTGCACAATCCAGATGTCCCAGCACTGGTATGGGGCCTATAAGGGCCAGGGGTCAGCTAGCTGGTGTGGTTTCCTCTGGGATTTCCCCTTTAGAGACGCAATTATGTGATGCACCACATGCTTACTTCTGGCTGGCAGTGCCACAACCCCCGAGCAATAACAGACTAGTAGTGGTAAACTGCCCCCCAAAAAAAAAAAAAAAAAAAAAAACTGATGCAACTAATCGAGGCAGTTTAGTCAAGTGGGATGGAACAGGATCAAATCCCACTATAAAACACAACCCATTTTCCCAGTGATTTTGAAACCTTGTTGTTCACGTTTCAGAATGCAGAACCTGTAACATTTGGAATCCATCTGCCAAAGAAAACAGCGACCACTGAAACATTCTGGTTCTCAGAACACCAGCTGACAGCATCACGCACAGATTCAAACATCAGCCATTTAAGCCACAAGCACCAATTAATGTTGGCTAAAACACTGGAATTCAAACATTCTAATTTGTAAGCAGCATATGTTGGCAAAACAGGCTAAAACTATATTATACATAAACCACCATTTGATTCATAACTCACTGATTCTTAACACAGAGTTAGATCTTTGACATCAGAATGGCACTGGCGCTTCACCTCGTGCCCCAATGTCAGCGATCTAACTAGGTGTTGAGAATCAGCTTGTCCTGAATGAAAAGGAGTTGCTTACTGCAATCTATTTACACCACATAAAACTAGGACCCTGAGCAAGTTGCTTAACTTCGAGTGCTTCTGTCCACCCTGCAGTATAACTGGATTAAAAAAAAGTATGGGACTGTCAAACTTGTACCTCCCTCAGTTCTCTATCTTTTTATTTTATTTTCTCTTGTGTCACAGGATTTTATTTTATCCAGGGAGCACCCACAGCCAGATGTATAGACAAGTCAAAATAACTGTGCACTCTACCCAATGAAGACTATTTGTTCTACAATTCATTTCTTGATATACTTTTCTCAAGCTCTCCATAATTTTCAAACTAACATTTCAGAACAATTATGTTCCTTTTTAGACAGATTGAGTTGTTTTGCTTTATTTCAGTAACAACACAGCATCAATTTATTTCTTTGTTTAAATCAAAATATATGTAAATACCTTCAAAAATTGTTTTCTTTAGTGAGTAAAAAGTATTTTACAATAAACAGCTCTAGACAACAGGGGAAACATTCGTAAACTGCGCTCCTTGGCGCTGCCCACCAACACAGCAGTTGGTTTCGCTGAGACACCAACCTGGGTCTGGGAACAGACCCCGGAGTCGGAGGGCCAGCCGAGGGAGGATTGACGTCCCACAGACTACTCTCCTCTCTGGGGGAGGAAGGGTAGTGTCTCCAGTGCCTGATGGACCCCTGGCAGAGGCCAGAGGAACCACAGGTGACCAGTGCCAGCACACTAAGCAGGGAGCCAGACACTGGACGTCACTGCATGTCCCGTCCCTGGGGCAGCTCAGAAAAATTGCTGCCCACATGAAAAAGCCCGCCCAGCACTTGGCCTCTATGGTTCCCTACCAACCAATTACAGTTCTGCGGCACCACCAGGCCCTGAACCCCACGGGGGGAGAGAGAGAGTCGAGAGACAATGTCGGTAGCAGGGTTCCGCCAACACCTTCTCCCATCAGACGGGCCTGGCGCCCTGAGGGTAAGCCAGGGGTATCTCCAGGGGAGCGAGGCAGGTGCTCCAGGGGTGGAGCTGAATGGAGGAGCGACCAGCAGCAAAAAGTATAAATAAAAATTAAATTGTGCTCTCTGGTGAGAATTTTTATTTATTTATTTATTTTTTTAAAAATATATTTGGTATCTCTCCCTGTCTGGCGGCATTCCTAGTACCCTAGCTGTCTTCCCCCCACCCCGTGCCTCCCCACAAAAGGATCAGGCCCGCCCTTATGCTCCAACTTACCCTTCATGGCAGGGTGATGGGAGCGTCTCAACCCACCCAAAACCGACTAGCCAAGAGGTGCCTGTCAGGGGCGGCACTCATGGGGACAGCGCTATGCTGCACAGTCAGGGCCTTTTTAGTTTCTCTTCCCCTGAGATGAGGCATGCAATGACACCCATGGAGAGCAGCATGATGCGCCTCCAAGCATCTGCCCCATCTCCTCCACTTTCTGTAGAATTGGCACCACCACCCCCCCAGCAGCCACTGGGGCCAGCAGAACAAGGATCGGTGGCGACCCCAAGAAGGAGAGCAGTCAGGCGCTCGATCCTTCTCCCCAGCGACCTCGGCAGCCCGTGCTTGTTCCCAACATGGGTCACCAGCGAGCACTGTAAAGTGTCCAGCGCCACCGCCCAGCCCTATTTTTTGTTTTCTAAATTTATTGGCTCTATGTTAGAACCAGACCCCATATAAAGCAAAAAGTACAATCATTAAAGTGTCCTTATGTGGCTGGTCCAGTGGCGCAGGGGCTGAGGCGCTGGATGTCCTACACACACTTCGCCAGCGGTCGTGTTTGGGAATCGAGCACGGGCGGGTCGGCAGAGATGGGGGTGTCTGTGGATGACTGGCCCCTAGCAGATGCTGGGGGCAGCACACAAGCTGCAGACGGGGAGGGCAGACTCCTGGAGGAGCACGTGTGGGTGTGCTCCTCCACTGGCATCACTGCATACCTCATCACCACAAGGGAAAAAATAGGAAAACATGGCTCTGGTTGTGCGGTCTAATGGCCATCCGTTGGAACGCACCTCCAGTGGGCATCACCACCAATGTTGGATCCGTCCTGGTGGAGAAGATGAAGGTCTCCTGCCACCCGCAAAGGGGGTAAGCCGTGAAGATAAAAGTGGTGACAGCCCAAAGTGTGAGAGGCGGGACGCACGGCGCCAGAGGACAGGTTGCCAGGTAGATTAAGTCAACCAGGGAGCCAGGGGAGTAAAATCAGCCCCCAAAAAAAAAAAGCCGTGTTCAGTATTTCTTATCCAAATTCTTTCCAAAATCAAACCAAGTTTCTTTACCTCCTGATCTCCTCTCTCAGCATTTCCGTTTCCATTTGCTGTGTCAACACCTTTCCAGGGTCTGAGGGCTAGCTTCTGCAACCCTCCCTAGCCCAGCCAAGGACAGTTCACCACAGTAATTTGCCCTCAAGAGAGTCTGAGGGGCTTGCTTCTGCAGCCCAGCCAAGGACAGTTCGCGCTGGAATTTGCCTCGCAGTACAGGCACAGAGGAGCCCTGAGTGCACTGAAACTTTGAACTTGGCACCTTTTGTGGCGCAGTAGCCCGATTTTGTGGAGCTTGAATTTCACTGCTATTCAGAGGAGCAGCTTGCATTTACCTTGTGAGCTGTGCTCCTTCAGGCTGAAATTTCACCCCACCCTCCATCTATTAAATACTCCTTTACTCCACCCTATTCCCTATCTGACTGGCCTCTGGTGATAAGGCGGAGCATATAACTGTGGGCAGTCCTAGAACCTGCAGTCTACTGTGTTTGCTGCCTCTGTCCTGCTTCTGGGAAATATCAGATTCTATTACATGATCATGCAGCCCCCACTCTACCTGCTAGTCCTGACTCCTCTGTTGTGGCATTGCCCTGGAATACTTCATCCCCACCCCAAACTGCTACTCTTCCAGGTTTTTCTGCAGACATGAAGGACTTTACCTTCTCCAATCTGCTACCTCTCCCCAAATGACTCAGTCATATCGAACAACTTCCCTAAACTGGTTCTCTGCTGCTACCTGGATTACTGTCCTCTCCTTATCTTTGGCAAGTGATGTGGAAACTAACCCTGGCCCCTTGGCCACAGGGCTCCCTCACTATTTGGCAGTTCTTCCCTGGGCCCCATTCCAGAGGACTAAAGATCGCCCACCTTAATATAAGAAGCTTGGTGGCTAATCATGCAGAACTTGTAGCTTGGACCACCAAAGGCCTGATGATCTTGCAATTTCTGAATCCTGGCTTAAGTCTTCTCCCTGACTCTGTGTTCCTCCCCGGATACAACTTGTTCCAGGTTGATCGCCTGCATCAAAAAGAGGTGGTGGTCTGACATTATTTTACAAGTCTCATCTAAACCTAACCTTACTACCATGCCCTCGCTCGTGTCCTGTGAGGTACTTCATTCACTGCTTCTGCTGGTACACAAAAAAAAAAAAGAAACTGCACATTGTTTGCACCTAAATGCCTCCAGTTTCCTACAAACATGGGCTCGAGGAGTTCCTGGCTTTTCACCCTGGGCCATCAAAACAATGAAGTGATTTGTCTAGGTGACTTCAATCAGAATTGGCTCAGCCCAAACCTCCCTGTCTCTTGACTAATATAAGCAAGACCAACCTGACCCAGCTTGTTTCCGTGCCCACTCCGCCATTTCAGCGATGCTAGTAGTCTCACCCTCCTGACTGGGTACTTACCAACAGGCTAGACAGAATCTCTTCCGTGACCATGCTACCAGACTCCATTAGCAACCTTTCACCAGTCATCTGTGTCTGGGATGCCAGCCCCACTCAAAATCATCTCCATGTCTGACTTCTCTGCCCTTGACACCTCAGCTTTTCTAAAGGATCTTCAGCATATCGACTGGTCCCCATATTCGTGACAAATAACATTGACTTGGCTGCAGAATACTTTACCAACCTCTCGAGCTCCTTGCAGTCCAAGACATTCCTTCCATCAGGCGCAGGGTCACGAGACCTGCCTACCAAATGGTTAACTAGCCCTCTTCAGTATGCTTAAAGTACGGGACAAAGTCTCCCTGCTCTCCGACTTCATCGCATATCGCTCTCTTCGTAACTCTTGAAAGAAAGCACTACTGACTGCCAAAAGCAATTACTATAGAGGCCTTCCTGCTACCACCTAGTAACCCAAAAAGGATTGAGCTACAATAAACCACATAATGGGACACTCCACATCCCAAACCCCACATGACTTTCTAATAAATAACGCTCCTGTAACAACCCTAATACCATAGCTAAAGCTTTCAGCTCACTCTTTACCGCCTCTCTAGTTTTGATGCTGACCCCCCACCCCATCCTTCCCGATTCTCCACCGGTCTCCAGGCTGGATGTCCTATGAGCTCTTAACACAACGTCCCCACAGCAGCACAGGCCCTGATGGACTGGAACTCAGAATTCTCAAATTAGGTGCATCTCTTCTTGCCACCCCATCATGCAATTGTTCAACCTCTCCATTAGCTTGGGTACTGTGCCCTCTCCCAGAAAAATGCCAGGGTTATCCCAGTCTTCAAAAGGGTGATCCAAAACCTAACAAACTACCATCCTATTAGCTCCTGCCGACCCTCAGTAAACTCCTGAAGAAGCTTATCCATTGCCAGGTGTCTAACTTCATTGCCAACTTTCACCTGCAATCTCCTGCTTAGCATGGGCTTTAGGGCCAGACCACAGCACTGGGCTTGACAGCCCTAGTGCAATTCACCAGTGACATCAAATCTGCTATGGACCAAGGCCAGCTTACTGGGGCCGCTTTACTGACATGTCCAAGGCGCTTGACTGTTAACCACAGCCTGCTCCTGCATCAACTAGGCACTACTGGCGCCCCAATCCAGACCTGCCTGGTTTGCCAGCTATCTGTGGAGCCAGTCCCATCTCCTGTCATGAAGTTCTCTCTGCCCTTGCCCAGCTTCATTCAGGCGTCCCACAAGGTTCCACACTTGGGCCCTGCTCTTTTCTTTGTTGGTCAATAACCTACCTTGTGCCCTCCCACAATCTCTCCTTACTCTATGCTGACGACTTGGTTCTCTACATCTCCTCCAGCTCTATTCATGAAATTACCTCCCACCTCTCCTCTGATCTTCATCGTTTCCAAACTTGGCTTACGGCCCACCACCTGGTTCTAAATGCTGCCAAAGACCCAGGCTATGCTCTTGGTCAACGGAAATCTGCCCTCCAACTCAGTCTCTCCAGGTTTCCTGTCTTGGTGGCTCTCTTGTGGAAGTAACAGTCCTTCAAATACCTAGAGTCTCTGGATCCATCTCAACTTCTCTGCATGTCAAAGCTGTCTGCAAATCAGTCAATGCGAAAACTGGACTGGCTTGCAGTCCGTCAGTTTCTGACCCCTGCGCCAGGATCTGTGTCACTCAAGGCCTCTCCTCCCTGGACTCTGCTACGCTCTGCTCATCTTTGCTATGGCAAAGGCAAGCATCTTGCAAATGTGGGATGTTGCCTACAACAATGTCTGCAGATTTCGCTATCTGCTCCTCGCCTTAAGCACCACTGTATCACTCTGACCTCCACTGGCTGTCTTCTTCCTCACACCAGGCTTATTCATTAGGCTGTTTGGACTAACATTATTCATTCTTCTATCCTCCCACACTCGCTGCTATGCTCACCCCCATGGACTGCCCCTCGCCCTCCGTTGCATGTCTTTACCTCAGTTATCTGTCCCAAAATGCTCTACCAGGATGGGTGAACTTGCCTTCTTCTATGCCCCAAATTTTGGAACCTCTCCCACTTGATCTTAGGCACTCCAAAGCCCACTTTCAAGAAAGGCCTCTCCAATTACCTCGCCTCCCTGACATTTGCAAATGTCCCTAGCTTCATGAGTCATGCAAATCTACCATTGTCCTGCACTTAAATTTCCTGTGATCTCTTGATTCCTCCTCCCATCCCCACTCTTCCTCAGCTGCAGCTACACACTTTGTTCCCTGTCTCTGCCTAGGAACTGTCTCCTTGCAGACTCACCAACAACGCTATCATGTTTTGTACATTAACCGTAATTGTGCTTTTGTCTGTTTTGTTCCTATTATACTATGTGATATGTACCTCCTGTACTATGCAACTTGCACCTCTGTATAGCTGTTTGGAATCTTCTATTGTACAACACTCTATATGTATTTGTTTTTACCTGTTCCTTGATTTGTACTTCCCGGTCAGCCTGAAAATAGGTAGTTCTGTCTAGCACTTACGCTGTTACCAAAAGCAAATAAATAAAAATCTGTAAACATATCACAGCAAAAACATCTGTAAACCATGACGCTTTAAATCCTTGTTCAAACAGTGGAAAAGTGGGCAAATCCTATTTAAAAGATTAAAAATATTCTCTACCTTGTCCCATTTCTCAGAACTTCCTAGAGGAGTCTCCTAGGCGCTTGTATTTCATGGCTATTAATGATTCATTTCGGCATTTCAAATCCTGCCATTAACCAGGCGCCGACTCACTGTTTCAGGGATCCTCTTCTTTCTTGAGGAGCCAGAAGGGCCAGGGCAAGCTGGTGAACATGCCCATGCTTATATCACAAAGTGACATCACCCTGACAGCTCGGTCTCACTGGAAACTACTCATAATAAGAAATATGTTCAAGTGAGCAGTCCCTTCTGTAGGGATTTACAAGTCCTCTTATTTCAATTTTATTTTAAATCCTTATCCCACAGTGATTTTATAAATATCCAGTAAGCTGCCACAGTAGACAACTTTCAACTTCGTTCCATGAGTGAAACTAGGAAAGAGTCATGACTGGGATCATCTCAAGTTCCTGTAAAAACACCAGGCATTGCTGCAAATGGTAGTGGTGGAGCACCAAGAATCTCTCTACAGAATACTGAGGCAGATTAGGTGGGTGATTCATTATGGTGGCACTATATAAATCTTTGGAATTAACATAAAATGAGGGATATTATAAATTCTATGGGGGTAAGAAAGAGGAGGGGTATTCTCCATGTCCTGAGGTATCCTTAAGTTTACAAACTATCACTCATCATTTCTTATGCCTCTAATATATTGTATACTTGTTTTTCTTATAAACCATAATTAAGATGTAAAATAAATATGAGATCCAAATAGTCAACTAAATCTAATGATACCTTGCTGCTAACATTTTTCATAATCTAATACAGAAGTCTTAACTATCACCTCCTCCTCTCTACATAACACAGGGTGGGAGGTCAAATCCTGCTGCAAAAGGTCAAAGGTTAATGCTACTTTTGCAGCTTTTAACTGGTCCACATTATTTCTTCAGTATCAATCATATACACATGCCCTTATTGATTTTCTGAGTTATTCAAAGATAGTCCACTTTAAGTTTCATTTTAAACCATATTTTCTTTTATGTGTTTTAACGTAAAAATCCACCAAACTTTTTCAGGAGCACTGCGTTCCAATTTCTTCCCTTTCAGGTTCCAAGACCCTTTCAAGGCCTAAGAGTTTCAAAGATGATATCTGATGGTGATGGTGAATGTCTTGTTAATGGTGATCGCTCATCCTGCCTTCTAATGTTGCTTTACGTTCTGTTCGTGTTTTAAAGGTCTTGTTTCTCAGATGTAGTATAGGGAACAGGGACATATGATACAATATACCACATTGTCCAAATTGCACGTAATCAGACTTATGATATATTTTTCTCTGAACAGGTGCTTTTCAAATACTTTGATTTTATGCCATTATTGCAATGCATACAACTACCACTGGGAAAAAATCCCCGAACATCCCTATGTAGCCATGTGGTAGGTTGCTGTGGCGGATTCCAATGTTGGGTTCTCACTAATTTGTTCTTTACTGCTGTTGATTTCTGTGTGATCCAAGACGATGACAAAAATACTGACGCCAGATTCAGTAGACTGGAATATATTCAATGATTCATGATAATTTGTTTGGAAGAATAAAGGGCAGAGTACTGAGTAGACAGTGATTTTTCAGGTGTGGTGGTATCTGAATTCTGCGTTCAGTAAATCTTCCCTTTGTGTAACCCCCCCCACCACCGGCCCCCTTCTTTAACCAGCAGGGCTGCTCCTCTCACCACAGACGGCCTGGGGGCAAACGAGAGGGGTGGGGGTTGCATATGAAAACAGATTTGAAAACAGAGAAATGGCCACCATTAGGTTAGGTGACCTGACTGTTACACTAAAACAGTCAAACCAAGTGTGGCTACATGACACACACCTAGGGGGACCAATTACCATGGCCAGCAACCCAGATCCCAGAGAGAGAACGTTATTTTTTTTTATTTAGTTGTTTAACCAGGTATAGCACACTAAGCTGAGAGCTTTTTACAGGAGCGACCTGGGAGCACAAGGAAGTTAAGTGACTTGCTCAGGGTCACACAGTATGCAAGTGGAAGCTGTGGGATTCATACCCAGGTCTGGTCTGCTGGATGTCACCAGATTTGCAGCTCAGAGCCTTAGACCACTGCGCTATACTGCCTCCATTGTTTGCTCACAATTATGCTAGGTTTGCACTTCTGGACAGGGGCACCCAAGTAAATCCAGACAAGGAAGCAACAACAATACTGTCCAAACCAGGTTGGAATTCTAGACTGTGGCTTTCACTCATGTAACAAGGCAAAGATGGACCCCCACCCCACCCCCAATAGGGTTACACACACTGGTATTGCAGATTCTCCAAGGTACAGAAATTCCTGACATTCCCATTTAGCACAGACTGAAGTAACACAAAACAGCAAACACCCTGGTTCTGAAATGAGAGTGGCAAACACAGCCAGAACTGGTACATTTCCCATCGACTAGGCACACATGGCCAAGTACAAGGACACTTTCCCATATTTCATGAGGAATGAAGGTGGTACACACGACCATAAAGGAGCACATCCAGGCTCAGGAACTTTCAAAACCCACCATACTGGGGTAACGGAGAAAACAACCCACATGGGGGTAACTACTTCCATTAGGCATTGGCCAGATACACTAAATGAAAAGTACTAGTGCTCAAACTGAACCGCAAGAGGTAAAGAGGGTCAATCAAGATGGGGGTCTCCACCTTTTGCTTCCAAGTTTATACTCTGCCATTCATCTGGTTAACAACACCACACAACTGTAGAAAACTGTAGATGCTGTCTTGAAGCATATCACATTTAACATAACACACACACACACACACACACACACACACACACACACACACACACCCTTCTAAGGCGTCAGAAGTTAAAGTTCTGTACTTTGACGGTCACATACTGGATTCCACCGTAGGCAAACACTAAAAACACAGAAAGTCTAGGTGACAGTCCCTTTGACAGAAAGTCACTCCTATGTATTGCAGGTGCCTCTTCTGGTATTACTCAGAAGAAAAGCTGTACTCACAACAAATGAAGATGTGCAAGGCAGCTTCACCAGACAGAATGGATTGAAGGGATGCCTTAGCCCTGAAGATTGCCCCAATCCCTTCTGGAATGGGGCAGGAAACCCACTAGCAGGTCTCCACCACTTCAGACACGGTCTTCTATGTTCTTCTAGGGTGAGAACAAACTACCCAAACCAAAGAGGTAGTTCTCGGTCAGAGCTAAATGAGAAGCTGCACAGCAAGCTGCAGCCTCCTCCAGGAACTCACACTCCTAGACTACTGAACATTCTACTCTAGCGGACAACTGCTTGCCAGAGTGTGGCTTATGCCACTGCAAGAGTTCTAACAATACATCACCAATCCAGCTCAGCTGAGACTGAAAAAGAGTGACACACCCATTTACCTGGCATTTCACAAGCTGCCTTCCTGCCTGCCACTGATTCTAACAGGGATTCTAGTAATCCCTGGGAACAAGGGTTACATTTGTTATTTCACCTGATCTTTTTCTCGATGTTCTTATGTTTCTATTTTGTAGCCTCTCTGTTCGAATCTTCTTGTCAAGTCTTTGATATTTTCTTCTAGCCTTAATTTTGCTTCACAGTTTCTCTTCATTCGGCTATAGGGGATACTATGTTTTAATTTTAGAGGGCGAAAACTTCTCGCATGTAGCAGAGTGTTCCTGTCAGAGTCCTTTCTGTAAAGGTCAGTAACAATCCTGTCACCTTCTTTTATCAGTCTCAAATCCAAAAAGAATGCTGGTCTTGTACTCCACAGTAAAAGACTAATTTACTGCTGCTGCACTTAAATATCTATGGAAGGCATGTATTCCTGTTCAGTGCCTCCAAATTATCAAACGCTGTCTATAAAAGGGTTTACAGAATACCAAATTGCCTAGATATTTAAGTTGATTGTACATATGTCTCCTCAATATGTGCTATATATAGGTTTGGGTATGCAGGTGCAAGTGTTGCCCCTATGGACATCCCCATCTTTCATGAAAATGATGATGTTCAACTAATTATTTTCAGGACTTCTGCCAGTCTCCAGATAAAGTTTTTATCTGGAATATTTGTAGGTCTTTGTGATATAAAGTGGTCAAGTGCCTTAAAACCATCTTGTTTTGGTTTGATGCGCTTTTCTTGCCACCGCCACCCAGTTTCTCAGCCCAATCACGAACCACGCTTCTGCTCCAAATCATTCGCGCCTCCCGATGCCCTAAACACCCACAGAGGCGGGTTGTAGCACCCGGCCCTAAGGTGCCGCCAACGTCAGGACAGATGGATGGGCGGACGCTTTTAAACCATCTCTTGTGGGATGCCCTTGTACAAATTTTTCACATTCAGTGTTATTACTATGCAGTCTCCCAAAATACATTCCGTTTTATTTAGATCTGTATAAAATGGTTTACTGTCTCAAACAGGACCACATCCATGGGACAATGATTTGCAATAGTGGTCTACATAAATTGACAAAGGCTCTGTTACAGAGCCAATACCAGAGATGATTTGTCTGCCAGGTGGATTATGCTTATCTTTGTGTATTTTTGGAAGGCAGTAAAAAAAAAAAAAAAGTGGTGTTTTGGGATGTTTATTTTAAGTTCTTCCACCCATTCTTCAATAATTCCTCTATCAGCTGCTTCTGTTATCTCAGCAATGGTTTCCCTCAAAGATGATACTGGTATCTTTGTTACTCTTCCATGTGTGTCAGTGTCATTCAACTGTTTCATCGCTCCGATAAATCACATTAGTTTTGAACAATGCCCACCCAGTTTGATCAAGAAGGGTTAAAACGTCGTGGTTTTACCAGATGTTTTGCTGTGATATGTTTACAGATTTTACCAAGTGTTGATAAAGCAAATGGAAACGTAAATGCCTAGCAAAGAAATTAGAGGGAAACTTGATTTGATTCTGGAAAGAATCTAGATAAGAAATATTGAAAGATAAGGACATTTTGACAATTGTAATTTCTGCTTTATAGGAAGCTGGTTGAAGAACCAACAGAATTTAGAAAACAAAAATAAAAGATGCCTCACCAAGGAACACGATTTTAAGCAATACAGGTGTGTTCCGTTATCTAGATACGTTTATTTTAAAAATACTTGTTTTACTCACTAAAAAAACTTTCAAAGGTATTTACATACAGTTTATTTTATTTTGATTGAAACAGCAAAAAAAAAAAAGGAATTGATGCTGTATTATATTACTGAAACAGAAAATAAGGCTGCTCATTAATCTACCTGAGGGAGAAAATGAGTTCCAAAATGTTAACAGTGTGGAAATTATGGAGAGTGAGAAAAGTACATTAAAAATGAATTACATAATAATCAGTCTTCACTGGGGTAGCGTGTCAATTATTTTTACTTGTAAAAAGTATGGGTCTACTGAAAAGACTGCAACACCGCTGGGCTATTAAGCTTTCATCCATTTTACTACCTTTCACTGACTTTATTTAAAGAGCCCCTGACAAAATCTGGCTTCCTCTGCAGTTTCTGGTGTTCAGATGCTGTTTTATGATGAGTATTGATTTAAACTGTAGTCAAAAACGGAGCATTTAGCAATTTGTGCCAGCTTGGTTCTTCATTCCTCTCTGCCTTTACTTTTCAGCTGTTTGCCAACGCTGCCATCCTGAAGAAAAGCAACTTGTGGTAATCCTTGTGCAGATTACTGTACTCAGTGTGCTGCCGCTCATGGTCTAATAACTTTAACAGTTTAGTTGTGTTCTTATAGGGAGTACAATGGAAGGAACTTAGTAAGCCCCACCGCTAATATTAGCTGCCAACCAGTTAATTTGTGTGGATGCAATTCTTACACTGTGTTCACAGACATTGTTTAAAAGCCATCTCTGCTATAGTATGTTAAATGCTTAAGTGATGCAAGTTATATGTAATCCTCGTTTTGAAAAATGACGGTGTGTTCAGTTTTCCCCACTATTAACTTTTGTGAAAATGGAGCTGGACACCATGCCGTTTCAAAAACTGACAGATTACTTGCAACTTCTATCACTGAAGCATTTAACATACTACAACAAGATTTTTTTTTTTAAACAATATCAGTGAATATGAGAGGATAAAAATCACAACTACACAAATTAACAGTTGACAGCTAATATTAGTGTGTGGCTCAATAATTTCCCTTCCATTGTACTCCTGCTTAAGAACACAGCAAGCCAGTAAAGCAAAGTTAGACCAAGAAGATTGCGGCAATGCACCAAATGCAATGGTGGTACAAGGATTACCACCTACATATGACGCCACTTTGCTTTAGGTGGCAGTTGTTACAACAGCGGGAAAAAATAGAAAAGGATGATGAACCAAGCCGCACAAACTGTTAAACATTCAGTTTTGACTAAAATGGCATCTAAACACCAGAAACTGCCACAAAAGCCAGACTTTGTCAGGGCTCTTTAAATACCACTGCCAACATGAAATGTTGAACTTTGGGTTGGCCACAAGAATGATGCAGGCTCAGGAGAGGAACACACTGGTGTAGAGGTTGGAAAGCACGAACCTGTACTCGAGACTAGGAGGGAGAGAGGGTATGAATGAAACCTTCAAATATTTGAACGATAAGCCAGCCTGAGGTGAAAAGGGCTGAGGCGCTAATGCCTTACCTCTTCCACACCTACAGACAGAGTTCAGGAACAGACTCTGGTCATCTAGGATTAGCCAGAGGGAGATAGGCGTCCGGGGACCGCCCTTCTCCCTGGGTGAAGGGCTTGTCATGCCAGCCTAGGCTGCCTCAGGTGTAGGCCTGAGGATAGAGCAGGTCAGGGAGGGCCTGTGGGTGTCAGACAGGTACACCACCATGCACGAGTCCAATGCTCCACAGTCCAGGGTGAGACCAGAAAAGGAACATCGGTGGCTTCATGAAGCCCAGCCCAGCCATCTCCATGCCTCCACTCCATGCACATGTCGGACTTGAGTATTTGGGGATTACTCACCATAGTAATGTTTCTTCTAATGGAGTCTTGCTGTATTCTGACAATATGCAGTATGACAGACTGGTTCAGCTGCCCTGGAGAACAATGAGTTAAACACTATGCAAATACACAGTTTGTTGAGCTCGGCTCAGTTTTCAAACCACTGTCCTCGGTACATTCTATGTAACTGATCAGAATCTTACAAGCTACTAGCAATAAACTAAATGAGAGATAAATAAGCCTAACGCCTAAGGGAAAAACACACACCAGAATAAAAGGCATACTGAAGACTCAAGTCACTGATGACCAGTGCGAACCACCACCCACTGGTGGGTTCTAAGATAAATGGAATGCAGAGACCACTCTCTAGGTTCCAGAGGGATGCAGGGTGGGAGGTCAGAATACAGCAAGACTCCATTAGAAAAACAACATTACTACGGTGAATATTTTTTTTTTCCAAACATGAAGTCTTACTGTATTCTGACAATATGGAGATGGGTCCAGAACCTACTTAGGAATAGGCTCTGCATTACTGCTGTGCCAAACCTAGCATCACTACTGGACTGTATCCAGGCAGCAGTGCTTAGTGAATGTGTGAACAGTTTGCCAAGTAGCTGCTTTATGTATGTCAAGCAGGGGATATCTCAGGCAGCTGTCCCCTAGTGGAATGAGCATTCAAGCCCTCTGGTGGCTCCTCACGAGTTTGCTATAGCAGAACTGAATGCAGGCCACAATCCATCAAGTGATGGTCCTCTTAGTGGCTGGCCTACCTTTGCCCACTTCACCATAGATAAGGAACTACTGAGTACAGTCCTTCCCTGTGTTCTTTTGTTCTGTCCATGTAATAGCTGATGGACCTTTTACATCCAAACTATGCAGCCTGTTCACCTGAACTGGAATGATCAGTGAAGGCGACTGGCGATATAAGGACTGATTCAGGTGAAAGTCTGAGACTACTTTGGGGAGGAACTTTGTTAGTCTGTAGAAAAGTACATTCTGAAACTTACGTAACAGTAGATCTTGAGAGGCTCCTGCAGTAGGTAATTACATATAGGACTGAAGCCAGCAAGCCTCAGGACCCCACTTAAAAATTTCTAGCTAGCAGTCTCTGCGGTGGACCGCCCACGCTAGGTTACCAATGTCAGTATAAAGGGCAGTCCCCATGCCCGCCTTCCAGTTCTTTCCACCAAAGGCCAAAAGGCAAGACGAGAGAAAGCGGATGTTTCCCATCCTGGAAAAAGGAGCTGAAAAAGCTTAGGGGATGGAGGGCAGGAAGGTATTACCTACTGCAAGAACCTCTCTCTCAAGATCTACTGTTACAGTAAGTTCTTATGTAACTATACTATTTTACTTTGAAAAGCTCTTGCAGTAGGTAAATTACATATAGGACTGAGTTCCAAGCAGTCTGGAACAAGGAGAAGCAAACGGGAGGAGGAAAACTATCCAACGTCGAACCTCTGGCTGTGAAGGTCTCCAGGAAAGGAGACCTTGCAAACAGCCAACCCAAAGCCAGCTCTACGGCAAGAGGCAATGTCCAAACTGTAGTGTTTCTCAGAAAGGTATGGACAGAAGTCCAAGTTGCGGCTGCGCAAGTGTCCGCTGCAGACATTCTTAAAACAAGCCACAGAGGCAGCGCAAGGTTCAAGAATGAAATTCAAATCCCAAGGAGGGCAGAAACACGAACAGGGGTCTCAAGTGGAGAACCCTCTAAGAAAAGTCTTAGAGACTTCCAACTGTGTGAAAGTTCTGTCCCGAAGGGAACATAGGCAGAAATAGCCACCACGTGAACTTTCAGAGGGAATGACTGAGACCCAGATCAAAGAGATGGACAAATATAATCCAGAATTCTCCCAACAGGGCACGAGAATGGCTCGAAATCCTTGGAAGAGGCCTAAATACAGAACAGTTTCCATTTCATGGCATAGGTAGATCTAGTGGAGGGCTTTCTGGCCTCCATCAGAATCTCAGCCACAAGTGGGGAAACCCGAATCGGGCTCAAGCTACGTCTGCAGGAGCCACATGCAACCGAAGGGATTTGAGACATGGATGAACCAGGGTCCCTGATCCTGGGTCAACAAAAGTTGCAGAGGAAGAGGAAAGGAGGTTCCTCCAGTACTGTTGCAGAAGAGAGAACCAAACTTGCCTGGGCCAGAGACGGAGCAATTAGGATCATCACGAGCTCCTTTTGAGCAGAGTTTGTGTAAGACCCTCAGAATTAAGGGAATTGGGGGGTGGGGAGGCATAGATGAATCTGCCCTTCCAATGTAGAAGGCGTCTCTCAAAACAATGCCTCGCCCTGGAGTGAGCGAGCAGGTGGGAAGTTTGCACTGTGAGGATTTGAGGAGACACAAGCAGGTCCACCTGAGGTGTTCCCGAGCATAGAAGATATCGTCACACCTGATCCAGTTCCCCTCGTGAGCCTGGGCAGGCGATCGAACTGAGGCGGTCTGCCAGCGTGTTTTCGACCCCGGAACATGAACACGCAGTGAGGTGAAGGTTGTGTTGCACTGCCCAATCCCAAACCCGCATCACCTCCCTGCAAAGAGAGTAGGAACCAGTTACATAGATACATAGATACATAGACAGTGTCGGCAGATAAGGGCCTATGGCCCACCCAGTCTGCCCATTTAAGTTTGTAAGTTCAGTTTATGTTTTCCAGGAAGTCTGTTGCCCTTACCCCTGACCTCCAGAATTCCTTTATGTCTATCCCATGCATTCTTAAATCCGTGATTGTTTCAGCCCCACCACTTCCTCTGGCAGGGTGTTCCACTTGTCCACCACCCGTTCTGTGAAGAAATTCTTCCTCACGTTTCCTCTGAATCGTCCTCCTCAACTTCATCCCATGCCCTCTAGTCCTGGAACATCTTTTGCTTAAAATAGTGCATTCCTGCACCCTGTTCCTCCCTGTAAGATACTTGTATGTCTCTATCATATCCCTCTCCCTCCTCTCCTCCAGGGAGTACATGTTCAGTGCCTTCAACCTGTCCTCATAGGACTTGTGATGCAATCCATGCACCATCTTTGTTGCCCTCCTCTGAACCTTCTCTACCCTGTCTATGTCCTTACGTGGTAAGGTCTCCAGAACACACAGTGTACTCCAGGTGCGGCCTCACTAGTGTCTTGTATAGTGGAATTATGACCTCCCTTTTCCTGCTGGTGATGCCCTGCCTATGCATCCCAGCATCCTGTTGCTTTACCTGCTGCCTTGTCACACTGTTTCCCTGCCTTGAGGTCATCAGAGATGATAACTCCAAGATCCCTCTCCTGCTTGGTGCATGCTATATCCTCACCCCCAACTGATATACTGTGCCAGGGTTTTTGTGCCCCATATGCATTATCTTGCACTTCCTTGCATTGAATTTCAACTGCCAAACCCCTGACCATTCTTCAAGTTTCTGCAGGTCCCTTCTCATTCTGTCTACACCCTCTGGTGTGTCTACTCTGTTACAGAGCTTTGTCTCATCAGCGAACAGTGAAATTCTGCCTTCTAGGTCCTCTCAATGTCACTGATGAAGATATTGAATAGTACCGGTCCCAGCACTGATCCCTGTGGTACCCCACTGGTCACTCTTCCCTCTGTGGAGTGACAGCCATTTACCACCACCCTCTGTGTCCTGCTGCCCAGCCAGTTACCTACCCACCCCACTACTGTCCTGCCCACACCCATATTCCCCAGTTTGTGCAATAGTCTTCTATGTGGCACAGTGTCAAAGGCCTTGCTGAAGTCCAGATAGGCCATGTCCACTGCCCTCCCTGATCCACCTCCCGAGTCACCCAGTCAAAAAATTCAATGAGGTTAGTCTGACATGACCTTCCCTGGTGAAACCATGCTGCCTTGGGTCCTGTAGTCCATGTGACAACCAGATGTTCCACCAATCTCTCCTTCAGTAGTGCTTCCATGATCTTCCCACTACCGAGGTGAGGCTGACTGGTCTGTAGTTCCCGCTTCCTCTTTGTTCCCACTTTTGTATAATGGGACTACATCTGCTATCCTCCAGTCTTTGGGTGCCTCCCTGTTTCTAGTGATCGGCTAAACAGGATAGCAAGAGGTTCAGCGCCACCTCTCAGTTCTTTAAGGACCCTGGGGTGTACCCATCTGGCCCCACTGCTTTATCAACTCTTATTACTTCAGTTCCTTCACAGGACCCTTTCTCATGTAAAGGGACTTGTGTCCATTTCTGCACCATTCTCACCCTTGTACTCCATTCAGACCCATTACCCTCCTCTTCCTCAGTAAAGTGAGCAGAAATACCTGTTCAATATGTCAGCTTTACTGTTGTCATCCTCCACAACCCCCATCCTCCCCTTCAGTCTCACTATCCCTCCTTTGCCTTTCTTTTTCACTTATGTACCTGTAAAGGTTTGTCCCCTCTACCCACTGATTTTGCAATGTGTTCTTCTGTCTGAGCTTTGGCTTCCCTTACTGACCTCCTGCCTCCCTTTGCTTCTCCTGGTACTTCTCCCTATCCCTTCTGCCTGTGTCTTTTTGTATTGCCTGAATGCAATCTTTCTGGCTTTCACTTTTTGCTACCTCTTTGGAAAACCATAATGGTCTCCTCTTCCTTTTCCTCTTGCTAACCTGCTAATACATAATTCTGTTGCTCTTGTAATCCCATTTTAAATACTTCCCACTGTTCCTCAACCCCGATTCTGCCCATTCCCTTAATGCCTCTTTCAAGTATCTCCATTTTCTCAAAGTTTGCCCCCTAAAATCCAGGATGTGTTTTTGTGTGGTTTGGTTCTGCTCTCTGTGATTTCAAACCACAATGACTGGTGGTCACTGTTCCCCAGGTGCTCCCCACTCTTACCCCCATCACACTGTCCCGTTTGTGAGCACAAGGTCAGTATTGCCTTCTGCGAGTTGGTTCCATGACCAGTTGCAGAGAAGGCACCCTGAAGGAGTCCAGGATAAATCTGCTCCTAGTTGATGCTGCTGCTGGGATGCTCCAGTCCACGTCTGGAATATTGAAGTCTCCAACCAGTACTACCTCACCCTTGTCTGCCATCCTCTGGATGGCTAGCATCAACTCCCTATCTGTTTCTTCCTCCTGGGCTGGTGGTCTATAGACCACACCTGTGCGGATGGCTGGCCCCATTTTCCTTTCCAGCTTAACCCACAGTATCTCTCCCCATTTTGTTCCTCTTGGATCTCTGTGGCCCTTATGTCATTTTCACATACAGTGCCACTCCTCCTCCTTCCTGCCTGCCCTGTCTCTTCTGAATATGTTGTAGCCAGGTATGGCCAACTCCCAGTCATGGTTATCATTACACCAGGTTTCAGTGATGGCCACAATGTCCAGGTCTGACTGCACCATGACAGCCTCCAGATCTTCCATCTTGTTGCTAAGGCTCCTGGCATTCGCACACATGACTTTCCATGATTTGACCTCCCTAGACTGTTTGCTGTTCTACTCCAGCCCCTTCCTTGGTTGTCCTTTATCTCTGGTTCACCTTGCTGTCTGCCCTTCTGCTGAATTTTGCCCTATTCTGCCTATCCACCTCCTGGGCGTAATCTCCATCTTTTGCATTTGGCTAACCTCCACATCCTTTCCTTCCATTTCTCTGGGTACCTCTATTTGGTTGTCCCGTTTGGCAGTGTGGCATTTGAGTTCGAGTGGAATAGGATCTGGGATGTGCCTCTGCCTGACTGGTCTAACCCTCCCTGAACCCACTGTCATCCAAGTACTCCTCGTTCTCTGCATCCTTTGAGGCAGCTGCATTGGACTGAGTGGTCTCTGGATAGGGGTGATGGTACTCCTGACCCAGTTTACTTCCTCCCTGTTTGTTGATGTGCCAGCCTACGCACATGTTGTCCGTCTGGATAGCCAGATGACCGGGAAGCAGATACAGATGCAGAGCTTGTAAAGCATACAGCACAGCCCTGAGCTCAAGCACGTTTATGTGAAGTGTCTGTCTGAGCCTGGACCAGGAGCCTGAGAGTCCTGCAAGACCCCAGGTGGGCTCCCCAACCCACTCCCGAGGTCTGTCAATGTTTGGGAAGGGGAGTAAGGCAGAAGGAAAGTCCCGGCAAGGTTCTCCTGAACCATCCACCAATGCAAGTCCCGAACCATAGGGTTGCAGACCAGGACTCCTGATCTGGGCCGTCCACCAACTGATCCCACTGAGACCGAAGTGTTCACTGAGAGATCCTCACATGACGCCAAGCGTGAGGGACTGTTGAATAGCAGCCGCCATGAGTCCAAGGAGGCAAAGGACTGAACTGGCTGACCGCCTGCAGCTCAACAGGCTCACATGAGCCTAGAGGTGGCCACCCTGTCCAGCGGCAGGAATGCCATGCCGAGGCGTGTCAGGATCGCCCGATGAACTGGAGCCTCTGGGATGGGATCAAATAGGACTTGCCTGGTTGATGGTAATACCAGGCTGGTAAAACCTGCAGGGTAAGGGTCAGGAAAGGGCGCGGGGTTCCTCCCTGGACGGGCCACCAGGAGCCAGTCGTCCAGGTATGGGAAAACCTGCACTCCCTGGGTATGCAGGTGAGCCGCTACCACGGAAAGGCATTTGGTGAACACTCAGGGTGCTGAGGAAAGACCAAAATGGGAGGGCCTTGAACTGGTAGTGGCCCCTGAAATGAAAAACTAAGGTATTTTCGGTGGGAAGGGCTAATAGGGATATGCAAGGAGGCATCCTGCATTTCCAGAGCACACAGTCACTGTCCTGGCGAAGTAAGAGCAGAAGACTCTCCAGGAGAGCATTCTGAACAGTCTGTATTCCACAAACAGGTTCAGGGAGCAGGTCTAGGATAGGCCTCATCTCCGATTTCTTCGAACCAGGAAGAAATGGTAGTAGTAACCTGGCCCCTGAAGGTGGGTTGGGACAGGCTCTATCGCTGCCTTCAGCAGAAAGGAGGATATTTCTTCCCGAACCAGAAGATGTTCCGCTAGTAACACTACTGAGAGATTGTTCTGGGCAGTTTCTGCAGAAACTCGATTGAGTGTCCTTCTGCTATCAGCTGGAGCGACCAAGTATCTGAAGTGATCCTCTCCCAACCCAGAAGATGGAAGGAGAACCTCCCTCCTACTGGTTCCTCTGGAAGGTCCAGAGGCTGTGGGAGGGAGGAGGAAGTCGGGAGGTGTGGGGCAGCGCCATGGCTGAAGCTCCTGCCAGCTTTTTGGGTGGAGGGCTTGGCAGCCGGAGGGCCAGAGGTTTGTTGGCCCACTTCCCTGAGGTTTCGCTTTGGACCAAGACGTCTGCGAAAGGGTGACACTGACCCTGAAGGGGTTTATACATAGAGTCAACTGACTTTAGAGCAGTCCCTTCTCTTGCAGATCGGTGATGTCCTTGACATCCCATCAAACAGCACCAAACCCCTGAAGGCACGCCCTGGATAGCAGACTGCACCTCCGGGACCAAACCTGACACTTGGAGCCAGGCATGGCCTGCATAAACCTATGGCGAAGCCAAGCTCCGACCAGCAGCGTCCACTGCATCATACATGGTACGAAACATGTGCCGACTGGGCCTAACGAGCAGAACGGACCAGATCTGTCGCTTCTTAGTCTGAGACTCAGGAAGAGAGTCCAACTTTGCTTCACTCCTCACTCTGGATTACTTTCTGGTAATCCCCGTATATGCAACATAATTTAGGGCCCTTATTCCCAAAGTGGAAGAAGCACAGACCTTCCTCCCATACTGGTCCAGAAGGCAAGATTCTTTGTCGGGTGGAGGCAGACGAAGATGCTGACTTAGGGTTAGCAATCGCGGCTGTGGCGTCTTCTCGACCAAGTCGGCTCTGAGTGTGTATTCAGGAATCCACACCCCTCTGGAAGCCTAGTATATCCTATCCAGCTTCCTCGAAAGGGGGCTAATGCCAGCAGTTGCTTCAAATAATGGAAACAAGGTCTGCATGAGGCTCGATCCAGGGTGGAATCAGTGTTGGAGCAGTTCGGGCAGATCCAAATGAGCAGCAGTTCCTCGCTGTGGATCCGGCCAAAGATTGCCACTGGCGAACCGCCTGGATCTTTCACAGCAGCTCCAGAAAGGAGGATCTTCCAGAGGGACTGGAGGAGTCCTAGGTCTGGGCTGGTCTGGAGTGCAAGGTTCATCGTCCGGATCGGAGCACCCGTCGGAATCATCGGAGAACTCCTCCAGACGCGGGGAAGAACAGACCCTTGGGCAACCCTCTGAGAAGCGTGCGTCTCCTGCCCTGGCACCGGAATGCTCGCCTCTAGTGTCAGGAAGGGAGAGGGAGTCTCTGGCCTCCGACGACACGAGTCCAGAACCGGGTCCGGCATCGGTAGATAACTCTCTACCTCCCTGGTGAGCTGAGCCTTGGCCTCAGCCCGCCAGGAAGCCAGTCTCTCCTTCATGTCAACCAGCGGCTGGGAGGGCGGTAGAGGAGGTGGGGATACGGATATTGGAGATATCTGTCTGCAGTATTCATAGCCAGACAGCGGGAAGCCCAGCGTCAGGTATTGGGGCACGGGTACTGCGGCGTAGGATACTGCAGTCCTGGGTATGATGGCGTCGGATACCCAGGCACCAGGAGCTTTGACAGAGCAGATGGCCCTGGGAGAGGTCCAGCAGGTGGGCCAGGTATAGGAGACCCAGCAGGCATCTGGTCCAGCGTAGGGACTGCGTCCAGCAAGTGAATGTCACCTGGCGCCGGATAAGCCGCGTCTGAGCCGGCGTCAAGGGTCCGACATCGGCCCAGCATGAGGGAGACCTTAAGGGAGCGTACCTCACGTCCTCTGTGTCAGAAGGACTAAAATCCGAGGTCCAACAGGGAGATGCTGGAGCCACGAATGCAATGGCAAGTGCTGCGGTGAGCCGTGGACAGCGGACTGATCAGTAGGGTCTGGCGTCTGCTCCAACACTGTGTCCGCTGGAGGAGCCAACATCCGCCTTACCGTCAGGGTCCAGGCAGGTGGAGGAGCCGGCGTCAGACTTATTGAACTAACGCCAAGGCCGTAAAGAGAAGCGGCCTTGGCGGGCATTTTGAGGCCATGCGCTGCCCCAAAGGGTCTGGCATCTTAGCAGCCTTGTCCATGCGGTGGAGGAACCAACGTCAGACTTACTGGAGCCACTCGACCCTGAAGGCCGCACAGTGGCGGTCTTCCGGGAGGGCGGCTGCCTCCTTTGACCCAGAGGCTCCTGATGGGCCCCAGCACTAGCCCGGACGGGAGGGCCACCACCACAGAAGCCTCAAGACAGCCTAAGAGTCACGGTGACCGTGGAAGAGAGTCCGGTCCTTCTTTTGCGGTGACCCTCAGGAAGTAGAGGCCTGTCAAAGTTTCTTCAGCTCCTTCTCCATGGAGGACATCTTTTTCAAAATGGGCCTCCAGGGACTGCTGCCTCTGTTTGCAGGTGGCGGTTAAACTGCTAGCAGTGCTGGCACTTCTCCACAGGGTGATTCGGGCCTAGACAGAAGAGGCACTGGGAGTGTCGATTTTTAGGAGCTGGCGCCGCAATAATCGTGACTTATTCTATATGCGGATGGAGTAGGGGACTACATACACGGCAGATGTGCTGAAGATATTCTGACAAGAAATTGAATAAAAAGAGAACGTAATACTGACAATAGACTGGCGAAGCGGTGAACTCAACTACAGGCGCTTCACGAGCTAATGGCGGGAAGAACTGGAAGGCGGGCATGGGGACTGCCTCTTCATACCAACGCCATCACCTGCCAGAGACTACTAGCTAGAAATTTTTCAGGGGTCCTGACGCCTGCCAGCTTCAGTCCTATATGCAATTACCTACTGCAAGAGCCCTCAAGCTGAGATCTAGCTTATACCTGTGAGGGCAATGTAGTAGTAGCTGCCAGTGCACCTTCAGGGTGGAGGGCTGCAGACTCAGGGATTGGAGGTGAACTAAATCAAACAGGACTGCCAAGTCAGCCTCCTGTGAGACCAGGTCATTCTGTGAACACCAGATGGAGAATCTCTTCCATTTGGAAGAATAAGTTTTTCTGGAGACCTAAGGATGTCCAGGACTCCTTCTGAGAGATGCAAGCCTGCATACTCAGTCTTCAAGAGCCAAGTCTCGAGCCGGAGGGACTCGAGGCTGGGGTAGAGATCCTCCTGGGACGACATCAGGAGGCTGCGTCTCCTGGAAGGCAAATTGGACTGGCCACTGACATGGACAACAGCATAGAGTACCTTTGCTGTCTGGCCCAGTCTGGAGCTATCAGAATCATGGAAGCTGATTGTGCCCAGAGTTTGACCAGAACTCTGGGTATCGGAGAAATGGAGGGAAGGCATACAGGAATCTGTCCGACCAATCCAAGATCAGAGCATCCAATAGCACTGAGCCCAGTGCCAGGGGCTGCAACCGAACTGGGTCAACTGATGGTTGTCTAGGGCTGCAAGAGATCCATCTCTGGAGTGCCCTACCTCCAGAAGACTCATCAGAATCTGTCTGTTCAAAGACCATTCGTGATGTCCCTGGTTGATCCTGCTAAAGCATCTGCCCAAATACTGTCCTTCCTGGCAGGTGAACTGACAGGAAATGTTTAAGCAGTAGGCCAGACTCAACCTTCATGGCCTCTGTGCACAGCACTGAAGACCTTGTTCCTCCTTGTTTATTGATGCAATACATGGTAGTGGTGTTGTCTGTTCTGACCTGCACCTCTTTACCCTGGTAGCATCTTGGCTAATGACTGAAGAGCCAGAGCGCAGCTCCGAGTTCCAGCAGGTTTGTGTGTAGCGTGGACTCCTGCTGGAGCCAAGGCCCATGAGCAGCATGCTCCCCACCCAGTAGTGAGGCGTCTGTGGTCAGCACCACTGGGGAACTTGCTGAAGTAAAGGAACTCCTGCCCTGAGGTTGTCCCTGCCCTGCCACCACTGAAGAGCTTGTCACAGTGTGGTAGACACTGGATCAGTTTGGACAGGGAATCCTTCTGGGACCAGAAGGACCTCAAGCAGAATTGGATGTCCCTCATCTGAAATCTGGCACTTGGAAACACAGCTGTGGAAGCAGCCATGTGGCCCAGAGGCTGAAGGAAACACCTTGCTGGTCGGGAACATGCAGATGAAAGGACTCTGCCAACTGAATGATGGCGTCCACCCTTCCTGGGGCAGGAAGGCTCTTGTGAACTGTGTTCAGCTCTGCCGCCCTATGAAGTTCAGGATCTGGATGGGTTTCAGGACTGACTTTGATCTACCAGAAAACCCAAGGACTGGAGGGTATCCCAAGTGAGGGTAGTGCCGCAGTACCTGTTGAGGAATGACCCACTACCAGTTGTCTAGGTATGGGTAAACTAGGCTCCCTGCCTTCTTAGGTGTGCTTGACCACTGCTAGGCAAATTGTAAAGGCCCTTGGGGCAGATGTGAGTCCGAAGGAATGACCCTGAACTGATTATGGCCTAAATCTGAGGTACTTACTGTGGGACTGCCTTATGGGGATGTGAAAGTCATCCTTTAGATCTAGGGATGCCAACCAATCCCTTGCCTGAGTGTAGAAGAATGATAGCCAGAGTGACCATTTTGAACTTTGGCTTTGTGAGGTCTTGTTGGTACCTCAGGTCTAAAATGGGCCACCACTCCCCATTTTTCTTCAGTGTTAGGAAATACCAGGAAGTACCCAAAGTACAATCCTTTTCCTTTGTGCTGAAATGGAACCATTGCTCTGGCTTGAAGCAGAGTGAAACCTCTGCCTCTAGCAGGGCTGTTTCTGATGGTGGCAGGTGAATGATCTTGCTCCTGTTTTTGGGAACAGTGTGAAGCTGAGAGCAGGACCATGGCCTACCATCTGCATGAAGTGATTGATTACCAAGCCTGGAGGAAGTAGGCTCAGCCTGCCCCTACTGGTAGTGGGAGGCGGTCCAACAGACTTCTCAGGCTGTCTGTTTGAGGGGTGTAGTGGACAGCGGGAACTAGCACTGCCAGTACCTCTTCTACCTCTACCTCTGAAGTAACCCCTAGGCTGCTGGTAGGAGGGAAGGCTGGAGACTGATAGAAAGGCCATGGGTAAGGTCCACCTCTGCCTCCTAGCTTACTGCCTCTGAGAGGTATAGCTTTGGCAGCCGCATTTTTGTAGGCTACCCTATACTCATTCATCTTTTTCATGTATGCCTCAGTTTGTTCCCAAAACAATGAATTTTGTGTAACGGAAAATCAATGGCACTGTTCTGTGTGTCCTGGGAGGTTAGTACACCTCAGCCAGGAGAACGTTTTTCTGGTCTTCTTGGCGGGGTGAGTTTTAGGGACGATTCAGCTCGTCTTTTACCAGGCGACTCATCTTGATCTGAGCATTCTGTTTGCCAGTTCAGCGGGTTCTTCTGAAACGGGCGGACCTCGTCAGAGGACTTCTCCATTTATCCCTCAGTTTACCAATACGTCTATCCAGGACAGACACGGGGAATTAGTATTTTTTTTTTTTTTTTTTTTTTTTTACAAATTTTACATGGTTCGACTGCAAATGGTCAAAACCCAGGCAATACAGACACACCAAGTGCGGATCAGCTGTAGCAAATTGCTCCCTGCACTCAGTGCAGCATTGAAACCAGTGGGACGTTTTTCTCTTAGGTTTCAGTGACATAACCTTCCCAAATTTAGAAGCTAACCTAAGCCGGTTAAGTGAATCAATTCAAATTATTTTATCCGAAGATGGCTTAGTCAGGCCCAGATTAATAAATAAATAAACTGATGTATTTACCCTTTGCACCTTTAGTGAGGCCAGGTAAAAGAGAACAAAGTTTCAGGCAGCGGTTCAATGTCTGCATTAAAAATAGACAAAACGTCTCAGATTTTAGTCTGTAACTTTGAACCAGATCCCAAATAACACTAAGACAAGTTTTAAACAACACTTTACCAAAAAAACAAAATATCTTCACTTTCCTCCCAGTCGCAGAGAACCGCTTAGAAACCGAAAGCGCATCAAAATGAAGATAAACCTGTAACCAAGAGGACAGAGGTTTGAAAAACAGAAATAAATGCTAGTTTAAAAAAGTCAATATTAAAAATTCAACTGAAGAAATTGAGGAGCAGTCTCAGAGGTGTCTTCACAGGCGGCGGTGTAAAGAATCTAGTCAGTTACATAGAATGTACTGAGGACAATGGTTTGAAAACCGAGCTGGAGCTCAACGTTATGCATTTGCATAGTGTAACTATTCTCCAGGGCAGCTGAACCAGTCAGTCATACTGCATATTGTCAGAATACAGCAAGACTTCATGTTTAAGGAGTGGCCCTTCTCCTTCAGCGCTACCATGAGAGGGAACTCATGGGGAAAATCTGACTGAGCACAGAGTCGAGGAAGCGGCAAGCCTGGCTGGGGACTGGGCTGATGCAGCCACCACCTCTCCAGAGAGAGAGAGAGAGAAAACTATATGGAAAAATAAATACTAGAAGAATATCAACAAGGTGGACTAGCAGATTATCCAAATCCCTACGTTCTGTGTACCAGGAGAGAACGATAGCAAGTTTTTTGGGGGGTTACAAGGAACGCCAGGAAGTATAACTGCAGGGAGAACGTGGTGGAGGCATGCAACAAGCTGCCAAAGGTGGTAAATACAAAATCTAACAGGAACTTCAAGAGAGGTGGGACAGACACAAGGGGATGATCAAGGGTGTGCGGTGTGGGGGGAAGAGACCTGGACCTATAAGGACAAACTTCTTTGCATTGAAAACACTATCTCAGGCCTTCTTCTGGCTTCTTTCTGTGGAATACAGTGTATGGCCACCCTAGTTTGGGAGAGGACTTAGAACTGCGTCAAGGGCAGGCTATGGCTGATGCAGTTGCCACTCGGCAGCATCTCTCAGCCATGGAGATTTGTGACCGATTTTCCATCACGGCAACACTTTTGGGAAGGCCGAGAATTCCCCACCCCAAATGACACTACATGCACGTTAAGGCCAATAGCTGGCTACTCCCATGCCTCAGAGAGATAGGAGGGCATAAAGGAGAAAGCTAGATACCACCTGCGCCATGAGTCATCTGAATGCCAGGCGCTGGCCCACTTGGACTTGCTAAGACTGCTGGAGAGGAACAGCACACAAGACTGGGAATTAAAAGGACAGGCACCAGCTCCACAGTGCCGAGTGATCATGGAGCATAGCTCTGGCATGCTGGCAACCCAGGTTCACGCCCAAGCCCGGATGTCAGGAGCAGAGGCAGGCAGGGGAGGAAGCTGAGTCCTCTAGACAATTCCCTCCTCAGGAGGTGTGGGCCGTGCTGGACCACTCTGCATGTGGCTCTTAAAGGTGGCTAGCGGAGGCATTCTAGGTGGCATGGACCACCACATGTTGCAGACGTCCCCACCTCCAGGACACCAATGCGGCCGTATGATTGTGGAGGGGCCTCAGAAAAGTGGAAATCGCATGCCCAGCTGTCGGATGACAGCCACCTCATTCCCCATGCCATGTAGCCTCTCACAGCACCTTTCGACCCCTAGCCTCCCCATTCCCTGTCAAGGCAGCATAACTATATCCATTCTCTGCCTCTCCAGGCAGGCGGGGTCACAACAATGTGCGGACTTGAAGGGTGGCTGGTCGGTTGGGCAAGGGAAAGGAAAAAGCAGAAAAAGGAAAGGTGCTAAAATGACTAGAGCACCAAACCATATAACAAGAGGGAACTGGTTCAAATCTCACGCAGCCCGACTGCCAGGAATGAGCAGCATGATTCAGTATGTTTGAGCCGCTATGTTGCCAGCCATGCCAAACAGAGGGTGTCTCACACCATGTCAGCTGAGAGGTGGGGGGTGATGCCCCACTATGGGGGTAAATTGGGGGCTCAGTACTGAAAACATGGAGATGTGGAAGCTCTGCCAATTAGAGGATAAATGTAAAAAAAACAATACCCTTTAGTCCTCTCAACTGTTTGAATGTGAAACTGAGGCCTCCCACCCCAAAAAAAAAAAGACAACCCGTTAGAACACAGACAGAAAATGTCTTTTACAAAACAACAAGTAAGCAATAACACACGGCAGAGTGTATGTAACATTTACCGCATCCCAGGGGTGTGGTGAGGTTAAGAGGTTGCCTTTGAGCCCCTGGAAGTGTGGTAAATGTTTCTCACACACACACACACCGGAGTCACTTATTGTGCTTATGAAATGGGCTAAAACTTTTTTTAATAAACTTTTACAGGTGGAAAAGCATGTTTACATGTAGGGACAAAGATCCTCCCCAGGTCCTGAGGAACTCTCCAGCTACTCACCAGCCCAGCTCTACCTCCTGGTCTGAAGCTCAGCGTTCAGGCTGAAACCACCAGCGGACCCCCCAGCCCGAGCCTCTCCGAGGCAGGGCCATCCCGCCCTGGCGCTCTATCTACAATCTAATGCACCAGGCAGGTGTCAAGAGCCCCTGGAACCCCACCCGAATGGTGGGGTGTGGCCAAGACTGGGCGCCTTCACCTATCCTCGGCCTGGGGTTTTGCTGTGCGTTACCCCAGGAGCCAGGCGTGCAGTCACGCCTGCATGGAGAAGCCATAAGCGTGCGCTCCTCCCACTTATGTTACAGGCACAGCAGTATGCCGGTCTCCACGGGTGTCACTACTAAGCCAAGGAGCCTGAACCCACCCAGGAGAGGAAAGCCGTCCACTGGATGCTCAATCCTCTCCTCCCCTTCCGACCCCCGGCAGTCCGGGCTCATTCCCAACCCAGGTCGCCAGTGTGGCGCCCAGCGCCTCAACCCTCCACGCCACCGGCCGGCTACAGACGAGATTTTACTTGTGTACATTTATGATAAGATGGTCTTTCTGCCTACTGAAAATGATGTCATTGTATTACTGTTAGACCACGTTTGTCCTTTGCTGGCATCAAGATTCAAGATATGGAATACATGGATTCAAAATTCTGCTCAGTTCCACTGGCAGAATGTTTCTCTTCTAACATACTGTATATACACACACACACACACACACACAACCCCCAAACAGGCTTCTGTTACATCCAGAGATTCAATTATCTCACAGTCAGGACAAGCAAAGAGATTTCCCTGATGAGCAGGTAAAGCTAGAAGAGAGATTTTTCAATGTCAAAGAAACAGTTGTAGTGAAAACTATAGACAATACTTAAAGAGCTACTGATGCCTCAAAGAAAACAAACACAAAAAAACAATTAGATACAATTCTGCCTGAGTTCCATTTATATTTTATATATTTACACCCATTATTTATTACTAATTAAATTTACATGAATCACGATCTTTATCCCTTAGAATCCCTTTAGAGTACCTCTGCCTCTACAGTTTACTCCTTACATCAAGTACAGACCACTCCCAAGGAAGCAGGCAGGTAACTGGGGATCCCTTACGGGTGGGGGCAAAGAAGGACACTCCGAAGGAAGTAGGCAGGTATCTGGGGACCCCGACAGAGGGTCCCAAGGAAGCCACTCCCAAGGAAGCAGGCAGGTGGCTGGGGCTGATCAGAAGGAAGCAAGGTGGGAGGGCCTTAAGCTCAGCAACCACTTCAATCTTCTATGTCTACTTGAGGAGGGGGTGCTGGGGCACAGGTGATGCAGCCATAACAGGGGCAGGTAGAGGGAAAGGTTGGGGACAGAAGGCAAGGGCGGAAAACAGAAAAAATAAGGGAGAACATGAAGGCAGGAAACCGGGGGTCAGAGCAGGCTGAGGAGGTGGGGAAGGGAAGAAAGTGCAGGAGGAGGACCAAAGTACAAGGAGGATGCAGTACATGGAGCCGAAGGTTTGGGTCAAGGGGCATGACAGGCAAGGAGGGCTGAGCATGAGAATGGACAGAAGGGAGGATGAGCCAGGCTAGGCTAGAAGATGGGGTGGAAGGACCAGTCGTGAGCAGTGACGGGTGGTGGGGTAGCAGTGCACAGAAGGATACTCAGGAGGAGGAGGAGGAGGCACAGGATCAGAGGGAAGGATGGCCAGAGTCAATAAGGAGAGGCGGCAGGTGGCACCCAGATGGGGAAGAAGCAAGCTGGCGGGGAAGGGACATGGAAGGGGGAATGGAGGAAAGGGGCGGTTAGAGTGCTCCTGTGGGGCGTTCTATGAGCAGGGGCATCAGATGGGGTAAGAGAGGAAACCTGCCCAGTTAGAACAAAATGCTTCCCTGGACTAACTGTGCACTTGGCCATGCATGAGGTACATCAACTGGCAAAGGATTGTGGAGGTTCCCAGACACACTGGTCCACTTGGGTACCAATGACGTTGAGGGAAATAGTGAACTGGAGATGCAGGCAGGTTCGGGAGCTAGCCAGGGTTTGTCATGCCACAGGATGCTCAATTTCCTTTTGGAAATCCTGCCAGTGCTGAGAGCTAGTGAGGAAAACAAATGATAATTAGGGAGGTGAATCAGTGGCTCAGGTAGTGGTGACATGCCAGCAGGTATGGGTTGATGGGGATTCGTGGAGACCTGGGAGGATAAGAAGCTATATGCTAGGGATAGGCTTCATCTTAATTTGAAGGAGGGAAATCCTTAAGCCAAAAATAGAGGTGGTCTGTGAAAGGTGGGGTTTAAACTTGTGAAGAGGGAGGGAGAGGAGAAGAGGCTGATGAGGGGTCCAATAAGAGATTCCGTCTCCACACACACACTCCCGGAGCTGGAGGAATGCAGGAAAAGGCCAACTGGCAGGGTGCAGGCGGGGAGACTGAGGTCCCATGGGAATGAGAGCTGAGGGAAGCGGGAGGTGGGGAAGGGTGGAGGTGGTCCTGCTAAATGTCAGGAGCTTGGGTAATAAGATGCCAGAGGTCCAGGCGATGCTAGCTGAGAGATGTGGATGTGGCAGCTGTCACCGAGACCTGGGCCACCACAGGGCACGACTGGGACTTTAACCTGGAGGGCTACACTATGTTCAGGAAGGACGGGGGTAGCACCGAGATCAAAAATGGCCTTGGCATAGGAGGGTGGAGGTGATTTGGGTCATCTTAACGGGTGGGGGGCGCAACAGGTAAAATAGGAGCGATGTACAGACCCCTGCACTGGCGGAGGAACTGGAGGAGAGCCTGGTGGCAGATGTTAGGAGACATTGTAGGTTGGGCAAGGGAGAGTGGTGGTGTTGGGCGATTTAAACATGACAGGAACAGACTGGGTGACTATGACATCTTCAGTCGTCAGGAAACAGAGGTTGCTGGATGTCTTTCAGGACACGTTCCTAACCCAGCAGGTGGGGCAGCAGACTAGGGAGACATGGATACGGACGTGGTCCTGGCGAACATTGACCAGATTGGGGCCTAGAGGTAAGGGACCCGTTGGCAGGAGTGACCATGCCACGGTCTGGTTCTGCCTGGACCTAGGAGAGGAAGCCGCATAAGATGGAGATAACAGACTTGAAGGATTTCAAGCAAATGGGAAGGATCTTTAAGGAGCATTTGAACGGGATAAGGCTGTACATGAACACTGACAGTAGGTGGGAAATCAGGAGGGAGTACAGGAGGCTACCAGGACCTGTGCAAGAGTGAGACAAAAATGCAGTAGGGCCCGAAACTCCGTTGGTGGACCAGGGAGGTTCAGGAGGTGGTGAGGAAAAGAAGCCTGTAGGAGTTTCAACTGCTCAAGGAGCAAAAGGGATCTAGGGAATATGAGCCGACAGCCAGAAGGGCCCCACCAGGGTGGTGAGGCTGCTAAGGCAAGGAAAGAGCAGAACCTGGCCAGGGAAATCAGGAGAGGGAACAAAGAGTTCTTTAGATACATTGGGGACAAAAGAAGAGACTGAAGGGCAGATTAGCAGGATTAGAACAGGAGGGATGGGCACAAGACCTGGGAGAGCAGGCTGAGGTACTAAATAAGTACTTTGCTGACAGTTTTACCAAGGAAAATTGGGGGCTATATCATACACAGGAGGGACAGTAAAACTGAGGAGGAGGGACCCTTACCAATCGGCGGGTCTGGGGACAGCCATCACCAGCAGAAGTGGGGAAGGCAAGGCGGGGGCTGAAAGCGGAGGTGGAAATCACGGTTACAGAGTGAGGGAAGCCCTAATGGCCCTTAGGGACGGAGAAAGCACCAGGGCGGACAAAGTACATCCCAGAGTACTGAGGGAACTGGCGGATGTCCTGGTGAAACCCTTGCAGAGCTTTCGGCATCTCTCCGAGGATGGGGTGGGTGCCCCAGGACTGGAAGGTGGCGCATATAGTGCCTATCCACAAGGGAGGATCAAAGGATCAAGAGAGTGGCAGGGAACTACAGGCCCGTCAGCCTGACATCTGTGGTGGGCAAGGTGATGGAGGTATTGTCAATTGGGGGAGGAGACTGGAAAGTTGGGGTGCCTGGATGATAGACAGCATGACTTCATCCCAGGAAATCATGTCAGACAAACCTTGTGGAGTTCTCGACTGGATGACTAGTAAGTGCCTCGGACCTGGGTAGGCGGTGGACATCCTCTTTCTCGACTTCAGCGAGACGTTTGACTCAGTTCCTCAAGGGGCCTGTTGGATAAGCTGGGGGAAAATGGAGGGTGGGGAAAGAGATCAGATGGATAGGGAACTTGCTCTCAGACAGGACCCAGAGGGTCGTGGTTGTGGGGGAGTAGGCTCATCTCCAAGGAGGGTCATTGGTGGGGTCCCTCAGGATCGGGTCCTCGGGCCTCCTGTTCAACGCCTATGTCTCTGACATAAGGAAGGGTATCAGGAGTGAAATGAGTCTCTTTGCAGATGACTCAAAGCTGGGAGGCGGTGGTGGAGGAGGAGGAGGCGGCCCTACAGGGGACCTGGAGGCTCTGGAAAGGTGGTCTATAAAGTGGAAACTGAAGTTTATGCAGGGAAATGCAGCGTACTGCACCTGGGCATCAGAAACCTGGGCCAAGTGTACACCCTGGGGAGGGAATACTACAAGTCTCGTGGCTGAGAGAAATGTGGTGGATGTCAAAATGAACAGCTCAGAGACTTGTAGGAGGGCAGCCAAGGCCAACAGGATGCTGGGATGCATCGCTAGGGGAGCACTCCAGAAGGAGGAAGTGATGCTCCCTCTGTATAACTGCTTGGTGAGGCCACATCTCAAGTACTGCACACAGTTTGGGCCACACTTAAAAGGATATTGAACTCCTGGAAAGGGTCAGAGGAGGGCAACCAAAATGATCTGGGGCTCGGGAAAGGACCTATGGAGGAGGCTCGAAGAGCTAAATATGTACACATCGGAAGAGAGAAGGGATGGGGAGGACGATAGAGATCTTCAAGTACTTGAAGTGGGTAAACAGGGAAGGCTAAGTCAGGGTGTTCGAAGGAAGGGGGCAACTAGAGGGCATGGGTAGAAGCGGGGGGTGGAAGAACAGAGACTCACAGGAGACAGGAGGAGGTGCTACTTCACTGGCGGGTGGTAGAACCATGGAATGCACTGCGGGGTGGGGGGCTGGTGGAGGCAGAGACTGTGGAGGGTTCAAGAGGGGTGGGACAGGTACAGGGAAGGGTTGTGGAAGGAAAGTCCAATGCAGGGAATACCCTGGACTAGAAAGGAGAAGCTGGAGAGAGGTGGGGGTGGACAGGAAGGTCAGCTTCAAGGGTGAGGGCTGACCAAGCGAGCAGACCACGAAAGACGCTAGGACTATTCTCCTGGCATTTTAACATGTTAGCAAGTCATAATTCTCTGTTGTGACATCACAATCTGTTGCCATGGAGTAACTAATATCACAAGCAGTGTACTATGACCTCAAGTAGGGAGAAAGCAACAGAAACAGATAAACTCTTCAGGAGCAAAGATCCTGTACACATACAGATGACCTCAGTAATAAATAATGGGAAGGAGAATTTACATTCCCCCCTCTCTACACACGCTGTAAATGTAGCAGCCATGTTTGTGACAGAAGATCAATTCTGGTTGTAGGAGGACCGATTTGCTTATTGTGTGATGTGGTTTAGGACCAGGATGGCTGTGCATGAAACAGATTTTATACACGGTCACATGATATATTTTGACCATACTAACATACTAAAATGCCAGCAGAATAGGCCTAACGGTCTTTACGTGTCTGCTCGTTTGGTCAGTCCCCAACCTGGGTGCTGACCTTGCTGTCCCCTCGCCTTCTCTGGCTTCTCCCTTCCCAGTTCGGATATTCTTGCTGCATTGGATTTTGCTTCAGAACCCTTCCCTGTACCTGTCCCACCCCTCCTGAACCCCTCCACTGTCTCTGCCTCCACCAGCCCCCTAGGCAGTGCATTCCATAGCTCCACCACCCTCTCAGTGAAGTAGCACCTCCTCCTTTCTCCCCTGAATCTTCCCCCTCCAGCTTCCAGCCATGCCCTCTAGTGGCCCCTTCCTCCTTCCTTCAAAGCACCCGACTGTTCCTCCCCTATTTACCCTCTTCATGTACCTAAAGACCTCTATCATGTCCCGTGGTCCCTTCTCTCTTCAATGTGTACATATTTAGCTCTTGAGCCTCTCCTCATAGGTCCTGTCCCCAAGCCCCAAATCATTTTGGTTGCCCTCCTCTGGACCCTCTCCAGGAGGTTAATGTCCCGCTTTAAGTGTGGCCTCCAAAACTGCACGCAGTACTCAAGGTTGACATCACCAAGCAGTTATACAGAGGAGTATCACTTCCTTCCTTCTGGAGGTGATCCCCTAGCGATGCATCCCAGCATCCTGTTGGCCTTGGCTGCTGCCCTCCTACAAGTCTCAAGTTGTTCATCTTGACATCCACCACCACCCCAGGTCCCTCTCAGCCATCGAGACTTGTAGCATTCCCCAGGGTGTACACTTGACCTGGGTTTCTGGCCCCAGGTGAAGTACCTTGCATTTCCCTGCATTGAACCTCAGCTTCCACTTTCTAGACCATCTTTCCAGAGCCTCCAGGTCCCCTGTAGGCCACCCTCCCTCCTCCCATCCACCACCGCCCCCAGTTTTGAGTCATCTGCAGAGACTCATCTCACTCCTGATTCCTGTCCTTATGTCCGATATGTAGGCGTTGAACAGAAGGGGCCCAGGACTGATCCCTGTGGGACCCCACTAATGACCTCTTTGAGGATGAGACTATCCCCAAAGTGACCAGTGAGACTTTATTCTGGATGCCCATTTTATAATACTGAAATATAAAATGGGCTGGCACTGTACTACTACCCTTCAGTGTTCTTTGATTGGAGGCAGCATGGTATCGTTTCATGGGCAGCACAATGTCCCCTCCTGCAGACCTGAAGTGAACTGCCCTCTGACATAATAAATTCTGGCTAAATGTCACTGACACAGACACACAGACATACACAGGAATACTGACACTAGTCCAAAAGCCCGCCAATGTACTCCATGGGGAAAACCCCAAGCAGCCAGTGGCCGATATCCAGACAACCCCGCTGAGTGGGGAACACTCCAATCCAAATCACAAAGTGCCTGTTACGGACACAGTAAGGTATCTAAAGGACAGTATCACCAGATATTCATATGCAGTACTATGTTCTACTGTACCCATTTTTGCCATAAACACCCAAGACTGATACCAAAGCACCTGGGTCCCAAGCAAAAGCCTAGAATGATTCCTTCCCATCCTTGTAAAGCACTATGAAATGTAGAGTGTACAAAGACACTATATAAACCCAGATTCTGTCAATGTAAAATTACATCTTTCAGCAACAACATTCCTCAGCGACAGATTAATACCAGCATACTAAAATGCCAGCAGAATAAGCCTAAGGTCTTTCGTGTTTGTCGTTTGGTCAGCCCCCACCTTGGGAGCTGACCTTGCTACCATCTCCCACTCTGGCTTCTCCGTTACCAGTACTGGATATTCTCGCTGCACAATGCCAAAAAACTAAATGTTAAAGGTCAAAAGGAAGGAGACTTCCAGTTCTGACCTCCTCCGTGGTACCAAGCCATTTGTCTCCTCCCTCTGTGCCTAAATATTAGTTTTTAGTTACCTGCGTGTAAACAAAACTTTCTTAAATTTGGGGGCGGGGAGAGACAACTCTGAGGGCATGGGTGGAAGCTGGGGAGAAAGGAGGTGGCTTTACTTCACTGAGAGGGTGGTGGGGCCATGGAATGAGCTGCCCGGGAGCTGGTGGAGTGGTTTAAGAGGAGGTGGGACAGGTACAGGGAAGGGTTCTGGAAGCAAAGTCCACTGCAGCAACAATATCCAGGACTAGGAAGGGGAGGCCCAAGAGGCGAGGGGCAGCAAGATCAGTTCTCAGGGTGGGGGCTAACAAACAAGCAGGCGGAAGACGAAGGCCTATTCTGCTGGCATTTTAGTATGTTAGTATTAGCGCTGATACTGCCCAGCAGTTATGACACGGAAAAACAAAAATGCTTCACGGTCCCTTTTGGGAGAGACAGAAATACTGAGGGGGACCCTTACCAATCGGGGGGTCTGGGAGAGGGGAGGCATCACTGGCAGGAGGGAGGGCTAAGCAGGGAGAAGAGGTACCGAATCACAGCAGAGAGAGTGAGGAACCCTCAGCTCCCTTAAGACAGAAAAAGCACGGGCGGATAAATTACATCCCAGAGTGCTGAAGGAACTGGGATGTCCTGGCGAAAACCCTGGCAGAGCTTTTCACCATCTCTCTGAGGACAGGGTGGGTGCCCCAGGACTGGAAAGTGGCAAATATAGTGCCTATCACAAGGGGGATCAAGGGAGGTGGCAGGGAACTACAGGCCTGTCAGCCTGACGTCAGTGGTGGGCAAGGTGATGGAGGGCATTGTCAAGGAGGAGGGCGGGGGGCACCTGGAAAAGTCAGGGTGCCTGGATGATAGACAGCATGGATTCATCCCGGGAAATAGTGTCAGACAAACCTTGTGGGAGTTCTATGACTGGGTGGCAGAATGCCTTGGACCTGGGTAGACCAGTGGGCGTCCTCTTTCTAGACTTCAGCAAGGCATTTGACTCTGTTCCTCACGTGGGCCTGTTGGATAAGCTGGGAGAAATGGGGGTGGGGAACCAGATGATCAGATGGATAGGCAATTTGCTCCAGGACCCGGACCCGAGTGCCGTGGTTGGCGGATAGTCTCATCCCCAAGGAGGGTTATTAGTGGGGTCCCACAGGGATCAGTCCTTGGGCCCCTCCTCTTCAACGCCTCGTCTCTGACATAGGACAGGAATCAGGAGTGAGATGAGTCTCTTTGCGGATGACTAACTGAGGCGGTGGTGGATGGGGAGGGTGGCCTACAGGGGACCTGGAGGCTCTGGAAAGATGGTCTAGAAAGTGGAAGCTGAGGTTCAATGCAGGAAATGCAAGGTACTCCACCCTGGGGCCAGAAACCCATGCCAAGTGTACACCCTGGGGAATGCTACAAGTCTCGATGGCTGAGAGGACCTGGGGTGGTGGTGGTGGATGTCAAGATGAACAACTTGGAGACTTGTGGGAGGCGAGCCAAGGCCCAACAGGATGCTGGGATGCATCGTTAGGGGATCACCTCCAGAAGGAGGAAGTGATACTCCCTCTGTACAACTGCTTGGTGAGGCCGCACCTCGAGTACTGCGTGCAGTTTTGGAGGCCACACTTAAGAGGACACTACTCTCTGGAGAGGGTCCAGAGGAGGCAACCAAAATGATTTGGGGCTTGGGGACAGGACCTATGAGGAGAGGCTCGAAGAGCTAAATATTTACAATTGGAAGAGAAGAGGACCGGGGGACATGATAGAGGTCTTCAGGTACATGAAGAGGTAAATAGGGAGGAACAGTCGGGTGCTTGAAGGAAGGAGGAGGGGCCACTAGAGGACATGGGTGGACCTGGAGGGGAAGATTCAGGGAGAAAGGAGGGCGTGCTACTTCACTGAGAGGTGGTGGAGCCATGGAATGCACTGCCTAGGGGGCTGGTGGAGGCAGAGACAGTGGAGGGGTTCAAGAGGGGGTGGGACAGGTACAGGGAAGGTTCTGGAAGCAAAATCAATGCAGCAAGAATATCCGGGACTGGGAAGGAGAAGCCAGAGGAGGCGAGGGGCAGCAAGGTCAGCACCCAGGGTGGAGGCTGACCAAGCGAGCAGACCACGAAGACGTTAGGCCTCTTCTGCTGGCATTTTAATATGTTAGTATGTCCCAAATGGTTAAGGACTGCACACACTCCCATAACAGACTGGCATCCACTGCATGGGAGGCCCAGTCTCCCCAGCGACGAGGAGAAAGGACTTCACTATTACCTCAAAGAAGCTCTTTAGCTCCAAAACTTAGGCACTTCTGTGGAGCAGATGGAGAAAATGCTGTGGAGACTGCAAAGGATCTCACAGAAGTGAAATGCACAACAGACCTTGAGAAGGGACTGATGACTGCCACCAAGTCCCTTGAACAGCATGACAGTGCTGCATTTCCTGAGATAGCTGAAAGCTCACAGAGAACTCCATGGTTTAGAGCTCTACTCGGCAAGACCATCTCCAGATCCACGGTCTCCCAGAGGCGAAGACCAAAGATATGAACACTTTCTTGGAATCTTTCATCAGGGAGTTATTGTCATTGCTTGCTGAAGAACCCCTGAACATTATACAGGCACAGAGTGCTTGGACCCAGACCCAAAGACCTTACTGTGCTCTAGTATTAAAATTTAAGACTACTGCATAAAACTAAGGTCCTGCAGATGGCATGAAGCAAGAAGAACTGTGCATCAGAGATGCAAGACTACTCTGAGAAGATTTAACCCTTGACTTAGCTTAAAAGAAACACTCCTGTCCATCAGAAACTTCCTGGCCCAAAAAAGATGTTAAAATGCAGATTTTTGCACCAGCTCAGTTCAAAATTCATCGACAAGATGGGGCACATTTCTTTCACACCCTCTTGAAAGCAAAACCACTACTGAAACAACAAAGTGCCTGGGTACTTGTTTGCAGCTCAGGATCCTGCTTTAGAGGTGCTTCCAGAAACTGAGGCCTGGCACAAAGTTAAAGCCAGGAAACGCAATGGTCAGCAATGCAGAGTCCCCAGTCACTGGCACAGAGAAAACAGAAATGGTAGCCCAAGCAAGCAGCCTGAGACATCACCCCAAACCACTGACCCTCACTGAGCAAATATTTTCTATGGCTTTCCAGAGGCGGGACGGCTTGCTGGAGAGGTAAAGCAGGGGTACTCACCACCAGAGACACTGCCAAGACTACTCTGGCACTGGACCTATAAGCACAATTCTTTTCAGTTAATATCTATACAGTTCTCGTGTAGGTATACGGGACACAAACATGATAGTGGGAGGGGCATTCTGGAAAATCATGGTGAAGCCCCTCATGTCTCAAGTTGGGAGGGAAACCGGTTATTCACCTGTAACAGTAGTTCTAGGAGTGATATATGTTGTTCTATCCACACTATCTGGCAGAGTCCTTTTCCCCTTTAAGAGTATCAGAAAGTCTTCAAGCTGGCTCCTCCACCCACCTAGGTGGTATATCCCAACTCACCCCATGGCGTAGATCTTCCCGCTGGAAGCAGAGGTTGTATGCCTAAGAGGAGGAAAGCAAGGCCTATGCGCACACCCTATTTAGAAACAAATTAGAAAACTGAGGCCCCAAACCAGCATCCCAGCATGACTCAAGGTCAATGTGGTCATACTAACATACTAAAATGCCAGCAGAATAGGCCTAACGGTCTTTCGTGTCTGCTCGTTTGGTCAGTCCCCAACCTGGGTGCTGACCTTGCTGTCCCTCGCCTTCTCTGGCTTCTCCTTCCCAGTTCGGATATTCTTGCTGCATTGGATTTTGCTTCCAGAACCCTTCCCTGTACCTGTCCCACCCCTCTTGAACCCCTCCACTGTCTCTGCCTCCACCAGCCCCTAGGCAGTGCATTCCATGGCTCCACCACCCTCTCAGTGAGTAGCACCTCCTCCTTTCTCCCTGAATCTTCCCCCTCCAGCTTCCAGCCATGCCCTCTAGTGGCCCTTCCTCCTTCCTTGAAGCACCCCAACTGTTCCTCCCTATTTACCCTCTTCATGTACCTAAACTTCCATACTGTCATACTAACATACTAAAAGCCAGCAGAATAGGCCTCATGGTCTGTTGTGTCTGCTGTACCAACCCCCTACTGGGTGCTCGCTTCTCTCCCCACCCCAGAAAGGGTCTTCCTCAGCTTCAGTTTCCCCTTGTACCTGTCCCACCCTTTCTTGAAACCGTCCCCCACTGTGAGTGCTTCTACGGACTCCTGGGCAGTGCATTCCATGGCTCCACCACCCTCTCAGTGAAGTGGTCTCCTACTGCCCCGGTAATTCCCCCTCAGCTTCCACTGTGCCCACTGGTTGTTCCATTCTTTAGCCTGAACACCTCCTTGAGCCACCCTTACTGATACCTTTACACAGTTGAAGACCTCCATCATGTCCACCTGGCTCTCCTCTCCTCTCCTCCAGTGCGTACAGTCCGAGCTCTTACAGTCTCTCCTCATGAGGCTCCCCCCAACATACCCTGAATCATCCTGGTCACCCTCCTCTGGACCCTCTCCAGCAGTGCTATGTCTTTCTTAAAGCGAGGTCTCCAGAACTGCACACAGTACTGGAAATGCAGCCTGACCAAGGCATTATACAGAGGTATCACCTCCCTCCTCCTGGAGTAATCCCCTGGCTATGCAGCCCAGTATCCAGTTTGCTTTGCTGTAGTTCTTGACAATTCTCAGTGTTATTCATGGTGACGTCCACCACCACCCCTAGATCCCGCACACCCGACATGGCTTGCAGTGCACTTCCCCCAGGTTGCTGCATACATGGCCCCAGTTTCTGACCCCAGATGCAGCACCTACATTTCCCTGCATTAAACTTCAATCCCCACCTCCTTGACCACCTCTCCAGGGTATCCAGGCCCCCTGGACTGCCTCTCTCCTTCCTCCCCATCCACCAGTGCTCCCAGTTTTGAGTCATCTGCAAGTGACTCAGCCTACTCCTAACCCTCCCTATGTCACAGACATAGGCATTGAACAGGGTGGCCCCAGTACCGAACCTGGGGACCCCACAGATAACCCTTCTGGGGAAGAGACTACCCCAACCACAACCCTCTGTATTCGCCCCTGTAAGCCAATTTTCTACCCACCTGAGCAACTCCCCCCCACCTTGTTAGCAGACCATTGTGGGGTACCAAATCAGGGCCCCCATCACCCGGTTGTAAAGTCGTAATGGTAAATGAAGGTGTGTGCAGACTTCCAGGTAGCAGCCCTGCAGATTTCCTGGATAGGGGCGTCCCTAGAAGCGGCCATCAACACAGATTTATTACGGTAGAATGAGCCCTTAGCACACTGGGAGCTCCGAGATCAATGCAGGAAGTGATCCACCTGCCAATCGTCCACTTGGCTGCAGGTCTGCCAGGTGTGGCTTCAGTGTAGGTGACTAACAGCTGTGAACCTCTACCCAAACTCCAGCTGTGTGCTTTTTGTGTCTGAGAGTGCTCACCTCAGGTCCAGAGTATGGAGCCTGTGCTCGGCCTCAAGGTGTGATTTGGGAAGAACACCTGAAGAGTAATCACCTGATTAAGGTGAAACTCTGACAACCTTCAGAAGGAACTTGGGTTGGGCGCAGGAAAACTTTGTCCCTGTGGAAGACCAAGTAAGGGACTCCACTGAAAGTGCCTGAAGCAATCCAAAAGAATTAGAAAGCGCTAGGGCCTACAATGCGGGGCGCGATGGAGGAACCTGCTTCTTCCAGCGGAAAAGAAAGATCTGGCGTCATGGGGAGCAGAGGATACACCAACCAGGTGGGTGGAGGAGCCAGCTTGAAGACTTTCTGGCACTTCTTAAAGGGAAAGGACTCTGCCAGACAGTGTGGATAGCCATGGTTTCAGTAAAACTGAATGCAGTTCCAAGTTTCCTGTGCCCTGTCCTGTTTAGCTAGTGGTTGGAAGTAGAAATACGGCCCCAGTTCTTAAGAGCTTTCTTTTCAGTAGCAGCCACAGCATGGAAAGGCAGAGTATCCCAGGCGGGCATTTCAGCCAAGTAAACTGCTGTCGAAGCCTATGACTCTCCTGACCTCGGGCCCATCCTCACATGGGCAGTAAGCGGGGCCTGCTACACCTGGATTAATATACTGCGTGGGGAGGGCCCCGTATTCCCCACATGTAGCGGCTCAGATTCATACCCTGACCTTAAGGGTGTGTGTAGTGAGGTGAACATGTGGGATCTATCGTCGGCAATGCCCTATAGCACCGATGGCTCAACTGCACACCATCCAAGCGAGCGACCAAAATACCTGTGTACAGATAGGGGCAGCCTCTCCCACAAAGGCCTCTAGTGGTAAAGACATTCTCATGGAAGAAGTATGTGGTGAGGGCAAGGGGAACCTAGTGGAACTGGAGGCGACTTGGCAGTCGCAGCTCCCACAGTACACTGGGCTTCCCAGGCCCAGCAAGCATGTTAGGTCTGGGCAGGCCAACTCCAGAGAAACACAAATGGTCCCCCGAGCAAGAGAAGCAGCACGGCTGCAGCTCGAAATGGGACCAAGGGCAGATTTTAAAGGGTCACTGGCTTTATGATTAACCCAGGTCTTTTGCCTGCTTGGACACATGCATCTACATTAAATAGATGGCAAAGCAGGAAATGTGACCAGATAAACTTGGACAGAAGGAAGGAAGATTTTTTCAAGCTGCCAAGAGGATTAAGGGTGGAGGCGGCTCCTATGGTGTCAGTCTGATGATACATGGCCAACTTTAATCAGTACCACTGAGACTCAGTCAACACCTCTGCAACCACACAGTAGCCAGAGACCCCATGGTGGGCCTCCATGGAGAGCTGCACATGTTGTACACAGTTGCTGCTCTACAGTTATGGAAATGCTGGCGGTGTCCTGAGATTTCATGGGAATGGAGATGCAGTATTGACTGAACTACCATGCTGGAGAGCAGGCGGTAATACAAAGTATGTGGCTTAAACAGCCTGATTAAAGCGAACCAGGATTATCCAACAGCTCCAACACCGGTGCCAAATTGCTATACAGGAAACACACCAGACCCAATCTGAACATGCAAGCTGTGGCAGTCACGGGTAAGTTCAATCTATTCCTTATCGTATCACGCTCATCCACAATGGAGGGTTGTGGCAACTATCACTGCAATAGCCCACTGGACTGACATCTGTTCTGGAAGATGCAGAAGAACAGTACATATTGGTTCCATGTAACCTGCTGAATATCAGGAATCCAAAAAACAAACATACAGTAAGGACACAAATCTGTCTCCTGGCTCCACCCCTGCAGAGCCATTCCTGGTGGGTGGTGATTTCAATCATTGTGCAACCCTGCCTGGACCAGTCTTGCAGGTCGGACTATGGTCTCCAGAGTGGGCGCTTGCATGATAAGAATATCCAAAAAACTAGGCCTGTTAGAAGCTGGAGCCATTTCCACCCAACTATGCAAGATCACACATGCTGGTTGGCCCCACACTAGGTGTATTCATGAACTGACATTTTTCTCATCTCTACCAACTGGGCACACGAAGTAAAGACGTGTGAAATAAAGCATATCATAACCCGAACCACGCCCCAGTGACTGGCCTCGACAGTGAAAATCCAGCTGGAGACTGAATGTCTCCCCACTGAGAGACCCTGACTACATCAAAATGGTCTAAGGATACATAGAAGAATATTGGCTCAGTCCCAAAGTCTGCCCACAGAGGCAGCATGGTGGGACAGCCTAAAAGCAGTGTTAACCAGCTACACCATTAGTTTCACCTCCAGTAAGAAAAAGGAGACCAAATAAGCAGTTTTCTCATGAGCAAAAACTTTTCAACCTAGTGGCGGTGCTCAGGATAGTGCTAAACTAGGAAAACCAAAGGCCAGAGACTTGCAGGACACAGCTGAACTGCCTCCTTGAGGCAATACGTTATTCAGTAACAATTCTAAAATCAAGGAATGGGGTGGGAGAGAGACTGCTGGCCTGGCAGCTCTAAGTCGCAGTCATGCTGTACTGCACTTATAACATAGAAACATAGAATTTGACGGCAGATAAGGACCACTTGGCCCACCAGTCTGCCCATTTCCCTACCTAATGGATAAGCTGCAGATCCTAGTTAACCAGCAGCCTACTTCTTCCTACCCCACCCCTAGAATTGCCTTATGACTGTCCCATGCATGCTTGAATTCCACCACTGTTTTGACTCCACAACCTCCTCCGAAGGCCATTCCATGCATCCACAACCCTCTCAAAACGTAAACAGAAGCTGTGTGTGTAGTGTAAGAACCCTAGCTGAGCACAGCAAAGAGAGAGGAGGAGAACCTCTGGTAGAATCTGTCTGTCAGTCATAGACTACATTTAATTTTGACACTCAGGACTCCTTTCGGTCTCACAGAAAAAGGCATTTGGACTGGGTGGTGTCTGTAGTGCACTCTGCTATGTGTTTGTGGTGGAAAAATAAATACATACACAAATACATATTTAATTTCAGCAGCAATACTTTATTGAAAAAATAAATAAAAAAGAAGCCAGCCATATGTAAATGAACTATCCAAATTCTTTTGAAAGCGCACCCTAGCAGAATCCAGAATGTTCAAGGATTTTCTTTATAAAACAAAACACAAACCACACCACACAACACACCAGGAATCAATGACAGGCTTTTCAGAGAACCTCGACAGCTTCTTGCCAAGGTGCAGGTGAGTCACTTAACACAAGAGCGAAGAGAACCTAGACACCACCAATGACCTGACAGAAATACAGATGGCCACCAGTAATTTAAAAGTCGGGAAGGCTCGGGGCCCAGGCGCCTCATCCCAGAGTTTAAGGTATTTGTTAAGCCCTGGCTCAGACTGGGAAATGTGTTCAGGGCAGTTCAGGAAGGCAAGTGGGCACTGCCATCACGGCAGTACACCACATCTCAGTTACTCAAAGACCGAATGCTACGGGTCCTACCACCTCATCTCCCTCAGTATCAACCAGAAGATCTTTATGGCCGTATTGGTAGCTCAGCTACAGAAGTGGGTAGGATCTCTGGTCCACCCAGACCAAACTGGTTTCACAAATGGATGTCTCATCCATGATAGTCTGTGCATCTGCTTAATATTCTCTCCTAGCAACACACCCACCATGAGTCTGAACTGGGAGTCTTAATGGATCGGAAAAGGCATCTGATCAGGTAGACTGGAGGCATACATTGAATTCAGGGGATCAGGGATGGACCCCCACACAGATTCTTTCCCAGTTTTCACAAGCTGGCTGGCAGATAGGGATCCGCCACCCCCATGCTCACATCCAGCCCTGCCTACATCCAGTTATCTGGATCACAGACAGAACAGTCATGGAACCTGCCAGCTCTATTTTCTCCACAACCCTGTTGTGGGTGTATACAACTGCATTCCACAACACCCTCCCTTCATACCACCTGTCGCGACACTGCCACCAGGCCTCCGCCCGCTGGCAATCACGTGGTGGTGACAGCGCCCCCTCCTGGGAGGAGGGCTGCCATGCGGCCTCAGTAGCCCCACTCCACCCCCAGCAGGTCCTCAGACAACCCAGGCCAGTTCCTGAACCTGGGTCACCGTGTGGCATCCAGCGCCAACTTTCAGCACAACCGTCTGGCCAGGACACATTTTAATAGCATTAATGCCCTCTCTGCATCACCCCAGATGGTGATTAAGGTATCCAGTCTGAGGTGGTTAAGACCAGCTCCTTTAGCACCTACTTCCTCTTCCCACTGCTTAGCCTTCTTTCATCTCACCCGTTGACATCCTACAAGTTCTTCTGACCCTCAACCCCAATAGGAGCAAAAGTCCAGATGGGCTTGACCCTAAGCTCCTGCACCTCTCTGCCCACACAATTGCTCTCCCACTCTCCACCCTTCCGAGTCTCTCCTTTACACTTGCCAACATCATCCCTCCTCCCAAGGGCAGAGATTCCTCTGACCCAGGTAACTACACCCAGTCTCTCTTGTTCTCTATCCTTGCAAAACTCCAGAAGCACCTGTCTGGCCCAGCTTTCTCTTTCCTCGACACCTCCTCATTCTTCACCCCTTTCCAGTCTGGCTTCCAAAGGCCCACTGCACCATGACCTCCTTCCTCGGCTCACTGACTCCATTCTCTCTGGCATGGATCATACTAAAAGCCAACAGAATAGGCCTCATGGTCTGTCGTGTCTGTAGTAGCCAAAACCTACTGGGTGCTTGATTTGCTGCCCACCCTTCCCCAACAGAGGACTTCCTAGCTGGTTTCCCCTGTACTCGTCCCACCCTCTCTTGAAACCCTCCACTGTGCCATCATTTACCAGGCTCCTGGACAGCACATTCCATGGATCCACTACCCTTTCAGTGAAGTAGTGTCCCCTTCACTCCCCCTGTAACTCCCCCAGCCTCCACTCGTGTGCCCGGTTGTTCCCTCCCTTCTTAAACCTGAACACCTCCTCGGCTCCCCTTTTGTTGATCCTCTTTACATACTTAAAGACCTCTATCATGCCTCCTATCTCTCCTACAGTGAGTCTAAATTGAGCTCCACCAACCTCTCCTCATAGGGTCTACTCCCATGCCCCAGATCATCCTGGTCGCCATCCTCTGGACCTCTCCAACAGTACAATGTCTCTCTTTAGGTGTGATCTCCAGAACTGCACACAGTACTCGAGATACGGCCTGACCAGGGCATTATACAGAGGAAGAAGATCTTCCTCTTCTTGAAGGTAATTCCCCTGGCTATGCAGCCCAGCACCTGTTCGCCTTTGCTGCTGCTCTCGACAAGTCTCAATATTATTCACTTTGGCGTCCACCACCACCCCAAGGTCCCTCTCACCCAACGAGGCCTGCAGTGAGTCTCCCCAGGGTATATGCATGGCCCAGGTTTTGGCCCTCAAGTGCAACACCCTGCACTTCCCTGAACTAAACTTTAGCCCCCAACTCCTTGACCATCTATCCAGGGCATCCAGGTCCCCTGCAGGGCCACTCTCCTCTCCTCCTGTCATATCTCACAGCTTCAAGTCATCCACGAAGAGACTCAGTTTACTCCTAACACCTCTCCTATGTCCGAGACATAGGCATTGAACAGGAGTGGCCCCAGGACCAATCCCTAGGGGACCCCCCCACTAATGACACTTCTGGGGAAAGATTATTCCCGCCAACCACCACTCTCTGTACTCGCCCGAGAGCCATTTTCTATCCACCTAAGCAACTGTCCCACGACCTCCAGCTTGGTCATCAGGCCACTGTGGGGACAAAATCAAATGCCTTGCTAAAGTCCAGAGAGAACGCCCACCAGCATTTGTGTCCAGGGCACTGTCACCCAATTATAGAAATCAACAAGGTTGGTTTGGCACCATCTCCTGGGACAAAGCCATACTGCCCATCATCCAGGTGCCCCAACTATTCCAGCTCTCCCCAAGTCTCTCCTTGATAACACTCTCCATCACCTTGCTACCACGGACGTTAAGCTAACAGGCCTGTCGTTTCCCCATCTCTCTCAGACCACTCCCTTTGTGGATAGGCACAACATGGGCCACCCTCCAATCCTGAGGCACCCACCCTGTCTGCAGGGAGATGTTGAAGACTGCAGCTAGTGGAGGTGCCAGCACATCCACCAGCTCCCCAGGTGAAGCTCATCCAGCCCCAGCTCATCCAGCCCCAGCACCTTCTCAGTCTTTAGCAACCGAGGGACGCCCTGCCCTGTCCAGCGATTATGCCCCCATTTGCCTGTCCTTCCTGTCGCCCCCCTAGTTTCAACTAGTCCCCATCCAAGCCTCTTCCGGTTCACCGAACTTCAAGTGACCTACCTTTTTGCAGTCTCATCATCCCTCCCATCGGGAAGTGTGGACCACCCTCCTCCCAGCAGAGAAAGTAAGAGAAAAGAAAGGCCTTCAGGAAATACAGAAGGATGAGGACAGAGAAAAATATCTGGAGAAACAGAGAATCTGAGAAAGCTGTCAGAAGAGTTAAGGCACAGAGGAAGGTACAGCCCAGGTTATTAAGAAAGGACACAAGACCTTCTTCAGAAACATTAACTAGAGAGGAGGAAACAAAAACAAACAAAAAAAAAAAAACATGGGATTGTTAGGCTGAAGAAGGGAGGAGGAGGAGAAATGAAGGACAACCTAGAGAGCTGAGACATTGAATACTTTTGCTCAGTATTCACCAGGTATGGGAAGGTGAGGGACCAAGACTCATTAAGAGGTATATCCAGGAGGAAGGTCGACACCTGCCCATTCACGGCAGGAGTCGGAATTAAGTTTTGTGGCTTACTAGCCAGCAGGGCTAGTGACTGGGAAAATCTACTAGCCATGCAACCTTTTCACTAGCCCAGCTGGTGTACTTATTGAAAAGTTACCTTCTCCACTACAGCCCACAGGGCTAGTTAAAGGAAAATCTTACTAGCCCGATACAAAATGGAAACTGAAGTTTAATACACAAAAGTGCTTGCTGATGCACCTGGGGAGGAAGAATAGGAGAAACTTACTCCCTTGAGGTGGTTGGTGATTAAGGAGAAGAAAACTGAAAGGGACCTGGATTATGGTATCGCATGACCTCAAGGTGGGCAGCCAGTGTAGTAGGGCGGTGGGAAAAGCAAATGGAATGTTGGCCTGCATTGCGAGGGGTTTTAATAGCAGGAAGAGGAGGTGCTAATGCCATTATACAGAACCACGGTTAGGCCGCATCTGGGTATGGGGTGCAGTTCTGAAGGCCTCACCTACGAGGAGATGTTTAGCTGATGGAGAGGTGCAGAGAAGGGCAACAAAATGGTACGACGGATGCAAGATGTACCCTATGAGAGAAGATTGAGAGGGGTAATTTGTATCCTCTGGAGACTAGGAGGAGAGGAGGACATGATTGAGACCTTTAAGTATCTGAAGGAATAAATAATGTAGAGAGTAACAGCTTGTTCAAATTGAAGAAAAGAGGAACACGAGGGACACAGCCTCAAACTGGAAGGTGGGCAACACAGGTAATGTCAGAGGGCAGTTTTTCAGAGAGGGTGTTGGAGGCTCGGAACAAGCTGCCAGAGGAGGTAGTGGCAGCTGAAATGGTGCAGGGGTTCAAGAGGGCTTGGGAAAAGAGGGTGAAGCATAACAGAAAGGGGAGGAGGTAGGTGTTGGGTAGACTAGATGGCTGTGGTGTCTTTCTCTGCCGTCACATTTCTGTGCATCTGTGTTGTAAAATCTACCAGCATTTGACTAGTGGGCTGGTGCCAATTTAAAACCCTGCCCGTGGACAGTGTCTTAGAGAAACTCGGGAAATAAAACAGATAACGCAATGGGGACAGATGGGATGCAGCACAGAGTATAAAAGGAACTCACGGGCATACTGGCAGGTCCGCTAACTGCCCTTTTCAACTCAACTCATCACTGGAGACAGGGGAGGTACCAGAGGACTGGAGGAGGGCAAATGTGGTCCCACTCCACAAGAGTGGAAGTAGAGAGGAGGCAGGCAATTACAGGCCTGTGGCGGACTTCAATGGTGGGAAAATGGAGTTCTTACTTAAGGAGAGGATTGTGAAGTTTCTGGAGTCTAGCGGGCACAGGATCCAAGGCTACATGGAGTCACAGCAGGAACGTTCTGTCAGAAGAATCTAATAGATCTCTTTAACTTGGTGATCAGGGTGGTAGCTCAGGGAGAGGTGGTGGATGTGGCCTACCTAGATTTCAGCAAGGCCTTCGACACCATCCCAAACAGGAGATTGCTTAATAAATTAGGGACCCCAGGAGTGGATCCCAAAGTGTTAAAATGGGTTGGAAACTGGCTAAGAGACAAGACTCAAGACGGTGATAGTAAATGGCATGAAATCGGAGGACAGAGAGGCGACCAGCGGGTGCCACAGTGATCACTGCTGGGGACAATCCTATTGAATGCCTTCATTAGTATCATTGCAGAGCAACTGGAGGAAAAGGTATGCCTCTTTGCAGGTGACAAAGATCTGCAACAGAATTGGTACACCAGAGGGTGGAAAAATGAGACATGATCAGAGATTATTAGAAGAGTGATCAGGTGTATGGCAGTTGAGTTTCAATGCCAAAAGTGCAAGGTCATACCTGGGTCACATAAATCCAAGGGCAAAAGTACAGGATGGGTGGAGAGGTTCTGACCACAAGTCAGGAGAGAGAGCGAGAGAGAGAGAGAGAGACAGACCTGGGGATTATCATATCTGATAACTGAAGGCGACCAAACAGTCGCGAAAAGGCTGTGGGAGAGCAAAACAGAATGCTAGGGTACAGAGGAGAGGCATAACCAGCAGAAAAAAAGAGGTGGTAATACCGCTGCACAAATCGCTGAGTGAGACCTCATCTAGAGTACTGTGTCCAGTTCTGGAGATCACATCTCGGAAGGATACAGACAGATTAGTAGCAGTTTAGGGGCAGTCCAGAGAAGGGCAACAAAGATGGTACATGGACTGCACCAGAAGCCTTACTGAGGAAAGGCTCAGGGACCTTAACATCTATTCACTGGAGGAGAGAAAGGAGATGGGGATATGATAGACATTCAAGTACTTTAGAGGTATAACCAAGGTACAAAATGGAAGCATATTTCAGAAGAAACATTGCACAAGAACCCTGGACACTTCTTCGCTATTTACCTTCAACCTGCTTCTCTAAGAGGTAGAGAACCTCTAGCTACAACTGGACATCAGAAAAGTGCTGGTCCCAACACTCTAGACTCATATTTCATAAAGATTGCCCATCATGTCCAAGTCGTCCCTATCACCCACTTTTTCAATTTATCCTTGTCCCAGGGCACTTTGCCACCTGTGTGGAAGACAGCACATGTCATCCGCTGTTCAAATCAGGCAACCCCTGTGATCTTAACTATAGGCAAATTTCTCTCCTCCCAGTTTTGTCCAAACTCCTGAGAAAATTGTAAACGACAACTAAAATCCTATTTTGAAACAATGAACTTATTAAACTCTATGCAGTCTGGACTCAGAGCTCAACATAGCACTATCACGGCCCTTGCTAAAGTAAAGTACAGTTATGCAAGAACTTACCGTAACAGTAGATCTTCAAGAGGGCTCTTGCAGCAGGCTACAACATTTAGGACTATGCATGAGCACTAGGACCCTACGATGAAAACTTCTGCTAGCAATACCAGCAGGGGACCACCAACGCCAGCCCAGCTCCCGACGCCGGTCAGGGTACAAGAGGCGGACCCAGCTCACCTCAAGTTCTCCCGCCAGTACCCAGCAGGAGGCCTGACAAGAGAAGGAGGCCTACCATCGAGAAAAGGAAAGAAAATGACCTGCACACTCAGAGGGGAAGGTGGGAGGAAGCACCTGCTGCAAGAGCTCCTCGCTGAAGATCTACTGTTACGGTAAGTTCTTACGTAACTGTACTATCTTACTGAGTGGGAGCTCTTGCAGCAGGCTAGCACATTTAGGACTGAATCCCAAGCAGTCCCATAGCAAAGAGGTAGCCGTCCCGGGAGGAGGAATATGCTGACTCAGAGGCCCTTAGGACAAAAGTCCTTGCAAAACCGCTAGGCGAAGCCAGTACAGCGTCTGGAGACGATATCAAGCTGTAATGCTTGATAAAAGGTATGCACAGAGTTCCAGGTCGCGCCGCATAAATGTCCTGAATAGCTATATTCCGCATGGCGACAAAAGAAGCTGATACTCCCTGGTGGAGTGACCCCTAACCAGGACCGGCAGGGGTTTATTGTGATACACGAGCAAAACGAGACGCAGCGCTTGATGAACATCCAGGTGAGCCCCCAACCCAGGTCCGATGCGTCCGTGGTTAGAGTCTGACCTGGAGGCTCCGGACGAAAGCTGACCCTTTCTCTAGATTGCTGGGTCTAACCACCAAAGCAATGTTCTCCTGACTGGCTCCAGATCCTGACTAAAGCATCTAGGTCGTCATAGCGTTGATCCCACTGCATCCTGAGCATCCATTGTGGGACTCATGTGGAGGCGGGCCAAGGTGTGACTGGAATGGCCGCCACCATATGCCCCAATAAGCTGAGAAGTTCGGGCCAAGAACCCGAGGTGCTATGGAGATCCGTTCCAATGTTATGGCGAATCCCGTCCTGTGGGAGAAAGGCCATGCCCTGACAGAGTCCAGGATCGCTCCTATAAAGGCGAGCTTTGGCTGGACTCTGAGGATGACTTTTCAAGTTCAGGGTGATCCCCAACTCTAAATAGAGTATAGGTGTCTCGAGAGGGCGCAAGAGGCAGGTCCCTTGACAGGGCCGTGAGAAGCCAGCCAGTGAGGTAAGGGATACATAATGCCCCAACCGCCTCAGAGCCGCAGCCACCACTGCTAGGCATTTGGTGAAGACTCGCAGAGCGGGAGAGGGCCGAACGGGAGCACCCAAACTGAAAATGCTCCCCTGGAAGTGGAACCTCAAAAACTTCCTGTGGGGAGAAAAGACCCTATATGCATGTATGCATCCTGCATGTCGAGAGAACAGAGTCAGTCCCCTTGGTGTAGAGGGTTTATTGTGATACACGTAGCAAAACGAGACGCAGCGGACTATCCATTTAGAGATAGTCTGCTTGGACACCCGTTGACCAAGCGATGTGGTGCAAAAGCCACAAAGAGTTGCTCCGATTACGGTACTGAACGTTCTGTTGAGGTCATACCAGGGACCTGTGGACATCCAATGTGTGGAGGAGAGCCCCTCTATTGGAAGGGAAGGAAAATAAACTGGAAGATAAACCGACTGGTTGAGGATCAACTCCGAGACCACCTTGGAAGAAACTTAGGATTAGTTCTGAGAGAAACTCTTTCCCTATGAAAACCAAATAGGGCTCTTTACACATCAGAGCCTGAAGCTCAGAAACTCTTCGACGGAAGTAACAGCAACCAGAAAACAAACTTTCCAAGAAAAGTATCGCAGCTCACAACTTGCTGGGCTCAAAAGGAGGGAGGTGAGTTTCTCCAAAACAAAAGGAGATCCCAGGGTGGGACAGGGTCCCTAATGGGAGATCTCATGTGTAAATTCCCCTAAGGAGAGCGAAGACTCGTCCAACTGTGCCAATGCTCTCTCCCCACCAGGGCATGATAGGCGGAAACTGCCCACATGTGCACCTTGATAGAGGAATAGCTCAGGCCTCTCTGCAAAGGAGAGGAGATACTGCAAAGTGGAGCTCACAGAGCAGGCGACAGGATCTAAATGTTGCGGCAAGGCCCAAAGACAGAAAGCTTCCACTTCATAGCGTAAGTGGAGTGAGTAGAGGGCTTTCTTGCGGACGCTAAGACCTCAGCCACTTGGGAAACCCCGTATCTGTTCCCTAGCTACGCCTGAAGGAGCCAAGCAGTAGGTGCAGGGATCTGAGATCCGGTGAACCAGAGACACCTGGTCCTGGGGCAGCAGCTGCGAAACAAATGGGCAGCGGACTGGAGGTTCCTGGGACAACCGCTGCAGGAGTGGGAACCAAATCTGTCGAGGCCAGCTGGGGCCACCAGGATCATCCGGGCCCCTCTGCCTGTAGTTTGAGCAGAACCCTCTGAATGAGAGGAAGGGCAGAAAGGAATAAAGAAACCTCCCTGCCCAACAAAGGGATAACATCTGGCCAAAAACACCAGGCACATGCTCTCACGAGGCAAAACAGTGGCAGTTTGGCGGTGCGTGGTGGACGCAAAGAGATCCAGCTCAGGAAGGCCCCACCTTCCAAGAGCTGATCCACCTACGGATTGAAGCAATTCCCACTGCAGGGCTGTGGCCCGCGACCTGCTGAGGTTGTCGGCCAACTTGTTTAGGATGCCTGGAACGTGCATGGCAGACAGAAGAATGCCCTGCTCCAGTGCCCAATACCAGACTCTCATCGCCTCCCAGCAAAGAGGATAAGAATGGGTGCCTCCTGTTGTTGATGTAAAGGCGACTGCCATGTTGTCCATCTGAACTAAAGAGAGCCGGGTACCAGGTCCTCCCGAAGCGCTGAAGAGCGTAGAGGACCGCTCGCATTTCAAGCGCATTGATGTGGAGGGACCGTTCCAGGGTGACCAAACCCCTGCGCTTGATGAACATCCAGGTGAGCTCCCCAACCCAGGTCCGGCGTCTGTCTGTTAGAGTCTGACCTGGAGGCTCCGGACGAAAGCTGACCCCTTCTCTAGATTGCTGGGGTCTAACCACCAAAGCAATGTTCTCCTGACTGGCTCCGAGATCCTGACTAAAGCATCTAGGTCGTCATAGCGTTGATCCCACTGCACCCTGAGCATCCATTGTGGGACTCATGGAGGCGGGCCAAAGGTGTGACTGGGAATGGCCACCATATGCCCCAATAAGCTGAGAAGTTCCGGGCAGAACCCGAGGTGCTATGGAGATCCGTTCCGCCAATGTTCGCAGTTAATCCCGCCCTGTGGGAGAAAGGCATGCCCTGGACAGAGTCCAGGATCGCTCCTATGAAGGCAAGCTTTTGGCTGGACTCTGAGGATGACTTTTCAAGTTCAGGGTGATCCCAGCTCTCGAATAGAGTATAGGTGTCTCCGAGAGAGCGCAAGAGGCCGGCCCCTTGACAGGGCCGTGAGAAGCCAGCCGCCGAGGTAAGGGAATACATAATGCCCCAACCGCCCAGAGCCGCAGCCACCTGCTAGGCATTTGGTGAAGATTCTCAGAGCGGAGAGGGGCCGAACGGAGCACCCAAAACTGAAAATGCTCCCTGGAAGTGGAACCTCAAAACTTCCTGTGGGGAGAAAAGACCCCTATATGCATGTATGCATCCTGCATGTCGAGAGAACAGAGTCAGTCCCCTTGGTGTAGCAGGGAGGAGACCTTGAAGAATCACCATCCTGAACTTTTGTACTCTATAAAGAGATTTAACGGACTGAGATCCAGAATGGGATGAAGGTCCCCAGTCTTTTGGGACCAGAAAAGTGCAGTAGAACCCTGACCCTGCTGATCCCAGGGACTCACTCTATCGCTTTTTTGCAGCAGAGCCTGAATTTCTCCTTCCAATAGTGGGACATGAGAAGGAGGATAACGGAGAGCTTTGGTGGAGTGTTTGGAGGAAACTCTGAACTCCAATGTGTGTCCTCTCCGAATAACGCCCAAGACCCATTAATCTGTGGTAATAGAGCTCCACCTTCGAGATGAAGGGAGAAGCGGCCCCAACTGGCTCCCACTGGACTTCTGACCAAAGGGGGCGGAAGGGAGTCATTGGGCAGAACCGGGGTAGGGAGAGAGGCCTAGGAGGACTTGGGCCACGGCTGGAAGGTCCACCAGACTGCTGGTTTCCAGATCTTCTGCGGAAGCCACCTCTCTGCCCTTGCTGGGATCCGCGGGCTGAAGCCTGATTGCCTGAGGACTTACGTAAAAGCCGACGGCGGGAAGGCCGCTGGTCGCCTGGTACATCTGGCGGACCGACCAGATCGACTTACTCGATTCCTGGAGACGGGAGATCAAGGCCTCCGCCTCTGCCCAAACAAAACGGCACCCTGAATGGCAAGTCCCGGATACTGACTGCAGATCCTGGTGAAAGCCCGAAGCCTCAACCAGGCATGGCGCCAAAGACACACCCCAGAGGTGGCCACCCTGGCTGCTGTATCCGCAGTGTCACACGAGGCTCTCAGAACGAGAGCCTACGCCTGAGCCCGACTGAAAAGGGCCAGGAGCTCTGTCTTCTTATCAGAGTCTGGCATGGCCTGTGTCAGCTCAAGACCCGTTCCATAACGCATTCTGGTACTGCACCATATCGTGAGGAAATTCAGGGAATAATGGAACAGGTGGAAGCAGCGTAAACTTTCTTGCCCACCTGATCCAGGTATCGGACTCCAAGTCGGGAGGCTGGGAGCTGAGGTGCCTCGGCTGTCGAGATTTGTCTGAGCAGCCGTGATCACAGATGAATCAGCCTGAAGGTGTTCCGCTAAGAAGGGTTCCGCCCGGAGCCTTATAGAGCCTATCTGACTTTTTGGGAACCGCAGGATGGAGGCTGGATGCATCCAGGTGGACTTAGTGAGATCCTGGAAAGTATCCACCAAAGGAGGAATGCCCAAAGGCTTCGGCCCTTCTGCCTCAGGTATTTAGCCAATCTCCGGCATTCTGGGTCCAGGTCTTCCGTGTCCCACTATTGGAAGCCTGGATATGCCTCATGGACGCCCATAAAGGTAGGATCGTCCGGAGGCAAGCGAGGCAGGTCTTCTCTTCAGGGAGCGCTGAGGCTGAGAGAAGAGGAAGAGGATGATGACGAAGAGGAGGATAGACTATCTGACTTGGAATAATCTGACTCTACCCCATGACCATGCTCACGCCGACGCCCAGATTAGGGGACCGACTCCGTCCCTAGACCGGCGACGGAGTAATGACCAACGCCGGTCAAGAGACCAACGCCGGAAACGGTCCCGCCTAGTGCAAGAGGGGCTCCTAGATTGAGATCGGGACCGACGGTCACTAGAAACCTTAGAGCGACGCCGGTGGTCTTCGGATCGAGAGCGGAACGAGCCCTGGAAGAGGCGCGGTGACAGTGCTCCGGGACCTCACCGTGAGGCTCGCCTCTGGCTGTGGTTCACCCGCAGGATCCGGTACTGGTGTCTGGGCCGGTGACGAGGAGGCGTGCTTGTGAACATGCACCCACCAAAACGAGAATAGCTGCTCATCCTGGGAGAAGATCTCAGCCGCCTTGCTGGGGAAGAGAGTCTCCGGAGCGGGGGGCGCGGAGAGCTCTCCTGAGGGGCCCAGGGGAGGACGACTTGGCGACGGGGACGCTGGCAGTACTATGACTGACCCAGGGTCCTTAGCCCTTCAACCGTGTCAGTGCAGGGACCGGCAGCGGGGTGACACCAGGGGCGCCGGAGGTCCTTAACCTCCGGGCTGCGCGCTGGCGGCGCGGTGCCATGAGTAGGTAGGGCCGCAGGTACCCCCACGGACTTGGCGATGACTCTTAGCGGAGTCACCTTCGGCTTGGCCAGTTGCTCCCGCGACGGCCGGCTGTAGCCTGAGAAGACCTCTGCGATCTCCAGACCCTGAAGGGCGGGCCTTTCGGAGAAGGCCGCAAGCGCGATCTGGACTGAGACCAGGACGGTGTTGGAACCGACTCGCTCCTTGCTATGCCTTTCTTTTTCTTTTCTTCCCTCGGGCAGTGCAGCTCCATATTTTGTTCCAAGAGGTAGGCCTTAAGGGCCTTCAGGCGTCTGATGCGGGTCCCGGCTGGTAAAAGCCTGGCAGTCGGCGCAATGGCGGTGTAGTGGTCAGGGCTGAGGCAGAAAACGCACACGGTGTCAGTCTTTAGTGGGAATTTGCCGCCGCACTCACACTTGTTAAGGTGTTCGGGGACACTGAAGGCCAGGAAGACATCGAACCCGCGGAGGAAAGAGGACTGACATCGGTACCAACAGCGACAAACACTGAGGCAAAAGCACCAAAATGCGGAAAAACTCGAACTGAATAACGGCAGCGTACACTGACGGTCGTACACGAGGAGAAAACGGACAAAACCGCCGAAAGAAACTGAAGACTTGCTTGAGAGTCGCTGAAGAAATTCTTCACACTGAGAATCGCAGGTGGCAGCTAGCTTCACGCAAGCAGTACGCGTGGGAAGAACTGAGTGGAGCTGGGTCCACCCTCTTGTACCCTCAATCGCGCCGGGCCGGCATCGGGGCGGTCCCCTGCTGGTATTGCTGGCAGAGGTTTTCACCATGTGGTCCTAGTGCCCGCGGCATAGTCCCAAATGTTACAGCCTGCTGCAAGAGCTCACATCAAGCACGATCCAATGATTGGTAGGGAGATTTTGACTGCAGAAACCATCTGTGCCATTTTCCTGATCTAAGCAAGGCCTTTGACACGGCTCACCATAGCCTGCTCCTTTCCTCCTTACGAACTAGAGGTGTGGACTCCTCCTCCTGCGCTTGGTTTACTGACCATCTTACAGGGCGCCTCCAGCAAGTTAAAGCTAAAGGCGACCAGTCTCCTCTTAAACCTCTCCAAAAAGGAGTGCCTCAGGGATCTATATTAGGTCCTCTTCTATTCAGTAATCTACAATAATATCGGCAGCTACATTAAAATGCCAGCATTCATCTGTTCGTAGATGATACAGTACTCTACGAAATAGACCAACACCTGAAGCTGCCTGCAATGACCTCCAATCTGAATTCAATCTCTTGCAAAGCCAACCAATTCATAAAAGTTACTTTCAACGCTAAGAGAGAAAAGCGATGCTCTTCTCCCCATTTATCCACGCAGCAAACCCGCATCCCGGGGTCAGTTCCCAAATTACCACAGTCCTAGGAGAAACATTAGAATTTGTTACAAGTAGCTGGGAGTATGGATAAACCAGATTCTCCTTCATCAAACGTATTGAGGACTAGCTAAAAAAAAAAACACTGACAGAAGCTAGGACTCTCTAGAATCATCTGCTTTCACCAGAGATGCCAAGTTACGGGTGGTCCAATCAACTTTTCTATCGCTGGCTGATTATGCGGTTCCTCTACAGCCTGTGTCCTAGCTCCAATTTGGCAAAACTAGATACGCTTTACCACAGAGCCTTGAGGTTCATCACGGGACTTCCTTTTGCCACGCAACACTGTGCACTGTATACAGCCGTGGGAGGACCTCCCTCAAGCTTAGGCGTCACAGAAACGCCAGACTCTGGACCTTTACAGCAAATCACCAAAAAAAAAACTACCTCACTATATCTCCTGCTGTCCACCCTATAGAAATAGGAAATTATGTGCTTAGAAGCTACTCATTTATCACACTTAAAGTGCCTAAGGCAAAATCTCATTTGCAGAGCAGCCATAAGCTTTGTGCTGCCTACCTTATGGAACGATCTACAAAAACCCTTCAATTGAGCACTCTTCTGTCTGACCGCATTCAAAGCATTATATTCCCACACAAATGTGCAACTGTTTTAGGCACCCAGGATATGTACCTATGCCTGCCTTGGAACCCTTTCCTGCTCGGACCTGCCCGTAAGCCACCATCACTTTGCTTTGCCTCCCCTAGATATAGGTGTCCTATCCCCCACCTACTGACGCAACATCCCAACCACTCTCCCAGTTTCTCTTCTTTTGAGTAGAGCCTCCTCACCATCTGGTCGAGACAACCTCAGCCTCCTGTGTCCCAAGCGTCTCTACTGCTCTTCCTCTACCCCGCTTTATTCTCACTACCCTCCCAGTCCTTCCTCTCCCTCTCCACAATCCCCTTTGCCACCCAAGCGTATTCCTTCCTCTATATTATTCAACCCTACTCCCTGGTGGCTTGAAAATACCTCTGTGTATGTACATGCTTACTGCACCTTGTAGGTACTATTCCAAGCCTCACGTGAACTCGCAGTGTCTCTTATCTACGCCTGTATATTTGTACCTTTCATAATTGACTGTAAAAGTATTGTGTGACTTTGTACAAGATGTGAATATGTTCCAACCAGGTCCATCTTGCAAATGAGCACTGCTCAACGATGACTGCCTGATAAATAAAGATTTTGATTGATTGATGCACCTCACCACACTCCCACTCACAAAACAGTGAACACAGCTGGGCAGAGAAAGACATGCTCGAGCCCCAAGCTGCAACCAGAGAGAGACCTGTCCTTCAAAGTGTTCACGCCACGCAGGCAAGCTGACAGCAATTAGACTGGGGCCACTTCAGCTGTAGACAGAGGACCTGCACTAGCATATCAGGTAAAGGGTTAGCTGCACTAGTCTGAGGCAATTGCACTATGCCCAACACCAAACAAAAATTAAAAAAATAAATAAATAAACCAAATTAGTATACAATGCTACTAGTATTTTCTGCTTTACCATTCACTGCTGCTACGGCACCCACAGGCATTTTGGCATTTGATCAAACAAGTCAGACAGTAAAATTACAGTGTAAAACCACATAGCAGCAAGTTTACTAAAAACTGTATGTATTTATTAATCAGCTCGTTCTGACAGTATACTAACATACTAAAATGCCAGCAGAATAGGCCCAACGGTCTTCGCTCTGCTCGCTTGGTCAGCCCCCCACCCTGGGAGCTGACCTTGCTGCCCTTCGCCTTCTCTGGCTTCTGCCTTCCCAGTTCCGGATATTCTCGCTGCATTGGATTTTGCTTCCAGAACCCTTCCCTGTACCTGTCCCACCCCTCTTGAACCCTCCACTGTCGCGGCCTCCACCAGCCCCCTAGGCAGCACATTCCATGGCTCCACCACCCTCCTCAGTGAAGTAGCACCTCCTTTCTCCCTGAATCTTCCTCCTCCAGCGGCCCCTGCCCTTCCTTCAAGCACCCTGACTGTTCCTCCCATATCTACCCCTTCATGTACCTAAAGACCTCCATCATGTCCTCCCGGTCCCTTTCTCTTCCAATGTACATATTTAGCTCTTCCAGCCTCTCCTCATAGCTCCTGTCCCCAAGCCCCAAATCATTTTGTTGCTCCTCTGACCCTCTCCAGGAGTTTAATGTCCCTCTTTAAGTGTGGCCTCCAAACTGCACGCAGTACTCTAGGTGCAGCCTCACCAAGCAGTTATAAGAGAAAGTATCACTTCCCTCCTTCTGGAGGTGATCCCCTAAGCGATGCTTCCCAGCATCCTGTTGGCCTTGGCTGCTGCCCTCCTACAAGTCTCATAGTTGTTCATCTTGACATCCACCACCCCCTAGGTCCCTCTCAGCCAGAGACTTGAGCATCCCACTCCCCGGTGTACACCTGGCCAGGGTTTCTGGGCCCAGGTGCAGTACCTTGCATTTCCTGCACTGAACCTCAGCTTCCACTTTCTAGACCATCTTTCCAGAGCCTCCAGGTCCCCCTGTAGGGCCACCCTCCCCATACACCACCGTATCTTCAACTGTTTGGTGCAGAACGGCCTTTTTAGAACACAAAGAACAGGTTACTAAAGAACTACTGCTGAATCCTTATTCTGCCACCGAGTAGACCTGTAAAATGCCAGATTTTTTTATTATTATTATTATTATTATAACATGATAACGTCATCCACATATAAAGGTTTAGTTTCTTTTATCTAGAGCACAAACAACTTTATCCTTTAGAAGTTTCTAAAACCACATTGGGACAATGTGGGGGAGATCCTTAAGTGACAGTTGGCAGACTCATGGCAAGCACACTGCCAGAAAGTATACCAGAGCTTTGCTACTGCATCTCTAGCAGATTTCCATGGGTCACTTTTATTACAATGCCTTAAAAAAAGGATGGCTGGAAACATCCAGTAAGAAAGTTGGTTCTCAACAGCCTCAAGCAAATAACAGGGAGGGTCCTAGGACCCTTACTATTGGGGTTAAACATATGTTAAACTATTCCAGAACTGTGGAATCCTTTCGAGCACACAGATATATGTGCATGCTGTTAGGAACGTCACCATAACATTGTTTAGCGATAACCCAAAAAAATTGTCACTGACAATACTGACATCAAATCTGTTTTCCTATTGTGTCCATCGGCCTCTCAATATTCCACACACTAAATAGAGATATATACAATGGAACATGTAACTATACACACCAACGGTGTGGATGCTACGTAAACACCAAGAGTGAAGCTCAAGGGTTTATACCAATGGTATATATAATACTCATGTTACACATCTACCTGTTTGTTTTTTAAATAACCGCCCAGCAATTTTAATAAGGAAGGGGTTTACAAAGACAGTTCAGTTATAAACTGCCTCCATCTGCTACAAAGTAGCTCTTATGTCATGTTGGATGCCCCTAAATCTCACTCCGCTTTAGCAAAATGGCCATCAGACATGCTTCTCCTGATGCTTGGAACAAAGCCCAACCTACCCTCAAAGAGCAACACCTGGTACCTCTAAACATCTTCAAAATGTGGTCACCAGCAAATGACAGGACTCCTGCACATGCCACCGCCAGCAATGACCCAGCCCTTATTTCCGACTAGTTCCCTCTGCTCTGATTATGTCTGTTGTAATCTATCAGGGTGGTGGTCCTCACCCTCCATCTCACTCCTTCTGTGCACTCATCCCTGCTTTCCATCCATCCCACTCCTGTACTTCACCCTCGTCACCATCCTAGCTCCCGCCTGACTGTTGCTCTTACCTGTCTGCCCCCACTCCATCCTTGTGATTTATTCCATTGCTAAATGCTTCCACTATTGAGTGGGCTAATTATTTGTAAAGATCATACACTTCAACATGCCAGATACAGACTGGGTCAATACCAACAGGGACATCTGCCAGAACTAGACACATGGTGGATTCTCTGCAGGGGAGGGCCTCAAACAACTGGTACAACAACCCACAAGAGACAGCGCTATCCTAGATCTAGTACTGACTAATCGGGAAAGGATCATAGATCTCCAGGTACAGTAGAGCAGGGAGAGGCTGTGGACATGGCCTACCTAGACTTTAGCAAGGCATTTGACACAGGCCCACATAAAAATTAGTAGTCAAATTAACCAGCCTGAGAGTGGGTCCCAGGGTGGTAGCCTGGATAAAACATTGGCTGAACAACAAGACACAAAAGGTAATTGTAAATGGAGTCCACTCTGACGACAGAGGAGTTACTAATGGGTACCGCAGGGGTTACCGGTCCAGTCCTTTAATGTCTTTAAAAGTGACATTGCAGAGAGACTGAAGGAAAAAGGCGCCCTTTGCAGATGACACAAAGATCTGCAACAGGGTTGATACACAAGGAGGCGTGGAAAGGATGAGAAGGGAATTGGCAAGGTTGGAGGAATGGTCAGAAGTCTGGCAGCTTGGATTCAATGCAAAGAAGAGTTAGTAATGCACCTGGGAAACAAAACCCAGGGGAAGATTATACAATGGGGGGAGAGGGAGTAGTAACAACAAAAATGGAAAGGGACCTGGGGTAATCATATCAGATGACCTTAAGGTTGGCAAGCAATGTGAGAAGGCGTAGGGGGCTGGGGAGAGAAGAGATACTGGGATGTATAGGAGAAGTATCACCAGTAGAAAAAAAAAAAATTGAAATTTAAATAACTGTAAATTTTCTTTCTCCGGCGGCTGGTCTCTGGGCTTCCTTACTGCTGGGCTGTACCTCCTCATGCTGATTGACAGGCAGGAATCAGACCTCTGCAACAGGGGACATCCAGCCCTCCACTTCCTATCTCCCTCAGTTCTTCCTAAAGCAGTCCAATGTGGTAATACTACTAGAACTTGGACAGAAAACAAGAATACAAATTTTAAGGCATATATGGCGTGAGACCAGCCAACTACACACATTCTGGGAGGAATCCAAGCCGGAGACCAGCCGGAGAAAGAAAATGTACAGGTATTTAAATTTATTTCTCTCTCTAAGCTGGTCTCCGGCTTCCTTACTCCTGGATATAAAGGCAGGACATCCCCAGATGTCCCAGGAAGAATGTCAAGAGCCCTTAAGGGTTCACCACCACTTGAAACACTATGGCCAAAGGATGCCTCTGCCAAGGACATCACTTCCAGTGAGAAACTTTTTGTGTGCGTGTAAGAGTGTGAATGGATGATCAAAGGCAGCTCAGTGCGGTGTGTTGTCGCTGCTTCTCTGAATTCGCCCACGAAGGGGCCATGGACTCTCACTGGCCAGGTGTTACTCTGGCCTGATCATATGCCGAGGTGACAGATAGAATCGTTTGGCTATAGAGATTATTGAATCCTTGCAGCTCCAAATATTTTCCCTTGTGCTGGCATGAACACAGTTGAAGTTTTGCAAATAGCTTCCTCTCTCGTAACGCCCATTTTTCTCCCTCTTTCCAGGTCTAGTGTATGACATTTTCTATCCTTGTTGCTTTTAGAGAGCGGCAGAAGGAAGGAAGAATGAACCCTTGATTGTAATAAAGGGTGACATAACTTTGGCAAACAAAAATTGGAACTGCTCTAGCCTGATGAACAAGTGTACAGCTCTTGGGCCAGTAATGGTTTTAGTTTGCTGAAACTCCTAGCGGGAGTAATAGCTTTGAGAAAAAGGGCAACCTTTATTTTGAGATGCATGATGGATGGCTTGAGAGGCTCTAAAGGGGCCTTGGTGACGGCCTTGAGAACCCTATTAAGACTCCAAGGTGACAGCTTTAGTGGATTGAAGTTTTAATGCTGCTGCCTGAAAAGTACCAGACAAGGGATATGGCCCAACAATTCCCCAGGTCCGTCAAAAGTGCCCCAGTGCAGAAACTCCAATTTGTAACGTGGCTGGTTGCAGTCTTTCGTCTATCTGTCTTAAAGAAACTGCAGTAGTACAAGCTGATTATATTGTGTTGTTCTGTATGTGCCTGGAATGAAGCCAGAACCAAAATTTCTCCGATTCTATAATGAACTTTGGAGGAACAACAGACATCGCGTTCCCAATCATGTCAATAACAAGAGCTGTATCGATAGCTCCTTGAAAGTTTTCCACTCACTTTCCCAGACTAGAGACCAGTTGTTAAAATGGGGTGCAGAACGCGACCTTGATGGAGAATTCCATGGGCAGAACCTGAATGCTCGAGGTGGTCGCCCTGACTAATGAATGAAACAACTAAGTGCAGAAAACCATAAGGGACACAGACTAGAATCATGACTGACCTGTCCAATGCCACTTTGTGGCAGACTCTTGATAGAGGCGGTATTGAGGAAGGTATACAGGAAACCGAACAGATCCCAATTTATGGGGAAAAGGTGTCCTGAGCTACCGCTGGTTTGTCCTTGCTAGGAAACAGAATTGCTTTACCTTGCGTTCTGCCAGGAAGGCATACAGGAGAGAAACCGATCCCAGTTTATGGGGAAATGGTGTCCTGAGCCACCGCTGGTTCTGTCTTGGCCAGGGAACAGAATTGCTTACCTTGGAGTTCTGCTCACAGGCGTAAAAGATCTGTTTAAGTATTGCCCCACTATTCTGTCTGAATGTGGGAGGCACTGTCCTTCAGCTGCAATCCCTTGGTCGACCCACTCTGCGACAGAGTCATTCTGCTATGACATTTTCCTGTCCCGATACTAACATCGCTCAGTGGTGCTCAACCCACTGAAAAAGAAGAATTCCTTTAGCATCTTTGAGCTTCTTGTTTACGCCTGATGGTCGATGTATGTCAGCGTTGCCAGATTATCAGTTGGAATCAGGCTAGCTGGATTGAGGAATTGCTGTTCAGCACGCTCTGGGCATGGCCTACTGTTCCCCCTCAGAAAACGCTTATACTGTACCTTGTGTCCAACAGTGATCCCCTGCCCGGTGCCTACAGCTGAGCAGCGAGTCCTTCCCAGCTTCTGAGCCTTGCATTGGTCACGATTCCAACTTAGTGCAGATGGCCTAACTTGTGGCCCTTCATGACCTCCGACCCCTGGGACTGTCCCTGAAAAGGGCTTAATCCATCTTAAGCTGTGTGAAAAAATAAGCAGGTAGCTGAGGAGCTTGCAAAACTCCATGATGAGCATTACAGATCCCAAAATCTAGGTTTTGGAGGAGAAACTGTGTGTCATGCGAGCCCCCAGGAGGATCAAGGTCTGATTTGGAATTAGGAGCTCTTCCTCCAGCTGATGGGAAACCATGAGCCATAGGGGACCTGACTACCTCTGCCACTGCCTGTAATGCCCGTTGAGCTATGAGAGGACCGCAATGGTAGAGTCTGAATTGAAGTACTACTCTCCCAGTTAATCTGGGATAGTGCATGCGCCATTACTGCATGGGAATATGCAAATAAGCATCTTGCAGATGTATGGGTGCCAGAAAATCCCTTTATGCGACTCCCTGATTACTCGTGACAAGCTTTCCACCTTGAAGAGGTTGCTGCGAACAAACTGTCAAGACAGATTTAGTTTGTCCCTCGAGTATGCATGGGCTTGAATACTCGACTGATCCCTATGTCCAGGGTCTGTACGTGTCTAAATTATGGTAGCTAGTTTTCGGCTCTTCTCTGGAATCTTATCACCTCCTTTACACACTATCCATACAGGAGCTCTCCCTTGTCGGGGCATTCGCCAAGTGAGCTTTGGCAACCTGTCCGCCTGCCATGCCTGCAGCCTTAAGTATGTCGAGGCGAGTTAAAGCATGGCCCTTGCTATGTAACTGGCAGCCTCCTTTACTAACATACTAACATACTAAATGCCAGCAGAATAGGCCTAACGGTCTTTCGTGTCTGCTCGCTTGGTCAGTCCCCAGCCTGGGTGCTGACCTTGCTGTCCCTCTCGCCTTCTCTGGCTTCTCCCTTCCCAGTTCCAGATATTCTTGCTGCATTGGATTTTGCTTCCAGAACCCTTCCTGTACCACCCCCTCTTGAACCCCTCCACTGTCTCTGCCTCCACTCAGCCCCTAGGCAGTGCATTCCATGGCTCCACCACCCTCTCAGTGAAGTAGCACCTCCTCCTTTCTCCTCTGAATCTTCCCTCCAGCTTCCACCCATGCCCTCTAGTGGCCCTTCCTCCTTCCTTCAAAGCACCCCGACTGTTCCTCCCTATTTATCCTCTTCATGTACCTAAAGACCTCTATCATGTCCCCCGGTCCCTTCTCTCTTCCAATGTGTACATATTTAGCTCTTCGAGCCTCTCCTCATAGGTCCTGTCCCCAAGCCCCAAATCATTTTGGTTGCTCCTCCTCTGACCCTCTCCAGGAGGTTAATGTCCCGCTTAAGTGTGGCTCCAAACTGCACGCAGTACTCAAGGTGTGGCCTCACCAAGCAGTTATACAGAGGGAGTATCACTTCCCTCCTTCTGAGGTGATCCTAGCGATGCATCCCAGCATCCTGTTGGCCTTGGCTGCTGCCTCCTACAAGTCTCAGAGTTGTTCATCTGACATCCACCACCACCCCAGGTCCCCTCAGCCATCGAGACTTGTAGCATTCCCCCAGGGTGTACACTTGGCCTGGGTTTCTGGCCCCCAGGTGGAGTACCTTGCATTTCCCTGCATTGAACCTCAGCTTCCACTTCTAGACCATCTTCCAGAGCCTCCAGGTCCCCTGTAGGGCCACCCTCCCTCCTCCCCATCCACCACCGCCCCCAGTTTCGAGTCATCTGCAAAGAGACTCATCTCACTCCTTTGAGATATCTGCAAAATTGCCTAAGAATAGTCCCGCTCTGAGGTCGCTATGGTGGGCTCATCTTCATCTGGCTCATCAGCACGCCTGGAATGCCAGGATAGTGGCCCAAGGTATTGCGGATCCTGGTGGAAAAACAGGTTGGTTGGGCTTGCTTATATGTGGCTCATCAGCACACTGGAATGTCACGTCAGTGGTGGTGAGAAAAGGTTGTTCGCTGCTTTAAGGAGGAGTGTAGAACTAAAAGAGTCTCTTTGAGGGAGGGCCCTCCGTTCTCATCAATGACTACCAGAGGGTAGCCTTTATGGTAAGTAGCTGCCAGGCCATAACTGAATTGTTTTTTTTTTTTTTTTATTGAACTTGAAGGGATTGGCCATAGGGCTAAATGCAAAAAATTGGGCCACAGCCATGAGTGATGTTAGGGGACACCAGAACGGTCTGTATTAGAGATACCCCGCTTGCCTGACCGAGGGTTCTGGGTTCAAAACCAGAGAGCCTATTCTGTGGTGGCCTGGGCGAGTTTCTGAATATTTCTAACTCTGGTGAACCTGGAGGTTGATGGCTTCTAGATTATAAACAGAGTAGCGAGGCTGCAACTGTGGTGGGTCTAAGTAGGATGCCGCCAGGCTTATCCTAGGATACACTGGGGGCATGTCATCCCTTGTTGCTGGCGGACACCCCATGCCAGTCCCATAATCCACGTAGATCCAGTAGTCCAAGTGCTAGGGATAGGACCCAAACCTAGAGAAACTGGGGCCCCATGAGTGCCAGAAATGCCCCTGCAACGCTTTAGGTTACCTTCTATACCTTATCTTCTCCTGTGAGGCAGACTGTTGATCCTCCCAGATGAACTGCCTCGGGTGAGAATCTGGATGGTCCATGTTCTAGTATCCTCTAGAGAGATCTTATATCTGGTCTTATTTAACTGTTTTATGAGCTGTGGCGTCAGAGGGGGCTGCAGATTGCCGAGTCTCTCTGGAAGCTGTCTGTTTATATGACCCAGAGGCTATGATACTGAGCCAAGGAGGATCTTCCTCCGTGGACGTCTTCCCCATTCGCAGATGTTGCCCTCTAGACATTATAGGAGAAGCTACCCAGCCAAGGTCATTACCAGCAGGCGACTAACCGCTGACCTTTTCTGCCCCGGTAGGCTTGTGTAAGGCCATAATACCACAAGAGGCCCTACTTCCTTTAATTCAGCTTACCCCTTCCTAATGTTATGCTGCTGAAGAGGGTAGAAGTGTGCTGGCCTTTAAGAACTGTGCCAGTCCTGAAAAGGCTATCAGAGCTGCCCTTGTGTTGTAGTCCTTTTTCTGGTTTTTTATTTTACCCCGAGAATAATGCAGGGATCTTAAAAAAAACCACCAGGCAGCTGGCTCACTTCTTGACTTGCTTTTGGGTAGCACAGTGGACAAAGGCTCCATAACGCCCTCCCGCATTGTAGTGCTCATCAACGGAGTCACTAAGCCGCTGCAGGTCTGCCGTCGACGAAAGCAGCTGAGGTAATCTGATTGCCTCACATACGATAGCTTAAGCTCCTTTTCGCTTGTTGGAGTTCCTCATTCCTGCAGCGCTTTGTCGAGCGGTGATTCGACAACAAGAGCCGCTGACAAGCTGCCGCCCACCACAGACGAGTGGCTCAATTAGAATGTCAATGGGATAAAGAAAATACTGTGGAAAAGATACGGGCTGCCAGCTAAGGGGAGATGTAGTCTCCTGGTGTTACTTATTCCCCTGCGCCTCCTTCACCGGGTAGTAAGCTGGAAAACACACACACACACACACAGTTTCTGCCCAGAAGCTGAGGGGAGATGTATTCTCCCAACTCCTCATAGAAAGCGCAAAACAGCCTCACGTAAGAGATGGGGCTCGTCCTCATTGAAATGTCAACTTACAGTCTGCTGTCTTCAGCTCTGCCTACAGAGTACCTGCCAGACTGAAGGAAGGAAGTAAACTGAGGGAGGCAGGAAGTGGAGGGCTGGATGTCCCCTGCTGCAGAGGTCTGATTCCTGTCTGTCAATCAGCATCACAAGGTACAGCCCAGGAGTAAGGGAAGCCCAGAGAGCTAACAGGAAGTTGTTATCCCCTTACACACAGTTGGTGAGACCCCATCTGAAGTATCATGTCCCTGTTCTGAGACCCCTCCACAAGGACAGACAGGATGGAAGCAGTTCAGAGGAGGGCAACTAAAATGATGTAGGGTCTGCAAGAGAAGCTACATGGAGAGACTGAAGGAGCTTAATATGTATACCCTTGAGGAAAGGAGGAGAGGGGGACATGATAGAAACGCTGAAGTACCTCAGTGGAATCAAAGTCCAAGAGGGTAGCATCTTTCAGAAAAGAGAGAGTGTGCAAGAACAAGGGGACACAATTTGAAGACAGAAGGGGACTGCTCAGTGGCAATGTGAGGAAGTATTTTTTCAGAGAGGGTAGTGGACACATGGAACAGCCTTCCTGAGGAGGTGTTGGTCTAAAACTGTGGAGAATTCAAGAATACATGGGACAGACATAAGGCAATTTTTGTGGGAGGTAGGAAGAAATGGGCTGTTGGTTAAATAGGATCTGCAGCCTATCCGCTAGCTAGGAAATGGGCAGACTAGGTGGGCCAAGCAGTCCTTATCTCGCGTCAAAATCTATGCTTCTATGTTTCTCCAGGTAGAAGGTCACCTGGGGCCAGTGACCATCACATGGTATGGATCAATTTGGCCACTAGAACAAAATCATCCCATTCCAAGGCAAAATATGGACTTCAGAGGAGCCGACTTTGATAAGATGGCCAGAGTTAAATTTGCCTGGCAAAATAAATACAGGTAAGGGGTACAGACAAAGTGGGCAAACATTAAAGATGCAATACTTGAAACGACATTCCATCGTGTTAGTGAGAAAAGGAAGTGCAAAAAAGAAGAAAACCACTTTGGTTTTCAAACACAGTAGCAGAAAAGGTCAGAGCCAAAACGCTGGCCTTCAGGAAATAAGGACCAGTAGCAGCAGGATGAAGATAGGAGGCATACCAAACTTCCCTAAGGGAAGGCAGTAAGGCAGGCAAAGGCTCAAACCGAGGAAACACTAGCACAAACAGTAAAAGAAGATGACAAGAATTTCTATAGATATATTAGCTAAAGGAGAAAGTCCAGAGGGGTACTGCTAAGATCAAAGGAGATAAGGGGACGCGCAGGAGGAGGACGACCATGTAAAAGCATCTATCCTAAACAGATACTTCTGCTCAGTATTTACTGAAAAGAAGGTGGTAGGGCTCACAGCTCTGCGCCATGGACACGGGGTGTGCACTAGTCCCTTCACAAATGAAAAGGTCCTACAAGAGCCTGATAAGCTCAGGTTGGACAAGGCAATGGGACCTGATGGCATACATCCCAGGGTACTAAAGGAGCTAAGGGTGGAACTAGCAGAGCCATTATCAAAACTGTTTAGTGAGTCTCTGAGCACAGGAGAGGTCCCAGAAGAATGGAGAGGGGCTCATGTGATCCCGTACAAGAATGGTGGCAGGGAACTACAGACCAGCTGTCCCTACCCAAGTAGTGGGCAAGATTATGGAGACACCCTTAAGAAAAGGACAGTGCAACACATGGACTCTCTAGGAGCACAAGATCCAAGACAGCATGGGTGTACAAAAGGAAGGTCCTGTCAACTAATCTCAGATTTCTTTGACTGGGTAACCAGAGCGGTGGACCAAGGGGGAGCAGCTGATGTTGCTCACCTTGACTTCAAAGCTTTCTCGATACTGTTCCACACAGAAGATTGATTAATAAGCTTGGTAGGCTCTGAGTGGGTCAGACGGTCAACTGGGTGGTAAACTGGTTGACAGGCAGAAAACAGAGTGGTGGTAAATGGTATACAGTCAGAAGAGATGCAAGTCATAAGTGGGTACCTAGGGATCAGTACTGGGGCCAGTTCTCTTCAATATCTTCATCAGTGACATTACAGATGGACTAGAGAGTAAGGTTTGCCTGTCTGCAGATGACACCAAGATCTGCAACAGAGTAGATGATCCAGATGGTGTGGGCACAATGAGAAGAGATCTGATAAACTAGCAAAATGGTCGGAAGAGTGGCAACTGGGGTTTAACGCAAAGAAGTGCAAGATCATGCACATAGGGAAGAGAAACCCTGAAGCCACCTGTAGGCTGGGAGGGAGTTGCTGGCAGTCACAATGGAAGAGAGACTTAAGGCCATCACTGATGACCTGAAATCATCCAAGCAGACCACTAAAGCAGTAGGTAAGGCTAAAGGGATGCTGGGGCATTAGTAGAGGTAATACAAGCAGTAAGAGGGACGAATAATCCCTCTTTACAAGACACTGGTTAGGCCTCATCTGGAGTACTGCATGCAGTACTGGAGGCCACACCTTCACAAGGACATTAACCAAATTGAGACAGTCCAGAGAAGAGCAACCAAAATGGTGCAGGGACTGCATCAGAAAACATATGGGAACAGATTAACTGAACTCAATATGTATACCCTAGAGCAGAGGAGGGAGAGATGTGATATGATTGAAACATTCAAACACCTTAAGGGCTTTAACGAGGCGAAGTCTAACATGTTTCAATATAACAAAAATAGCAGGACAAGAGAACACAGCATGAGATTAGAGGGAGGCCGATTAATGGGTAATGTGAAGAAGTTCTTTTTCACAGAAAGGGTGGTGGATGCATGGAACAGCCTACCTCAGGAAGTGATGGATATGAACACAGTGCAGGGCTTCAAACAGGCACGGATAGGCAAAAGGGAGCAATACAGACAAGATGAATAGATAGGCCATTAACAGAGCAAAGGCCTATGGTACATTCATAAGGTAGAAAAGAAATGGGCAGACTGGATAGGTTTTGGTCCTTTCTGCTGTCAGTGTCTGTGTTTCTACTTGGTCCCCACGCTAGTACCTGAATTCAAGGGGACTCTGTATATCGATAAACTGATTTTTGATTTCTTACAGGGTCATCTATCCTGTTCATTATTATATTAGTGTATGCCGTGACGCTGTATGTAACTTAAGTATCCCTCAGGACCTCCTTGTAAATGAGCTTGCTCAATTGAGTTTTTCCTGTTTAATAAACTTGAACTTGGAACTCTTACGAACTCATAGCACAGCTATATAAACTAACTTGTTTGTTAAACTGTAAAATGCAGCTGGTTTTCCCAGAGGAGCAAACTAGTTAAAACAAGGGGCAGTTGTGCTACAGGGATGCATAGCTAGTTTGACAGTTCATAGCTGTAACCAAAAATAAAAATCACAACTTATTTAACTATTAAAAATGCTGGCCAGTAAATATCACTGTACTGTGTGAAACAGTGAAATTCAGTTTCACATCACAAACTCCTTACCATCCCCAAAAGAGAAAATGTAGGTGTAGAAGGACTCTACAAAACCAGATGCCATATTATGAAAACACTAACTGGTAATTCACTCAAGGTTATTATACCATTCAAACTTTTCATATCGTGAGCACACTCTACACACAGCACACAAAGCTAAATAGTGTGTGCCTGTCGGATATTGGTGGAGCCAAATACATGAACAGAGAACATCGACCAGGTTTTGACAATTTACTGCAGAGCACAGCAGTGGAGGAGATATACTTGGCTGCCATTACCCCACAAGTGACACGGCCTCTTTAAATTAACTCTGCAATTTTTCTCTCTCACACATAAACAAAATTACCCTGCATTCCATGGGGTTTTGGTCCCACAGATAGACACCGAATCAAATGGACAAACTCAGCACCACTCTAAATCACTTTCATTTTCCCAATAGCACTCATTTATTTCAAATTTTTACCAAGATTGCCTGAGACATGGGTGCTCCAACAAACACCTGAGGGAAACAATGAAATGGGAGTTTACCCAACAGCCCTGTAAAGTTGAATTTAGGTTATTTTTGGTATCCCTCTAGCTTGATCGCCAGTCAGATGCTCCTACCAAGTTGATAGTAGTAATAATAATAATAATAATAAATAATAATAGTCATTTAAGGTGCCCTTCCTCAGAGGCTCAAGGCACCACTACAATAACAGAACAAAAAATTTAACCAAAATAGCAAATACAAAATATTAAAATATATAATTAATTTATGTAATATCTACAAGTATGCAAAGATATTACAAATTCACCCCAAAAGTCTACTACAAACAAAACGTTTCAGGCTCTTTAAAAGGCCTCCACTGTGGGGCCTCCTCAAAGCTCTGGGCAGGGAATTCCAGAGACCAGGCCTGCAACTTCAAAGGTCCGTCCTCTAGGTCTTCTACCTCACCCTTGAACTACTCAGGAGGCCTCACTGGCAGAGTTGGAGGGCACATGGGATATGAGGATGCAGCTCATTCAGGTAGTCCGGCCCAGCCCACGAGGGCCTTGAAAGTTAACAATCCTACTTTAAAGGAGAGACGCCACTTTACCAGCGGCCATGTAGATCTGCAGCCGGGGAAATATGGCACGATCTAGAAAAATGCTCGCAACCACGCCAGCTGTGGTCTCTGCAGCAGCTGCAGGCAACACACATGCAGCCGCTCTCCACTGACCCTAAGGAAGAGTACTGCTGTGGTAAAATCGCTTGTGTCCTGTGGTTCCTGCACCCCAATCACAATTCCAATGTCGCCTAACAAGATATAATGATCCCAGCCTGGCCACCGGTGCAGCAGTAGGGCTTCTGACTGCTACGCCTGGATTCAGACACGGACACAACAGGCACAGATGGGAGGAGGACTGAGCATCCTAGGGACTGCTCTCCTCCTCCAGGAGTTGGCTAGCAATCGGCACATGATCAACTTCATGGAGGCTGAGGGGGAACATAACCCCACACAGACTGCTTAGGAGGCATGCTGGACATCGTGACGAGCACTTATGTCACTGCACGCCACATCTCCCACTGAGGCTAAATGCAAAAACTCTGCCAGCCCCACTGATGACACCCAGCTTTCCCAGTTCGGCTGTGACCACCACAACCCTCAGCTGCGACTCAAGCCCATCTTTCATCAGGGACGCCCAACCCCATGGCCCCACCCTGGGAAGGCAAGCCAAGGGAGCCCTAGCAGTGGAAGCTGGACCCATCAGCAATCTGAAGAGTGTCTGTTGGGGCAGGCCGCTCAGCGGTTGGGGGTGGGAATGGAGAAGCATGGGCAGCCTGTCAGGTGAGGAAAGTCGGGGGTCCAGGAATGTCAGGGGTGAGCCACACTGGGAGCAACAACTAGAAGGGAAAAAAAAAAATAAAGAGATAAGGCTTTCTTATATACAGTGCCCCTCCCCAATTGCCATTCCAATACCCCTTAACAAGATAAGGATCCCTGGCATCTGGGTGGGGACCACTATACATAAGGTGAAGTTAATTTTACAGAGTCTGGGAAAACAAGCGGAAAGAAGCGTGTTCAGTTATGTATACTCAAAAGCATGGATACGGTATTGTTTTCTTTGAAGCATTTGTTTCGATCCCCCATGCTGCCAGTAAGGCGCCCCGTTTCAAGCAGACCCTTGGTCCACCAATATTGTTACAGCTGCATTTGATGAATTCATGGAGCACAAAGTGGGAAAACAATGTAATGGAGACACCCGGGGAGGGATGCAAACAACAAAGTGTAGTGAACTAGTGGAAGAAACAATGAGAAGAAACGAAAGAAACAAAGAAGGGGTGTATATGTTAATTCAACGATTTGTTTACCGTGATGTATATAGACTCATCTCTGCTATTCCAGCACTGTATTTAATATATAAACATGAAGTACAAAAAGTGACCAAATGGTACTTCATTAGTTAAAACATAGCATTGGTTTATTATTACCGAGGAACTACACAAGTCTGTAACTAACCTGGCCTAATCTACCTAGCAACAACCTAGCTAAATGAAAATAAAATCTTTTGAAAACATGAAAACCCACAACAGAGCATACGTTTCTTGCAGTTCCTGGTTCATTCAAAGGCACACGGGTTCGCTACTCTAGCAACAGCAAACTAAAGCAAATAAACCTTTCTCCAGTAAACAGAAACTTAGTGCAATAAACCACCAAAAGCATTAACAAAACAAACAAAAAACATCATGATACAGTATGATACTGAGACAACCCAACCTGGGAGGACATAAGCATAATAAAGGAATACCAGCACATAAGCACTTTAAAGCAATTACAGAAGGCATGATTCACAAGTATGTTCCTTAACGGGTAGCTCCATCCTTTTACTTTTTTTCTTCTTTTTAAGGCAAACAGATACAGTCAATCTTCAAGCGGCCATTACTCTACAGTCTGACACAAAGCACACCATTATCTTGTTAAACTGATAGTGCTGTGGCACTTGTACACATCTCTAGCAGTTTGACTGAGAACAGTCTCCATGCTATTCTGACATCCACAACTCAAACATAATGTGACAAAATACAGTGCAACTTGTGCCACTCATCTGGAGCCTGGTACAGTGAAATTCTAAAAAAAAAAAGTCTGCCACAAGGACAGTGGCACTGGACACAGACATGCCTCCCATGCAAGACACTAATCCAACCCCTTCAACCTCCCACATTCTTCCCCTAAGAATCTCCTCCACCCATACCAAACATCCCTTATTTCACCCCATCCATACTGCTGAAATGCTTCTCATTAAGAGGGACTGTTCTCATTTATACAATTCTATGTCAGGTATAGGCTGACACGGGCCATTAACTACTGCCTGGGGCCACAGGATCTCATCTGTTGCTGGCCCCATTACTCAGATCCTGAATAGGCTTAGATGGTACAGCAACTGCAGCAGGGTCACACAGTACACACTGAAGCCAACGTACATCCTAAAGCCTCTTGTGAATCATCCAAGAAACAACTGTATCTGAAGCCATGAATGGATACCTGTCATTAGAGACTTCCTAAGGACCTGAAAGTGCTCCCGAGGTCCCCAGATTGGCCAGACTGGCAGCATTCATGACTGATACAGAAACTGCAGGGCACAGGTCTTGTTGCAGTAGATACCACATGAGTATGGATAAAATGTCAAATGACTGATTTAAATGGACACCGGGATTCTTTTCACTAAAACATGTCAAGAGTGATGTCCTCATTTCACTCAGTACCATGCTATCCATACCTCTCAAATGTCACATTGCACTTACGTCAGTAGCTTAATAGATTATATACCCACTCCATATTTAAACATCAAAAGCCATAGGTTCTAATACCACACTGGAAACTTTGGTCAATGCCTAATTCTCACACCTGGGGCTGCACTGTTCTGATCCGTCTACCGCACAGCTGGAAGTTAAAGGTCCCATGGCACTAAGCAGGCGTTGTTATCCAGGGGTCCTGACCAACATTCCACTGTGATACAACAGGTCCCTACAACACCCCAGAAAACATCTAGAAACAAGCCATCACCATTTAATGAACCCTTCTTGGTCTAAAATACAAATGCATGATTAGCGAAGAGCGTCTCATTTTACAGTTCATTCCATATTCTCATCTGCCCCCGCAGAAATATCCCTTAGTTTTTAACCCTCACCTGGATTATCAACCACATGTAAGCATTATAAACATGACACAAAGCATACATCTCCACAGTGCCAAGCTTCCGCCTCTAGGATATGGCAAACGTCAGACATTTTGGCCTACACTTAGAGAGGAGCAGAATCCTTCAGTTACAGCTACCCCAGGAGACCATCCACGCTACCCACTCACACACAGCCCAAGGGCCAGTCCACTGCTACAACCTGTCCCAGACAGCGCATCTCCCCAGGCAAATCAGGAAAATGTGCCCAGCAGTCACTGCAGCCCTAGGGGTCCAGCCCAACCATGGAGAAGGATACTCTTTGTTCCTAAAGGCCTCCTTCGTGTGTTCGATGACATAGATCTCCTCTCCCTCTGCCGGCGGCTCCGGCAGCGGCTTCGCCAGCGGGAAGACCTTCCGGCCCAACAGTGGCGCCATCTCCTCCACTCAGACGGCGGCAAGGAAAGCAAATGGGTCTGTGGACTCCCGGCGACCACTAACGAGCCCCGGTGGGTAGCGCTTGCGGCTCCCTCACCGAGCCCCGCAGGCTCGTTTACTCACCCTCCCTTCTCAGACTGTACGAGATGCAACCCTCGAGATTCGCACTGTCTCACCAAGTCCAGAGCACGTTCGCGGACTCAGACTGCGCGCGAGATGCCGGCCCTCGCGGCTCCTCTTCCGCTCGTCGCACACTCAGACGGACACTTGAAACAGCGGCGGCGCCATGGATCCCTCTCACAAAAGGCCTCTGCGCCCGCAGCTTCGCGCAGAGCCCGAGGCCCGTCCAATAGCACCGTGAATGGCAAATACCCACCAGCACAGCCGGGGACGACTCACCCGCAGCCCTGCCGAGCCTCGTACCCTTCCGGACGTACGCCAGATCGAGAAGAATGAGCCTAATTATTGAAAAATGGCGCGAGATTCACCTCTGCCGGCAGCCTCTCTTCTATGCGGGACACACAACCCCAGCCTGCCCGGTAACCGCGCCCACAGGAAGGCGGGAACAAACCTATTGGCGAAGCCGCCATAAGTGGCGGAACACTAGTCTTTCCATTGGCGGATTCCCGTTGTCTGTTAAACGGGTAGGGTTGACTCTCGCCCCGATCGGGTCTGGTTGAATCGAGGGTTGCAATCACAGAACTCCGACAGTCGTAACTGGGTTGGGGTGAAAGGTCACATTATGTAAACGTTGTCAGGAAGGCTCCTTTTTATTATTGGTTTCATACTATACTCAAAAAATTTGAAGTGGGTCCGTGCCTCTTATCTGCAGGAAAACGGCTGTGTATCGGTTTAGTGATAGAAAATGCGCCATCTGTCACATTACATCCGAACAAAGATGTCGGCGTGCGATGATTCTTTCATCCACACATGTCCCCTCAGTCATGTTGAAAGACGCACGGAGTGTTACGAGTGGCAGAGATTGCTTAGTGCCAATACATTTTCTGTTTTTGAAGGACATTAGTTCTAGCATATTACAATTGTGACCGCCCCTCCCTGTTTTTATTCTCTGTCGGTAGTGCTGCTCCTCTCACATCTTGGGGGTAGTTACTTTAAATTTATCTTTTGCAGAAACTCTGTGGACCCATTACTTTACTTCTGAGCCTGCAAGTGTGGCAACTACCTGGCTCACACCTGGTGATCATTTAGCATAGACAGCAACCTGGGTCCTTGACAGAAAACGTTTGCTCAGCATTGTACTAGGTTTGTACTTCTGGTCAGGGGCACCCAAGTAAATCGAGATGCTGGAAGCAATAACTGAAATGTCCAAACCAGATGGGATTCTAGAGTGTGGCTTTTATTCCATAACACAGAGCATAACAAAGCAAAGATGGACCCCACAGGGCTACTCTCGCCAGGGTCGGACTGGGGAACAGCGGTCCCACCTGAAAGAAGATGCAAGGGTCCACCTGGAAAATCAATAGAGAAGGGCCCAGGTTGACACACTCGTATCAATATTCCACTTCAATCTGATACACTAGCTCTGTGTTTGCATCTTACATTTATCAAGTGTCCTAGATACCTATTTAATTAGAAAAAAGATAAATGCAAATGTTTTCAGAGTTCAGAAGGTAACCACTTACCAACTGAGGGGCCCACCTGGAAATTTCCAGGTATCCAGGTGGGCCAGTCCGACCTTGACTTTCACTGGTAATGCAGACTCATAGAGGTACAGAGCACACTTTTACTAAAACCCCAGGTTCTGAATGGATCTGGGCACACATGGCCCTAACTGATACATTTCTCTTCTCTTCCTTGACATGGCACCTGCCAGTACTAGGACACTTTTCCATATGGCATGGAGGTTGAATGGTGGCTCTCAAACCACCCACGAGCACTTTCTAGCTCTAGGAAAATCCACAATCCCACATCTGGTTCTTTCCTCAGACACTGGCCAAGTGCCTGAGAGAAAACCATAGGTGCCCAAACTGAACCGGAGAGGTAAACCTGGTTACTCCAGATTGGGGGTCTCCACCTCTTGCTCCCAAATCTATACTTGGCTATTCATTTGGTTACAACACCTTTCTTCAACTACTGGTTGTAGATGCTTTCTCTTGAAATGTTTAGCACATTTACATTCTACATTTCACTCAGGAGGTGTACTGACTTTAAAAGTTTTGTAAGTGGCTATGTCTTTACCATAGACCCCACTGTTGCAGATGCTTCTAAGCCATACACAAACTAAAAGTTCTGTATTTGGCAAGTTTTCCTTTGACCCCACAGTTGGCAGACACTTGTACTCTAAACTCTGTCTCGTGAACATTGTCTTTATTTCAAAGTAGAACTCACTAAGGTATCACAGGTGCCCCAGGGCTTCTTTCCCACAACAGATTCTCAGGTACTCACAAACAAACTCGACTCTCAGGCAGCTTCTCTCTGTCCAGGCTGGCACAGGCGATTGCCCCTGAATTCTGAATTCCCCATCCCTCCGGGATGGGGCACTGCAGCAACTCTAAGAACAGTCTTTACCACTTCCTTATGGTCTCTTCTGTGTTCCTCTCTAGGTGAGAACACACAACTCCTCTCCTCTAGTAGCTCTATATCAAAGCTTGGCTCTGAGGAGCTGCTCACTGCAGCACTCCTCACTCTCTCAGTCTCCACTCAGACTGCTCCCTCAAGACTGACTTGAATTCCCCAACGTTTCTACAGTTAACTCCTGCAGCTAGCACTCCATTGTGGTTTATGCTGCTGCGAGAATTCTATGGTGACATCATCACTACAGCTCAGCTGAAACTGAGAACAGAGTGAGATAGTGTGAACCCATTTAACTGGCATCTCACAAGCTGCCTCTCCTGCCTGCCACTGGTTCTAAGTTGGAGTCTAGTAAACCCTGGGAACAAGGGGGTTACACTATGATGACAAAAAAAGACCTATTCACCTAAGGTGAAAGAGAAGTTAGTCTGCTCTTGACCACCTCACCTCCTCCAGTGTTCTCTCACCCTTTCAGTCTGGCTTCTGGAAGCATCCTTCCACATCTTTTCCTGCTGGGTGTCACCAACTCCATCTTTTCTGGGATGGCCTGGGCCATACAGCTATCACCTTCATCCATCTGACCAAACCCTTGACTAGGTGTCCCATTCACTCCTCTTGGATCATAAGCTGAGCTTGGCTGGCCTCACAGCTCCCACTACTGACTGGTTCCAGTCCTAACTAACAGGCCGCCAGTGGTCAGTTCAGGTTGAAGGCGTGTTATCAACCTTCTCCATTCAGGCTGGAGTCCCATAGGGTTCTATCATAGGCGCCATCCTGTTCTCCATTTTCTTAAATGATCTCCTCTGCCTGTGTCAACTCGTATGTACACATGTATGCAGATGACAGACAACTTTATCTCTGGTCCTTCTACAGATTCAGTGGAAAACCTACTCCAACAGGACTTCAACAGTGTCCTGCCTGTGCTGGTTCCATTCCAACCATCTCAAGGTCAACACTAAAAGAAAGTGTATATGACTTTTGGTTCCAGACAGAAATTGGTCAGGCTTCGAGACCACTAATCTTCTCCACACTGGATGGCTCCCTCTGAAGTGGTCCCATCCTTCAAGTACCTCAGCATGTGGTTTGAAAGTAAGCTTGACTTCTCAGCCCACATCAATGCTATCCATGCAACACGCTGCCCTAAGCTTGGTGCCTTGTACCGTAACAAAGCCCTGCCAGTCTGCCGTAAGCTGGTCACTAAAATTAGTTTTTATTTATTTAGTGATTCAGAAAGACTTTTGAGCTCAAGCTCTTTTACAAAGGTTCAACGTCATAGACTGCAAAACAAAGTACAATAAGAGGAAACAAAGGTAAATTACAATGAACGATACAGCGTGGATTCAGAACTTACAGAAGGTGCAAGTTAAATAACAAGAAAAACACTTTATGGAAGGGGAACTAAGCAGCTTGTAGTGCTTTGGTCAGTAGTTCAGAGGGACGGGATAGCTGGCAGTGGGTATGAGAGAGAGGTATGTACTGCGGTGGAGGTGCAGGGTGGGGAAGAAGGGCAATAAGGTATAGGGAGAAATGGTGGGGTGAGGGGAGGCTGAGCAGAGAGGACATGCTAGAGTAAAATGGTGGAGTGTGTGAGGGGGCATGCCAGGCAGCCTGCATTAGTAGTGACTGTTAGGGAAACTCATGGGGCTGTGAATAGGGGAAGGTGGTGGCGGGTGCCAAAGGAACATGACACAACTGATTGCTGGGGCAAGTCATGAGAAGGGACAGAGGGAGGGGGTACCTGAGGCCTGCCTAGTGCTTGCTGGGGGCAGAGAGAGCAGGTGTGGCTGGAACTCAGGGCAGGTGCACTTAAGAGAGTGTTATTAGGTGCTGTTTGAGGTCAGTTTTGAATTGTGGCAGACAATTGGTGGCAAGAAGGTGCCCAGGGAGTTCATTCATCCATAGGGGGGCCTGGTAGGCAAATGCACGTTGCCCAAGTGAGGTGCATGGAGGTGACAGCCAAGTGCCTCTAGTCCTCCCTCTGGTGACCTAGAATGAGTTGGCCACCTTGATCAAATTGCTGCACAAGGTGGTGTTTTACCCAATAGAGCCTTCTTCCCTAGGATGCAAGTCTGGAATTTGACCCTGTTTCTTAATGACAGCCAGTTTGCACGTTCTTACAGAGTACAAGTAGTGCCATGCTCAGCATCCAGGGTGAGCCTGCAGGCTTTGTTGAGCACAGTCTGAACCCTCTGAGTACTGTATCCATTGCTGCCCTGTAGACAAGGCCCCTGGAATTTCATGCGATTCTGCAGTTGTGGAATTTGCATCATGCCGCAGAATATATATAGTGCTGCAGAATTCATTGTTTTGGTTAATTTTCATATAAATGTACTGTTTTTCCATAGTGTCAGACTTTCTTTCCGCCTCGTTTATCCTGAAGCCCCTCCTCTATGCTCAGCATATGATGTATTGATGACATCACACATCATGTTTAGCCAATGACAGGACTGCATTCTGCCAGAGAAATTAATAAATCATGCCGCAGAAATCAGAAAATGCTGCTGCAGAAGTCATGAGCCCTGCCGCAGAAATCAGAAAATTCTGCAGCAGAACACCAGGTCCACAGTCAATAGTAGATATAATTGAACTGTGGACCGAGAGGTGGAGGGGCCCTGGAGAGAGGTATTGCCTGTGCCTGTACAGGATACCAATCTTGTATTGACTGTCTTGACCAGAGAGTCAATATGGTGTGCAAATGTGAGGGTATCATCTATTATGACCTCAGATACTTGAACAAGTGAACTTGTTCCAGTGGCTCACTGCATGAGTTGGAGATGATGAGGGGTGGTGCTTATTTTGTTGTGGCTGGACATAAGCATGGCCTTGGTCTTCTTGTAGTTTAGTAGCAACTTATGACTACAGATGGTGCAAAATGGTGCTCCCAGTCTTTGACTATGCCAACATGGTCTATGGTACAGCCCTTCCACGTCCCTAGCCAGACTGGACACCCTCTGCAATGTCTTATTGCTTTGCAATGGACTCCTCCACGCACACACCACTGTACCCTCTATTCCTTCCTTTCTCCCTTTCCATCCTTCCCCTACCGTCACATTGCCAGTTACACAACACTTTCTTCATTTCCATGTACTGGTCTGGCTCCCTGCCATCTCAGCTAACTACTCTTCTCCACTTCCTCCAGCTCCATGCTCCCTCCACTGAAGGGACCAGCAGCCTTCTCCATTCCTCACCCCAGTTCCTCTGCTGGACTGTCTGCCTTCTCCTGTCATTTGCCATTACTCTGGGACCAGCTGTCTCATTCCATTTGTCACTCCACCTCCTTAGGGTCCTTCAGGCATCAGCTGAAACTCCTTAATCCGCCCACCTGGGCTGCACCTTGTTTGGACTGATTTTGTATTGCTTGATGCCAGTCTCAATTTTCAACTTGCACTTAGGTTTGTACAACATACTTTGCACTTTATCCTGTTCGTATTTGTACCAGCCATGGACTCTTGCTGCTAATTGCACTTTATCTGCATCATGTAAAGTACTGTACTGTTAACACTGTTTACCTTGTACTCTTCCTGGGTCACACCTGGAAACGAGCCTTCATTTATGTAATCTTTCCCAGTTAATAATTTTCAAATGAAAACAAATAGTTTGCCCAGAGTTCCCTATCTGCCGAGAATTATTGTCCATATGGGGTATTATCCCTCCCAGATCCCCCTATTGTTTACTACCAACCTGAGCAACCACCAACCCTTCACAAGCCATGTTTGAAACCATTTAACCTTAGACCTGAGGCTGCTTCTCTTTCCCTACTGCACCCTGCCCTTTCTGTCCCTTCAGTTACTTTTTTCTTTTGCCTGCTAGGTTACCCAGTTGCTGAACTCTTCCATTCAAAGCTAATTTAATTGTGAACACTTTAGGTGTTCTTCCTGTATTAATACATGCAACGCATACCTTTGTATTGTATTTCTATGATGTGGAACCTTTGTAAAGAGCTCCAGCTCAAAGGCTGTATCCGAAAGATTAATAAATAAATAAATTTACAGTCTTGGCACCCACAACCTCTGCTAGCAAACTGTTCCATGGCTCCACCCTTTCTGTAAAATAGAACTTCCTCACATCCCTCTTAAACCTTCCCCTTCCAGTTTCCACTCTAGACCTCAGGTTCTTGACTCTGTACTCCTTCTAAACAGTTCCTCCAGCTCACCTTATTTATTCCCATCAGGATCTTGAAGGTCTCAATCATATTCCTCTTCTTGCCTGGTCTCCAATGAGTACATGTTCAGTGCCTTGAGATGGTCTTTGTAAGATCTGCCCTGTTGGCACTGAATTATCTTGGTCACTCTCTTTGCACCACCTCCAGTCTGACCCTGCTTCTCCTAGGGTGAGGACTGCAGAACTGAGCACAGTATTCCAAATGCAGCCTCACCATTGACCTATAGAGGTAGTTGTACCTCCTTTTTCCTGCTATCAATACACTTTTCCATATGGGTGTGTGGCCAACCGTCACAGAGAGCAGACACTAATTCTGTCGGTTCTCCCTCAAGGAACTCGTTCTATTTAAAATGAAGTTTACTGTAGACTTCAATACTTGCGGTTCCACAACCACTAAAACTACATACTAAGAGTATATAGGTCACTCTTTGTTGCAGCACCTCTAGTCTGTCCCTGAAGGTGCAAAAAAGGAGGCAGTGTAGCATAGTGGTTAAGGGCACTGGGCTGCAAACCTGGAGACCTGAGTTTGAATCCCATCACCTCCCACTTGCATACTCTGTGACCCTGAGCAAGTCACTTAACTTCCTTGTGCTCCCAGGTCACACCTGGAAACAATCTCTGGCTTAGGAGTTTAGATTTTCTGTTGCCAAGATCTCTGAGGCATATGAAATGTTGGCATTGACTTTAGCATTCACTGCCTTAATGTATCCCTTATAGTACTTTTTCCTAGTTTTGCTTTAAATATTTTTAAAGCATTAGCTGTTATCATTGTTCTGGCCCATATTGAGTCAATGTGGTTTTTCCACTTCAGAGTCTCAGAGAATCTGACACCTAGGTAATCATCATATTTGACAGTTTCTATTTTAAAAATGATTTAGTTTTCATTGTAGGCCTAGTTTAGAAGTTGAAATGAGTACGATATCATCTCGTGTATGCAAGGCAAGGTATTTTTTGGTCAAATACTGGTGGCGAATGAAAATTCAAGAATCATAGAGGCTTGACGGCAGAAAAGGATCTTACGGCCCATCTAGTCTGCCCCACTAAGTCTCCCATAGCTTGATTTATTGAATTTATATAGATATTGAATAAAGTGGGAGCTAATATGTAGCCTTATCTAACTCCTAAATTGGTGGTTATATCGAACTTTAATCCAGGTGCTTTGATGAAGACTAATTAATATATCCAGTAGTATAGAATCTATCTTAAGTTCTTCTAATTTTTGCCAAAGGATGGCCGTATTAATGCTATCAAAAGCAGAGGACAGGTCAACAAGTTCCTCCTCTCCTCTTGGCCCTCTCGGAAAAAATACACCACACCAGAAATTGGAGTTAATGGCCTCAAAGAGTTTTACTCCAAATAACCATTTCTTACGCATTCAACAACAAATAATACAGTAATAAAGCATTTCTATCAAGCTTACAGAGACAAAATATCTAGATTCACAATCACCAAAGGAATGGCTGGGACAGAGGTACCTCAGAGCTCAGTGAACCAGTCCAGGGAGGCCACCAACCCTGGAAGGGAGGTCCTTCTGCCACACCATGCCTGCACAGAGATGGTGGGCTGGGCATCTTTCCACACCTTACCAGTCAGCCAAATAGTGCTTACTGTGTACTCTACCTCTCATTGACAGGTCAGTCAGTGTCTGGCCATGGCGGTGTGAGGAGGGCTGTGCCAGTTGCTAGGTCCAGTGGGTTGGGGGGTGGGTGGTAGGTCACTGCCCAACATGGTGGAGGGGCACTAACTACCAGGGACTGGGGACATTTTAATTCTTATACATAGCAGGGCTGGTGGGGGGGAACCTACTAGACTTCCAGCAATATGGGGATATTTTTACTCTTATATGGATCAGGCTGGGAAGGGGCCACTAGACTACCAGGTATGGGGGCATTTTTATCTTATACGGATTGGGGCTGGGAAAGGCATCCACTAGACTACCAGGGATACGGAGATATTTTTATTCTTTATGGATTGGGACTGGGGAGTGTAGAATAACAGATGGACCAGATACCGAACTTCAGGTTCAACATACAATCTCTGTGTGATGTTTATTCAACATACAGGAAATAAACTTCAGCAATGTCATATTCCTTTTCAGTACATCATATTGTAGCAACATACTATGTATGTCCTTTCTCTGAACTTAGCCAGCACCTACTGACACTGATCTCTGATCTAAACATTTTAGTGAAAACTCTTCATCCTTATGTGGGCCTTGTTTGCTTGGGTAGTGGGGGCTCAAAAGGAAACAAAAAGGGCTATAGACAAAGAACCTCAATGCAGAATCATTGAAAAAAAGGGTTACCCCAAAGGACATTGGCAGCAAATCAAGTTTCAAAGAACTACAACATCATACATACTTCCATAATGTAAAGCAGCATGGGATATATGCAAATCGCCATGACATTTCAGACTTGTTCGGTTTACAGCAATTTACATGCATTCTAAAGAGCACAACTAATTTAATTTCTATAATAGTCACCTAGTACTTTTTAGCATTATCAAAAACACCTAGTGCCATGGTGTTTTCAACATTTACAGGTTTCATAAACATAAGATCCATCATGCTGCCCCCATCTATGGAACCTACTACCTCAGGATCTAAGAGATGTCTCCACTCATGTGACTTTTAAGAGCAAACTCAGGACTTTCCTCACTACTATGGACAAATGTGTTTGCTTTGACCCTACCTGATCCGCTGCATTTGTACTGTTTCCTCATTGCTAGAACTTTTGCCTGTCCAAATGGGTGTTCTATACTGTGCCTTGTAATTAATGTTTTATTTTGTGCCTTGTAATTAATGTTGCCTTAACCTGTTTCTTTATAAGCCTAATGTTAGCTGTTGACAATTGTAAGTCGCTATTCTACTCCATGACATTCTTATCTTACTTACAGCCTCTCCTCACTTAACCCACTGCTGCTCTCTTCCCCTTCTTCTGTTATATCCTCTTCCCCTTTTGCCCCTCCCACCAAACTCACCTTTACCTGTTCCTACCTCATCCATGCCCTCCTTGGTCCCCACCCTCCTGGCTGTGCTTAGTCACCTCTCTCCACCTACTACCGCCTACTCCCACCAGTCTACCGACCCCCTTCCCGCCCCCTGCCGTCTCTTGGTTCCACTGGCAAAGCTTGACTTTGACACTTTTGCCGCTATTGCGTAACTCCTCCGCCTCTATCCCCCCTCTCACGGCACCTCACTCTCACCTGCCCGTCTACTCCAGTTCCACCAGCCCGGCTGTATTTTCCTACCTCCTACCACTGTTGCCGTCTACTACGCTCCCCCACCACCCTCTCTCGCCTGCGTCTTCGGCTCCATAGGGCCCGGCCGCAGGTTGGTACCTCACCCGCCATTGGCGATCTGACGGCACCTCCTTTCCACTTAATCTCTCCCTCCTTCCTTGTGTCTTTTCTACTGATGCCTATCCTCTCTTATTTTCTGCCTTCTACTATTCGCATTTTGAGTATGTTCCATGATCAAGTGCTAAAGTATATTTTGTTTACTAATGTATGTTACATTGCCATATGTATTTCTCTCTGCATTTTTGTACTCGTTGTCTTAATAATCTGGCTGTACTCTTTGTGTGTTGTAATTGTACCTCCGGTCGTGTCTGAAAACAGTCACTTGCTGACTAGCGCACTTACCGGTTAACAAAAACTAAATAAATAAATAAAAATATATACATTAAGGTATTTTATAACATAGTGCTATTACATACTAAATCCAAGAATGATAAACACAACCTGTTTTACATATGCTTGGAGGTCACCACAATAACCTTCCTGTACGAGGACCTGAGAGGGAAAAGGAAAATTAAAAGGACACTATAGCATAGTCAAGAAGGGAGGGATGCCCATAGGTGTCAACCTTATGGACTAGAAATTGTAAAGGATAGATTAGGATAAGAAACAGAAGAACTGTTGTAACAAATTTAAGAAAAGTTTGGTCCTTAAGGTGGCAGGAGCTTCGTCACATATCCCCACCTTAAGAGGGAAGCAGTTATTGCAGACTGCATACCACCTTCCTGTCCCAGGAAGGGATTGAGCTTCAACCCATCCATCTTCAGAAGCTCTGTCTCAGGGTCCTATTACTGATAAACATTTTATCATAAACACGGTGGATATCATCATTCTTTATCCTGAGGCATTAACACATTTCTCAACAGAGACTAACAGTACCTTTCTGAACTATCTCCTTTTAGGAAAGTACGTCTATTTCTTAACCAAAAATCTGAATGGCTGTAAAGTCCAGTACCACAGAAACAATTACCCTGCGGTGAGTAATTACCTGCTCCAATCCCACCAGACATGTCAGTTTAAGCATGGGCACAGTCCTATATTCAACTCCTCTATATAAACCCACTGGACCAGATATTCAAAAAGAGCTGAGCCATGCGCAAATAGGGTTGTGCCTGCACAAGTCCGAATTGCGCCATTGTGCGATATTCAGCAGGAGGCAGTTAGCCCAAATCATGCTGAGCAACAGCGCAATGATAATGAAGACATGCACAACTGAAGGGGAGGAACCATGCATTAATGGCGCAGTGCAATATTCAACAACTTGCACCACGATGCAATAGGGAGCATGGAAGTTTTAAGCGGAAATGAGCCAAAATAAAAGGAGCAAGGGAGAGGCGAAGAACGCTACAGGGAAGCCAACATGAGGCAGAACACTAGCCACACACACACAGGGCAGGAGGAGACAGGGGCAGGCAGGAAAGGGCACCTTGAACACACAGGCACAGGGAAGGTGTGGGGAGCCACAGCCAGTGCAGAAGGGAAGTGCTCACACAGCACAGAGGCCACCACAGGCAGGTGTGTTCCGGTGCAGGGAAGTAACAGGGAGGACAGTGGGGGAATACAGTAACAGCTGCCGGCGGGGGTGAACACAAGCCGAGGGACATGGCCAGTGCCACCCTTCCAGATGGAGGCCGTAATGAGGAGGGTGAGAAGGCAGGCAGCAGGGGCGTGACCGTGGAAGGGCCCGTTCGCGGTATGCCCCAACAGGCAGTACTGAGCCCGCACCAGCTTCAAGCTGTACAGTGATACTGAGATTGTGAGCTGGTACTGCCTGAATAGGCAATTTTGAGGCAGCTCTGTGAGTTGTGCAGTGATGTGATGCAGGCACCTCCACGATGGAGCCACTACCCCGTCAGTGGAGACTAAAGTAACAGCATGCATGCTTGCTCACCACGGGTACCTTCCAGAGACCAACTGGGGACACCGCAGGCATAACCCAGTCGGCCACATCATGCCACATCACCCAATTCCTCAGCCCACTGCTGCCACATGCTGCGGAGTACATCCATTTCCCCAGCACACTGGCAGAGCACACAGTAAAACATACAGGGTTCCCCACAGGGCAGCACGTATGCCTGGCATGCTAGGGGCACAGACTGCACCCATGTACATATGCACATCATCTGGCCCTAAGGGGGGCCGACATATAAATCACAAGGGCTATGCTAGCATCAACTGCCAGGTGGTGTGCGGCCAGGGGTGCATAATCAATGTCTGTGCCACGCACCCTGGGGGCACATGATGCCTTCATCTGGCACCAGTCAGCACTGTGCTACAGATTCGAGAGTGGGACATCCCCACTGGGCACCTAGTGGGTAAGTATGCAAACCACATGGACAATCATAGGGCCTGGGGGCATGGCGAGAGGTGACATGGGTAGTGGCCTACATGGCCCGGGGCAGGGCGATGCTGATCACCAAACTAACCTCCACCCTCTACACACAGGTGACAGTGGATACCCACTCTGTCCCTGGCTGCTTTTCACCCTACCGGCGACCACAGGACCCCATCACAGCAATGCTACACTGGGCACATGCCACCACACGTAATGTCATCGAGTGGGTGTTGGGGATGCTGAAGGCACGCTTCCGTTGCCTGGACACCTCCGTGGTGCCCTACAGTATAGCCCTCAAAGACCTGTGGGCTATTCCTGGCCTGTTGCATCCTGCACAACATGGCCAACGAATGTGAGATAGCTGTACAGGTCAAGGCGGGGGACAGCGATGGGGACGATGAAGATGCGGTGATGATGATGGGAAGCTCCCCTGATGACGTGGACCCCAGACTGATCTGGCTGGCACAGCTGCACCGGGACACCATCATGAGGAGCACTTCAGCCAACCCAGGTAAGTCATGGGGCCATGTGCAACCACCAGTGGCTAAGGCACAACCCACAAACTCGCATGGACACACACCAGGGTGCATGCTGTCAAGGGAGTGGCAGGGCACAGAAGCACACACACAACCAGGGATGGGTGAGGATTAACATGCCACACCGACGGACACACACACACACACACACACAAATGCAACAAATGTGCACAGAGGGCAGGAGGCACACCGACCCAGAATGCCAACCCTAGCCACACACATGTCCACAGGCTACCACGCCCATGCCTATCCATTGCGTGTGTCAGATGCTGAGCACCATTGCACATTGGTGTACAGTGTAATGCAGGCATCATCATGCACACGCAACTGCGGACGGCAGCCGGGAGGGTGTGCAGGTGGACTGTGTCTGATGCAGGGCCGGGTGCCCACCGTGCACTGCCCACTGAAAGACACAATGCACAGGGCAGCACCAGACAGTAGCCACGCTGGGAGACAGATCCAGTCACGCGACACGTGCCCGGCCGCCACAGATGCGTGGTGCCCCGCCGAGACCGACAGCACTGACAGGCTGACCATTGGCCTCATGGGGTGGCACTGATGGTCCCCAGGGGTTCCACTGTGTGAACGCCGACCGCTGCTCACGCAGGGGTCTGCAGCACACTGAACATGCCTGCGCTTAGGAGTGCTCAGGATGCCCACAGCTGAACCCGTGTCGACAGGGAGGGAGTCTAATGACACCAGGAACGGGGGGTGACAGTGCACTGCATGGTGTCCGCGATGCATGGGCACCTGACGTGTGCCCATTGTGGCCATGACAGCAATGAATGCCTGTGCATGCCCGTCAATGGCAGCGATCTCATCCTCCCGCAAATGGTCCATCCCTGCCAGGATCAGAGCGGTGTCCTGCTGCGACGCTCCTCTGCCCGCTCCAGAGCCACACGCGGTGCATCCACTGGACGCCGCAAGCTGCATTTGCTGCTGGACTGATGCTTGCAGTAGGTGGGTGCTGCTCAAGAGGTCATCTGCCTCCTCGGCATCCTGTCCCTCAGGTGCATGGCCCTGATGCTCAGCACCCCTGGAGGGTGGGCACTGCGCACTAGGACCAGGTCTGGGAATGTCCACAGGTGGTGCAGATGCCGCCACTGAACCCTGTACCCCAAGCCCATTGGCTGACTGCTGCCCCTCGCTGCCACTCCCCAGGGCTCAGTGGTGCTGCCGCAGTGGCCGCAACAGTCGCACTGTCCTGAACAAACACCAGTGCTGCCCCACTGGTGCTGACAGGCACAGGCTGGGACTGTGCTGACACGCAGCCTCATGGCAGCACCACCACAGCCATGGGCACGATGTGTCCTGCTGTGTGGGCCATCCTGGCGGCACACACATGTCACTGCCCACATGATGTTAGCGACATCTTCATTGGTGACGAACTCTGCACCGCCCAGTCACTAGCATGCCGCATCCATGGATGCCGGCATGCTGGAGCACAGGCAGGGCTTCCTCTGCACCTGTTACAACGACATCAGTGTGGACAGCCAGGCGCGCCAGTGTCGCACTGATCCACGTGATACCTGTGGAGGTGGATGGGCCTCCTCCATCTCCAGCTGACTATCCTCGGTGGACAGGCCCACCACTGCTGACCCATGCAAACACTCAGGATCTGTAAGGGAAAACAAAGTTGCTTACTGCATGTGACCTACCCTGCCCCCATAGACAGACCGTGACTTACCATGCAGTGATGGGCCACCACCCGTCCTGGAAGCCACCACCCGAACACCTCAATGGCACTACGCTGCATGCTTCCAGCAAGCCTCTCCTCCTGTGGGGTCAGCTGTACCACCTCTGGCTGTCCCCACCTGTTGCAGCTCATGCTGCCCTGATGGCAGCCACCTTCTCCTTTATCCTTCTGTCCATGCCCATCTTTTTTACACTCCTGCATGGGCGCTGGTGGCTGCCATGCAGGTTCACAGCACGTGTCACCTCCTCCCATGCAGCAGCATGGGCTTGAGGTGTCCCCCGTCACCACTGAGAAGCGGCTCTCGGATCCAGGTAGGCCTCAAACAGGGCTTCAGTCTCGGCCTGGTAAAGTTAGCCTCCTCCTCCCACCACTGTGTTCCTCCTCTCCCACAACTTGCTCAGTCATATGTAACCTGTAAGAATGGCAGTTGTTACCTGTGACTGTGCAGTCCCATGCATGTCCTAGATCCACAGTCCACACTCCCAAACAGTATGCAACTCACCAATAGACTGCAGTAACCGACTATGGCCACTGCAGCCCAATGTCACTTTTATAGCGCAACCCATGCAAATGAGGTGAGGTGCAACTTTAAGTGGATGCAAATTGCAGTGCTGCGCCATTGAATGGCTGATTAGATGATTTGCATATTACGGCTGAATAACACACTGTTGCACTTTGCGCATTGTGTTGAACTTGCTGAGCCAATGGCGCAGTTCTGTGACATGCGTAGTACACCCTCACTGCGCATGCCGGGTTGCTGGCGCCGGCATCTGCTGTGCTGATGGCGTGCTGTGTGCAGTAGGCAATGCAGGCATGGCCACCATTGTGCCAGTGGTGCTATGGCGATGGTCACTACATGGTGCTGTGGCACTGGGCCATCATAGGCGCACTGGGCCAACTGCTGGTAGGCCGCTAACTGGCGGTGGCACACAGGCAGCCAATTGCGCTACACGCATTGGGTTCCATTGGCGCTGCATGTCCATGCGCCAGAGACCCTTGACCCTGTGCCCAGCCTTTGCCCTCTAGGCGCCATGCGCCAGGCATGGGTGCACCTCTATCTTGCTGTTCGGTGACAGCACGATGGGGAATGGCAGCGCTGTCACCGTACAGCATCTGCACATGGGAGCCGTGCAGAGCACCATATTGCCAAATCGAGCAAAGAGCATGGCACGCAGGGGGCAGCTCAGTGGTCGGCATAGAGCTGGCCAACCTAGTGGCCATTGTGGAGCCACACCATGGGCCACTGTTCAGGGAGGTGCCCTGGACAGGTCCAGGACCCAGGTGTGGGAGGAGGTGGCCACTGCACTTGAGGAGGCCACAGGACAGGGAGGCGCTGAGAGTGCCGCCACAGCGCAGGTATGGGGACCTGTGGCGAGGGAGCCGGAGCTACTAGCACACCGGGCACATGCCAGGAGGGCATGGTGCCATGGCCAGGTAGGGGTGACGTCAGCACCTTTATCTTCCATATGAGTAACACTGTTGTATGTGTCTAGCACATGGGAAGGGACCGTCAAGGTTGGCTGTGGTGGTGTTATCATGTGGTGTGGGGTGGGTGGGTCTGGCTGGGTGGGAGGGCACACACCTGGGGCAGGGGACTTTGCTGACGGGATTGTGCTGATGTTCTCTCTCCATGTTTGCCCCACAGGCCTGGAGGAATGCCGCCATGCCCGTGAACTCGGGCGGCAGGAGGAGCAGAGTGCAGCAAGGTAGGACGAGGGCCCTCACCACCACTGGACCAGCCCGGGAAGGTGAGTGCCATACCTCCATGATTACTATTGCATGCTGTGTAACAGGGTGGGCAGCGGGCATGGACACCATCCATCGACACCACTGCCATGCACGCCACTTGTTACAGTCAGCACTGTCCAGTGGCACTGCATGTCTGGGAGTGCATCGATGGTGGTCCATGCATGCACCGGTACATGGCTGTGCACTGCTCTCCAAGACACATAGCCATGTCACTAAACAGCCACGGTGGTGCTGTGCGTGACTTGCCAGTAGGTGTGCAGCATTCTGCATGGCTGTATGCACCTGGGTGGGCAGGTCATGTGGACATGATCACTGCAGGTGGTCACACACCATCACAGAGGTATGTCCCACGGCCGTATGCCATGCACAGTGGGCGGGCTGTATGGGGTTGTGCATTCACACCTATTGACTGTGCTCCTTGTCCTAGGTACACGCCATCTCGAGAAATAAGGGAAGCTGTGGGAAATACTCCAGGTGGTGAGGGCTTCGCTGGACAGCCTCCAGGATAGACAACACCAGGGTCCTCTGGAGGCACAGAGCTCGGCAAGTCGGAGTGAGGAGAGGCACTCCTGCTAGGGATCCATCAGTCCCTGTCATTCCCCTACCCCTGGACCCACCCTCCACCCCTCCTTTCCTGTCCCATTTGACCACCCCTGCCCCTCACCCACCCCACCTTGTTTGTGGCCCTTCCCCAACCTTGTATATATTTTGTACATAGTATTGTAAATAGTTGAATTTTATATGTTTGTTCAATACACAGTTATTTTGATATGAATACTGTGGTGGTCTATGATTTGCAGTGGGCTATAGGTGCTCAGCTGCAGTGGTGCATGGCGTCAGGGTGGTGCGGTCATGGGTATGTGTGTGTGTCCATGTGGAGGTGACTATGGTGTGGCATTAGCTATCAGTCAGTGTCTGTGGTGTGTGTGTGTTATGCCCTGTGCACTGGATGACTGTGTGCAGTGGTCCATGGTGCATGCTCTGTGTCCATGGTGCACCTATCAGCTGTCCATGGCCTGTGCAGCTGATACACATGCATGTCTATAACCTGCACAGTCCGCTGGCATGTCAGTGGTGGCAGTCCCTGCAGGGCAGCCACTGTACCCGTCACATTGCTGGGTTGCCTCCTGTCACTGGTGTGGTGCATGTCTGCCTCAGGTGACACTGTGGCCTCCACAGTTGTTGTCCCACCTCCATGCTGTGCCTTGTGTGTGTTGCAGGGATGTGCACCACTGTCTGTGACTTGTGCTCTGGGTGAATGATGGTGGTGTACAGGTCCACAGTGCCTATGCAGGTTGGCTGGCACTCCAGTGCCATGGAGGACTGCAGGTTGTGTGTACACAGTTTACATGGGCCCACACTGGGGCTTGGTTGCCCCACCACCGCGCCCCTGTGTTGTGCCCTTGGGTATAGGTGGGTGTCTGTCCATGTACTGTGTGGCATCCGTGTGGTGCAGGCTTCCACGCACCACCGTGGGTGTCTGTGCTAGCTGTTGTGGCCAGTGGTGGGTCGGGTGTGTCATTGGAATACTGTGCAGGGTGCTGTACCACTGGTGGTGCTGTCCGGGCAAGCCCTGTCCCGTGTGGGGTACCTCATGTGCCAAGCATGGTTGGTCTCTCAGCAGTACTGGGGACTGTGTGTGGTGCACTGTGTCTGCGTTGTTGCATTGCTGTGTGCTGCCAACTGCTGATGGGTGCTCATGGTGGGGCTGGCTTGCATGGTTCTGTGGTGCACAGGTTGCATTGTCACAGTGGGGTGGTGGCATGCATGGGGTTTCCTAAGTGGTGGTCACTGCTCATGGGGTTGTCTGGGGGTCATGGCGCAGGGTGTGCTCTGCATTGGGGATGGTGTGGCACGGGGTGGTCAGCCCTCCTTGTGTGCCAGTCACAGCTTGCCAGGAGGTGTGATGGGGCACCATGGCCCGCTATGGGTTGTTTGCTTGTCTCCATGGGCGGTGGTTATTCCAGCCTCCCCAGTTGTGCAGTGCATGGGTGAGACGATGTCTGTTCTACTGCGTGTTCCTGTGCCCATCGGTGGCATGGGTGGTGGGCCCTGCCTCTGGTTGTGCAGTTGCCTTGCTATGCTGCTGGGGCGTCCTGGTTGCGCTTATGGCGCTTCTGGACTGCTCAGCTGAACATCCCTTGTTGCGCTATGGCGCATCAGATCTTCTCAGCTTCCCTCCCTAGTTGCACTATGGTGCAGGTGGTGCAATATTCAGTCGTCAGCTGTAGGCACAGTTTGGCCTGCTCCATTTTTGAATATCACATCTCTTGCGTGGGCGCAATGGACTTCGCGCTGTCCTTCTATTGCGTAATTTTTGGCGCAGTTTGAATATATACGGCCCCCACGCTCTTGATTCATTCATTTGCTACAGATACAGACACCTGAGGGTAGACACTCAAGGTGTTACCCCAACACAGGTTCCTGTCCATTTTCCACCCACCTCCTCCTTGGTAGGTTTTCCTTAAAAAGTAAAACACATGTACCACCTCCTTGATCTTAACATATTGTAACATTTGGCAATATAAGCATCTTTAGCCTGCAGTATACCCCAGTCAATACTGTTAATAGAGTTGCTTCATCAATACAAAAAAAGTCCTTCAGCCTCATGGGCTTCTTCTTGCTTTGAGTCTTCAACCCAGCACAATATCACTAGGCACAGTCTTACTTGGGGTCTCACATTCAAGTTCCATACTTGCACCTTCAACCTCCGACAAGTAACATCCTGGGAACACAGGCAACAAAGGAATATCCTGCTCATCAGGGGTCCTCCTCAAACTGAGCCCATGTAAAATCCTCTTCTGACTCTTTATCCAAACTCTCTGGCAGGAACCTCTTGAGCACCTGGCACTGGTGTTCCACCACTCTGCATAGTCGTTCTGCCTCCAGCCATTGCCCAGTCATCCAGTGGATCATCCTCATCAAGGTCTCCACCACCTGGGTGTTGTCTCTCGCACCTCCAGTCTGCCTCAATCTGCATCTCTTTGTCGCCTTCAGGCTTGACCTTCCTTCAAGCTCCCAAGTCCAGTCCAAGCAGTAGCTTCACTCTGTCTATCAGCCATGGTTCTGGTCAGAACTCCATGGACTTTCTTCTCTGGGTTCTCCTCTGGCAACTCCTGGTGCCTCAGTCCACCTGGGATATCTGGGTGATATCCACCAGAAAACGTCCCTCTTCAGCCAGTCCAGATGCTTCCAGCAAGATATCCCACTGTTGACACCAAGTCTGTGGAGGGATTGTGGGATGACAGATGGACCAGATACCGAACTTCAGGTTCAACACACAATCTCTGTGATGTTTATTCAAAATACAGGAAATAAGCTTCAGCAATGTCATATTCCTTCTTCAGTACAACGGTTTGCAGCAACAGACTATGTATGTCCTTTCTTTGCACTTAGCCAGCACCTACTGACACTGATCTCTGATCTAAACATTTTAGTGAAAACCCTTCATCCCTGTTTGGGCATTGTTTGCTTGAGTAGTGGGGGCTCAAAAGAAAACAAAACAAGCTATAGACAAAGAACCTCAATGCAGAATCACTGAAAAAGGGTTACCCCAAAGGGCACTGGCAACAAATCAAGTTCAAGAAATACAACATCATACATACTTCCATAATGCAAAGCATCATGGGATATATGCAAATCACCGTGAACTTTCAGACTTGTTCTGTTTATAGAATTTACATGCATGTTAAATAGCACAAGTAACTTAATTTCTGTAATAGTCACCTAGTACTTTTACCATTATCAAAACACCTAGTGCCACGGTGTTTTCAACATTTACAGGTTTCATAAACATAAGGTATACATCAAGGTATTTTATGACATAGTGCTATTACATACTAAATCCAACAATGATAAACACAACCTGTTTTACATACACTTGGAGGTTACCACAATGACCTTCCTGTACGAGGACCTGAGAGGAAAAGGAAAATTAAGAGGACACTATAGCATAGTCAAGGGGTGCCCATAAGTGGCCAATCTTATGGACTAGAAACTGTAAAGGATAGACTAGGCTAAGAAATAGAAGAATTGTTGCAACAGATTTAAGAAAAGGTCGGTCCTCAATAGTGGCAGGAGCTTCCTGTCACAGGGGGCCTAAGACTACCAGGGATAGGGGATTGGGTGTGATATTTCATTTTACTGACAGTGATTGGGGCTGGTGGGGACTGGCCTGGTGTACTCCATGGCAGCACAAGCATTCCAGTTGAGCCATAATTGGCATGCAAATGGCCCCATTGTGCCATGCATGCCAATAGAGCTAATTTGCATGTTTGGGCTGAATATCGTCAGTGGGGACCATGGTGCACACTAGTGTGCACCACTCAATAACCCTATGGGCAGTTGTAAGCCCCACAACCTGGTTGCACTGCGCAGAAAATGGTGACCCCCTGCTGTGCTGCCTATGCAACTAGGATCCAATATTCAAACAGCTTGTGCGGTCTGTTCTGATCATGCAACCTGTTTGAATATGGCGCCAAAGCCGGGCTGGCCAAGTTTTATGCACAGTGCACTGTTTTGTGTGTGCATCTGGCTGGCTGTGAATATGGGGCCCTTAATGTTAAAGCAAAACATGAAGGAGTACTCTCCTTTCTGTAATTGTGCCCAGGGTGAACTTGATAACTTGAACATATTGTATTAAAATGCTCAAGGTTTGAAAGGAAACAAAGATTTATCCTGATGGTTATATCTCAAAAATAATATTTAAATTTCAAATTATTATAAGTTCTATTTTCCTGTGATGACAACCTAATAATTAAATTAAGCAATAATGCCCGACAGGTGTGTGTCATGCTGGGATAGCGTCCACCTCAGGTGGTTGGGCACGCAGGCTGCAGGCGGCGCCCAACAACTGAGGCGTGACGTTATCCCAAATGACACACACCCTGGAGGCACATACTATATACAATGGCTCGTTGTTATACAGAATAAAAATAATTTAAAGATGTTTTTGTGTGGAAAAATATTTTTGTTTTTAAGAGAAGATGAAACAATCAAGCAGAAACAGTCATCTCCAGGTTCACAATTAGGTTGAGACTAGACCCGTGATGTTGTACTGGGATAACATCATGGGTCCAGCTCAAGACTGACCAATCAAGTCCAGGATTTTTCTTGCCATTATATAATGTCTGTTAGCCTATTTATCTATTGTAAATTCAAGGCTACTCTGAATAAATCTGCATTCTATGTTACACTATTCTTGCAATCTGAAGTTTGTAATATACATTGGATGGGAGAAGTCTGCTCCCAGCAATAATGACCTTCTGACTTGGTCACATCAGTATCAGCCAGATGTCTTGGGGATCTCTGAGACCTGGCTTAAACCAAATATTCCTGATAACTTGTGTGTGTTACCTGGCTGCATCTACATTAGACAGGACAGACAAAAGCCCAAAGGGGTGGAACTTTGATCTATATTAGTGACCATCTTAGTGCATCAGTGGTGCCCAGTCTAATGTCCTCCGATACTGGCCTGGAATATTGCCATATTATGATCATATTAGGAAAAGTCAAGAATTGCATGTGTTCTGTGTTTATATTCCCCACGCGGCTTTTAATGCCCTTGCCAAACTAGTTGAAATAGTAGGTGTCCAGGTCAAGGGTAATGAGTTCATTATCCTGGTAACTTCAATATAGTCTGGCTCAGTACCAATAGGACCACTGTAAAGCAACATCTGAGTAAACTGAATGTGATACAGCTCATTGAGGAGCCCACTAGGTGCATCAAAGCTGGGGGAAGGCCACCTTGTTGAACTGGATCCTTACACCCAGGGTGGATAGACTCTCCTCTCTGGCATTCTCCCAGACTCAATCAGTGATCACTCCTTATTGCCTCTGAGGGCCAAATTCTAGAACCTCCTCCAAGATTTATTAGTTTCTGGAATTCTCTAAATTAGAACTCCTGGCTTTTGGCAGATCTCGCATATATTGATTGGTCTTACCTCTTGGCCACTGACAATGTCAATGATGCAGTCTTTACTAAGGCCTTTCAGGAGCTACAGGATAGGCACATGCCTGTCACCACTAGAAGGAACTGGGAATTTGCCAACAAATGACTAGACTGACAGTTACTCACTCTGCTAAAAGAAGGTGACAAACAAGGGGGACCTTTAAGTCATCTGATAGTGCTTCCGACTGGGATAAATACAGGCATCTCTGATCCCTATGTAAAAAAGCCATAAAGCAAAAAAGAGCACATACTACAAAATCTTCTCACCTCCACTTTAGGAACCCCCACCAGTATTTCTGGAAGCCAATAAAATTACTACTAAATCAAAGCGATGCTCCTGCACTCCGGCATGGTCATTAATAGCATAAACTGTAATGATCCCTCCACAGTTGCAAATACTTTCAATGTATATTTCAGTGATCTCTCAACATACACAGGTTCCTTTCCACTAACTAAACCTACCCCTGTTGACTGGTATGCCTTCTTTGAGAACATTAGGAATAACCCTCCTCTGTTCTACCTCAAATTAGTCAAGGTGTCTGAGGTATCCAAATTGCTTAAATGTATCTCTGTATCCAAATCCGCTGGCTCAGGACGGGTTTGAACCTAAACTTCTTTGACTTGCCATAGCTGAAATTGTCCCATGAGTAAACAGATTATTCAACCTGTCTCTATCAACTGGTGTAGTACCTTTGGCTTAGAAAATATCCCATATTGTCCCTATTTTCAAGAAAGGATACCCTAAAAACTTAGAATTACAATTTCTATTTTACCCGTGCTCAACAAAATACTGGAAAAGTTGGTGGCTGTCCAGCTTAATGACTACCTCACTAGTCACAACCTGCTATCCCCACACCAACACGGTTTCAAGAGAGGGCACAGTGCATCTACTGCTTTGCTCACTCTAACCTGGTAGCCATTGCAGTGGATAGAGAGGACTTAGCTGAGACAGTGTTCATTGACCTTATCAAGGTCTTTGACCTTGTAGACCACACCTTATTGAGTAACAGACTAAAAGATCTTGGTCTGCTGTCATCAGCCCTTAATTGGTTCAGTAATTACCTCCATGACAGATGGCAACTGGATAAGCTAGGTTTGTCTCTCAGAGTCTGCAGTATCAGTAGTTGGGGTTCCTCAGGGCTCCATTCTGGGACTGCTCCTATTTTATCTTTTATCAACAACATGCATGAGTGCCTAAAGCATATTATTTCAGTACTGTACACAGATGACCTTGCTCTCATTGCATGCTCTTCTGACATTGGTAAATAAATTAGATGCTTTATGATGACCTTCAAGCAGTGCAAAATTGGTTGTTGCAGAATAAAATGCTCTTGAATGTCAAGAAAACACAATCTATGCTCTTTGGTTCCCCAAACTTAAGAAATGTCAGATCCCTTTTGACCTCCTGTACTGATGGCACTACTCTTGAGGTTATACAGTCCTTCAACTACCTTGGGACCATGTTTGATACCTCCTTTGATTTCCATCTACACATATCCGGGACCTGTAAAGATGTAAACTCTAGACTGGATTTGGCATATAGAGTCAGGAACAACCTAACTGCTACTGCCTATCTGTCTGTTGCAAGGAGATTACTTCTTCCCAGACTTATATATAACACTGCTGTATATGCACCCTCTGCCTCTAAACTTGCCCTGAGGAAATGGGATGTCACTTACAACAATATATGCCAGTTTGTATTCACAACTAATGGATTTGAACATTATTATTTATTTATTTAGTTAACTAGTTTTGTTGACCAGGTAAGTGCACTAGACAAATCCTGCCTATTTTCAGGCACAACCGGGAGGGATACAGATGAATGCCAACTGACCTTGAACCAGATTAAGCTGTTGGTGGTTTTTTTTTTATGGGAAATTTGGCCAGGACACCGGGAAATTCCCTACTCTGTGGGGGGCGCTTATTGGACCATGGATTAATTCATGGGGCCCAGTCGTTTCTGCTGGTGTACCTGCAGGAGAGCAGAGCTCCACCCCTGCAGGTCCAGCTTTGGAGCCTGAAGTACTGAGGACGTCCTGACCATTTTGTTGATATGCTTGTGGATCTTGCTGTACGGATGAACCTTTACCTGCTCAGTCTGCCTCTGCATCATCAGATTTTCTGCCTGCAGATGAACTTTGGTTGAAGTCCCTCCTTGCTGCACATCGACCAGGTACTTGCTGTTGTTGATGCCGTTAGCCCTTTTGAGTCGGCCCCTCCTGGGGCATGGACTCTGTCACCAGAACTAGGGGCTGTGGAGGCTCTTCCTGCTTTCATTACGGATGCGGTACCTTGGGCTCTTTGGAGGTGCAGAGTCGGCAACAATCTTCTGTAGCACCGGTCCTACCAGTGTTGCACCAACCTCTGTTGGAATTTTCAGTTCCTACAAATCTGGATCAAGCAGTGTCTTCTCCGCCTTTTGAACTCGGCGGCGACTTTGTTAGGTGAACTTGTGAGTACTATGTATCCTAGACCGTGTGTTTCACCTCCCAAAGCGCAGACTGTCTTGCCTGTTTTGCCTCCTCCCTCTGTTGCCTTGTTCTAGCCCACTACCTGTCTCTTTAGAGGCCTCCCTGCGGTGCGGGTTGGAAACCAGGTATTTCAGGGCATTGGATACCTGACCCTGCCCATAGCCTGATACCTAGTTGTGGAGGGCAACAGTCCCCTTGATAGATATGCCTCCACCTTTGCCTGGTAGCCCAGATTTGGATTTGCGTGCTGAGGATGTTCAGCATCCTGCATTGGATACTACTCTGCTGGCTAAAGTTCCTTCTTTGCCTCCCTCCTCTTGGGTGATGAAGACTGTAGCTCTAGGGGACCAGCATGGGGTGATAGAATGGACATGGATGTCCCACTTCCTGACCCTCCTCTGGGCTCTTCTCCTGACCCTGGGGACAAGGCTAAATCTACTTGGGAAGAATTTCTAGAAGGGATACGTTTGAACTCCCCTTTAACGATGGAATGCTGTCCGCCTTCAGTATATTAGGGTCTTGATGTAGCTCCAGACCGTCTCTATGTGGGAAAGTCACTTTTGAAAGGATCTTTGGTTTTTTTTTACAAACAAAATATTTGCATTAATTCATGTATCAGGTTCTTCCTTATATGACGTTAGTTTTCAAAGCCCTAGAGAATTAGATCGATTCTGGACAAAGTATGATACTCTTAAATACACTGAGTTGTGGCTACCATTTGGGCTATCCACTTACTAGACCTTCTATTAAAACTGTCACCATTTTGTTTAGAAATGAGAATGTAGCAGCTAATGATATTACGCATTGGTTAGCTAAACGCTGTGATGTCTTGGGGTTGCCACAGCCTATATTTGACTCTGAACACTTGTGGACTGGTGGTTGGCGTTATAGGGTGCAACTTAGAAATACGAATGTGGGTCCCATACACTTACCTAATAGTTTGTTTTAGGTAGGGGACGGGGCATTGCTTCTATGTGGGGCAGCCCGTACCTGCTTTAAATGTGGCTCCCCTTCCCATCTCAGTGCAGCCTGTGATAGACTGCGATGTTCCTTTGTTTATCTTTTGGCCATGCTAGTGCAGATTGTAATTCTGAACCAAAGTGTAACCTGTGTGAAGAACTAGGTCATGGTTTTAGATCCTGTCCTTGGGCTTCCCATAACAGGAAAGATAGCCCGGATCAGGATGTGATCCTTCTTAATGCCCAGAAAAGGATATTACTATGGTGAAGTCCCTTTCTTTGCATGTTAAGGTAGTCACTGGTCCCCCTTTATGCCCTGATATTGTGGTTCCTGCTCCCCAGTCAGTGGTTTCAATATCTGAACCTTCCTCTGAGCCTCCTTTACAGGAAGTTCCATGACCGGTTGTACAGGACCCTTCCTCTACGACCCCTCCCCTCTTTCTGTTGTTTCTCCGGTTCCTGTTGAACCTGTGCCTGTCCCTGACAAACCTCTGGATATTATTTGTGCCCCTCCTGAGCCTAGTGTTCAGGCAAAGAAATGGGCTCAAAACAGACCACAGGTAGGGCCAAATTGGCTAAACGTCTTCTCCTGGTGGCTCTGTTCCTTAAGTAATAAATTTGAGGTCCTGTCCCATCACACTCAGTCTTCCAATATGGAAGGTGATTCTGACACTCCTCATAACCTATGGTATCCTCTGATTCTGAGAATGATAAATCAAAGGAGTTGCCTATGGTTACTCGACCCTCAGCGGTCAAGGTGAGATCCAGAGAAGTACTTGAAAGGAAAGGGTTACTTGATGTTGACTTATTTTTATTTTGACCCTTTATCTGATTCTCTTTCATTGCCATGGCATTTCATCTCACTGTAGCCACCCTCAATGTGAACAGTGTGAAAAATGCTCATAGGCACCTGATTACTTTTCAACCTTTGAGTGATTTGGCGTGTGATATTTGCCTTATTCAGGATACCCATCTCAATACCCTTCCTTTGGTTAATATGGCCAAAAGCTTTGGTGATGGGGTCCTTCTTTTTTTCTTTAGGATTAGACACATATAGTGGTGTTGGGGTGTTGTTTAGGTGTGATGAAGTTCATGTTACCAAGTTGGTTGAACTGCTTATGGGACGGGTCTTAATATTGGATTTTACTTATTTACATTACACTTGGAGATTAATTGTGATTTATGTACCAGTTACTGAAGAAAGGTTGAGTGGATCTCTTCATGAGGTGCAGCCTTTTTGTTCATGTCACGCTTTCTCATATGGGGTGGTGACTTTAATTGTATAGTGCATAAATCAGATCGGGGCCCGGACTGATAAGGATTTCTGTGATACACATTGTCTCAATCACACTATTGTCCAGGGTCGTTTACAGGATGTTTATAGGGTTTGTCATCCTACTGGTGGACATACTTTTTAAGGGCTCCTTATCCACTAGGATTGATTTTCTTTTGTCTTTTCAGCTTTGAGGGTGATTAAAGCTCAAACCATTCCAGTGGAGATTTCAGACCATAATGTGGTAACTGCCATGTTAGGGGTAGGCCCTCATGCTAAACTGGGGCAGGGATATTGGAAACTGAATTCTTTACTGCTACTTGATGACAGGTTTTTGGCCCAAGTTCATGATTTGTTGAAAGCTCGTCTGTCACTATCTGGACTTTCTGAGGATTTGTTAGATTGGTGGCTCCTCACTAAATCTGAAATCTCTACTTTGGCTAGGAGGACGTCTAAATATGCTGCAGTGACTAAATATAAGAGATATTTGTCTTTATGTATGCAGTTGGAAACTTTATATTCAGCTATACACTCACAAGGCTTATCTTTGACAGCACAGATACAGAATGTAAAAAAGAAATGGCTGCACTACAGTATACTAGAGCTACTTCCTGTTACATGAACATAGGGTTTGTTCTGCTAACAAATCTGCTTCAGGGATGTTTTGGACTGTAGTCATAGGCATTCTGCAGATCGCCTTCTGACTGAAGTTGTGGATACTGCTGGTACTAGTTACACTGCATTTCTGGATATCTTGTGAGCAGTCTCCTTGCATTTTCAGACTTATATGCTGCATCTCCAGTGGATAGCGCTGGTGTAGAACAATTCCTTTCCTCTCTCCTTATTGCCCCTTGTTCTGATATGCTATTATGGGCTTTAGTTGCTCCAATTAGTGTTGATGAGGTTAAAAGGAAATTTCCCATTTACGGAATAACACGGCGCTGGTATTGATGGCTTGCCTGCAGAATTTTATAAAACCTGTAGTCCTTTGGTTTGTGATGTGCTCACAGTAGTGTTTAGTTGGGTTTTGCAACATCACACTCTGGATTTCCATTTTGTACTTCAATTCAGATTTTGTTATATAAGAAAGGTGATAGAACTTTACTTTCCAGTTGGAGGCCTTTAAGTCTCCTTATTACAGATTTTAAAATTTTAATGAAAATGTTGAATACCAGATTGTTGTCCATAGCTCCACACTTGATTCCCTACACCAATCCTGTTCAGTACTGGGCAGATCTATCTATAATAATCTCCTTTTGCTCGGGGACTAATAGAGCTTGGTAAAGTTGATGTTATAAAGGGTTTTCTTATGTCCATGTGTAACCCCTTTGTTACCGGGGTTACTAGAATCCCAGTAAGACCTAGTGGTAGGCAGGAAGGCAGCTTGTGAAACCCAGTTAAATGGGTTTCACACTGTCCACTCTGTCCTCAGTCACAGCTGAGGCTTGAGAGATGACATCATTATAGAACTGTCGCAGCTGCATGAGTCACTTTGGAATCTCCAACTCAGGGAGTGAAGTTTAGAACTTTGGGAAATTCAAAGGAGTCTTCCATTTGTCCTTAAGCAAGAAGGAAGCATTAGTCTGCAGGTTGATCTCTCACTCAGAAAAAAGGAAGTGTTCCTGTATTTTACCTTTTTAAAGTGGTGGAGACCGCCCCGGTCTCAGTGCCCCCTCCCTCGGGGAGAAAAAGTTCTTTATGGGTTCCAGGGGCAATCCCCTTCTCCCACCCTGGGAAGAAAGCTGCCTGTTTTAATTTCAGTCTATTCTTGTATAACAGCAAAGGTTACAGTACTTAGCCTGTGGGGCACCTGCAACAAATGGGTGAGTGTTTGGCTCCATTGGAAGGGAAAACATTTTGTTTTCTTCAGTTGGATTTCAAGTAAATGTAGACTACTATTTGGGAGGACTATGTCAACTAGGACAAACAAATAGAGCAGTCAACTGTTTAAAGTTTTAAATGGATTTAAGTTCGCTGTAGAGGGTGCTTCAGGTCATCAACACGTTCAATCTACATTTTAAAGTCTAAAGTTTTCTGTGTGTCAGAGAAATGGCGGGTATGGGCTGTGGGAGCTGGAGGTGGAAAACCCCCATCTTTAGTAACCAGGTCCACCTCTACGGTTTCTTCTGTGTTTTGCTACTTGTCTCATGCACTTGGCCAGTGATGGGTGGGTACCCAGGCGTGGGTCGCAACTTGAAAATCTCTCTAGGAGTCATAGACTCTAAGTGGTGTGGGGAGCCACAGGATGGAAAAATTACTCCTTGTTGGATGGAGTCTCCTTGTTTGATGGGAGTTTCGATTGGAGAGTACGAAAACAAATCTCTCTAGGAGTCGCAGACTTCAAGTGGTGTGGGGAGCCACAGTTTGGGAGTCTCCTTGTTTGATGGGATGTCTTTCAAGTAAAGTTTGGGTTCATTCTTGAAGTGGACCGTCAGTTGAGTGGCCGCAGGGGCAGGCCAGTTGGGCTATGTATCCAAAGCACATGCAAAGTCCAGGCTGAGTGCCTGGTGGGTCCAAAGCCAGACAATTGTAGTAATGTGTTCATTCCTCAAATGGACCACTGTGTTTAACCTCTAATCTGCACATACAGTAACGTAGCCCTTTGGGGGACCATGCAGTGCTTTGTTTATGTTCAGTTAATAAATAAAGCCACACTGAAAAATCCCAATTCTGGTTCTGGACATTACAGTTATTGCTTCCTGTAGTTGGATTTACTTGGTGCCCTGTGCAGAGTAGCCAAACCCTAGGTCCCTTGTGCCAGGTAACCTCATCCTTCCCGAACCCATAGACACATGTATATATATGTTACAAAAATGGAGGCACCAGCTTTAGATTTGTTTGGGAAGGAAGGTGCTTGGGCAAGTAGGCTAGCGTTTTGGCTATCTGGCAGTTAGTAGCCAAAAAGTTAGTAATTTCCTAGTGTGTGCTGTGCTGTGATTTTGTGCTGCTGTTTAAAAATGCCAACTGTTTACCAAGGAGCTGTAAAGCCAAAGTGTGTGTCCTTGTCCTGCATCAACATAGTTTACAGCGTTTGTCAGTTTTAAAATAAAGTTCTGCGAAGGCAAGTGTGGAAAACTAGGTAGCAACAGAGAAATTATCCCCTGATGTTGGAAATGCTTTCTGTGCAATGCTAGAGACTGCAGAGTTAATGGCAATGTTACATGGTTGAAATGGCTCCCGCTGTAGAGTCAGTTGGAAAAAAAGTGCATCTTTCAGCTTAAATTTGCCTGTGTGCGATCGCCATGAGGAGAGAGCCCTTGTGAGGAAGAAGAGGCTCATTTGCATGGCGTTGTGTGGTTGGTCAGTTTACCATTAGTCCCGCCCCTCAGCCAGCTCTTCAGAGTCTGCTTCAGCATTCGAGAGGAGACAGAGAGTAGTGCATGTACTGGCAGTGGAGGAGCATTCGTGAAGTGTTCAAAGCGCTGTAAACAGTAAAAAGTGACTTTCCAGTTAAAAATTAGGCTCAACCGGCTTATCGATCGTGGGATCAGTGAATTGTGTGGTTAATACTATGATTGCGGAGACTGCCCACCTGTTTGCAATCTGAGGCCTTCAAAAATCTGGCTGCAGGCCGTTTTTACCCCATCACAGCAATCTGTTACAATAACAGTGAGTAAACAATTTAAAACTGCTCAAATCAGTGATTTTCAGATAATGCCATATAAAATGTGTGTGCAGCTGTATAGTCGCTTTGCAAGTAGTGATTGTGTGCCATCCTGCTGGCAAGTGCAAGTCTGTAAAGCCATTAAATGTGTGCATAGCAATGAAAGTAGCCTCAGTTTAAAGTTTGCAGCCAGAGAGACACTGTGGGTTGTAAAATAAGTGCAACACTAGTAGAAGCAGGCAATCCTGTGCTGAAACCTGAAGTTTTAAAAGGACTGTAATTAAATGAATGTTGCCAGGATGTGAAAAGTCCAAGGAAAATCCTGTAAATGTGTGAACAGCCAGAACAGAGCAAGTTGTACAGTTTGAAATAAAAGTTACTAGTAGCTGATTTAAATCGGGTGCGCAGTGGCTTGACCCAGAGTCTGAATGTTGATGCACAGGAGTGCTGCCGCCATTACAGGGTGTGGTAGTAAAGTAAACACAGCAGCAGAGGAGCCATTTTAAAGCTACAGAGTGTGTTCATTAAAGTGGGACTTTCAGTTACAGTGAACTTTGTTTGTTTTTCTGCAGTTATAGCCTCAGGACCAGCTCGTTACCGGATCATGCCGGGTTGCAGTAACAACAGCAGTAAATAGATTGAAGATATTGAAAATTGGTGCTATAGAGGCAACTCCCACCTGATGTGGCAATTCCTAATTATCCAGTGCGTGTATGTCAGATGTGCTTGAGTGCTGGAAGGATGTTCATGATTCCTCACTGTGCTGGATGTCTACAAAAATATGGCATATAAAAGCGCCTCAAATTCGTTTGGCTCCCACATGGATACAATTTCAAGAATCTGCAGTTGGCAGCACACAGCATCAGGCGGAGCCTGTGGAGGAAGTCCCCGGAGTGTGGCACAAAGTTAGAGAGTGCAGAATTAGAGACTGAATCTGAAATTGAAGCATTGGATGCTGGATCTCAAAAGCAAGTTCATAAAGCATTAATAGTCCCTGGGTGGGGGCCTAGCCCAAGTCTCGAAGGTGAAGATGAGATGCGGAGGCCTTTGAATGGGAGGTGTCGAGCCTCCGCTCCCAGTGATGAATGGATAGTCTCGGGGTGAGAACGACTGCTCACTCCTGGGCTCAGATCCTCAGTGAAGAGGAAGATGAGGGGAACCTATGTGGCCTTGTGAGAAAGGAGCGGGTACACAGCCTCAAGATCTTGCCTTGGAGGAATGTGTTCAAGAAGGTGGTGATGCCACTGCCCTGGCTTCACCAGAAGAAGAAGAAGTCAGGATCCGTTTTAATTTCATTGAGGATGCAAAGCTGGCAGAACCAGGACTGGCCACCCCAAGCCAGGCCAGCGGTCTCAGATTGACCAAAAGCAAGTAAAGAGGAGAGACTGGTTCTAGAAAGGCCAATGAAATCTTTGGTATGACCTTTTCTACCTTTCCTCGGAGAGTCTGGGAGGAGATTGAGAACTGCAGGAAATCCTGGATCTGGGATGAAGCAATGAAACATGTGCATCCTGGGGCTAACCAGCATGTAAAGAATAGACTGTTCCACGAAAAGTATATACAGTGGAAGAGGCAGGACACTGTTTATAAACAGAGTGAGAATAGTGGATGGAGAGGACATGAAGTCTCCACTGTGTGAATTATATGCGTCAGATGGAGTAATAATTCAAGCCCCTGACCCCTCTACTATTGGCCTCAGTGCAAGGACCTCCCAGTAATTAAGCCCCTGCCTACAAAATGGAGAGCTGAGCAGTGGTAGTCAATACTGCCTCACTAAGACTGTGAAGTGCCCTATTGAACTGCCAATATGAATAAACAAGGAATCAGGTGCCCCATATTCTTCAGTCCACAGTGTACTATCTTGTTCAGCAACCATCTACTGGTACCACCAGATGACTTCAGATCCAGAGGACACCAGCCCAGCTGTTTTCCTGTTCATCGCCTGGTAATCGGATGACACCGGACCAGCTGTTTCTCTTTTGTTCCTGTTCTAAGGTTCCTTCTCCAGTTATGACATCAGCCCAGCTGTTTCCAGATATGCACTCCTGTGGGTTCCCGGAAGATGTCCACCCAGCTGTATCAGAAGAAATGCTGCCAGTGAGAGTCTTGGAAGGACCAGGTTTGTGAAATCCGAATACTTCAAGAGGCTGGTAAGTCCAAAAAAAAAAAAATCTTTTATTCTATCTTTATGACATTGCATTACACACCTACACTACAGACTTCAAACAGTGTGTGAACTGTCCGAAAAGACTCCCTTTGGGATTATTGCCTTAAAGAACTATGCTTCACGGGGCTCCGCCCAGGAGAGACTCTTTAATGGACTGGCCTTTGGGCCTTGTAGTCACTAGTTGGGACATTTAGGGCATTCCATCCCCCAAAGGTGTATTGTTATCAATGTCATTGTACTTTAATGTAAATACTGTTTTTCTACCTTTTCTAAAAAAAAAATTTTCTTTTTGGGGATTGTTCAGTGCTTTTCTGTGTGGGAAGGGTTGTTGTTGTCATTGTTGTTGTTTAGATAGACTGCACATGCAGATTAGGATGTGTTTTTTTTGTTTTTGTCTTTTCTTACAGGTTTTCCTGGAAGACAGAACAGAAGACAAGAGGAGGAGGGGGCTCATCAGAGTTCCTCATCAGTGCTTATGGTGTAGAATTTAAATGTACTGTGTTATTGCTAATGGTTGTAGTTGCAGGCTGCCCAAGGTTGGGGAGGTCCCCAGTTTTTGTTTTGTTTGGGATATTATGTCAGAGGCAGATAGGTTTTCCCTAGAGGCTTAGGAGGATAGACAGGCTGTGGTCCTGAATGGCCATAGGGATTGCAGTGCTGATCTATCAGGGCTATGCTCTGGACGGTTCTACCAGAGCCACTAGGTGTCCATAGTAGGTGGATAGAGTAGAGGCTGACATGTCAGCTATAGGCCTCTAGGCCCTTAGTGTTGCCTACCTGTGCTTGCACATGGTAGGAGGGGCCTGATCACCCCCCGCAGGTAGCACATAGGGTGGGATGGCTCATGTCGGGTGCATAATGACTGGGACAGTCATTCTGGTCAAGGGCAGTGTGACCCCTTGTTACCCGGGGTTACTAGAATACCAGTAAGACCTAGTGGTAGGCAGGAAGGCAGCTTGTGAAACTCCAGTTAAATGGGTTTCACACTGTCTCACTCTGTCCTCAGTCACAGCTGAGATTTGAGAGATGACATAATTATAGAACTGTCACAGCTGCATGAGCCACTTTGGAATCTCCAGCTCAGGGAGTGAAGCTTTAGAACTTTGGGAAATTCAAAGGAGTCTTCCGTTTGTCCTTAAGCAAGAAGGAAGCATTAGTCTGCAGTTTGATCTGTCACTCAGAAAAAGGAAGTGTTCCTGTATTTTACCTTTTTAAAGTGGTGGAGACCGCTCCCAAGGTCTCAGTGCCCCCTTCCTCTGGGGAAGTTCTTTGTGGGTTCAGGGGCAATCCCTTCTCCCACCCCTGGGAAGAAAGCTGCCTGTTTTAATTTCAGTCTGTTCTTGTATAACAGCAAAGGTTACAGTACTTCACCTGTGGGGCACCTGCAACGAATGGGTGAGTGTTTGGCTCCATTGGAAGGGGCAAACATCTTGTTTTCTTCAGTTGGATTTCAAGTAAATGTGGACTGCTATTTGGGAGGAGTATGTCAACTAGGACAAACAAATAGAGCAGTCAACTGTTTAAAGTTTTAAATGGATTTAAAGTTCGCTGTAGAGGGGTGCTTCAGGTCGTCCACCGTTCAATCTACATTTAAAGTCTAAAGTTTTCTGTGTGTCCGGAGAAATGGCGGGTATGGGCTGTGGGAGCTGGAGGTGGAAAACCCCCATCTTTAGTAACAGGTCCACCTCTACGATTTCTTCTGTGTTTTTGCTACTTGTCTCATGCACTTGGCCGGTGATGGGGTGGTACCCAGATGTGGGTGTAACTTGAAAATCTCTGGAGTCATAGACTCTATGGTGTGGGAGCCACAGGATGGGAAAATTACTCCTTGTTGGATGGGAGTCTCCTTGTTTGATGGGAGTTTTGATTAAAGTACGAAAACAAATCTCTAGGAGTCGTGCAGACTTCAAGTGGTGTGGGAGCCACAGTTTGGGAGTCTCCTTGTTTGATGGGATGTCTTTCCAAGTAAAGTTCGGGTTCATTCTTCAAGTGGACCATCAGTCGAGTGGCCGGCAGGGAGCTGGGCCAGTCGGGCTATGTATCCAAAGCGCATGCAAAGTCCGGGCTGAGTGCCTGGTGGGTCCAAAGCCAGACAATTGTAGTAATGTGTTCATTCCTCAAATGGACCACTGTGTTTAACCTCTAATCTGCACATACAGTAACGTAGCCCTTTGGGGACCATGCAGTGCTTTGTTTATGTTCAGTTAGTTAATAAATAAAGCCACACTGAAAATCCCAATTCTGGTTCTGGACATTACAGTTATTGCTTCCTGTAGTTGGATTTACTGGGTGCCCCTGTGCAGAGTAGCCAAGCCTAGGTCCTTTGTGCCAGGTAACCTCATCCTTCCCGTACCCGTAGACATATGTATATATATGTTACACATGGATCAACAAAGGGCCTTTGATCAGGTCCGTATAATTATTTGTTTCAGGTTTTATGAACCTATGGAGTTCCTGATCACTTTATAACCTGGATTGCTTTGCTTTATAGTCATGCTTGTGCTATGCCCTTGGTAAATGGTTATTTGGGTCCCAATATCCCTATTCCTCAGGGGGTGAGACAAGGCTGTCCTCTGAGTCCATTGCTTTATGTTTTAGTTTGGATCCACTTTATGTACAATTGCCCAAGATGTGCGGATTCTGGTATTGCTTTCCTCATAGTACCCTTTGAGGCTAAAATTTCGGTTTATGCTGATGATGTCTGTGTCTTTGTTGCTGATTTGACCTCTGGAGATAAGTTGTTACATCATTTTTCTAATTTTTGGATGTTGCAGGTTCCTCCCTTAATAAATCTAAGAGTTTTTTATCTTCTGCATACTGCCATTCCTGAGGTTACGGAGTTGCAAGGCATTCCTGTTGTACTGGGCCCAGTCCGAATTTTAGGTATTGATTTTGGTAAAGGTGATAATGCATTACTTAATTGGTCAGCTAAAAATTGAGGCAGTTCAGTCAGAATCAGATTATGGAAGTCTTGGCAACAAACTAAACAGAAAAAGGTTATCGTTACTAAATCTTTACTTCTCCCTCAATTTTTATACCTTAGTGCGGTATACCCCATTCCTTCTGGGTTGGAAGCCACTTTATTGGGTTTTATTTTTTCAGATTATTTGAGAGTCACCTAAACCGATTAAAGAGATGTATTGTATCTTCCTATTGCACAGAGTGGTTTGAATTGTGTGAATCCGATTATTTTTTACTATAGTATTTTTATTGGAATTTACTAGACTTTAGTCATCCACACTCTGTGTTATGGGTGATTTATGCATATGGTTGGTTACCTAAATTGTCCTCAGAGTGGCCAGGTTTGAGCCACAAAAATGTACACACTTCTAGTTACCCGATTTATGTCAGACCTGTGATATGAAACTTAATAGATGGAAGTTACTTCGGCCCATGTGTATTACCGTCGCACAAATATATTTATGCTGTCCTACAATCTGAAGCACATTCCATATGTAATCCCTTGTTACCGGGGTTACTAGAATCCCAGTAAGACCTAGTGGTAGGCAGGAAGGCAGCTTGTGAAACTCCAGTTAAATGTACACTGTCTCACTCTGTTCTCAGTCTCAGCTGAGACTGAGGGATGACATCACCAATAGAACTTTCACAGCTGCATAAGCCACATTGGAATCTGCAGCAGAGGGAGTTAGATAGAACGTTGGGAGTTTTCAAGGGAAGTGGTCAGTGTCCAGTTTGTCTTCAGTAAGTGAAGGAGGAAGTTGTGCTCAAGTGGTGAGACCGCTGTTCAGGTCTCAGTGCCCCTCCCTCCAAGGGGGATGTAAGATCCCTAGCAGATTCCTGAGGCAATCCCTTAATTCTGCCAAGTGGAAGAAAAGCTGCCTGTTTAGTTCAACATTTATTTTGAAAGATGGAAGATTTGTGAGTCGCCTGTGGGGCACCTGCAACTAAAGGGTGAGTGTCTGCTCTGACTAAGAGGAAAAATGTTTTCTTCACCCTGGGACATGTGTGAAAATCTAGGGATTGTGCTACATTTTGGGAAGCCTAGAGAAATGGGCCAACCAAGTAAAGTAGTGTCAAATGCTAGAGTGTTGTGTGATTCAAGTAATATGTAGAGGAGATGCACCAGATCATCTACCCTTTAATCTACATTTAGAAGTTCAGCAAAGGAATGGTTCAGTTTTCCCAGAGAAATGGCTGGGTATGGGCTGTGGGAGCTGGAGGTGGGCGAACCCACCATCTTTAGTGACCAGGTCCACCTCTACAGATTTCTTCTTTGGTTTCTACTTTGCCTCATGCACTTGGCCAGTGATGGGGAAGTACCCAGATGTGGGATTGTAAGGAAAATTCTCTCTAGAGTTGCAGACTCTAGTGTGGTGTGGGGAGCCACGACAAGGAAAATTCTGTCTAGGAGTTGCAGACTCTAGGTGGTGTGGGAGCCATGACAAGGAAAACTTCCTGTAGGAGTCACATACTCTAGGTGGTGTGGGGAGCCATGACAGAATAATTGGTTCATTCTTACAATGGACCTGGATCCAGTGGCCGACAGGGAGCTGGGCCAGTGGGGAAAACCCAAGTATGTACAAGTCGGGCTGTGTACCCAAAGCTGCATGCAAGTCCGGCTGTGTGCCTGGTGGGTTCAGAGCCTGAGGGATGAAAATGGTGAATAAGTATTCTGTAGTCTCTAATCTGCATTACCAGGAAATGTAGCCCCATGGGGTCCGTCTATGCTTTGTTTTGCTCAGCTAGTATGTGAATAAAAGCCACTGAAGAATCCCATTCCTGGTTCTGGACATTGCAGTTATTGCTTCCTGTGTTCGGATTACTTGGTGCCCCTGTGTAGAGTAATCAAACCTAGGTCCCCTGTGCCAAGTAACCTCATCCTCCCCAAACCCAGGTCCTCACCAGGTACTGCTGTCAGCTTCAACAGCATGCCACCTGTTGTTTTGGCAAAAGGCAGGGGTGAGGGATACAAAATGGAGGCACCACTTTGGATTTTGTTCTGGGAGGAAGGTGCTTGGGCAAGGAGCTAGCTTTTGACTATCTGGCAGTGGGTAGCCCAAAAAGCTAAACAATTTCCTAATGTGTTGCTGTGTGCTGTGGATCTTGTGCTGCTGTTTAAAATTTCCAACTGTTTACCAAGGAGCAGTAAAGCCAAAGAGTGCCTTTGTCCTGCATCAAAAATTGTTTACAGCATTTTTGCCTGCTTTAAAATGAACTGTGGTAAAGAAAAGTGTGGAAGACTAGGGTAGCAACAGGAAAATTGTGCCCTGGAGTTTGAAATGCTTTTAAAAATGAACTGTTGTAAAGAAAAGTGTGGAAGACTAGGGTACTAACAAGAAAATTGTGCCCTGGACATTGGAAATGCTTTCTGAATTGACTGAGAGACTGCAGTGTAAATGGCTATGTTAAATAGCTGAAATGGGCTCTCGCGGTGGAGTCAGTTGGTGAAGAAAAAAAAGTTGCATTCTGCAGTTTAAATTTGCCTGCTCAACGATTGCTGTGAGGAGAAGAGCCCTCGTAAGGAAGAAGAGGCTCATTTGCATGGCGTTATGTGGTTGGTCAGGCTGCAATCAGTCCTGCCCCTCAGCCAGCTCTACAGAGACTGCCCCAGCATTCGAGAGGAGTGTGAGTGGAGTGCGTGTACTGGCAGGGAGGAGCATCACGGAGTGTTCAAAGCATTGTAAACAGTTTAAAATAGACTATAGTTTAAAATCGGGCTCAACCCACTAATCGATCATCCAAATTGCAAGTCTGGTGTTTAAAAGATGATCGTTAGGACTGCCCGCCCGCTTGTGTACCGAGGCCTTCAAGAACTGGCTGCAGGCCATTTTTCCCCATCGCAGCAAATTGCTACTGATAACAGTAAGTAACCATCCGTAAAACTGCTCAAACAGTGATTTTCAGCCCTATGCCATATAAATGTGTGCAGCAGTGTAGTCACTGCAAGTAATGACTGTGTTAAGTCCTGCCAGCAAGTGCAAGTCTGTTAAGCCATTGACTGTGTGCATAGTAATAAATCCAGCCTCAGTTTAAAGTTTGCAGCCAGAGAGACTGTGGGTTGTAGCAAAGTGCAGCACTAGAAATACAGGCAATCTTGTGCTAAAAACCTGAAGCTTTAAGGGACTGTGAATAAAAAGTGTTACCAGCATGTAAAAAGTCCGTGGAAAATCCTGTAAATGTGTTTAAAGCAAGAACAGAGCAAGTTGTGCAGTTTGAGCAAAAGTTATCAGTAGTTTGTGTAAATCGGTGTGCAGTGGCTTGACCCAGAGTCTGAATGTTGATGCACTGGATTGCTGCTGTCACCATTACAGGGTGGGGTAGTAAAGTAAACAGCAGCACAGGAGCCATTTTAAACTATAGAGTGTTTTCAATAAAGTGGGACTTTCAGTTACAGTGAACTTTTGTTTGTTTTTCTGCAGTTATGGCCTCAGGACCAGCTCGTTACGGATCATGCCCAGGTTGCAGTAACAGCAGCAGTAAATAGACTGAGGGATATTGAAAAGTGGTGCTATGGAGGACAACTGCCTCCTCATGTAGCGATTTCTAATTTTTCCAGTGCATGTACTGTATGCCAAATATGCTTGAGAACTGGAAGGACGTCTTCATGATTCCTCACTGTGCTGGATGCCTAGAAAATATGGCTTGTATAAAGTGCCTCCAATTCATTTGGCTCCCACATGGACAAAAATTCAGGAATCTTCAGTTGGCAGCACACAGCACCAGGCGGAGCCTGTGGAGGAAGGTCCTCGGGGAGTGTGGCACAAAGCTAGAGGTGCAGAGTTAGAGACAGAACCAGAAGTTGAAGTTTCAGATGCTGGATCCCAAAGAAAAGTTTGGATAAAGCATCAATAGACCCCTGAGAGAGCCTAGCCCAAGTCTCTTAGGTGAAGATGAGATGCGGGAGGCCTTTGGTGGGAGGTGTCGACCTCCGCACCTAGTGATGAGTGGATAGTCTCAGGAGTGAGACGACTGCTCACTCCTGGGCTCAGATCCTCAGTGAAGAGGAAGATGAGGGGGAACCTATGTGGCCTTGTGAAAAGGAACGGGTACACAGCCTCAAGATCTTGCCTCGGAAGAATGTATGGAAGAAAGTGGTGATGCCACTGCCCTGGCTTTACAGGAGGAAGAAGTCAGGGATCCGTTTCTAATTTCCTTAAGGATGCCTAGCTGGCAGAACCAGGACTGGCCACCCCAAGCCAGGCCAGTGGTCTCAGATTGACCAAAGCAAGTAAAGAGGAGAGACTGGTTCGTAGAAAAGCAAATGAGATCTATGGTATGACCTTTCCTACCTTTCCTTGGAAAGTCTGGGAGGAGACTGAGAACTGCAGAAATCCTGGATCTGGGATGAAGCCATGAAAAGTGTGCATCCTGGGGCCAACAAGCATGTAAAGAATAGACTGTTCCAAAACATATACCCAGTGGAAGAGGCAGGACACTGTTTATAGACAGAGTGAGAATAGTGGACGGAGAGTGACGTGAAATCTCCACTGTGTGAATTATGTGCACCCAGATGGGGTAATTATTCAAGCTTCTGACCCCTGGTACTATTGGCCTCAGTGCAAGGACCTCCCAGCAAATAAGCCCGTGCCTACAAAATGGAGAGCTGAGCAGTGGTAGTCAATACTGCCACACCAGACTGTGAAGTGCCTTATTGATCCGCCAATATGAATATCCAGGACTCAGGTGCCCACATTCATCAGTCTACAGTGTACGGCCTTTCTAGAAACCATCTACTGGCCCACCAGATGACTTCAGATCCAGAGAGGATACCAGCCCAGCTGTATCCTGTTCATCGCCTAGTAATCGGATGATGTCGGACCAGCTGTTTTTTTGTTCCTGTTCTAAGTTCCGTCTCCAGAGATGACATCAGCTCAGCTGTTCCCAGATGTGCCCTCCTGTGGTTCCGGAAGATGTCCGCCCAGCTGTATTGGAAGAAATGCTGCCAGGGAGAGTCTTCGGCTGAGGTGCAGGTTGATGCAGAATCTCGTACTACAAGTGGCTGGTAAGTCCGAACTTTTCTATCTTTATGACATTGCAGTACACACCTACACTAACAGACTTCAAAATGTGTGAACTGTCACAAAGACTCTCCCCTTTGGGACTTTGGCCTGTTAGAACTGTGCTTCACGGGCTCTGGCCCAGGAAAGACTCTTTATTGGACTAGCCTTCGGGCATTGTGGTCACTAGTTGGGACTTTAGGGCACTCCATCCCCCAAATATGTATTGTAAATAATGCCGTTGTTATCTAATGTAAATACTGTTTTCTACCTTTTTCTAAAAAAAAAAAAAATCTTTTGGGATTCTGCAGTGTTTGATGATAGGGTCTAGGTAGACTGTGTATGCAGACTAGAGTGTGTTTTATCTTTCTTTTCTTACAGGTGTTCCTGGGAAGACAGAAGAGAAGACAAGAAGAGGAGGAGGGCTCATCGGAGCTCCTTGTCAGTGCTTTATTGTGTAGAAATTTAAAGTACTGTGGTATTATTATTATAGTTACTGTATTAACCTTTCCTTCCACAGGTGTGGTTGTGGGGGTAGGGAGGAGGCAGTAATGTGGTATTTAATGGTGTGTGGGTTGCAGGTTGCCCAAGGTGGGAGGTACCGGGTTGTTTTGTTTTGGGGTATTAGGTTAAAGGCAGATAGGTTTTCCCTAGAGGTTAGGGGGATAGACAGGCTGTGGCCCTGACCTGTAGTAGGGACCGCAGTGCTGATTTATCAGGGCTATGCTCTGGATGGTTCTACCAGAACCACTGGGTGTCCATAGTAAGTGGATAGTGTAGAGGCTGATATGTCAGCTAAAGGCCTCTAGGCCCTTAGTGTTGCCTGCCTGTGCTTGCACATGGTAGGAGGGGCCTGATCACCCCATCCACTGGGTAGCACATAGGGTGAGATGGCCCTAAGGCCGGTAATTAATGACTGCAGACAGTCATTTTCCTGGTCAAGGGCGAGTGTAACCCCTTGTTACCCGGGTTACTAGAATCCCAGTAAGACCTAGTGGTAGGCAGGAAGGCAGCTTGTGAAACTCCAGTTAAATGGGTTTCACACTGTCTCACTGTTCTCAGTCTCAGCTGAGACGAGGGATGACATCACCAATAGAACTTCCGCGGCTGCATAAGCCACATTGGAATCTGCAGCAGAAGGAGTTAGATAGAACATTGGGAGTTTTCAAAGGGTAGTGGTCAGTGTCCAGTTTGTCTTCAGTAAGTGAAGGAGGTGAAGTTGTGCTCAAGTGGTGGAGACCGCTGTTTGGGTCTCAGTGCCCCTCCCTCCGGGGTGGGGATGTAAAGATCCTAGCAGATTCCTGGGGCAATCCCCTTAATTCTGCCAAGTGGAAGAAAAGCTGCCTGTTTAGTTCAACATTTATTTTGAAAGATGGAAGATTTGTGAGTCGCCTGTGGGGCACCTGCAACTAAAGGGTGAGTGTCTGCTCTGACTAAGAGGGAAAATGTTTTCGTCACCCTGGAACATGTGTGAAAATCTAAGGATGCGCTTACATTTTGGGAAGCCTAGAGAATGGGCCAAACAAGTAAAGTAGTGTCAAATGATAGAGTGTTGTGTGATTCAAGTAATATGTAGAGGAGATGCACCAGATCATCTACTCTTTAATCTACATTTAGAAGTTCAGCAAAGGAATGGTTCAGTTTTCCCAGGAAATGGCCAGGTATGGGCTGTGGGAGCTGGAGGTGGCGAACCCCCATCTTTAGTGACCAGGTCCACCTCTACAGATTTCTTCTGTGGCTTCTACTTTGCCTCATGCACTTGGCCAGTGATGGGAAGTACCCAGATGTGGGATTGTATGGAAAATTCTCTCAGGAGTCGCAGACTCTAGTGTGGTGTGGGGAACTACGACAAGGAACATTTTGTCTAGGAGTCACAGACTCTAGGTGGTGTGGGAGCCACGACAAGGAAAGTTCTCTAGGAGTCACAGACTCTAGAGGTGTGTGGGAGCCATGACAGAATAATTGGTTAATTCTTACAATGGACCATGGATCCAGTGGCCAGCAGGGAGCTGGGCCAGTGGGGAAAACCAAGTGTGTACAAGTCGGGCTGTGTACCCAAAGCTCGTGCAAGTCCAGGCTGTGTGCCTGGTGGGTTCAGAGCCTGAGGGATGAAAATGGTGAATAAGTGTTCTGTAGTCTCTAATCTGCATTACCAGGAAATGTAGCCCCATGGGGTCCGTCTATGCTTTGTTTTGTTCAGCTAGTATGTGAATAAAAGCCACTGAAGAATCCCATTCCTGGTTTTGGACATTACAATTATTGCTTCCTGTGTTCAGATTTACTTGGATGCCCCTGTGCAGAGTAGTCAAACCTAGGTCCCCTGTGCCGAGTAACCTCATCCTCCCGAACCCAGGTCCACACCAGGTACTGCTGTCAGCTTCAGCAGCATGCCACCTGTCATTTTGGCAAAAGGCAGGGATGAGGGGTTACATATGTCCCCATTTTTAAGGATGGTTATGTTGATAACCTCCTTAAAAGTTTGGTGAGATAAACAGATTCCACCTAGATTATGGGATGTTTTATGGCTTAGTTGTCATGGGCGACTCAGTGTTAGGGAATTTAAAGCATAAAATGGTTACTGAACGTACTTGTCTGAGGGATATTTGCATTAATCAGGAGGAAACAATGTCCCATTTTTGTTTCCTGCCCTTTGTGCAAGAATTCTGGATGACCCTCTCTGCCCGTTGGAGCCAGCCTTTCTGACGGGCTGTTACATATCTGGAAGTTGTGAGTTTTTGCTACATTCTACTTTGTTGGATGCAGGTGTAGTACAGCTGCTGTTCGCTGTGTTCAAGTATCATTTATGGCATGCCAGATGTCACCTTACTCTACAACAGTTATACCACTCACCACTTGAAGTTCTTCAACATGTTGAACATGATTTGTTGTTACAATGTGATTCTGAATGCAAATGTTTGTCCAAAAATGTATGGCTTATGAGGTGGAAAGAGGTTCCTTTTTGAAAGACAAAATAGGTTGAATCATTATGCTGTCAGATAATTGAGTATTGCTGATATTCTCTTTGTTATGTTTTTTTCTAATTTACCATGAATTGTATTACTGTTTTTCTGATTTATTGTTCTGTTTATTAATAAAAACCTTCCCTACTCTTTTTGATAAGTGCCATGGGATCGTTAACATCCACCTGAACTACCACCAATCCAGGCAGATGGGACCTCAGTTGAGCGTCTCATCCAAAGACGGCACCTCAAAGTGCAGCACCCTCTCATGCTGCACTACAGTGTCAGTACTGGGATATTAACCCACGTGCCAGATGTGGGAACTGAACTCACAGCCCTCTGATCTCCGGTATCAGAGGCGAGTGTGCTACCTACTGAGCCACTGACACTGCATAACCAGTATAGTGGAGTGATTACCTCCTAATTGTCATTGAGGCACAGGTCAGGAAGCACAGGAAAACCAGGAGTAGCTCAAAATTCACAAATAGCACCTTATTTTTCTCAATCACAGCAAAAAATGATTCAGTATAACTATTTACAAAGGCAGTGCGAACAGAAAACAAAGTGCTTCTTCTGAGTATGTCTTCTCTTTTTTACTTACTTTTTATGCCCTCCTGTTCTCTTCCCACATCTGCCCCTTCCCTCAGGGTCTTGATGCACTGTCACAGGCTGTGCTGGGAGGACCATGGATGCTAACTCCCATGGAGTACTCTGCTCCCTGGAACCATTCTAGATCCCTGGATGACCCCCAGGTGGGGCAGGGGCTTCTAATACCCTCTGGAACCTCAGAGGGAAGTGGACACCAGGCTGCTCCACAAGTCTGCCACAGTCACAGGCGCAGGCCATCTCCTGGTGCAGACATGGGGCTTTTCCTGGTTTTCTGTGCTCCCACCCCTGCAGGCACCAGCACGTGAGGAGATCCAGCGAGACAGAGGCATGTAGAGATGTGCCTTCATTCCAGGCTCTCGGCCAAAGTCCGCCTTCCCTAAGCTACTGCATCCTCAGCTGCACCTTCACCTGTGATCACTCAGGTGGCAGTATTGCAGCAAAGACTGCAACCCACCCTCCCAGAGAAGGAGAGCAGCCCTGTGGGTGCTCAGTCCTTCTTCCCCAGCTGGCAGTCCAGCCACCCAGGATCGCTCATCGAGATCCAGGTCTCTGGCATCGCATGAGTGATACGCTACCACTGCACGGCAGGCCGGCTGAGTTTTCTTTTCTTAATTCCAAGTTTTGGTCTCTCAGTCTCTCACTCTCCTTGTTTCTCTAGCAATAGCATTGCTGCTCTTTTTATAACAAGTCTTTGCCTTGTTGACATCCTACTTCTCACAGAATGTTCTTGTCAGGTTATAGAATGTTCTTGTCAGTTTCAATGCAGGTGCAGCAAAAGAACACCATGACCCAGAACTGACCTCTTGTTTACAGCTCTGCAAAGGCTTAAAAATCTGCATCTCAGGTTAATCCCTTGAGTTCCAAATAGCTTTTGCAATCCTTTCAACAGTATAACTATATACAGTTTTAATCAAGGGATCCCAATATTACATACAGTTTTACACAGAGATCGACATATATTTCTTATAACTGCAGATATGCAAGGGGAAGAAAAGACAGAACAGTAAGTGAAGGCAGAGAGACAGCGAGAGGTGGAGAGTGTGAAACCATCTGAGTGATCAGTTCTAGGTCCTAAGAAAAATTTGGTTTGCGCAACCAGACAGACAAGAGACAGAAAAGAGGATAGAACAGACCCTTGCATTTAAACTCTTTCTGCATAACAAACAGGGCAGGGCTTTATTCAACCCTGTCACACTAACACTATCGTGACCTAGCTCTGGGAGGCACTGTTTTCAACATTCTGAAAAATCAACAGCATTATTTACTTGCTAGGTTACTCCAGCCACAGATCAACCCTACCACCTAAGATCCATGGACTGTCACCTGCTCACTGTGTCTAAACTCAAGACCAACCTTGGGCTGCTGCTTTTCACAACTTTATACCTAGGATCTGGAACACCATCCCTACCAAGATTTGGAGCAGCTCAATTCGGAGAGTTTTCAACATGCCCTCTGTAAACATTGACTCTTGTCCTCCAAGTGTACCTGCCTCTCTAAGAAATGATGCTTATCCTTGTACATTTGCATACTTGCCTTGTCTTATACCTCTGCTTGTTTTAATGGTCTACAACTAGTCTAGCCTCTCAATGTCATACCAGAATTGTTCTCTCACTGATTCATACATTTGACGCTCTCAGTCTTTGTATGTTTTATTGTTGAATCCTCAATCTGTATACTTACTGGCCCAGATATTCAAAGAGCTGAGCCATGCACAGTAAGGTTGCACCTGCACAAGTCCAAAATGTGTGCCATTCTGCGATATTCAGCAGGAGGCAGTTGTGCCCCGAAATCATGCTGAGCAACGCGGCAATGATAATGAGGCATGTGCAGCAAAGGGGCAGGAACCATGTATAAATGGTGCAGTGGGATATTCAAAGGCTACAGTGAAGCAGCGGAAGTTGTGCCATAGCGGAAATGAGCCAAAATAAAAAGGAGCAAGGAAGAGGTGCAAGAGCTACAGGGAAGCCACGTGAGGCAGAGGCAGAGGCAGACAGACAGGAAGGTGGCACAAACAGGGCAGGCCAGGAAAGGTCACAGTGAACAGCCAGGCACAGGAAGGTGTGGGAGCCACACAGCACAGAGCCAGCACAGGCAGATGTACCCAGTGCAGGGAGGTAGCAGCCAGGACAGCGGGGGAATACAGTAACAGCTGCGGGGGTGAGCATGAAGCCAGGGACATGGCCAGTGCCACCTTCTACATGGAGGCCGTAGAGGGGGTGAGAGGTGGGCGGCAGGAGGCGTGGCAGTGGAAGGGCCCGTTGGTGGTATGCCCCAACAGGCAGTACCGAGCCGCACCAGCTTTGAGCTGTACACCGATACTGAGATTGTGGGCTGGTACCACCTGAACAGGGCAATTCTGAGGTGGCTCTGTGAGCTGTGTAGTGATGTGATGCAGGCACCCACACGAGAGCCATGCCCTGTCAGAGGAGGCCAAGGTAACAGCCTGCATGTGCTTGCTCGCACAGGTACCTTCCAGAGACCAACTGGGGACACCACAGGCATAACCCAGTTGGCCATGTCATGCCACCTCACCCAATTCCTCAGCGCACTGCTGCCACATGCTGAGGGTACATCCATTTCCCCAGCACAATGGCGGAGCACACAGCAAACATACAGGAGTTCCACAGGGTAGCACGTATGCCTGGCGTGCTAGTGGCAATAGACTGCACCCATGTGGCCATCTGCACACCACCTGGCCATGAGGGGCCACATACATAAATCGCAGGGGCTATGCCAGCATCAACTGCCAGGTGGTGTGCGATGCCAGGGGCATCATCAATGTCTGTGCCATGCACCCTGGGGAGCACATGATTCTTTCATCTGGCACAAGTCAGCACTATGCCACAGATTTGAGAGTGGGGACATCCCAACTGGCCACCTAGTGGGTGAGTATGCAAACCACACGGACAGTCATAGCTGGGGGCATGGCCAGAGGTGGCATGGGTAGTGGACTACATGGCCTGGGGCAGGGCGATGCTGATCACCAAACTAACCTCCACCCTCTACACACAGGTGACAGTGGATACCACTCCGTCCCTGACTGCTCACACCCTACTGGCCCCATCGCAGCAGCTACAGTGAGGCACACGCCACCACACGTAATGTCATCGGTGGGTGTTCAGGATGCTGAAGGCACGTTTCCATTGCCTGGACACCTCTGGTGGTGCCTAAAGTACACCCTCAAAGGCCTGCGGGATTACCTGGCCTTTTACATCCTGCACAACATGGCCAGCGAATGTGGGATTGCCGTACAGGTCGAAGGGGGACAGCGATGGGGCGATGGTGATGAGCAGCCCCTTTGGCGATGGGACCCGACTGCTCCTGCTGGCACAGCTGCACGGGACACCATCACGGAGGAGCACTTCAGCCAAGCCAGGTAAGTCCTGGGGCCATGCGCAACCACCAGTGGCCAAGGCACAACCCACAAACACGCAGGGACACACACCAGGGGTGCATGCCATCAAAGGAAGTGGCAGGGCACAGAGGCACACACAGCCAGGGATGGGTGAGGATTAACATGCCAGCTGAAGGACACACACATGCACACACACAATGCAACAAGCGTGCACAGAGGAAGGCACACTGTGCCAGAAACGACACCCTAACAACACACATGTCCACGAGCCACCATCCCACTGCCTGTCCATGTGCGTGTGTCAGATCTGAGCACCATTGCACATTGGTGTACAGTGCAATGCAGAGCATCATCATGCAAATGCAACTGCGGACAGCAGCCGGGAGGTGTGCAGGTGGACGTGTGTCCGTGTGCAGGCCAGGTACCCACCTGCACTGCCACTGACACACACAATACACAGGGCAGCACCAGACAGTAGCCACACTGGGAGACAGGTCAGTCCCGACACAATGCCACGGCTGCCCACGGATGTGTGGGCGATCCCGCCAAGACCGCCAGCACTGGCAGGCTGACCACTGGCCTCATGGGGTGGCACTGATGGTCCCCAGGGTTCCACTGCATGAGCGTGACCATGCCGCACAGGGGTCTGCAGCACACTGAACATGCTTGCACCAGGAGTGCTCGGGATGCCCACAGCTGAACCCGGTGTCAACAGGGTGGGAGTTGCATGAGGCTGGGAGCAGGGGGGTGGATAGTGCACTGCGTGGTGTCTGCAATGCATGGGCACCGACTGTGTGCCCATTGTGGCCATGACAGCAATGAATGCCTGTGCATGCCTGTCAATGGCAGCAGTCACATCCTCCGCAAACAGTCCATCCGTGCCAGGATCTGTCCGGTGTCCCTCTGACGTTCCTCCCCGCTCCAGAGCCACCACGCGGTGCATCCACGGATGTCGCAAGCTGCATCTACTGCTGGACTGATGCTGCGGTAGGCGGGTGTGCTCATCATGAAGTCATCAGCCTCCTCGGCATCCTGTCCCTCAGGGTGTGCAAGGCCTGATGTTCAGCACCCTGAGGGTGGCTGCACACCTAGGACCAAGTCTGGGCATGTCCACAGGCTGCTGCTGAACCCTGTACCCCCAAGCCCAGTGGGAGACTGTTGATGCTGCCTCCAGCTACCGCACGCAGAGACTCAGTGGTGCCACCGCAGTGGCATAACAGTCCCACTGTCCTGAACAGACACCAGTGCTGCCCCACTGATGCTGACAGGCACAGCCTGGGACTGTGCTGACCACGCGGCCTCCGCGGCACCACCCACAGCCATGGTGCGGAATTGCCCTGCTGTGTGTCCATCCTGTGGCACACACGTGTCACTGCCCATGATGGTTGTGTCATCATCACTGGTGCTGGACTGCCCCAGCCCCAGCCACAGTGTGCTGGCATCGGTGGATGCCAACGCCGCTGGGATTACTAGCAGGGCTTCCTCCACACCTGTCACACCAACATCAGTGTGGACAGCCAGGCAGCCCACTGTTGCAATGATCACAGATACCTGTGGAGGTGGATGGTCTCACCTCCGACTCCATCCGACTGTCCGCAGTGGACAGGCCCACCACCACTGACCAATGCAGATGCTCAGGATCTGTAAGGAATGCAAAGTCGCGTTACTGCATGTGACCTACCCTGCCCCCCATAGACAGACCATGACTTACCATGCAGTGATGGGCCACCACCTGTCTGGAAGCCACCACCTGGAACACCCTTAATGGCACTTTGCTGCATGCTTCCAGTAAGCCTCTCTCTGCTGGGTGAGCTGTACCTCCGGCTGTGCCTCACCTGTTGCAGCACATGCTGCCCTGATGGCAGCCACCTTCTCCTTTACCCTTCTCCTGTCCATGCCCATTTTCTTCTTACACTCCTGCACGGAGTGCTGGTGGCTGTCATGCAGGTTCACGGCACGTTCCACCTCCTCCCATGCAGCAGCATGGACCTGAGGGTGTCCCACTGTCCACTGAGCAGTGGCTCCTGATCCAGGTAGGCCTCAAACAGGACTTCAGTTTTGGCCTTTGTAAAATTTGGCCTCCTCCTCCTCCCACCATTGTGTTCCTCCTCTCCAACAACATGCTCGGTCATCATGTGGCCTGTGAGAATGGCAGTTATTACCTGTGACTGTGCAGTCTCATGCATGTCCCTGAATCCACAGTCCACACTCCCACACAGCATGCAACTCATCAATAAACTGCAGTAACCGACTATGGCCACTGCAGCACATTGTCACACCTTTATAAGCGCAATCCATGCAAATGAGGTGAGGAGCAACTTTAATTAGATGCAAATTGCGGTGCTGCGCCATTGAATGGCTGATCAGATGATTTTCATATGACGGCTGAATATCGGCTGTTGCGCTTTGTGCAGTATGTTAAACTTGCTGAGCCAATGGCGCGGTTCTGTAGCATGCATAGTACACCTCCTGCACATGCCGGGTTGCTGGCGCAGGCATCTGCTGCGCTGATGATGTGCTGTGCATGGTAGGCAATGCAGGGCATGGCCACCATTGTGCCAGTGGCGCTATAATGATGGTAACTACATGGCGTGTGGCACTGGGCTTCATAGGCACAATGGCCCAACTGCCTGATAGTCCGCTGTGGCACTGGCACACAGGCAGCCAATGCGCTACATGCATTGTCATCCGATGGCATTGTGTGGCCTTGCCAGAGAACCCTTGACCCTGTGCCCGACCTTTGCCCCCTTGGCGCCATCGTCAGGCATGGGTGCACCTCTAACGCTGTTCGGTAACAGCGCGATAGGGAATAGCAGCGCTGTACTGCGCAGCATCTGCATGTGGGGGCCATGCTGCAGAGCACCATATTGCCTACTATAGCTGTTGGAATGGCACGTAGACAAGCTGCTCCATGGACGACCATTGAGCTGGCCAATCTGGTGGCCATAGTTGAGCCACACCATAGACCTCTCTTTGGGAGGCCCCTGGACAGGACAAGGACCTAGGTGTGGCAGGAGGTGGCCACTGCCCTTGAGGAGGCAACAGGCTGGGGGCATTTGGCTGAGCAGTGCAGGCACTGCTATGGTGACCTGCGCGGGAGGGAGCCAGAGCTGCTGGCACGACTGCAGTCATGTGCAAGAGGGCATGATGCCACGTCAGGTTGAGGTTCCATCAACACACTTTTATCATCCGTATGAGTCACAGTGTTGTATGTGTGTCCAGCACATAGGGAGGGACCCTATGGGGTTGGCAGCACATGGGGAGGGACCTATGAGGTTGGCAGCACATAGGGAGGGACCATTTAAGGTTGGCAGCACATGGGAGGGACCTGTATGGGGTTGGCAGCACATAGGAGAGGACCGTGTGGGTTGGCAGCACAGGGAGGGACCTATGGGGTTGGCAGCACATGGGGAGGGACCTGTATGGGGTTGGCTGTGTGGTGTTCACAGGATGTGGGGTGGGTAGGTCTGGCTGGGTGGAGGCACACACCTTGGGGCAGGGGTCTTTAGCAGGGAATGTGCGATGTTCTTCTCTCTTTTTTTCCCCACAGGCCGAGAAATATGCAGGGGGCGGGGCATCGGAGGAGTGTTGAAACTGCAGCCAGGTGGGCCAGGACCAGAAACGCCCACCTGACCGGCCCGATGAGGGTGAGTGCCAGACCTCCATGTTTAGTATTGCATGCTGTGTGACAGGGTGGGCAGCGGGCATGGCCACCATTCATTGACATCACTGCCATGCACGCCACTTGTTACAGTCAACACTGTCCAGTGGCAATGCATGTCTGGGTGTGCATCACTGGTGGTCCATGCATGCACCAGGTGCATGCTATGCCACTGCCTTTGCACCACATAGCCATGTCACTAAACGGCCCACGGTGGTGCTGTGCATGACTTGGCCGGTGGGTGTGTGCAGCATTCTGTATGGCTGTATGCACCTGGGTGGGCAGGTCCTGTGGACATGATCACTGTGGGTGGTCACACCACCATCACAGTGGTATGTCCCATGGCCGTGCATCCATGCACAGTTGGCGGGCTGTATGGGGTTGTGCATTCATACCTATTGACTGTGCTCCCTTGTCTTAGGTATGAGACATCTCAGGGAAATACGGGACACCATGAGGGAGCTCCTGAATCTGGCCCACGGTCAGTGGTGATACTAAGGAGGCTAGATGCGATGGGGGCTGCGGCCCACAGAGCCAAGCTGGACCCAGAGCCAGGAATGGCGGTCACTATAACAGTCCCTTGGTCCCTGACTTCCCTACCCCCTGGACCCACCCTCACCCCTCCTATCCCATCCCATTTGTCCGCTTCCCCTGCCCACCCCACCTTGTTTGTGTCCCCACCCAAGCTTGTAAATAGTTATTCTTATTGTACATAGTTCAGTTTTATATTTTTACAATACATTTGAATTTTATATGAATACTATGGTGGTCTCTGATTTGCAGTGGGCTATAGGTGCTCAGCTGCAGTGGTGTGCATGGCATCAGGGTGGTGCAGTCATGGGTATGTGTGTGTGTGTCCATGTGGGTGACTATGGTGTGAGGGTAGATATCAGTCAGTGTCTGTGTTGTGTGTTGTTCCCTGTGCACTGGATGACTGTGTGCAGTGGTCCATAGTGCATGCTTTGTGTCCATAGACACCATCGGCCCATCCATGGCCTGTGCAGCCTACACACATGCCTGTCTGTGACCTGCACGGTCCACTGGCATGTCAGTGGTGGCATTCCCTCCAGGATGGACACTGTACCCGTCACTTTGCTGGGCTGCCCATGTCACTGGTGTGGTGCATGCCTGGCTCAGGTGGCACTGTGGGTGACAGGGTCATTGTTCCACCTCCTTGCTGTGGCTTGTGTGTGTTGCAGGGATGTGCCCCACTGTCTGTGGCTTGTGCTCTGGGTGACTACTGGTGGTGTATGGGTCCACGATGCTGCGCAGGAGTGGCTGGCACTCCAGTGCCATGGTGGACTATGGGTTGTGTGTACTGGCACATGGGCCCACAATGGGGGCTAGTTGCCCCACCACTGTGTCCCTGTGTTGTTGTGCCCTTGGGTATGGGTGGGTGTCTGTCCCTGTGTGGCATCGTGTGGTGCATGCTTTCACGCACCACTGTGGGTGTTCTGTGCTGGCTGGTACCAGTGGTGGGCCAGGTGTGTTCACCGAATACTGTGCATGGTGCTGTACCACTGGTGGTGGTGTCAAGGACATGACCGACCCATATGGGGTACCTCTTGTGCCAACACATGGTCGGTCTCTCAGCAGTACCTCCGAGGACTGTGCATGGTGCACTGTGTCTGCCATTGTTGCATTGCCGTGTGCTGCAACCTGCTGATGGGTGCTGTGGTGGGGCTGGCTTGTATGGTTCTGTGGTGCACAGGGTTGCATTGACATAGTGTGGGTGGAGGCATGCATGGGGTTTCCTGCAGTGGTAGTCACTGCTCATGGGGGATGTCTGGGGTCATGGTGCAGAGTGTGCTGTGCACTGGGGGGATGGTGTGGCACAGGGTGGTCTGCCCTCCTTGTGTGCCAGTCACAGCTTGCGGTAGGTGTGATGGGGCACCATGGCCAGGCTGTGGGTTGTTGCTTGTCTCCATGGACCAGTGGTTATTCCAGCCCTCCCTGGTTGTGCTGTGCTTGGGGTATGGGGACAATGTCTGTTCTGCTGTGTGTTCCTGTGCCCATCTGTGGCATGGGTGGTGGGACCCTACCTCTCTGATTGTGCAGTTACATTGCTCTGCAGCTGGGGGCTCCCCTGGTTGCGCTACAGTGCCTCTGGACTGCTCAGCTGAACATCCTTGTTGCACTATGGTGCATCAGATCTGCTCAGCTTCCCTCCCTAGTTGCGCAATGGCACAGGTGGTGCAATATTCAGTCATTGGCTGTGGCGGAATTTGGCCTGCTCCTTTTGAATATTGCATCTCTTGCGCATGGGTGCAATAGACTTGCGCTTGCTCCTGCTATTAGCACTTTTGGGTGCAGTTTGAATATCTGAGCTACTGTATTTAAAATGTACCTTGTGTTGCTGTGCTTGTTCCATAGCTCTGTAATCTCCCTGGTAGCACCTGAAATCAAGTCTGGCAGAGCCACTATGACTGTGAATACATTAACTAGAGAAGGGTGTTTCATGGGCTTAAACATAAACATTTATTTATTTATTTAAAAATATCAGATTTACAAACCTTTGAGTCAGAGACTAATTTACCAAGGCACCTCGTCAAAAATAATACAAAGACAGCACAGTTAACAAATCCAAAAACAATGGCTCAGAGGCAGACAGTTATAACAATCATTCACTGGAGATACATGGGTAGCAGTAGATAACCAGATTACATAGTTTAGGCACACAGGCACCACATCAAGAAGACCAAAGCAGTTCAAACAATATACAATTGCTAAAGCAAATAGACATCAGGCGTGAAAGGGAAGCCCAGAGTGTTCACATGAAGGCTGTTGCATGCACTAACTGAATCAAAGTATAGTACATTGAGAAAGGGTATATTTAAGCAATAAGGCATGACAGAGTGTGTGTTATCATGTAATAACATCACTCTTGGGTGGGTTTGAAGCACATAGGTTTAACTATTTATTTATTGATTTGCATGTATTTATTTGATCCACTGGATCAGCAATATTTGCATAAGCTGTGCCCAGTGCAGATTTTACAGCACTGGTCCTGGTCTGTGATCTGGGTTTATCCATTCCACACTGCATATGACTTAGTGATATACTGTACAGATGGCTGCAGAGTCTAACCCATTGAAGGTTGAAGTTTCAGAAAACCATTATACTACAAATATCGAGACCCACTCCTCCCTCACCCCCAGTCACAATTAATCCTCTACCAAGTCATGCTTAAATACTGGTGCCTCTATATCCATGCCACCAAGCTTTTAATGCCAACATGCTTCTTCTGCTGCTGTGAGTTAAACTCTTTATTTAAAACATTTTGTTGAGAAATATTTGTCTTAGTATATCTATGGTCAAGAAAATGAATTTGTAAAAGAAACCAAAATCCCCATTTATTGGTTCATTGAATCACAATACAGCATGTTATGAATTTTTCAGATTCTGTGTGTAAACTACAGTAAGTCAAACAGAAATTAGACACAAATGCCTGTCACAAACTCGCTCAGCCAGTCAACCTCTACTCCCAAAGTGCCAACCTCTGAGCATGTGATTTGTGTACAATGAACAGACAAGGTAACCCTCTTGTCTGTTTTGTGGTTCAAGTCACCTTAGTCTCAAGCTCTGGAAGGATTCAAACTGATAACCTCTTGTTAACGTACCCAATTATCAGGCTCAGATAATTCTGTCTTTGGGGGCCAGATATCTTTGCCTACTGGCACCCAACCAGGTCTCTCAAATGAACCCTAGAACTCTATGCAAGACTTTTAGAGAACTCTATCCATTTCCCAGTTTGGTATACAATAAGCACTACAGTTTACTTATAACCTTTAAAGCTCCACTGAAAATAAAAGAAATGTCAAGGCACTCCAGCAGTTCTGTTTGTAAAAAATACCTTTACTTTAAAAATACCAAAACATAACAATGATTACAGAACAAAATATATATGTCCCAACACATACAGCCTTAAAACAAACAGAAAAAAGTACAGTTCCTACAATACATACATTTAGACTGGTCTAATCTTACTCTTTTCACTGCTGTGATGATTCTCCCTCAGTCAGATAATATTCTCTTGTGTCAGTCAGAAATATTTTCTTGTGTGTCTCCATCAGGTTCTCTCAGCAGTTAAACACACTTCAGGCAGGCCTTCTCATGAGGTCACTAACTCCAGCCTTGGTGTATCAAACTCTATATTTTACAATACAGGGTCTCCTAATAAAATATAAAAAAAAAATATGAAATGACCTCACTGACTTTCCTCTCCACAGGTTAACTGGTCAGAACTGTTTTTGCTCTGCTACACATACATCTCAAAAGTTTTCTTTGATCTAAGTCACTGTATTCAAAACAAAAGTGTATTGGCCTCTTTAATCCTGTCTGGACCTTGGAATTGACACCTCAGGTCTTTCTGATGTAATTCAAGGTTCCCGGAATGTATTTTGGACCTTCCAAATCCATCTAGGTCCTCCTGGCTCAGACATCAAACCTCTTCAATGTCCATTCTGGCCTCTCTTGATGCCCCTCCCACAAGTCCTTCCTGGTAACCATGCAAGTCAAAGAATCTCCCTGAGGGCATTATGAATGGCTAATCTTATTTCCGGATGAAAGCAAATTGACAAGGTAATTGCACCCTAGATCTCTGTAGTTTAAAATACCTCCTGTTCTTTGAACTTATCCTGGGGTCTTGATGTGTCAGTTCAGTAAGACAGTAGTTTCCTCAAACTGAGTTTTCCCATCACATATTTTATATGTCTTAAAAAATTAATACAGCACTCAAGCACTCAGAGCTGGCTGCCTACATCACAATGCCTACCTATTTGCAAGTGAAGCAACTGTGGTTATTATCATTCAGTTGTAAACACCTATAGTCACAGCAGGATTCACATTGCTAGACTCTGGGTAAGTATGACAAGTTTCCTAAATACTGGTACCTTATCCAGCTGTGTTCAACTGTGTGTGTGTGTGTGTTTAAACATGTAACTTTCTATAGTATAATAGTATAGCACTGTGAATCCTGGCTGCAGTGTTTTTCTCTGCTGTGGCTAAGCAAGAGACTGTAACAGGACACTGGCCTGCTGTAACAGGGGCTATTAGACATCAAACCAAAGGATATGTTATGAAGACTAACTTGGAGAAGATGCAATAAAACAAACTTGAACAACAGCCCCAGACGTCATAAAACACCCAGGAAAATTAGAAAAACTCCTCTAACAGCCTAGGCAGAAACAAAACACTGGATTAAGTGAGAACTCAAAACTGGTAGTAATACACATATTCCTGATTTTAACATGCAGTTTTCCTTTAAGAAGATTCAGTAGAATATAAATAGTAGACCGAACTGCCTGCCTGAGAATGAAGTTGGTATATTATTTGGAAAAGGGAAGGCTAGGCCTCTTGCTATGCAATATCCTGTAAGTAACACACTGACTGTTCTTAGGATGGTAGTGTCAAATGCTGTGAGGGTGCCATTGGGAACTTGTTATGCAGAAAGTTCTAGGAAGTATTCAACCCATTCTACTTCTAATGGTGTCTGTACTATCCATTTGTGCAAGTGAACTCCACTTCTCAAACTTAAAAGAAAAATACACTTCATCACAGATTGTGTTTACCAAGCACTGTGCCCATGATTAAAATAATTTGAACCCCATCCCCCAAAATGTGCCCTCACATGAACATGCATGATTTATCTGTAAAGACAGTTAAAACAATGTATTTCTAAATGCATTATAACACCAGTGCTTTCAAGATTTTGAAACTACTAAAAAGACAAACTATATATGGATAGATAGAATATGGCAAACAAATATTGTTAATCCCAAAAGCTAAACTTTGTTTTTAGTATATAAATGTTTACGAAAGACCTGAAAGCTATTTTCCTTAGTTTTTAGACACTTCTTTATCTTTCCTTTTGAGACACCAGGTGACTCTGATAATCATTTGTTCCAAGGGTTTTTAAGTCAGTTTGAAGGCATTTTAAGTATCTTCTGTTCTAGTCCTTAACAAAATGCAGGGACTCCACAGACTTCTGTTCCTTGGCCCACAACCCAAACATGTGAGTCTTCTTTCAGGATGATAGATCCACCTCATGCCCCTCCACATGAATAAAAAAAGGGATGGACCTTTTGGAGCTTCTTGGGTGGAGGTGGGGTGGACCTTACTTCCCAAAAAACAATGCTGCCTCCCACTACTCAGGTTCCAGTTCTTGTACCACCCATTGAAGAAAGAAATAGCACCCTACAACCATTGACTAACATGAAGGCATATTTATTTGAGGGCAGAAAACATTTCTTGGAGGAGGGTAAGGCGAAGGAGACTATTTACACCTTCAGTCAGTTCCATGGACAGAAAACATGACATCACTCCTTTTGTACATATAATACTCCTGTAGGCTCCACCCATAGTCGTAAAAAGACAGCTTCTGTCTACTGCACCCACCAGTTAACAAAAATTGACTAAAATCATCTCTTGTGTTTTCCTTTTTGTGGCTCAGTACAGCCACTTTTTCCTTTTAGAACTGGAGATTATAAGCTACAATATGCTATTTGGGGATGCAGGTAACCAGAAATGAACCAATAGTGTCTTATTTACATTCCAGACAAATACAATTTGGAATTAGCTAAAGGATAACCAAAGTTCCAACCACTAATTATAGTTAAAAATAACTGAAATGTATTTTCATTAATCAGTTATTACTTTTACATGTGTATACAATTATTTCAAGACATTATGAAATACTACAGCAAACCTACCTTCTTCCCTCTTGCATAATATTTATAATGCAAACATAATTCTTATGCATGAGTGAGTCTATCCTGTGAGATGTTTTTATTAAGAATGTAGACAATCATGTATCTTACTGGAACTGTATAGTGATGATTTTGCAATTATCTTATTTTTTCATGTACATTTTGTTTATTTGACTATATGAATCTTCTAATTTTTTTTTTACTTTTTTGGTCCCCGTCGCCTACTCCCACTGACTGGCGATGCGGACACATATGTATTTTGCAGATTTTCTCCCTGACCCCCTGAGGCCCGCGCACAGCCATGCAAGTTTGTGGAGGGCATACGCACCTTGGCACTAGCTCAGCCTCCTGCACCTCTCAATAATTTTGCCATCCCCTCTGCCTATGCTCCCACTGGACTTCCACCTGGTGGGACCAGAACTACGGGTGCCAACCCACCCCTCACCACCCTCTGGAGAGGATAGCTGCCTGCCGGCATGCTCAATCCTGATCTGCCTTCCCCACGCTGGCACCCGATGACCCAAGGTTGTTCCGAACCCGGGTCATCAGCATAACCTAAGGTAAGGGCATCCAGCACCTCAACCCTCTGCTCCACTGGGCTGGTGAATCTTCTGATTTTTGTAATGGCAAATAGCTGAACAATAAAACTGAACTGAACTGACATCAAAAGACTAGAGCAGGCCCAGTGTCGTGGAGGGCTGAGGCATCTGTGCCTTACCTCCTGCCACGATGGCAGCCCGTGTTCGTGGTGTGGCGGGTCACTCGGGTTTGGCCAGGGAGAGGAGGAGGATCAAGTATCAACAGGACAGCTCTCCTCTTCTGGGGAGGGTGGGGAATAGTAGTTGGTGTTAGCCTGGCCCTAGCGAGAAGGTTGGGGCTGGCACCCAATGTTGTAAGACTGAGGGGCAGAGATGGGGCAGATGTTCAGGGTGCTGCATATGGGAGTATCGTAGCACCATATTAGCATCTCAGCATGCCCCCCTTGCGGGAAGAGTAAAAGTGGGAAATGGCTGGGTTGGATGATGGTGGGCACTGCAGGCCCTGCCCCAGCCAATCAAACTGGTCAGCCAGAACTGGATCCAGTGTGTGGTGGGTAGGGTTACCAGCTTTTAAGAAACCCAAAGTGGGACACTTCTTACTGAAACGTGATTTTTCACAGGACAGTACATAACCTTGGTCAATGAAACAGACTTGTTTTCTCTATATAATCAAATTAAGGCTAAGTATTGTAGTTTCTTAATTGCTTGATTGTTTCTTATCATTTTATGACATTTTAGTTGACATATTGTAGTTTTCTGCAACATTTAGTGGAAAGTTGGGAAATATTTTTGCTATATAAAGTCAGGACATGTAGTATTTTCATTTTTTGCAGGACACAACTGCCGAATCAGGACTGTCCTGTGAAAATCAGGACAGGTGGTAACCCTAGTGGTGGGGGTGAGTGCTCTCCCACTGACCCCACCGGGGGCAGGCACTGGGGAAGAAGGCTGAATTGAGTGCCAGTGGATGCCAGGGGACAGGGCTGGGGTGCCTGCCTGAACATGGACCACCAGTGAGGGAGCAGAAACAGAATAACAAAAAAAAAAAGACTAAAGTATCAATTACATTCCTGCAGGAGAAGCACTTCAGTCAAGCATAACATCTTAAGCTGAAAAGAGCTTGGGTGGGGCTGTCTTCTATTCTTCCTGTCAGCCTCAGCCTCATAAGAGGAGTGTAGCTATCCCGCTGCACAAAAACTGCCCTGTACAAGTAGAAAGTGTGAAACAGGACCCAGTGGGGAGATTTCTATGTGTGAAAGGAAAATTCAGATCAGTGACCCTTGCACTGTTAAACATGTGTGCACCAGTCAGGAATGTAAATAATGCAGCACTTCTTAAAAAAGCTATCTTGAATATGGCTCCCAACCCGGGAGCAGCTGTATCTGGGGTTGGGGTGGGGTTTCAACACTGTGCTAGACCCTGCTCTGGACAAGACAGGTAACAGGTAGGACTCACAGAGTAAAGTTGTGAAATGTTTAAAGTGCCTCTGCAAAGAGCTGGGCCTGGTCAGTATGACACTTCACAAACTCCAAAATATGTGACTATACATACTAGACTGTCCCATATCAGGCATACTCGCACCTAGATTATGCTTTCATCTCTGCAGAGTTGCTACATGTGGTGGAGAGGTGCTCAATTAAATCCATAACCATCTCTGATCGTTCCCCAGTTCTATTAGATTGATTACTACACCAAGTGGTGAAATCTTCCACGTGGAGATTTACTGTCTCTCCCAAATGAATGACACTGGCTGCAAAACCTGGTAGAAAACTGCCTATAGGAATATTCGCCACCAACCCAAGCAGACTCCTGGCTGCGGCGTGGTGGGATGGATTCATGGCAGCACTGGTCAACAGTGCCATCAGCTCTGCCAACTGAAAACAGAAACTTATTTAACCTGGATGCAGAGCATAAAATAGTGCTGGATGAAAGGTGAAAAGGAACTAGGAAACTGCAGAAAAGAAAAACCACTAGATGGTAAGGTTGATAGGTTACTGAGATATTCCCGCAAGAGGTCTACATATTGGGTAACCAGGCAGGTAGGTTACTGGCCTGGCAACACAGAAACATAGACTTTGATGGCAGATAAGGACCGCTTGGCCCACCTAGTCTGTTAATTTCCCTACCTAATGGATGAGGCTGCAGATCCTAGTTAACCAACAGCCTGCTTCCTCCTACCCCCCTAGAATTGCCTTATGTCTGTCCCATGCATTCTTGAGTTCACACACTGTTTGTGACCATGACCCCCTAAAGAAGGCTGTTCCATGCATCCACCACCTTCTTCATGAAGAAATACTTCCTCATGTTGCCCTAAACCATTCCCTCTATCTTCAAATTGTGCCCTTGTTCTTGCACATCTCAGAAAGATGCTACCCTCTTGGACTTTTAATTCCTTGAGGTACTTGCAAGTTTCTATCATGTCTCCCCCCCTCCTTTCCTCGAGTGTATACATATTAAGCTCCTTTAGTCTGTCTTCAATGGCTTCTGGCACAGACCCTGCACCATTTTACTTGCCCTCCTCCAGACTGCCTCCATCCTGTCTATGACTTTGCGGAATAGGGTCTCCAGAACTGCACACATTACTCCAGATGGGGTCTCACCAACTGTCTGTACAGAGGTATAACAACTTCCTGTTTTCTACTGGTGATGCCTCTCCTGTGCATCCCAGTATCCCTCCAGCCCTCCTACTGCCTTCTCACATTGCTTGCCTACCTTTAGGTCATCTGATATGACTACCCCAGGTAGTCATATCAGTCATATCATTTTTGTTGATAGTACCCCCATTGTGTACTCTTTCCTGGGTTTTTGTTTCCCAGGTGCATTACTTTGCACTTCTTTGCATTGAATCTAAGCTGCCTTACTTTTGACCATTCCTCCAACCTTGCCAAAGTCCTTTCTCATCCTTTCCACCCCTTGTGTATCAACCCTGTTGCAAATCTTTGTGTCATCTGCATAGAGGCATATCTTTCCTTCCAGTCCCTCCGCAATGTCACCTATAAAGACATTAAGAGGACGGTTCCAGCACTGAACCCTGTGGTACCTGCTAGTAACCCCCTTCTTTGGTGTGGACTCCATTTACTATTACCCTTTGCATCCTGTTGTCCAGCCAATTTTTACCCAGGCTACCACCCTGGGACCCTCCCAGGCTGACCAACTTGTTTATTAATCTTTTGTGTGGGACTGCATCAAATGCCTTGCTGAAGTCTAGGTAGGCCATGTCCACAGCCCTTCCTGGTCTACTACTTTGGTCACCCAGGCAAAGAAATCTATTAGATTCATCTCATGATCTTCTCGCTGTGAATCCATGCTGTCTTGGGTCCCTGTGCCCTGCTGAGCCTCTAGGTACTCAACAATTCTTTCTTTCTTTCAGAAGTGATTCCATCATTTGCCCTACCACTGAGGTCAAACTAATAGGACTGTAATTTCCTGCCTCTGTCTTGCTCCCAATCTCCCAAGAGAAAAGATTCCCTAGACCAGTTGATATCAATGGAGAGTTATACAACACCATAGGGAAACTAAAGACAGGTACAGCACTGGGCCCAGATGGACTAGCCCCAGAATATGATAAGACTTTTAGAGAGGGACTTCTGCCACATCTGTGCAGTCTACAGAGTGGTATGGGGAGGGCTCCCTACACACAGCATGCCCAAATGTCAGTAATACCAAAACCAGGGAAGGACTCAACGTTACGTGCATCGTACAGACTGATCTCCCTCCTAAATGTACATAAGAAGGTGTTCAGTTCCATCCTGGTGAGAAGACTTCAGGGCTACATGGTATCTGTAGTCCATCTAGATCAAATGGGTTTTAAAATTGCAGATTAATACATGACAACATCAGACGACTGCTGAATTTAATCTTGTGGCAGTGTAAATTTCAGAACTAGCTCTGGCTATTTTTATGGATGCCAAAAGGCATTTGATTGGGTGGACTGGAGAGTCTTACTCAGAACCCTGGAAGAGATGGGACTAGGACATACATTCCAAACCAGCACTGACACCCTATACACCTCTGCACAGGCAGTGGTCAAAGTAAAGGAATCCATTGATCTTGTCTCTTTATCTAGGGGCACTAGACAGGGATGTCTCTCCCCCTAATATTTGCAATGTAAATTGAATCCCTAAGAACAGCAGTAAAGGGAACCCGCAGATAGAGGAAACAGAGCAGGGACAGAACTCATAATATTTTGCTCTATGAAGGGACTCCTTCTCCATTACATTCCCGGAGATTTCTGTGCTGGTCCACCTGGAAGGTCTCTGGGTAAAAAATTAAACACAGATACAGCAGAAGTCATTTGGCTGGGGAACATGATCTCAAAATTTTAGAGCCTCTTTCCTGTTCAAATGGGCCAAAACCAACACAGCACAATACTTGGAAGTCAAAGTTTCCCCAAATCTCGCCTCACTAGTTTCCCTTAATTATAAGAAACTGTTCAGGAAATTAAAATGGACATTGCAAGATGGGAGCTTCTCCCACTCACACTAGCCGGAAAATAGCCACAATGAAAATGAATTTCAAGGGGTGCTAGAGAGGCAATCTCCAGGCAGGAAGCTTCTTCAAGTGCACTGCACATCAGTGGTACTGTTCACACCCAAGCAACAGCTGCCACCATGACACAAGAAAACACATAGCTCTGGGGCAGGCTTGAGGCCCTGGAAAATGAGGTACGGGCAAGTAACCTCCATTTTGTAGGCATACCGAGGGTGCTGAGGGGCTCAACCTTCTTACATATATGGTGGAGTGGCTACAGGCTCCAATATCTACCCCAGAGAATTTGATTGGAACAACTTCAAGAAAGCATACCAGGTGAACTCACAAATAAGGCCAACGGATATCAGCGTACCTCGAATGGTTATAGTGCGGACAGCAGGTGTTGAAATCAGGGACATGATTCTGTCAGTAGTGCGGGTGGTTTACCCACTTGATATAAATGGCTCAGATGTGAAGTGTTCCTGGACCTTTCCTTCCAGACTCGGGCCCGTGAAAGCTCTTGATGGGGTCCAACAGAAGTTAAAGTGCTTGGCATCATTCACTCATTTTATTGCCTGCCGTCTTAGGATCACATCGTTGGGAAGTCATGGTAATTGACAGAGCCAAAGGCGCTGTGAGATGGTTGAGAGGACTGAGAAGGAATCTGCCATGTGGAGATGGGCCACTTGGACGAGGACGAGTCGGATGAGGACTGACCCAATTTAGTTGATGGCGGTAACTTCTACTACTAGATACAGCTAACTGGGACATTCAGGACTTTTGATAGTTCCCTAGATCATTTCTAGTGACTTTTACTTTTATTACCAAATCTTGTTTTATTTCCCCAATGATGCGATAAGGTAGGAATCTTTGATTGTTTATGGATGGGCACTTATAGTATGGGACACTTAGGTCCTAATTTGTGGGGTAATTTCCTCGACTCTTATACTTGTGGGGGAGTGGTAAGTCCTGAAACTTGAGCTCAGTTTGAAGTGTTGGCTTGCCTGTTGCACCAACTTGGACTTTAAATTAATATGTGTGGGGATGTCTGGATTTTTCCGAAGTTAACGTTTTGGAATTTAATGAACTTTGAGTAAACTGTTTACAGAGATGGCTGGGTGCGGGGTGCTTGAGGGAGCATGTTTATTTCTAATTTTTATTATACTGTGAATTGGATAAACAGTAGTCCATAGTGATTGTAGTTAAACTTGGCTGTGTCAGTTCTACCTAAACTGGTATTTTCCAAAGCCGTTGAGATGGCTGGCATTTAGGATAACTTTTCCTGTTAAGTAAGACCCATATGGAACCCTATCTCCTATTGTAAAAGATTACAGGAGCTGCACAACTGTTTATCAACTGTATGATTAGCTATACTGCTGTATTGCTGAATATGCTACTTCTTTGTTACCCTGTATTTTTATTTTTCATTTATTTAGATCTTGGATTACAAATACCTTTGAGCTTAGAGCTCTTTACAAAGGTTCCACATCAGCGGCATAATACAACAGGTTAACAGAACAAAAGTATGGCAAACCAGTATACATAGAAAGGAGATCAGCAGGTTTACAGACTAAACAGGGTATGGTAAAATAATTGTAAATAAGAAAAAAAGCAATAGTTGACATTCACAGTGAATTAAAGAATAGAAACGAGTAACACTAAGCAGTTTCATGCACAGGAATGCATACACTCGAATGTGCAGCTAGCACCCCTTATTCTGCAGCTGCCCTCCTTCCACCCTTCCCTTCATTAACCCTCTCCTTGTCCTGTCCCATCTTCATTTGAAGCAGTCCACTGTTCTACTGCATACCACTTCAGCAGGTAACGCATTCCACCCAGCCACCACCTCTCTGTAAAAAGTGTCTCCTCATCTCCTTCTGAACCTTCCTCGCTCCAGTCTCATATCATGGCCCTGGTGGCCCTCCCTCCCTTACTTTGAACAGCCCCTCTGTACCTGTCTTGTTTATGCCTTTCATGTATTTAAAGGTTTCAATCATGTCACCCCGTCCTCCTCTCCTCCAGTGAGTACATGTCCAACTCCTTCAACCTCCTCTTGTATGATAAGTTCCCCAGCCCCTTGATCATCTTTGTTGCTCTGCACCGCACCCCTCAGTAACTTAATGTCCCTCTTCAATACGGACACCAGTACTGCACGCAGTACTCCAGGTGTGGTCTAGCTAATGACCTATACAGTGGCAGAATCACCTCCTTCCTCTCGTGGATATACCCTTGCAATACAACCCAGCATTTTGTTGGCCTTTGCAGCTGCCCTCCACCATTGTGCAGTCACAGGAGTGAGTGGCAGAGGTAGTCATTGTAGCTTGGATTGGAAAGGGCCCAATTTTGATTCAGAGGCGATGTCACAGTTGAGGGCATTCATCCAAAGAGGGCTCTGTAGGCAAACGATCTTTGTCCCTGGGAGTGCGGCAGTGAGGGACTAGAAGAGCTGGGATTCAGAGCCACGGTATGGCATGTATTAAGAGAGGGTTGAGAAGACCTTGAATTCAGGTGGTAGGAGGCCTAGGGTTATTTTCTTGGCCATCAGGCATGTTTGATATTTGATGCGATCTTTGAGCTGGAGCCGACCAGTTTGGGCATAGAGTCGCAAGAGTGGGTGGGACAGTGGGCTCCTGAGATGAGGCAACATGCCTTGTTTAGAGGAGTGGAAATGCGTTGGAGGGCAGTTTCAGTGGCAGATCCACAGATTATCAGTCCATAGTCAATAATGCAGGTAACACAGCTCTGTGGTCAACCTTAAGGTTGCTGGTATAAGGGAGTTCCTGTGTCTGTAGAGGAGGGCAAACAGTACTGACTGTTTTGGCAATGTTGTCAATATGTACCCCATAGGATAAGTTGCTGTCGATGGTGACACGAGATACTTAAAATATTGTAACTGCTCAAAGCGGTCCCAAGGCAGTTAAAGATAGTCAGGGATGACGCCTGTGTTTATTGTGGGAGCTGCTGAAGAGCATGAGCTTAGTTTTTTATAGTTTAGCACCAGTTTGTGATCACTAAACCATTTCTCTACTGATGAAAATTCGAGTTGCAGCTGGCTTTCAAGAGGCGTGGGGTCTGTTGTGACTTGTGTAGATAACAGCATCATCCGCATATGAGGATTTGTATGGCACAGGATCTTAGGAGATTGTTTGAAGAGACTAAATAGTAGAGGCCCAGTATGGACCCTTTTGGGACACCTGAGTGAACTGGTTTAGAGTCCGAGATGACATCGGTAATTTTGACTTGTTGAATGCGGTTTCAGATAGCTTTTAAACCAGGCATTAGAGTCGGTGGAAATTCCAGCACTGCTTAGCTGTTCCAGTAGTAGGGGTGATGGACCGTGTCAAGCGCTTTTGTCAGGTCAACAAATGCGGCCCCAACTATCTGTCCATGGTCAGAGATTTGAGTATGAAACCAGTGAATTCCATAAGAACTGAGGAGGTGCTGTGTCCTTTTCTGAATCCATGTTGTTGGGTACATTGGATCTTATGTTTATCAAGATAATCTGTAAGCTGGTCAGCTACAATGCGTTCAAGTGCCTTGGAGAGGGGTGGAAGTATGGAGATGGGCTGGTAGTTCATGTGGAGAGACCTGTCACAGCTTTTGTGTACTAGTGTTACCATGGCTGATTTCCATCTCTGGGGAACTGGGCAAGGCTAAGTGAGAGATTAAAATCCAGGTAAGAGGCACTAGCACTTCCTCTAGTGTGAGGACAACAGTTTAAGATCGAGGAATCCCGCTGTGTCTAGATTTATCAATTGCCTTGAGGATGTATTTATGGGCTTCCTGCGGTGAGATAACTTTAAAGTAGAATAGGGGTGGCTAGTAGGTGTGGGAGTGCTATCAGAGGTGGTCAAGGTGACATCTGCATCAAAAAGTCTGGTGGGAGAACACTGCTGAGGTCCATGACTGCGTTATTGAAAGTATTGGCAATAGTTACAGGGTCAAGGGTAGTGATCCCATTTAAGTCCAGTATGGTAGGTGGTGATTTCAAGGTTTTACCTGTGATTTCCTTAATATTATCCCAGAAAGCTTTTCCTTTGCCCCAGGTATCAGTAAGCACGTCCTGATAATGTTTCATTTTGCTAGACGGATGGACCTAGTGCAGTCATTTTGCACTCTTTGTAGTTTGAGGTGTCTTCAAGACAATAAACATAAAGTGCAGAAAAAGAAAATGAATTTCAAGCCCCCATCAAAATTCTGGAACATTTTGGAAGCAAGTGCAGAAACTAACGCTCTTCTTCAGGTGGGCAGGGGCAGGCACATAACAAAGGAAAATGATTGACACTCCTGGGAGAGCAAGGGGATGGTGTTGCCAGGCCTGAGGCTTCACTACATTGAAGTCTAATTGGTACCTTTAGTGTCCTCGATCAAGCAGTGATCCAACACTGTCTGGCTGGATATAGAGGCCATTCAGGCAATGCTAGTCCCACTGTTTGCACTCCCACATGCAACCCTCACCCCAAGAGTTTGGGCTGAAATAACTAACCCCTGGACAAAACATACCCTCCAGATGTTAGCTAAGGCTAGATCAATCACCAAAACTCCCAATGAAGTGGACCCCTCACCATAATATTAAGCAACCAAGAGTTCCTCGCTCCTAAAACAGAAACAGGGTATCACAGGTGGAACAGAATAAGTTTAGCAAGATACCAAGCATTGGTACACAACAAAACCTGTATATCATTTGAGAACTGCAGGACAAACATGGTTTATCTCAACAAGTCTTCTTTAGGTTTCTCCAAGTGAGATATTATCTCACTTCCAACCTCTCCATAAAATTGATAGCTTACACCCCTAGAAAGTTTCTATACTGGACAGCTATGTTAACTAGGAGGGAGGACAATATTCACAGTGTACAAAGTTATGTAGGGGTCAGACCACCTGGAACTGCAGACCATACGCCTCCAACAGGAAAAGAATCAGAGACCCCTCTTTCAGAGGAGGAATGGATGGGACTTTGAGAAAAGGACTGGAGAGTCACAGCATCCTCTAGTTGGAAGTGTTCTTCTAGATTCTTCCACACCCTACCATTATGTAACATTTCAGCATGGGAAGCTCAAGCGTATGCTGCAGCGGCTGTGGCTAGGTTGGCACACACTATCATATGTTCTGGGCATGCTCAAAGGTATGACCATATTGGAGAATGATACATACTGAACTATGCAGGGTATGGAATGAAAACATCACATTCAGTTTTAAAAATCTGGTTTTGGGAACTGCAACTAGGAAGGCAGGGAACAGCAGCAGGGCCTACTACGAACTGTATGTATACAGCTCTTAAAGGTATTACTTGCCACTGGTTGCAAAATATAACCCCATTATTCAACTTGGAGGTATAAACCGAATGGGTGCATCACTGTGACGCCAGGCTCACATCAGAAAGATACTGGGGCCTTGGGCTAGGTAGGAGTCTCCATGAGCCACAGAATACATTAGGAGTTCCTAAAGGAAGCGGAAGCCACCATGGGAAAGAAGAGGTACACTTAAAGTATAAGTGCCCTGGGACAGAGATGGAGGACTCCATAGCCTAAATGTAAAGGCCACACAGTACCCTATCAGACACTACTTAGGTTTATGTCAGTAGCAGACCTTTGTCAGTCATACTGGTTCAGCTGCAGTTGGTTTGTTGCTTAATCTATGAAACTATTTTAATTAGTTAGTCAGCTTGTAAAATGTATTGAATGGTTAACGGAAATTTTAGTAACCAGACTGAAGATACTAAAGCTTAGTACAGATGCAAGTGCAATGTATTTGATAAAAGAACACAGATGTATGCTGGCGGGAGGGGTATTGTCCTACCTTTGAACTGGATGGACCAAATGTATTGCTATATTTAAACATACAATAAAGCTGAGTTTTAAAACATGTCTATTCTTGAATATTCTGTCCTGGCAGAAGAATATATAGTCCCTCTCTGTCCCATGCTGTATTCTCCAAATATCCTCGAATCCCACCTGTTTAATAACGGATTGAGTGTCCTGGATACCTACCTATTGATAACTGTATTTTGCAATGATCTGTCTACTTTAGGCACCACAACACAATTAAACTCTCCTCCACAACAGTGTGCTGTACTGGCAGTTGTATTACTTTCCCTGCTTCCTTAAAAGTCTCCACCTCCAAGTTTGGGGCATACACATTAAATGAAAATTACCTACTCACTGTAATTCTTGATGTTCTAGGAATATCTTCACCATTTCACTGATGGGTGTGAGTCAGAGGTGCTAGGACCGTGTGGAGCCAGAAATGTTGACGAGGCTGGCACTGAGGTAAGCTGCGTGCATGTGCGGCACTGCAAGACTGGCTCTCGCTGCATGGCTTATGTCAGCACCAGCCCTCAACCACCTCAGTACATTTTTACATAAGAGGTGCAGCATGCCCTAACTAGCATAGAGAACTAAACCTAAGGGCATAAGATAGCCTTGTGACCTGTGTAAGAAGGGTTAGAAATCAGTAACACAGCGTCTTCACAGCACAGACCAAGAACAAGGGTGGAGACCAATAAACAGACTGGAGTGAGGCTGCGGTATGGGGGTTGGCATTTGAATGAATGGTGAAGATATTCCTAGAAGATCAAGAATTACAGTGAGTATTTAATTTTATATCTTCCAGGAATCAGTCTTCACCATTGAGTCATACTGATGGGTCAGATTGACAAGCACAGACAAAATCCCTAGACTAGGGTGGTAGGAGCTGAGGCTCACTCAGAACAGAAGCACATTCAGGGTAGTCCTGCCAAGGTGGCATGCTATCTGGCATGGACATCCAAGGCATAGTGCTTAGCAAAGTGTGCACTGTGCTCAAGCTGCAGCTCTGCAAATATCACCAATATGTATACAGTGAATCTCTGCCAGGGACATAGCTGTTCTGGTGGGTGGTCACATACCTAACCTCCCAATTTGACCTGTGCCATGGCATAAGCAGTGGCATAGGCAGTTCACAATTCAGGCAGAAATGTCCTTGATTATAAAAGGCTGCCCCTTCTGATTGGGATCAAGGAGACAAAAGAGCCATTTGGATTTCTTGAATTCCTTAGTTCTGTCCAGGTATACATACAGACCCTGTTAACATCCAGAGGATGTAGGTGTGTTCTCCCTTACTCTGCAAGTTAGCAAAGTAGGTAGGTGGCACTAGCGACTAGTTCAGTTGGAACTCCGACACCACTTTTGGTAGGAACATAGGGTGTGTGAAAAGAACTACCTTGTCCTTGTGCGAAAACAGTATACAGGGCATCTGTGACCAAGGCATGGATTTCAGACACCTGTGAGCAGAGGCAATGATCACTAGAAAAGATGCTTTCCAAGTCAAAAGTTTAGCTCACATGTTCCATGGGGCTCAAAAGGCTTGTGAGTGAGCATATCCGGCACAAGGTTGATATCCATAGCCACCAGCTTCCTAATGGGAGGTCTTGTGTGTAAAATTCCCTTAAGGAACCTCTTGAAAGGTGGCAGCTGTGCTGGGTAGAGGTACCGATGGGCTTGTGGTATACAGAGATAACATGCAAGTGAACCTTGACTGTGGAATACCACAAGCCAGCACCAGAAAGGTCAATCAAGTACTCAGAACCCTGTCTTGGGGGCACTGAAAGGAGTCCATGCAAGTTTTGGAGCATCAGCTAGTAGTCTTTTCCACTGGGCTGTGTAAGTTTTCCTAGTGGAAGGTTTATGGGCAGCATTAAATATTTCACAGACCCTCTGAGATACCTTGTACCTGTTCACTTCTAGCTCTTCAGGGGCCAGGCCAGAAGATGGGAGTGCAGGTTGGGATGGACCAGATGACCCTGAGTCAGTAAGTCAATCATGAGTGGAAGGATCTTGGTTTGCTTACTGATATCTGTTCAACTGAGGAAACCACATTTGCGAGGCCAGCAGGGGCTACCAGTATCATCTTGTCCCCTGCACCTCCAGTTTAAGCAAGACCCTCTGCACTAGAGGAACTGGAGGCAATATATACAGAAATAGATTTTGCCATTGCAGTCTGAATGCAACCTGACAGAAAATGCCAGATCTTGGATTTCTGGAGCAGAATTGAAGCAGTTTTGTGTTGAGTGGGGATGCAAAAGGTCCACATTGGAGGATCGTAGACCATACAGAAAACCTTGCATCTCCAAGTCATTGATGTGGAGATGAGTCTCTGGCAGATCCCAGACACCTTGTGTTTGGAGGCCCTGGCAGTGGGCACCCACCATAGCAGGGAGACATCCATGGTGAGTCACCTGAGGTTCCGGTTGGGAGAAGGAAAGCCCTGGAGAAGACTGTCCTCCACAGACCACATAGAAACATAACATAGCAACATAGACTTTGACGGCAGATAAGGACCACTTGCCCACCCAATCTGCCCATTTCCTACCTACTGGATAAGCTGCAGATTCTAGTTAACCAACAGCCTACTTCCTGCAACCCCACTATAATTGCCTTGTGTCTGTCCCATGCATGTTTGAATTCCCCACTGTTTTAGACCCAACGACCTCCTCAGGAAGGCTGTTCCATGTATCCACCTCTCTCCGTGAACAAAAATTTCCTCACATTACCCTGAGCCGTCCCTCCTCTATCTTTAATTGTGCCCCTTGTTCTTACATCTACTTTTTCTTAAAGATGCTACCCTCTGGACTTTGTTGATTCCCTTGAGGTACTTGAATGTTTCTATCATGTCCCCTGTCCCTCCTTTCATCAAGTATATATATATAAGCTCTCTCAGTCTCTCTTCATATGGTTTCTGCCACAGACCCTGCACCATTTTAGTTGCCCTCCTCTGGACTGCTTCCATCCTGTCTATGTCCTTGCATAGATGAGGTCTCCAAAACTGCACACAGTGCTCAGATGGGTCTCACCAACTGTCTGTACAGGGATAACCACTTCCTTTTTCTACTTGTGGCCCTTCCTATGCATCCCAGTATCCCCTGGCTCTCCTTACCGACTTTTCACATTGCTTACCCACCATTAGGTCATCTGATAGGACTACTCCCCGGTCCCTTTCCATTTTGTTGTTGTTAGTACCTCCCCTGCTATTGTGTACTCTTCTCCTGGGTTTTGTTTCCCAGGTGCATTACTATACTTCTTTGCATTGAATCTAAGTTGCCATATGTCTGACCATTCCTCCAACCTTGCCAAGTCCCTTCTCATCTTTCTATGGTGACCGGGATATTGGGCTTGGTCACTCATATAGGGTAGGCCAGAGGATGCAGTTCTTGTGACCACTGAGCACTGAGCATCCTCTGAGTTGTTCTGCTTGTGGAGCATGCCAGGGCACTGTGGACACTGAGGAAGGCTATCAGACCCAGCATGTGTTGTATGGAGTGGGCTTGGAACAGATTTGTGCTTCACTCTGTAGCATGCTATTTGCAGGGTTGCCTGCATTCTGTTATCTGGAAGGAAGGCCTGGGCCTTGATTTTATCCATTGGAGCCCCTATGGACAGCAACTGTCATGGGGGTGGAGTTAAAGACTTCTGTAGATTCAGCAGAACCCTCATGAAGGTAAGGAACTGCAAGGATGTGGCCACTGCCTGTTCCATCTCCTGCCTGGATTGACTAGCTATGAGCTAATCATCCAGGTACAGAGTAAATTGAGTCCTTGTTTTCTGAGGTGTGCGGTGAGTACTGTGAAGTACTTTGTAAAGACTCGAGGCACGAGGAGAGCCCAAAGGGCTGAACTGGTAATGCTGACCCAGCATAAAAATAAGAGGTATCTGTGGTGACTGGGTGCACCAGCAATGCCAGTATGCATCCTGCATATCTAGGAAGCTAACACATCATATCTGAAACACATCAGCATGGTCAGACACTGGATCTGATTTTCTCACTGGGACGTGACATTAGTGTGGTCAAGATTGATCCAGTCGTTTGGTTGGATCATCATGCAGTTAAGTGCAGTGTGGGGTCCCCTGTTCTATTACCCTTCTGTGGAGACTATCCGGTGCTACCCTAAACATAAATTGGAGCCTTGCAAACTCCAGGAGGCACTGGATATCTCTGGTATGCTGTTAGCCCATGCACAAGATCCAGAGGTGGCTGCGGAGTACTATAATGTGGTGCTTACAACTGCCCTGGACTCTATTTACCACGGTACTGTGCTGAACTGCAGAGGCTGAAGACAAAGAGCATAGGTTGTAGCATTCCTGGAGAATTTCCAGAGCTATGGAAGATAGACTGGCATTGAGAATTCATTATGCTGAATATCAATGGGTAATTGACCTGAAAAGACAGAATTTCTGTCACAGTCAGTTGCTGCAGTGAAGAGTTATGCAGCCCAGCTCTTTAGTATTGTGGACATCTTAAATCTCTCCTGTCTGCAGTCCATGAGAGCTACTTCTGCAGAAAGGTGGGAGTTTGGATTTTTTTGCAGAAAAGCATCAGCCATTAGATCAGGTATTTCTTCTAGCAGCCTGGCATGTCCTGAGGGTGGTCACACCTATGGCGATGTCGATCTGCCTGCCTGAGATGAGTTTTGACTGGCATCTGAGGCTGAGATCCTCTGGGTGGTTTTCAATTTGCATCCCACAAACTGTGATAGGACCTGGGTCCAACGTGGCTGATTATCAACTGAACTGAATTCTTAGGTTCAGTTTTCGCTGAATCGTGAATGGGTCCTTGAGGAGGTGTCTTTCCTTCGGTCTAAAAGGCCATGGCCAATTCCTTCTAAAAACATATTTGGACCCTGACATGCTAGCGAATTGCAGGCTGGTCTCCAACCTTCCTTTTTAGGGAAGGTTATTGAGAAGGTGGTGGTTGAGCAACTAATGGATTGCCTGGAGTCTCTTTCAATCTATGAACTCTCCAGTCTGGTTTTCAGCCTCAGGACAGCACTGAGATGACTTTTTCAGGGTGACTCATGATCTTCTCATTGCAAGATATCAAGGGCTATGTTCAGTCTTCATGCTCTTGGACCTTTCATCGCCATTTGACACAGTGGATCATGGGGTGCTGTTGGCTCACCTGAGGAATTATATGGGCCTCATCAGCACAGTTTTGTATTGGTTTGGGTCATACTGAACTGGGAGGATGCAGCAGGTGGCCCGGCAATTTTACCTTGGAGCCATCTGTGTGGTCCTGCAGTGTTCCTCAACGTTTCATCCTCACCCCATGCTATTCTCTGTGTATATGCCTACAAGGGAGATCATAAGATGGTACAATATGGGTTTCACTGCTATGCAGATGATACCCAGTTGTACCGTCCTGTGTCCCTGATGATACATCTGCGTCTTTGGTGCTGAGCCACTGTCTGAAATTAATGACTGGATGGCCTCAAACTGGTTATGTCTTAACCTAGGCAAAATGGAGGTCATGGTTATTGAACCTGGTCACCAGGGCTTCTCTGGGATGATGGATATGGCTCTCCCTATATTAGGCAATCATTCCTCGTGTAGCTAGTGCAGTTAGGGATCTCAGGGTCATTTTGGATGACAGATTGACATTTGAACAGCAGGTGTTTTTGTTGTCCAATCTAGCTTCTTTCATCTCTGGAATATTGCCAGGATCTGGACGTATTTAGCGCAGGATAACCTAGCAATGATTATCCATGCTTTCATCGCCATTAGGTTGGATTACTGTAACGCTCCATACCTAGGGCTGTCTGGAGGTTTGATGCGTTGACTGCAGCTAGTCCAGAATGCTGCAGCCCAGCTGTTGGCAGGTTCTTCACCGAGGATCACATTACTCTGGTCCTGCATGCTCTGCACTGTCTGCTTTATCATTTGCGCATCACCTTCAAGACTTGCTTGTTGACATACAAGGCCCTATGTGGTCTGGAACTGGACTACTCAGAAGAGCTTCTGATTCCATACCACCCAGTCTGCCCTCTTTGTTCCACCAATGCTGGTTTGTTGGCTGTCCCTCCAGTGAGGCTTAAATCATCAGGTGATAGAGCCTTTGGAGTGGCAGTCTCTTCTATGGAATTCTCTCCTCACTACCTTCTCTCCACCAACATGGTGGAGGCCTTTAAAGCCTCATTGAAACTTTCTTGTTTGAGCAAGCTTTTAATATGACATGATCTGATTTTATCTTTAACTATCACTTAATTTTGTATTTTATTTGTATTTGATTGGTATCTAACTCTGTAAAGCACTCAGAGCCCTTTGTTAGATTGAGCACTATATAAATACATTTGCCTTGCCTTGCTTTGTCTTACAGTCCTGAGGTTTTAGGAAGGAAGCAGAGACCCTAGAGTAATCATCTTGAATTTCTCTTAATCCAAGAACTTGTTCATGTTTCTGAGGTCGAGAATGGGAACATGCCCCTGATTTCTTTGGAACTAGGAAGTAGTGGGAGTAGAAGCCATGTTTCATTCTGACTCTGGCACTACCTCCACTGCCCTGTTGCTCAGAAGGCCTACAAACACCTGGGCAAGAGCTCAGATATATGGGCTAATAAGAGAGTTGCCTTCTAGGTGGATAGTCTGGAGGATTTCACTGAAGTCCAGGAATATCTCTCTTGGAGGATCCTGAGGACCCACATGTCCATCATGATGGACTCTCATTGATGTAGAACTGGATCAGGCACCCCTTTACTGGGCAGGAGAGGTCTGCCTCAGAAAGCTGAAGCAGGACACCAGGACTGGAGCTTCAGAGGGTGGTACTTGGTGCTTTCAGTGTCTGTACCTTCAGCTGTGCCTTCTTTTGAGGCTGGGGAGGTTGAGATTTGTTTTGGGTGCCCATGCCTTTTTCATGAAGGACTGTTGGTTCTGAAAGAAACCACATCCCGTGCCCTCTGAGGGTTAGCAGAAATGGGTCTGGAAGTATTAATGTTCATTCTAGTTTTCTGAAATACCTCAAGAGACTCTCTACTTGCTGTCCAAACAGGTAAGGGTCATCAAGGGGATGTTCATTACCTGTTGCTGAACATCTTGAATAAAAACAGAAGTACAGAAATGGGTCTGGCAGTATAGCCTAGAGGTTAGAGTAACCAGCTGTGAATGAGCTTGGTATATCCAGCAGACAGATCTGGTTTGATTCCACAACCTCCACTTGCACATTGCATGACTCTGAGTAAGCCACTTAATCTCCCCAGTGCTCCCAGGTCACCCTTGAGAACAAGTACCTGTGCCTAGTGGGCCTTACCTGGTTACCATAAAATAAACATAACCAGGAATGCCTTTTGATACAGATGCCTGCTGCAGCAGTTGGGAGGCAGTATCAAAGGCATCCATAGCTGCTGAGCTGATGACTGTTAGACTCAATACCATAAGTAGCAGTCTCCAGAATCTTCTGTTTAGTTTCAGAGTCTGGCAGGGACTCTGACAGAGACCTAAGTGAGCTGCAAATGGTATACACATATTTGGAAAAATGCCGTTGGTCTGTAGCTAGCAATCCACATGTTAAGGGTAGCTGCATGCAAACCTGCTTGCCCATAGCGTCAGTCTTGTGTGACTCCTTGTTAAAGAGGTAGTCTGGCCAAAATTTCTAGAATCAGTAAATTTTAATTTGAATCAGTATATCTCCAGTCAACCTCATATCAAAATGAGATCTCTAAGTGACTTTGTTTAAAAGTTACAAGTCATTTTGTAACCCTAAATTTACTGCCTGTTCAAAAAGCTAGTTTCAGTAAAGAGCTACTGATGATGTCACAATCAGAACTCACAGCCTAGTCCTTCTTGCAAACTACCTTACAAGACATTTCTCCACATTACATAAAACTGCAGTTGTATTAAACATCTGGAAAAGGAAAGTTGATCTATGGTGAGCCAGGCATGCATTTTCATAATGTGTAGATGCAAGGTACAGTACTTAAGAATGTGACGGGGTGGAAATACAGTGGCAAACATGGCTTTAGAATGACAAAAAGTGCAATTTTATAATAGTGCAGGGATGAGATTTAAAATGTCACCAGACTGTGACTGTGGAATGCAGCAATGACACCATCTCAGAAAGTACTGTAGGTGAGACACACAATTCTGGAAAGTGGCAGGATGCTAACATTCTTAATGTGGCAGTGTCATATAGTTTTAGAATGTGGCAGAGATACACAATTTTGAAATGCTGGAGGCATAGTTGTGAAAGGTGATAGGGATATGTAATTTAGTAATTTGTCTTGGATGGATTAATTTGGCATGTGGTGTAGTGATGCAAAATTTCAAAGCGTGTTGGTATGCTTGATTTCAGATTGTGGTGGCAACACTGAATTTCAGATATGGTGGACACAAAATTTCAGAAAGTAGCAATGATACCATTTCAGAATCTGGAAGCCACATGTAATTTCAGAATTAGGCAGGGATGCATAGTTTTAGTATGTAACTTGAGCATGCAATTTTTAATGTGGCAGTGACACATCTTCAGAATCGTGGGGATGTGCAATTTCGAATATGGTGGGAATGCATATTTTCAGAATGTGACAATGACAGGTAATACTGGAGCATGGAAGTATACACACAATTTCAGAATGTGGCAGTGATACACAGTTTCAGAATTTGTCAGCGATGCACTGTGACAGGGTAGAATAGGACCCTGTCCCAGTTGTTATGGAGAAAGTGTTTAAATGTGGGGATCTGTTCTATTCTTTCCTTTTCTGTCTCTTGTCTATCTGGTTGCGCTATCAAGTTTTCCTGTGAGACCTCGGATTTGATCACCCCAACAGTCTGCAATCATTTGCCTCTCATTATCTCTCAGTCTTCCCTTGCTGTTTGTCTTTTCCCCTTGCATATCTGCTTGATATAAAAATATATGCAAATCAGTATGTGGAAATGTAACTGATATTGGGATCCTCTGTACAGAAACTATATAGTGTTAGTTTTGAAATGTATATAATTATAGTTTTTATTTTATTTGTATTAAAAGAGAAAGGTCATGACCACAATACATTACAGACAATTACTATGTTAGTCTGTCTTTTCTACATTTTCTGTCCACATTTGATTAAAACATATATTCCCTTTAAAACCTCATGATTCCTCATAACTCCTAAGGGGAAGATTCCAAACTTAGTCCAGAGTTCTCCCTCCCCATCTCCTTTCATCTCATCCATCTCCAATCATCCAGGTATAAAATCTGGGTCTCTGCTGGAAATGTAAAATACCCATGGTCTCACAATAGCTCAGCCTGTGGGGCTTTGTTGTGTATTTTAGCGTAATAGTCTCCAAATAATAAATGTTAGATACTATCTTGTTCCAGTCCACTATGGTCGGAACTATCTCTGACATCCATCATCTTGTTATAGCCTTTCTGGCAGCCGCGAGTAAATGGGTAGCAAAGTTTTGTGCCAGGCTGGGGTATGGGGAAAAATTGGCAAGAGAACCATTTCAGCAGTCAACTCGATTCTTCTCCCAGACAGTCCGACATTGCCTGTTGAAGATTACATCAATATGGCATTAATAGGGGCATGACCAAAAGATATGAGCAAGGCCAGCTAACTGGTATCCACAGATCTCCAGGATCTGCCATAGGAGGAAGGAGATATTTGATTAGAATAGTTGGTTACCTAAAAAGTACTCTGCATTTCCAAGCAAATTCCTCCAAACACCTGAATGACTTATCTTACGAGCCATAGGTGAAGCCCGAAGCCAATCCTGTTTGGAGATTTCAATTTCTAAATCTCAACCCCAGCTTCTCAGGATAGAAAGTGATGAGTCACCCATTCCCTGGCATAAGATCTGGTAAATATGGCCTACTAGATGTTCCCAGTGCTGACCAGCTATGGTGTCCTCTAGGAGTTTCAAACTTTGGAACTGGATTGGGCATCTGTAATGTTATATCCCTTTGTCTTAAAAGACAGTTTTTAACCTAGGTATATCTATAGATGTCCCTTCAGGTAAACCATAGTCTCTGTGTAGTGTTTCAAACTGGACAATGCCCTTCTCTGTTATAAATTGTCTATAGAATTGAAGTCTCACCCTCCTCCACCTAATAAAGGTGTGATCTAATGTGGCTGGGATAAAAGAACCATTCTCAGAGATCAAAGTAAATGGAAAAAAATCTTTAAAACCTTTATTTTTCTTTAGATGGTACCATTGTGTTAAGATTTGAGCTGTGAAGGGTGTAAAGTCCCTCAGGTGTGGGACCTTGTCCACTGAGGCCATGGTAATTTTCAAAATGTTATATAAATCATTAATGGCAAACTCCATATCCTTCCAAGGAACCTCTACAGAAGGGAAAGACACTGTATTAGGATCTTGATAAAGGATGCCAAAGTGTACAGCCTTAAGTTGGGAAGGTTTACTCCTCCCTATGTCAGTGGAAGTTGCAGTAAGGTCATCCATACCCAAGATTTCTGACCATGCCAAATAAAATTAGAAATTATTCTATCCCATGACTTAAAGTAAAAATTAGCAGGAAGGTTGGAATATTTTGGAACAGATATAGCAATTTTGGAAAGATGATCATTCTGATGGACTCTATCCTCTGAAAAAGTTCAAGGGCAGAGATGACCAGATCGTCAATTCTGATTGAATTTGTATCGACCAAGGTTCACAATTTAACAACTCTACATTTCTAAATGTTTTGGAATTATTATACCCAGGTATTTAATTTGTGTTTTATACCATTTTTAATGGATATTTGTTTTTAATGTTTGGGTTGGGGAAAGTTTAAAGCTAGCAAGTCTGTTTTGGTGATATTTAAAACAAATCCTGATATCTCAGAAAAAGTGTCAGGGAGTCCCACAGGGCAGAGAGGAAGTCTCTGGAGAGACGGCTGAAACCAAAATATTGTCAGCAAATAAAGCCACCTTGTATTCCTCTGTCCCATAGGAATCCCTCCACACCTACATTCCTCTGAATTAGCTCAGCTAGGGTTCCACATAAAGGGCAAATAGTAGGGGGACAAAGGATACCCTGTCTTGTTCCCTCTGTATGGGTATTAGTTGGGATAATGAGCCATTAATTCTAACGTAGGCCTTAGGAGACGAATATATGTTCCTTAGGCATGCTGAAAAGGAATCTGGAAATGCAAATTTGGTCAGGGCTGCCATAGAAAATCCCATCCCACCTTGTTGAATGCTTTGTCTGCATCAAGACTAATTATAATAGAGGGATCTTTCGGGCCTGAAGATGTTCCATAATAAGAAATAATCTATGGAGATTATCTGAGGTACTTCATGGTTTCTACAAAGCCCACCTGATCTTTATGTATTAAATCTTGTAGGATAGGTTCCAGTCTTTTGGCCCAAATGGCCATAAATATTTTATAATCTATGTTTAGGATAGAAATTGGTCGATAAGATTTGGGAAGGTGGGATCTCTTCTCGTTTAAGTAACAGAGTTAAATAGCGTAATTCCAAGATGGAGGAGGAGTCTCCCTCAAAGACTGTCTTGCAGGCTGGAAGAAAGCTAGGTAATAGTTGAGGAATAAACATTTTGTGCCATTCTGGACGAAACCCATCCGGACCTGGGCTTTTCTGAGGTTTAATTCTTTTACCTGATAAAGTATCTCTTCAGGTCTAATCGGTCTTTGTAATTGAGAAATCTGAGTTTCCAAAGTTTAGGTAAAGGATTTGATCTAAAACTCCTGTATTCTATGTTTGTGTTCTGGGGTGGAGGCGGGGCTGTATAAAGATTTATAAAATTGTTTAAAGGTTTGTTTGATTTGGTTCTCTTTATATGTGATTGAGCCACTAGGTTGGGATTTTATTTTTAAGATAGTGGAAGCTTTTTATTGGCCCTCAGTTTCCTTGCCAAGTTTCTTGCCCTTTGCCCCCTTCATAATTGTATTGTCTTAGATATGCCATTTGTTGGAAGGTTTTGTAATCCATAATGTTTTGTATCTCCTGTTTTAAGCTTCTTATCCGTCTCTGGAAGTAACATCTCCTTCTCTATATAAAACTGATATGAAGACAGAAGATCTAAGAATTTTAACCCGGCATTTTGTTTTTTAATTTCCAGGAGGTATATTCTAAAATCTCCTCTCAGTATGGCCTTCAATGTATCCACTGATAGCACCAGAGACTTCCGGGTCAGATTCTCTTGAATAGCCTGGGAATATGTTTCCTCATGGCATCAAGGAACTCCTGATCTTTTAAAAGCAATGTATTAAATCTCCAAGTTTTAAATTTTGCTGTTTCCCTAAGTTTATTTTTAGAATCTGGGGATTATGATCAGATAGTATTCTTGGTTCAATTATCATATCCTGAATTAATGTAAGGTGTTTCCCGAGATAAAAAATAATCCAGCCTGGAATATGTTCTATGGGCGTCGAAAAGAAAGTATATCCTGGGACTGTTGGGAAAGTCCTCCAAACATCTTCAAATCCTAAATAAGCCAAAATGTTTTTAAATGTTTTCCTGTATGGATAAGCTATTGGATTTGGATTAGATGAATCTATATGGGATCTAATGTCAGATTCAAATCCTCCCATGATTAAAATTCCTTTATATTTTTCCGTCACCTTATGAAGGAATGATCGAACAACCGGAAGTGGAGTTTGTGGAGTAAATAAGCATTAACTAAAGTTACAGTCTGTGAATAAATTCTTCTGGTCAGTATCACAAATCTGCCCTGTGAATCTGAATAGGACTCTAAAACTTCAAATGGGGTAGAGACCGGTATCAAGATAGCTGTTCCTCTTATGTTTTTTTTTGGGAGAGGAGGCAATACCTGTATCTGCCCCACCAATGTAGCTTAGAATGTTCTGACTGGGAGAGATGGGACTCCTGTAGGAAAAACAAATCTGCTTTCTGCTTACATAGATACTGCATAATTCTATACCTTTTCACAGAGGAATGCAATCCATTCACGTTTAATGACAGAATCTTATTGGGATGTTAGTCATTTGTTATCTAAGAGTTATCACTTTTATAAAGGAAGGACATTGTCCAGTTTCAGAGAATATTGCATGCATTTGATTGTATTTGGAGTATTCTTTCCTCCATACTCTGGTGGCCCTAAATGGCCAAACTCAACATCTCTAGAGATAAAGGAAATTTCTTTGTCTACTATCTTTCCAGAAACCACAAGTCCAACCTTTTCTGAGGACAGCAGTGTCAAATCTAGATTTGTGTCACCCTCTCTTCAATTTTAACTTAGTCAGAAAAAAATAACCCATTAATTTAAATAACAGTTGAAAACCCTTTGTCCCCTTATCGAGGAAACTATATACATTTGGTCTTCCATTTGTGTGGAACAAAACATCTCCCACTTTGTCCCAGACCTATACAATCTTTGGTCCAGGGAGTCAGGCAACACTTCTCTTGACAGAGTGTGGACCTGTCTGAGGGAGGAGCTCTCTAGAACAGGCACAAGAATTCTGTACTATTCCTGTATTGGTTGGTTAATGGGCATCGAAATCTCAGTTAATCCGAATAAAATATTTGTTTGAACCTTAAACCATCTCGTCCGATTCCTCTTTTCTAAATCTAATTAAATTATCTGTATCCCTTATCATTTATTTACTATCTAGTTCTCCCACCCTATTATGCATAGAATCTTTCTAACTAAATTCAGCTTTTGATACATGTATCTCAGTATTTTCCATCAATAGAAAACAATATTGATTCCTAATTCAAATAGTATGTAGAATCGAGATGACATTTCCCAACACTTGTCCCTCCACCCCTCTGAGGAGGAAGAACCACCCTCAGTACTCCCTCCTTCCCTCCTTTAAATCAAAAACATTCAATTTCCCATCCTGAGTCCCCCTCCTGTCCCCAGACTGCAACCTCCCACAATGTCTCCCCCAGGAGAATAATCATTTCATGTCCTTTCTCTTAAAAGTTTGTCTTGTCCTCCAGTGATAAGAATGGAGTCAAATCTAGGTTTTATAGTACTGGATTTGAATCCTGTATTTCCATCCCTGAGTTTATCCATAGGAGATCTTCCATACCAATCAGAGGAACACATGGGGAGAGGGGCCAATATCCGAAATGAGGGATACCGGGGAGAAAAGGCAATCTCCATGTCCTGCTGTCTATTTAGCCCAGTATAGAGGGCCTTTTATTGCATGAGGTTCCTCTAAAGGAGATGCTCCTCCTTAACCCCGTTGTTCCCAACAGATTCAGAACTCAGGGGTTACCTTCTGGGATGACGGAGGGAGGGGAGAGAAAGGCAACCTCCATATCTCACTAACCATCACGCCCTACACCTAGGGGCATTTTTAATGTGAAATTCCTGTGGAGATGCCCTCCTCAACCCCCTACCCTCCAAACAACCCAGATGTTGGTGGCTCACTCAGGCCTCCTCTATTCCCCATCTTGGTTTATTCTCCTCCTTTAAGCCTTCATGATTTCTTACCGGTCTCTACCGTAAGGAAAGTGCAGCCAAAATAGCCCCCTCCACCCTGTTACTCTCAAGCCAAGTCACGTTTGGACCATGGGGAGGGGAGGAGGGAAACATGCTCACTATTCAATCCCGGAATGGAAAGGGGGAGCAAGGCACCTGCTGGGAAATCGCTGAGAAATTGCAGTCCCTTCCCTTTGATGAGCTAAGATTAAATGTAGTTCCAGTCTTAGTTAGTAGTCCTCATTCCTCCAACCCTTAAATGCTTTAGTTCTGGGCCACGCTAATCTCTCCTCTCTGGCCACCTCCCCATCTCTCAGTTAAACCTGTACAGTCTGAAGAGTTGTATTCCTTAAATTCTGTATCTTATCTAGTATTGTCTGTAGTCTCTGGTCACCTATTTCCATTCTGGACACTCCTCTATTTCAGGCCTGGTCGAAATGTTCTGGTCTCTCGTTGCCATCTTTGGTATTTCTTTCACATCTAGAATTCTCTCTGCAAAAGATCCAGTCTGGCCTCCGATGCTGACTGATATGTCATGGGGCCTCCCGGAACTGAACCACCATTTTGCAGGGTATGGAGTACGAAATTTAAGTTCTTTGCTCTAAGGGATGGAAATAGCAATGTGTACTCCTTCTCATATGTTGTGTAGACGGGCATAGTTGTCATGAACAACCAGGCCTTTGTTAACAGCTGGTCTTTTGATAAAAGCTAACAAATTGCATCACAAAAGATCTGGGGTGAGCAGAGCTTAGAAGGTGAGGGCCTAACGCTTTATATGCCCTTTCTATGTCCAGTTGATATTCAGGATCCAAATCCAGTGTTTGTCACAACAGCATATCAGCAAAGGTGACTGGATCATTGCCCTCCTCTCCTCTGACAATCCGAACATTCATATATTTTTCCATCTGCCTCTGTTCTCCATATCCTCCAACCTAGTTGATGTGTGCAATTGTCCATCTGCTAATGCATAAACTGCTTTCTCTATGATCGATATTTTGTTTAAATTAGTTGTAGTCTGGGTTTCCATCTCAGCAGTTCTAGATTGCAGCTCTGTCAATTCTGTTCGCATATCTCAAAGGGCCTCTCTCATCTCTGACCGAATTAGTTATTGCTGCCAAAATAGTTTCAGAGTTAGGAAGATCTGGATTTTGTTTCTTCTTTCTCTATCTCTTCTACCCTTTTAGATTCTGACTGTGGGAGAGTGGACTGGTTAGAGTCAGAGCTTTGTATCTCATTTTCATCTTCATCTGGTAAATCTCTAAGCTGTTGAAAATAGTTACGTCTATACTGAGCCATCTCCACATTGCCCCGTCTCAGTAGCTGATTTATTTCTTTGTTTGTTCTTCAATCTCTCTTCTCTGTTCCTTTCAAGTTGTTATTGTTCATAAATACTTGAAAATCAATACCGTAAGGGAGATTCTGCTGTAAATGCGAGCACGGGGTGACAGCTGAGATCTGTTGCATCCTCACAGTGCCATTTCCCAACTGGAAGTCCATAATTATAGTTTGAGATGATTGAAAAAGCTATTAGAAAAAGAGGTTACCTGAGTGCATTTTTAAGCCTTTGCAAGAGCTGTGGAAAGGGTGCCTTTGTTCTGGGACATTGTGTTCTAGCTGCACATACCTGATATTTACAAGAACAGGATGCTTGTTAAGAAGGGGTTGTTGCAAGGACTTATAAAAGACAGAGCTGCAATTGCTTGCAAAATGGACACACAGAGATTGAAGGAAAACTCTGATGAATCTGCTGTTTATTTGTCCTTTGTAAATAGTTATTCTGAACAAGTTTTTTTATGTTACTGCTAGTGTAAATAAATAATTTTGTGAAATTCTACAACTGTTCCTGTTTTTTTTCCTATGCTTCCTGACCTGTGCCTTGATGGCAGATGGTGTCAGTCTAAATGGGATTTACGCTGTGCATACTCTAAGCCAGGGTTTTGTGCATGGGTACTGGACCTAGTACCAGGGTAGCACAGAGAAAGGTATGGATCCTGCAGCAGCAAGTCCATGAGTGGTTACCAGGAGAATGGCAGCCAAATTAGCAGAGACAGAAGTCCAAGCTGAGAGTGTACAGCCAGCACAAGTTATGGAAAAAGAACAGGCAGTGACAGAACTCGAAAGCCTGATGGACTTTTTCAAATGGTGGGCTATACAACAAAAGAGACAGAGAAACAGAGGAGAGAAGTGATGCAGCGACAGGAGCATCAGATGAGAGAAGAGGTGCAGCGACTGGAGTAGCAATGGTTGGATGCCTTGCTGGCTATCAAAGGCAGAGGATCTGGCACAGATCCAGATGAGCAACAAAACACAAGCAACTTAAAAGCCATTAAACTTGCAAGTTGTGTCCCTCAGATGATATTGAGGTATACCTGACAACTTTTGAAAAATTTGCCACAGCCTGCTAATGGCCAAAGCAGCAATGGACAGTCAGACTGGCACCCTACCTGATGGGGAAAGCCCAACTTGCCTACAGCTATATGGACACTGCACAGTCAGAAAACTATGACCTTGTGAAAACTGAAATCCTGAAAAGGTATGACATCTCAGGAGACCTCAGGCAGAGATTCCGATCTCTGAAGTACATCTCAGTCGATAACTTCTCTCTGTTGGCTTAACCAAATGAAAGATAAAAATTCCAGAATCACAAGGTGGTACCTGACACTACAGCCTTTTAAATTCAAGGTGATACACAAATCTGGTAAAGAGAATAGCAATGCTGATTTTCTTTCATGTTATGGGTCAGGAATTGAGGGTTCTGAAGGCTGAAAACAAATGTGAGTTTAAACTTTACTATTTGCTGTACTGTTATAGAAAAATGAATAATGCACATGTGCTTAATTTCTGAAAATTAGACACTAATGTTACAGAATTAATATAAAGTTTTGGAAACCTGTATGATAAAACAGGTTCCCTCTTAGAGGAGGGTGTATGTGACAGGGTAGAATAGGACCCTGTCCCAGTTATTATGGAGACAGTGTTTAAATGCCGGGATCTGTTCTATTCTTTCCTTTTCTGTCTCTTGTCTATCTGGTTGAGCAACCAAGTTTTCCTGTGAGACCTAGAATTTGATCACTCTGACAGTCTTGCAATTATTTGCCTCTCGCTATTGCTCAGTCTTCCTTGCTGTTTGTCTTTTTCCCCTTGCATATCTGCTGATATAAAAATATATGCAAATCAGTATGTGGAAATGTAACTGATATTGGGATCCTCTGTACAGAAATTATATAGTGTTAATTTTGAAATGTGTATAATTATAGTTTGAGATGATTGCAAAAAGCTATTAGAAACAGGAGGTAACCTGAGTGCAGTTTTAAGCCTTTTGCAAGAGCTGTGAAAAGGGTCCTCTGTTCTGGGACATTGTGTTCTAGCTGCATGCCTGATACTTACAAGAACAGGATGCTTGTTAAGAAGGGGTTGTTGCAAGGACTTATGAAAAGACAGAACAGCAATTGCTTGTAAAATGGACACACAGAGATTGAAGGAAAACTCTGATGAATCTGCTGTTTATTCTACCTTTGTAAATAGTTATTCTGAACAAGTTTATTTTTTTTTATGTTACTGCTAGTGTAAATAAATATGTTTTGAGAATTTTATAACTGCTCCTGGTTTTCCTATGCTTCCTGACCTGTGCAGCGATGACATGCACAATTTTGGAATGTAGCAGTGACACTCAGTTTTGGAATGTGGCAGTGATGCACAGTTTTAGAATGTAGCGGTGATGCAAATTTTGGAATGTGATGGTGATGTGCAATTTGAATGTAGCGATAATGCACAGTTTTGGAATGTAGCTGATGTGTGTTTCAGAATGTGGCGATGTGCAATTTTGGAATGTGGCAGTGCCATGTGACTTCGGAATGTGCGGCAACTTCGAAATGTGGCAGTGACTTCAGAATGTGGATATGACGTACAGTTTCAGAATGAGGTGATGATGAACACTTATGCAGTTTTGGAATGTGGAGGAACCATGCAAGTTCGGAAAGTGTGGCAGTGCTGCGTGACTTCAGAATGTGGCAGTATGACTTTGGAATGTGGCGGCACCACATGACTTTGAAATGTGGCAGCTGCATGACTTCAGAATATGGTGGTGACATGCAACTTCAGAATGTGGCGGTGGTGCATGACTTTGGAATGTGGCAGTGATGCATAACTCAGATGTAGCGGTGACACATGACTTCCGGAATGTGGCGATGGCGCATGACTTGAATGTAACGTGATGATGACTTTGGAATGTGGAGGTGGCCACAACTTCAGAATGTAGCAGTGATGCATGACTTCAGAATGTGGCGGTGATGCATGATTTCAGAATGTGGCGGTGATGCTCAGCTCCAGAATGTGGCGGTGATGCACAACTTTGGAATGTGGCGGTGAAGCACAATTTCAGAATGGCAGTGGTGCACAGTTTCGAATGCAGTGGTGATGCAAGTGTCAAATGCAGGGGTGACAGTTTCAGAATGTGGAGGTGACGTACTCATTTGGAATGTGGCGGTGATGCACAGTTTTGGAATGTTGTGGTGATGCACAGTTTCAGAATGTGGCAATGACACAATTTTGGAATGTGATGGTGACAGTTTCAGAGTGTGTCATTGAAACACAACCTTGGAACGTGGTGTGGATGTGTAATTTTGGAATGTGGTGAGGATGTGCTATTTTGGAATATGGATGGGACGCACGATGTTGGATTGTGGTGGGGGTGTGATGCACAATGTTAAAATGTGGTGAAAGCATGCAATTCGGAATGTGGCAGGACAAGCAGTTTCAAACAAAATGGTGTCTTGCCATATTCTAACAGTGTACATCCTTATTTATATTCCAGAATTGCCAGTCCCACTAAATTCTTCAATGTGTGTCCCTGTCACATTCTGGGATTGTGTGTCCCACCACACTGAAAGATGGCACATCCCTGCCACATGCCAAGATTACATGCCCTCCAACATTCTAAAATTGTGCACCACTTTGACAGTCTATACCTTGGTTCAGCGCTGCATTCCAAAACCACCTCCTGATGCATTCTAAAGTACAGTACCATGCACCTTAGCATTCTGGAAACACAAGCACTGTAGGCAACCCTGTGTCAGTTTTTGTTTTTAAGTAAATACTACAGCTGCAGTTTGATAACTTTGAAGAAATAGGTCCTGTAAGGTTGCTGATAGGGAGGACTAGTCTGTGAGTTCTGGTTGTGACATCATCAGTAGCTTTTCACTGAAACTGGCTTTTTTGAACAGGGAGTGAAATCAGAGTTACAAAATAGCCCATGACTTTAAAATGAAGTAACGCAGAAACCTCATTTTGGTATGAGAATTATTGGGGTAAACTGATTCTAATTCTGCAGTGTAGTACTTTGACTAGACTCTTTAATAGGGTGACAGTGACCTCCTGGGGAAGAATGGGTTTGTCATTCTCAATGAGAACAACAATGGCATCAGCTATAGGTTGAGAAACATACACTGGTCTGTCCTTAGCAGTGCACTTCCTATATATTTGCTTGCAGATTGAGGGAATAGAGGCAGGTCTCTTCCAGACTGCATTTGACAAGATCCAAATGCTATCGGAATAGGAGGAACCAAATTGAATGACATGGTAGCAATGTTTAACCACAGATTTACCTGGGTCAATGGCTGAAAGCTCAAAATCAAGAGCAGAATGCATATTCCTGAGCAAAGCCTGGAAAGTTATATCCTCCTGAGGAACAGAAGTAAGGCCTGGGTCTGAAGGCTCCAGGCTATAGAAAGAGTCATCATCATCATCATCACCTTCAGAAATGATGAAGTCAAGCTGGCCTGGTGGCGCTGAGGGTTGAGTCGCTGGATGCCACACTGGGACCTGGATTTGGTGATGGACTCAGGTTGCTGGGGTCGGCCGGGGGAGAGGATCAACACCTGACAGATGCATTCCATCTCCAGGGAGGGTTGTGAGCTAGCCCTGCCATGTTAGTGCCATCTCCTGGGTGAACCTGGGTACTGGCAGTGCATTCGGAGAAGCAGGGCACGAAGGAGGGCTGACGCCGGCTGAGGGCCTGAGTGGAGACACATCTCTGTGCACCTCTGCCTCACTGGCCCTCCTCAAGCACTGACATCAGCAGGGAGGCACAGAATGAAGGAAAAAGACACCTGCAGCTGGTTTGGGTGATGAGCCACTGTACCACACCTCCATGGAGGAACTGAGGGCAGACTCCACTGTGTACCTGAGGATTGTATTTAGCTTTTGTTAACCAGGTAGGTACACTAGACAAGACAATTGCCTATTTTCAGGTACGACCTGGGAGAGTACAGGAATAATAGATTTAGGTACATACAATGACATTGTACAAATTAGACATGTTATAGTTCATGTGAGGATAGATACTCAACACAGCATATGAAACATGGTAGGGCATAGACTATACAGTATTAACATAACAAAAATAAACACTGTGTGGAGATAAGAGCAGTAATGTTACAGATTCAACACAGCGATTTAGTGTGGTAAGGCATAGATTATACAGTATTAACATAACAACATAAACACCTTATGGAAGCCAAGAGCAGTTCCAGGGGCACAGTATCGAAATCCTTCAGATGTGACACTATACAGTATACAGCTTAGGAACCTCTTGGAGTCTGGTCTTTTGTCCAGGAGTAGCTCCAGAGCAGAGGAGTGCTATGATGGATCAATTCATGGGGTTTGGGGCAGCCACAGGCTGAGGCAAGTTTGAGATGGTTCCATAGGGAGGAACAGAGACACATCTGTGAGTGCACGGCATGGATCTGGGCAGGAAGGAGTTCCACAGTCTGGGAGCGGATGCAGCAAAGTCCCACCCACCCATTTGAGTCCGTAGCTGGTGTCTTGAGGAGGGCCTGTCCCTGGGACCTGAGGGAGTAGGAGGAGGAGACGGACAGGACAAGAAATTTTGCAAGCCCTGGAGGGTGCCAGTGCCATGGACCTTTCAGGTGAAGCACCCTAAGATGAAGTCTATGTGGTTAGCGGTGAGAGCCAATTTAGCCTGCTATAGAGGTCGAATGGTGAGTGAGATGGGGGCAGCCCCCGCGAAGTGGCAGACGTTTTTGTAGGCAGTGGACCACCTAGTGAGGTGGACTTTGGAGGATCAGAGGAGGTAATGGGGACTCCTCCTTCTCCCACCTTGGGGTTAACCGGGTCTCTAGAAATAAGTGTGAGTAATGCACTATAGGAGCAGATGCCTCGGCTCTTGAAGTGGAGTGTGAGTGCTTGGAGGCTCGAGAGAGTGGACCTGTTGGGGAGAGATTGGGGAAAAAAAAGAAACAATGAAGTTGGGGTCAGACTAATCCCCTCCACTTCCTCCCCGGGGGGTCAGAGGGAGTGATCCATACTTCCAGTACAGAAGACGGTCTTGGCAAAATGGTAACACTGGCGTCCAATATCACTTTTAATGTAGACTGTAAAATTATTGCTAAAATAATGGCTACTAGACTAAATGCAATCATACAGAGACTGGTACACCCATATCAAGTAGGGTTTGTAGTTGGCGTCGTAGTTTGGATCTATTCCACAAGATTATTCATATCATTCATACAGCCAAAAGTAATGCTTTTCAACCCACATTACTTTCCTGGATGCCAGCAAAGCACTCGATAGGATAGAATTAGCAGTGTCAGTGGCTATTAGCAGTGTCAGTGGTTCAGCATGTAGCACACTCGCCTCTGAGGCTGGGAGATCAGAAGGCTGTGGGTTCTATCCCACACCAGACACTTTGGTTAAATCCCAATACTGACAGTCTAGTGCAGCATGAGGGGGTGCTGCACTCCTGAGGTGCCGCTCTTTGGATGAGACGTTAAACTGAGGTCCTGTTCTGGTGGTAGTTAAGGTGGATGTTAAAGATCCCATGGCGCTTCTTGAAAAGAGTAGGGAATTTCCCATGCCCTGGCCAAATTTCCCCATTCACTAAAAATACCACCAACAGCATAATCTGGTTCAAGCTCAGCTAGCATTCATCTGTATCCCCTCTCCCGGTCATGCCTGAAAATAGGCAGAATTTGTCTAGTGCACTTACCCGGTCAACAAAAACTAAATAATAAAATACATACTGTAAATAAGAATGGGACTATCTAACTAAAATCTTGGATAAGTACAATTTATGAAGTTACTTCTGCAGTGGGTCCAGGTCTTGTACTATGAGGCATATGAAAATTAAAATTAATGGCCTGTCATCAAAAGAAATTTCAAATATACAGAAGTACTAGACAAGGATGCCCCCTCTCCACTGTTATTTTATTAGCCTTGAAACCTCTCCTTATTAAATTATGTACATCCACAGAGATAACAGGTGTAAAACAATTAAAGAGCAGAAGATTTCGCCTATGCAGATGATATCATGCTCTCTGTCACTAACCCTCAGACATCGATACCTCATATTTTATCAATCATTAGGAATTTTTCGGAGGTCTCAGGGTTCAAAATAAACTTTGACAAATCCAAGGCCTCTCTCTGTCAAAAGAAATGGATACATCTATATTTATTAGGAATAATATTCAAATCACTACACAAGGTATTAAGGTTCTGGGCATAACATTGACGCCTAATGTCTCACAAATTATATCAAAAACTTTAATTCCACTCTGGAAAAGATGGACCTGGAATTTATGAGGTGGAGGAAAATGTTTTTTCCTTCTGGGAGCAAAATACAGACGCATAACATGATGGTTGCACCAAAAGACATTATTTACTACAACACCTTCCAGTACATATCCCCCTTTCTTTTCAACAAAATCCACACTCAGGTTAGAAAGTTTATATGGAATGATAAATCCTTGGATTGCTACATGCAAACTACAACAATCAAGGTCCAAAGGTGGATTTGGCCTACCTAACTTTAAGCTAAGACATGATGTGTTCATAACTGCACAGTGCATTAAGTCCTTATGGCTAAATAATAGCCAGGATACTCCAGGTGGGCACAGGTTAAAAGGGCGCTGTTAAGGTAACGCTCCAGGGCGCCCCTATTCACAGATTCGGTGAAAATGTTTAACTCAGACCCATATTACGTCAGGTTAATAACTCATGGAAACAGCAGCTACTGCCCTAGGATGGGACTCAGGTCATCTCCTCACTGTCCGTTATGTGGCAGCCCAGTTTTAAAAATAGCTGACAAATGCCTAAACTGGACAAGCTGGAAAAATAAGGCTCTAAGCTTTTAGATGATGTCATAGATCCTGCTACAGCCACCCTAATGTCATTTTCACAGCTTTCCTCCAAATGTAAACTCCCAGAACTGATTTTCATATATATCTTCAGCTACATGATGTCCTCAGAATACAGATTAATAAAGATGTGACCTTCCTCCCAGTTCATGTTCTAGATAAAATATGTACAACTAACAATGGGCATAAGAAATTATATTCAATGCTACTTGATTCTAAACCAGACCAGTTGAAACATTAATTAATAAGTAGCTGCAAGAACTTCAGATATCCAATACTGAATGGGAAGCAATCTGGAATATTACACTAAAAGCTGCAGAGAAGCTAAGGGAAGGCCCATGCAATATAAAATAGTGCACAGATGGCATTATGCCCCTTGTAAGATGGTTAGGTTAGGCTTGTCATCTATCCCACATCTTGTGGTTTTGTCCTCATCTTCTACCCTTCTGGGATAATATTCTGTCAGTTTACAAAAAGGTAGTAGTTTACAAGATAACATGTACAGCCAAGTTTGCAGTTCTGGGAATTTGTTCTGAGTTGGTAAATCTGTCAGAATTCCAAAACTCTGTCTGATGGCGCTTTCATAACTGCAAAAATGTTATTCTGAGGCATCGGAATAGTACAGAGACTCCATCAGTGAAGGAATGGCTACAAGACTTGTATATCAGAGCCAGTGATGAAAGAGTGTTGTATGTCAACATGAACAGATTAGACAAATTCATAGCAATATGGGAACCATTTATTAACAATGCTTATATATAGAAATGTACCTTACTTAAGCTCTGCTTGTCTGTCTTTTATTTACGTGATGTTTCTCTCTCCTCTTCCCTACTCCCATTAATGTCCCTTTTTTTCAGAAAATTACAGTATCTTAAATACTAGTAGTTATATTGTAGGTGATATATAATATTAGTGTTCATCTAGAAAGTGTTCCCCTTTTATTTTTTCTTACCTTATTCAACAGATTAATTTTGTAATCCATATTGTTAGTATGGTTCAAGTATGGAATTTATTTGTTGTAATATGTTTAAATGTATGGTCAATACTGTTTGCTTCATTTGTAAAATCTAAATGTCAATAAAATATGAATTATAAAAAATAGTAACACTGACCCTGGTTTTTGAGGGCTGGCACCAACGGCATTGCAAGAACCAGTACTGAATCTGGCACCAGGGACTGGGAGTGGTACAGAAGCCGTGTTGGAACTGATGTATGGACAGACCCCAAAAGACCTAAGCCCAGCACTGCCAATGGCCCCAGCCTTGGTGACAATGACTCAATCAGCACCAGAGTCACTACAAAAAGACAGAGAGGGACTCGGCCTAAGAGCTCAACCTACTAGAACCAGAGGCCCTTGGCGATGTCGATGCCACTGGTGGGAGCCCCGACTCTGGGCAACTGAGGACCCTGCAGCAGATTTCACAGAGGGTGACTTTGAGCAGTACTGCTTCTTCGCCTTCCAACAGGAAGAGGAAGAACTCCAGGCTAATTGGCACCAAGAACTCGACCAGGATCAGGAATGGGCCCGCTTCTTTCTGTGCTTTTGGGAGGACTGTTCTTCCCCCAAGCACAGGCCCACCTATTGTCAGAACTTTTCCTCGATGAGGAAAGTGGACCAGACATGGCCCCACTTGTGGAACAGCTTTCTCAAAAGGCTCCCTTCCGCCTTTTTCCATGGCTGCTGACTGTTGACTTGGTAGGGCTGTGAGAGAGATACTTTGTAAAATCACTAAACTGACACAAAATAACAAACTCTAGCTTTAATCACTAAAACTGAGAAGAACTGAATGTTGTTGTTGTATAGACGTGAAGCTCTGATTCCTGGTGGGTGAGGTATATCTTCACTGATGTGCACTTGATGGCAGAAAATGAACTGAGGTGGTTGAGGGCTGGTGCTGCTGAAAGTCATGCAGCAAGAGCCAGTCTTGCAGTGCCATGTGTCTGCGTGCAGCTTACCTCAGTGGCAGCCCTGCTGTAAAGTTCTGGCTCCACTGAAGCTTCTAGCACCTCAGCTCAGACCCACCAGTGTGAATCAGTGGTAAAGATGGATTCCTGGAAGATACAGCTTTAGTCTCACTCCCTGAATCACACCTTCAGTGATAACCAATCTTCCTTCCATACCCATGTCAGTAGTAAGGGTCTCAAGCAGAACGAATTTGTCCACCAGCACCACTCTACCTGCTCAATAATAACTCATCTTCCTTCCATACCTACATCAGTAGTAAGGATCTTGAGCAGAACCAATATGTCCGCCAGCACCTTGTACCTGATTTTTTAACATCTGGATGTGAAGCCACTAAAGTAATTAAGTAAGTCAAATTGTATTTGTTAAGCATCCAATCCCAGAGGCTCTCGTGCTGTACAGGAAGGCAGGAGTTAGAATAAACAACAAACAACTAATACAAAACATAAGTCAGTAAATAACAAGAACAAACAATAATTAATCCTAAAAATTCTAATTAAAATACAGTTCAGCAGTCAGCTATTCCAAGGCTCATAGACAATCTGCAAATGCCTCACTAAAAGATCCGCCTTCAAACCCTGTTTAAAACCTCCAATGATGGAGCCTCCTCAAAGATCTTTGTAGCGAATTCCACAGAACTGGGCCCACCACCTTGAAAGAACAATCTCCAGAGGTCTTCAGGCAGGCCCTGGGGACCACTTGGAACCTCAGTAGAGTAGTGGAGCAAGCGGCCAGGAGGTCACTCAGGTAGCCAGTGCTCGTGCGTATAGGGGCCCTATAGGTGAGCAAGCCTCACCTTGAAAGTGATTCTCCACCTAACCGAAGCCAGTGCAGATCATACAGAACCAGGGTCACATGGCAGGACCTTGAAGGCCCATCGGCAACCTGGCCACTGCATTCTGCACCAGCTGCAGGTGTCGGAGAACCCTTCATTGATCCCAAGGTACAGAGCGTTGCAGTAGTCAAGTATGACCTGACCCACCCAACCTCTTTTTAGTTTCACATACTCCGTCTCTAACAGATGTGATTCCTGAAGAAATGCTTTATTACACTGTTTTTTTCTTGAGCTCTGATAAAATATGGGCTCGTTTTACCACTTAATTAATGCCCTTGACATTATATGAAATTATTTTTAGCTACCGATTTGTTATCAATTTAAATCGGTAACTGATTTTCTTCTGTTCTGCTTGAGGTCTCATCCTGGAAACATTCCAACCTCTGTTTAGCTTGACTTTCATCTTTAACCCAACTGTAATGTATAAAACAGAATTATTTACAGACTTTATCAACGTCTGCATATTCTTGATTGCAAAGTCTTTATCAGCCAATAAGGTGAATAAACATTTTTTCCAGATTTATCCTTTCAGACTTGAGCTCAAAGAAAACATTCACTGCCGCTCATCAGCGCCATAGGTTTCTGGGTGTTGTTCATTCCTTTTGTTGCTCAGTGAGGTTGAGGATTACATATGGTGGGAAATTATAGCAGTTCACTGGCCCACAGGATGATGGTTGGTGGCTCATGAAAACAGAACAGGAATTTGTCACCAGAACAACTGTGGAGGGTCCTGTTGATGACTCAGACTCTTTGAGGACTGAATTTGGGTTTACAGCTTAATGGAATTAATGTCTGCTACAGTTTGGGACCATCTATTCTCTGTTAATTGCTAACTCCGTATTTTATGGAGACCCTTTCTTTCTTTAGTTTTGTGTGATATGCAGCTGGGGCTTGAGTTGTTATTTGGGACATTTTGTTCAAGTTCAAGTTCAAGTTTATTACAGGAATTACTCTATTGAGCAAGCTCATTCACTAAACTCTGGCCCTGCTACCCAGGGCGGGCTTATGTTTGACAATGGACACCTACAGCCTAGCCCTATCCTCTTCTGCTTTTAAATAACTACCAGGTCCTGGCTAGGTGTCACCGACCTGCAGTGTATGTATCCTGTGAATTGCTACCATTTGTACGATGTACCTATTTTGCAATTTTCTGTACTTATGTATCACCAATTGCATTCCTCTGTTACCTGTAACTACTTGAAACCATTCAATTTGCTGTACACGACCATTATTGTAACTGTGAGTGTCTAGCTGTTACTATTGTTTTGATGTCTCTGTATTCTATGATGTGGAACCTTTGTAAAGGAGTCTTTGACTCAAAGGTATGTTATCCAATATCGTTAATAAATAAATAAATAAATAAAATAAATAAACGAGGTCCCAGAGATTTCAAATGATACAATGACATACATGATCTTATACAAAAGAGATTTGGATAGCATGGTACATTGCAATGGCAATGATAAGGTGCAGCTTAAATTATTACAGATAACTAAAACATTACATACAAAAGAGCTAACGTGCACATTAATGATACACATAGATTAAGACAAGTCTTCACAGAGGGCAGAAAGAAAAGGAAAAAGAAAGAGAGAAAACATGGGGCTAAGTGCTGTACATGACATTGCTGAGGATGGTGGTAGGTTCAGTGGGACAGGAATATTGTACACTAAAATGGGGTACGGGAGGGGTCTTGAGAGGGTGATGAGTGAGGTAGGGAAGAGGGGTAGGGAGAGGAAGGTGGAGGAAGGAAGAGGCACTGGGAGGCAGGATACGTGAGTGGGGGATCAGACTAGGAATATAGGGGTAGGTGGAACTATGGGTGTGAGGACAGGCTGGGTGATTGGTGGAGGGTAGGGATAGGGTGATAAGAGGAAGAGACGGCAAAGATTCATTTATTAGTTTAGCATTAAGAGCAGTGGCAAACCACTTTAAATGCTTTCTAGGCTAGGGATTTAAAGCAAATTAATGTGACTATCTCAGTTAGCCTCATGTTTTTTGCAGTTGGTTCCATATTGGGGAGGATGAAACTAATGGCACTTCTGCCCTGATTAGTACATGTCCTGGGAACATCTAGGAGCACAATGACTGATGTGCGAGTATACACGCTAGAGACTTTTGCACTAGGGAGCAGATGTACTGAAGTAACTTGCCAGTCAGCAGCTTTAAAGTCCATTGCCCAATGTGGAGCATGCACCTGGTTGATAGTGAGGTCCAGTTCAAAGAAGTGTAGAGGGCACAGTGGTATGTCCTGGCTGGAGCATTTAGTATGAAAGCATAATGACGATGGTACAGGACATCAAGTTTGCAAATGTGAGTTGGGGCGCTGCAATTGTAAATGATATCTCCATAATCAAGTAGTGGTAGGAATGTGGCCTGAATCAGTCTTCTTCTGCAGTCAAGTGTAAATAGGGATCTGTTCCTGAAGAAGAACCTCAGCCTGGCTTTTAGTTTGTTGACTAGGCAGTTGATATGGGCACTGAATATTAGTTTACTGTCAAGCCATACCCCAAGATACTTGAATTGATCCACAACCTCGAGGGTGTCCCTGAATATAGTGTGATGGGTGGTGAGGTACTCTGAGTACTGAGAGTAGAGGGCATATGGTTTGATGAGAAAACATCACCTTTGTCTTCTTTGTGTTTAGGAGAAGTTTGAATGGGCTGGGTTGAACTGCAGCTGCTTGAAACCGATTCTGAGCTGGCACAGGCTTCGACAATGGAGACCTAGAGATGTAGAGGGCCATGTCATCAGCAAAAAGTGCAGTTTGGATTGTTGAATATTTTTGTCCAATCAGTTGATGTAAATAGTGAAGAGGAGGGGCCTAGAATGGATCCTTGGGACTCCCTCGTGATGGACATCGTGTCCGACATTGCTCCATGAGCCTTGATTCTTTGCAGTTTATTTGAGAGGTAATTTGAGAACCATTTTACTATAGTGTCATGAAATCCCAGGGATGTTAGGCAGTGCAGGAGGAGGGTATGTTCCACTGTGTTAAACGCCTTGCTTAAGTCAAGGAAAACGGCACAAGTAGACTGTTTGTTGTCAACGGCAGAGAACCAGTCATTAGTCACGCTTGCCAGGTCTGAAACTGTACTGTGATTCTGCTTGAACCCTGATTTGAGTGGGTTAAGAAGGTTGAAGTTCTCCAGATATTGTTTTGTTTGTACGTGTATTAGTTTTTCCATTAGTTTGACAGGACCGTAGAATGGAAACTGTGGACATATTGACTATGGCATGAGGTGAATTAGTTTGCCTTGTGTTCTCTGGTGGTGCACAGCCATTTCTGAACTCTGTTCCTTTACACCCAGGTCCCATGCTAAGCAGAGGAATCCCTATTTTCTGTGAGTAGCAGTTGTTTAAATTTGTGCATTTACTGTTATCCGACTTGGAGGTAGGCAGTTACTACTGTATCCTATTTGCTGGGCTGTGTAAATGTGAGTTTACTTTCTCTTAATATCTTTATCTGTTATAATGGTTAATAGCAATCTAGGATTGTGTTTACATAGTTTTGTCAAGTCTGCCTTTAGAAGTTACCACAGCCACTGAAGTCGCTTAGCATAATGGATTTCTTAAGTTATTTTATTTCCACTTAGGCCCCCCACTCCAACTGTAAAAGATTGCAAGCAGACCGTATGTTTCTTTTCTATAATTTCCTACTGTACAGCGGATATTGTCCATACTTGTCTTACCTCCCTGTATGAGATTGTGTTGCATTTTCATGTATTATTGAAAATACTAAACAGAAATAAAAATAAAGTATTTGTGTAGTTAGATTTTAGATACAAAAGCCACGCCACACAAGCAGCCCATGCCAGATAAAGAACAATGCTGAAAACAAAAACACAACAGTCAGCATAAGGTTCATTTATTTGACTTAACCATCAGTAAGAAGGAAGATGGTACAGTTAAAACTGATCAGTACCACAAAGCAACTGATTGAAGCACCCTTTGTACACCACCAACTGTCACCCACAGCATATGATAAAAAATCCCAGATCTCAGTACCTAAGCGTGAAAAGGAACTGCAGAGAGGAAGAAGACTATGAAGAACAGAGGACGCCATGAAGAACAGGTTCTAGGAGAGGGGTATAGACCTGACATTTTGGATCAGGCAGAGGCACATGTGAACTCTACTGACAAAGAGAGACCATTGGTAGTGTGAGAAAGAGCAAGGATAATGTAAGACTACTAAGCCTGGTCATAACCTATGGTTGCCAATCAGGAGCCGTAAGAAAATTGTATCTTGCCTATTGTGGCTGTGGGGCTTTTTATGTAGGCAAAACATCCTGGGTATTCAAAATACGACTAGGGGAATACTGTATATTGGAGCAATATAGAAGTGGGATGGAAAAATGTACTTGCATTACACATAAATTCCCAACTGATCCAGAGAACCACAGTTTCAAGTTCTGTGGTTTGGAAAAGTCAAACTAGCAAAGTGGGAAGGTTCTGTTACATAGCAACATAAGAATATTCAGACTAGCTTGTCTGCCATTTTTCTGTTTTTTTATTATCTTTTATGCCCCAATTTTTCCTGACTTTCTCCTGCCCTCCTCAGGCACGTGCATGCTGGGGCACCTCCCACTACTAGCCATCCCTCCCACCCACGCTGCCATCGGACCTCCACCTGGTAGCAGCAGAACTATGGGGGGCAGCTCTCCCCAGGAGAGAGAGCAGCCATTAGGCTGCTCACTTCTGTTCCTCCCTACCCCTATGCTGGCTCCCTGACAACCCAAGATCGTCCCTGAACCTGGGTCACCAGTGTGATGCAAGGTAAGGCATAGCACCTCAGCCCTCTGCGCCACCAGGCCTACTTGTCCGCCATTTTCATTGGGAATAACCACTCATCAGATGTTTATCTAGATTTAACTTGAAACTGTTAACTGTGGTACACTGTACTATCTCTGTGGGTAAATTATTCCAGATTCTCACCACTCTGAGAGAACCATGCCCTCCTCTTTTCAGTCATGAAATGCATACCCTTAATTGTAATTTATGACCCTTTAATTCAGGTGATCTTGAAACCCGGATCCTTAGATGTGAAGCAATGTGGATAGTGGAGTTGGGTGGGCATTATCCACGGGTTAAATGAAAAATGCCTATCATCAAAGAAAGGTAGCTTCTAGCCACATATCGATGTAAATCTTGTATTGTATGTCTTTTCTATACTTCTAGCCATATATCGATGTAAATCTTGTATTGTGTGTCTTTGTCATACTTCTAGCCATATATCGATGTAAATCTTGTATTGTATGTCTTTCTAATACTTCTGCCCATCTGGGTCAATAATGCTGCTGAGGCTAGTTATACTGAAATTTGGTTGCCAACCACACGAGAGGGGGGCACAAGTCACTAGTCTAAAATGGCATGACGTAATGAAGAGACAGCAGTTCGAGTAGCATCCTCTGGAGAGGAGGTAGCCCTTAGTTGTATATTATCACTGCTGTGAGAAAGCTCCTTGCATTTTAAAACAAGCCTTTGTTGTCCGGGTTAAATTTGAATTGTTTTGTCATCACAAGACCTCACGTATGAGTGGGGCTTGTGAGTGCATGTTCTAAAGTTTTATTTAAATTCATATCTGAGCGAGTGTTAATTGGGAGGCACGCTGCCTACTTCCTGTTTTTCTGGCATGTTTATAAAACGCCCACTGTAGCGTAGTGGGGCGAGCGTGATGGTGCCACGTGACAGAGAAGCACCCAGAAACACGCACACTTCTAGCATGTCTGCTGATGTCCACTGAGGAGGTTGGGAGCTGCTGCACACAAATCTTTGTAAGTAGCAAAAAAATAGCAATTTAAAATGAAGGCCCTTTTAAAGTTTGTATTGAGTGCCAAATGTATATGAAGGGATTATAAGATGTTTCATTTATCCGTGATAAATGTAAATTGGTGGAGATGTTGAAAGAAGAAATTACACATTTGTTAGAAAGGAAATCAGAAATGAAGAGATTGAAAGTTTAGAGAAATTCATAGGTTCTATGGTCTCCATATAGAAAGTAAGGAACAGGATAACAATAGTTGTAAGGAAGCAGAAAAATAAAATACAAATTTAAGTTCAGAACTAGAAACAGAAGAAAGGGCAAGGGTAACCAAAGTTAAAACTAGAAAAGAGGAGGACAAATTTATAATAGCACACCTATATCACTACAAAATCGATTTACACCATTACAAATTGACGATCCTAGAGAAATTGCAACTGAAACTACATTTGGAACAAGTCCACTGGCACTAACACAGGATATTAGTGAAGTTAAGCACCAAAATAAGGATTTAGTGGTAATAGCAGATTCCATGATTAGAGGTATTGACACCATGTTATGCAGAGGAAGAAATGAACACACTACAGTGAGCATGTTACCAGGTGTAAAATACAAAATATATGCCCACTTATGGATGGATTTATGGAAACTACCACAAACCCAATAGTGTTATTACATGTAGGGACAAATGATATTCAACACAGAAATTTACAAGACACTTTTTAGACTTTCAGAACACTTTAGCTAAAATAAAACAAAAAGGGGAAGTACAATAATATCTAGTATACTACCAGTATTTGGTTACCATTCAGCTAAAACTTCAAAAATAAATACATTAAATAGATGGCAGAGAGAACTTTGTAGAAAGAAAGGAGCCGAGTTCTTAGATAATTCGCAGCATTTAGGGACCCAAATCTATTCAAACAAGATGGACTTCATCTTAAAAAGGGTAGGGACAAGATACCTAGCTAAGAGATTCAAGGAAGCTACCAGGCTTGGTTTAAACTAAATGAGAGGGCTGGGGAAATAAGAGAAAACACTAAAATAGAAAACAATCCCATAAATTAAGAAAACCCGATACTTGGAATTGTATGCTCCTAAATGCTAGAAGTTTGAAAACTAAAATGGGTGAAATTAGAAATATTATGTCTGCTAAAACATACATATAGCAGCAGTGACAGAAACATGGTGGGATGTAAATGATGATTGGGATCAGGCCATAGCTGGATATACTCTCTATAAACAGTCTAGACTATATAGAAAGGGGAGGGTGGCCTGTGCATATCAATAGTATAAAGTCAGAAGAAATATCTGTGTCTATTGACATGTCTGACCAACTATGGGTCAAAATAATACCACCAAAAACCCTAAAATAATATTGGGCCTTAACTATAGATCTCCATCATCAACCCCACAAACCAATAAGAGTTTGATAGATAAAATGTTGTCATTAAATCCAGCTGACAAAATATTAGTCCTAGGAGATTTAAATTTACCTGGTATTAAATGGAAGCATCACTTACTATAACACGCTTAGAGAGAGAGAGAGAGAGTTTCTAAATGCATGTGACCAAATTGGATTAGTATAGCTTGTTGAAGATCAGGCAAGGACAAAACATATTGGATTTGGTCCTAACAAACATGGAGATATACTAAGTGAATGCAAGATAACTGCACCCTTAGGTACTAGTGACCACTCCAAAGTAGAATTTAAATTAGCTGAATTATTAAATGAACAAAGGGGTAATACAGTTATCTTTGATTTTGGCAAGGCATATTTTGCTAAGATGAAAGTAAACCTCTCAAACTGGCAGTGGAAAGAAGATTTTGATAAAAAATCACTTAGTGATATATGGGAAATTTTCTCCACTAAGATTAAGCGGTAAGAAATTGAAAACATTCCTGTTAAACAAAAGTATCCTCCAAGAAATAAAACAAAATACAATGGTGGACACCGAAAATCAAAAATTAATAAACAGAAACACAGGCTGTTTAAAAGTGGAAAACAAATAGATCATATAAAACTAGGATTCAACATATACAAATAACAAACCAAATAAAAACAAATCAAGAAGGCTAAAATATATTATGAAATAAATGTAGCAAATAGAGTAGAAGGAAATCATAAGGTCTTTTATGCTTATATAAATAACATCAAGGGAACTCAAACAGTATAGGACCCATAAAAAAAACAAATGGGGATTCAACATCTGAAAATAAAGAAATGGCAGACCTAGCAAATGATTATTTCTCAACTGTTTATAATGAAAAAAAGGTTTACATCCATTTATAATACCAGATATAAATTCAAAAGATAGAATAGTATTAAAACCAACTGAAGTCGAAACAAGATTAGCTAAACTGGATCCAAACAAATCCCGAGTCCTGACAGTTTACACCCAAAAATACTTAAAGAATTGGCAGAGATAATAGCTCCCCATTAACCTATATATTTCAAAAATCATTGATACAGGGAGGTAATTGATTGCTGAAATCAGCAATTGTTATTCCAATTTTAAAAAGGTAACAAGACTGACCCTGCAAACTATCAACCTATTAGTCTTACTGCTATTCCTCAAAAATATTGGAGGAATGTTAAAGGATAAGATAAATGAAAATCTAAAATTAAATCATCTCATAGACCATTTTCAACACGGATTTGTGAAGGGAAGGTCCTGCCAGACAAATATGCTGGCATTCCATAACAGCGTTATAGATAGACTCGATGCGGAATTCCAGTGGATGTGCTGTTCCTTGATTTTTCTAAGGCTTTTGATAAGCTTTCCCACCCAGAACTCATACAACAAATGAGTGAATTAACTATAAATCCATTCATAATAAACTGGGTTCAAAATTGGTTAGAAAATAGAAACCAACGAGTGTGTATTGGGGAGCTCTCTGAACAGTCAGAGGTAACTAGTGGGTTCCCAGGGTTCGGTGTTGGGACCCTGCCTATTTAACCTATATGTATCATCTCTTCAAATAAAACATAATACCATTTGTTACAAAATTTGCAGATGACTGCAGGATAGGTGCAGAAATAAATATTAGTCAAAATTCATCTGACTTACAAGATACAATTGATAACATAGGAGTATGGACAAATAAATTCAAGTTGACATTAAATCGAGATAAATGTTTCATCATGCATTTGGGGAATAGAAACCCAAAATACCTTATAAATTAGGAAATACTGTTTTAAAGACAATAGATGAGGAAAGGATCTGGGTATTATAGTTTCCAGTGATATGTCCTTTTCATCACATTGTCAAAAATAGCTCAAAAAGGAAATAGAATCCTAAATTGTATATTAAGACACATATCAGCTAGAAGTAGGGCTGTTATAATGCCATTGTACATATCCTGGTTAGACCAATCATGGAATTTGGTGCCCAGGTTTGGACACCGTGCTCAATGCGAGATATTGCGTTGTTAGTACAGAGGAGAGCAACTAAAGCAATACACAAAATGGCAGGAAAAAATTATGAGACCCGTCTGTCTGAGTTGAATATGTATTCCTGGAGGAGAGAAGAAAAGGAGGATATGTGCCTAGCGCACAGGGCTTGGAAGAACGATGATCTTTGGGAAATTACTTGTCTTGAAATAAACTCAAGTGTATATAATACTAGGTCTCATCCTATGCAGTTAACAGCATCACATAGAAAGAAAGTACATGGTGGTTCAACCAAAGAGTTGTACATGACTGGAACAGACTACCATTGGAGATTGTGGCCAGCCAAACAACTTCTGTTTTTAAATCTAGATGGGATGCATATATAAATAAAATTAGAGTTTAAAACTAGATGGCAAGCATATAAGACGAAAGTCCATTTTGGCTCAGTATCATTCCTATGATTCCTATGATTCCTATGATGACTCACTGTTTTGAAAACTTTGAAACATTGTTGGCATTGGACTACAATGTGCTATTAGGGCAGAAAATAAAAATAATATATAAGAGTCTGTAGGCATTGGACTACTACATGCTAATTATTGGGACAGATAACAAGAGTAATGTATAAGAGACTGTTGCAATTGGACGACTTCATGCTGATTATTATGGCAGATAATGTGTATGACACTATTGGTACTGGACTGCCACATGCTGATTACGGCAGATAATAAAAGTAATGTATAAGAGACTGTTTGCATTGGATTTCCACATGCTGATTAGATCTGACTTTGCTGCTTGTATCTGCTATCAGTGCACTGAAAAAGGAACTCAGAATAAAGGATTTGCAACCAGAGATGGAACACCAGGGATGGTCATGTCAGACCAACCTCATTGAATTTTTGACTGGGTGACTAGGGAGGTGGATCAGGGAGGGCAGTGGACATGGCCTATCTGGACTTCAGCAAGGCCTTTGACACTGTGCCACATAGAAGACTATTGCACAAACTGGGAATATGGGTGTAGGCAGGACAGTAGTGCGGTGGGTAGGTAACTGGCTGGGCAGCAGGACACAGAGGGTGGTGGTAAATGGCTGTCACTCCACAGAGGGAAGAGTGACCAGTGGGCACTACAGGATCAGTGCTGGGACCGTACTATTCAATATCTTCATCAGTGACATTGCACAGGACCCAGAAGGCAGAATTTCACTGTTTGCTGATGACACAAAGCTCTGTAACAGAGTAGACACACCAGAGGGTGTAGACAGAATGAGAAGGGACCTGCAGAAACTTGAAGAATGGTCAGGGGTTTGGCAGTTGAAATTCAATGCAAGGAAGTGCAAGATAATGCATATGGGGCACAAAACCCTGGCACAATATATCAGTTGGGGGGTGAGGATATAACATGCACCAAGCAGGAAAGGGATCTTGGAGTTATCATCTCTGATGACCTCAAGGCAGGGAAACAGTGTGACAAGGCAGCAGGTAAAGCAAATAGGATGCTGGGATGCATAGGCAGGGGCATCACCAGCAGGAAAAGGGAGGTCATAATTCCACTATACAAGACACTAGTGAGGCCGCACCTGGAGTACACTGTGCAGTTCTGGAGACCTTACCTACGTAAGGAATAGACAGGGTAGAGAAGGTTCAGAGGAGGGCAACAAAGATGGTGCATGGATTGCATCACAAGTCCTATGAGGACAGGTTGAAGGCACTGAACATGTACTCCCTGGAGGAGAGGAGGAGAGAGGGATATGATAGAGACATACAAGTATCTTACAGGGAGGAACAGGGTGCAGGAATGCACTATTTTTAAGCGAAAAAGATGTTCCAGGACTAGAGGGCATGGGATGAAGTTGGAGGGAGGACGATTCAGAGGAAACATGAGGAAGAATTTCTTCACAGAACGGGTGGTGGACAAGTGGAACGCCTGCAGAGGAAGTGGTGGGGCTGAAACAATCACAGGATTTAAGAATGCATGGGATAGACATAAAGAATTCTGGAGGTCAGGGGTAGGGCAACAGACTTCCTGGAAAACATAAACTGAACTTACAAACTTAAATGGCAGACTGGGTGGCCATAGGCCCTTATCTGCCGACACTGTCTATGTATCTATATAACTTGGAGGAGAGATGCTATGGAGAGTGCTCCTGAGGGTTCTTCCTGATAGATAGAGCTGGAGGTGTTTGGGCCTAGGGTTAGGATGGATGTTTCCTGACAGCAGCAGGAGGAGGAGCACAAGCTTCAGGGTGCACCAGTGTAAGTCCCTGAGCATTAGTCTGCATTCGCTTTTTTCAGGACCTTACATTACATTACATACATGTTCATGGATGTGTGCCAGGTTTCAGGATCAACGCATGACTCATACATTCTGGTGCCTCCGGCCTTGGTACAATGCTATGTGGTAGGCTCATTGATAGAGGCTACTGGGTGAGTACACAGCCTTGTCCTCCACCTCTGCTTGGCATAGGGCTTTGTGGCAGATCACTCACACTATCCCGCTTCTTCTCGGCAGGTGCAGTGGATACCCCTGTGGACCTACCTCATGACCCCAATACTGGCTCTGGAGACACAGGAGGAGTAGACAACACCGCCCACAGGAGAACCTGGGGCATCATCAATAGGACCATTGACTGCTAAAAATGCACTTCCAGTGCCTGGACCACTAGGGGGCACAGTCATGTTGTCATCCACAAAGGCATGCAGGGTGTTCGCTGTATACTACCGTTGCACAGCATCACCAAGCATGCTGCCGTGCCACTGCCGATGGGGCCACCGCTCAACCCTGAATTATGAAGATGCTGATGGTGATGGTGCTGTTGCTGTATTCCCCAAGGAGCATGGCATGGCTAGCGGACGTGCAGCATGGCGCACACTCATGGGGGCACATTCACATGGTGATGATGCTGCACGTCGTGTATCATGCTGCTAACGTCTGTCAGTCATGGCAGGGGCGTTATGCAGCTGCAGTTGGTGTTGCATGCTGTGATTGTCGGCCGGTGTAATTGTTGGGAAGGCAGCCATGATGATGATAACTATTGCTGAGTGGGCCTGTTGGGAGGATGGTCCTCTGTGTCTGTGTGCATCTGTGTTCTGTGCCATTGCTTTCACAGCCCCATTCCATCAGGTTGCAACTGCAGCTGTGATGATGCCCATGTGCCCTGGTGCCTGGGTGCTGCATGTGGCCTCCCGCAACCCCTGAACCCCTCATGACCCTGGGTGCCTGCTGTCACTGTCCAGCTGGGTCTCAGTGTCCATCTCTGTCCATGTTGAGACATACGCAGTTTGTGTCAGTGCACCATTCAGTCCCACATACCAGGCTGTGCTTCACACAACAGTGGCCACTAATACTTACCCAATGGTGCCTCCCATTGAATGGTGCTGGCTGTGGCATGGAAGCTCACACTGGCTGCGTCACATGGGTTGCTGTATTCTGTGGTGCACTGGCCATGCCAGGGGAGAGGTGACACTGGTGATGGCATTACGCTTACATACTGCCCACCACCCTGTCCCCACCACACAGACTGTACCTACCTGCCAGTGTGTCCACCCTCCATCCTCACCATGGACCACCACCTCTGAAAGGGTCTCCACCACCAGTCGCTCTACAGGTGACAGCTGGGCGCCTGTGTCAGGGACTCTCCACCGCGTGCCTTGCTGCTCCCGTGTGCTGGCAGCCAGCTTCTTCTTGATGGCCGCAAAGAGGCCCTGCCATTTGTGTGTTATGGCTGTCAGTGTTCTGCTCTGCACCCACGGCATTGACACTGGCCTGACTGTCCAGCCAGATCTGGGCCTTCACCCCAGGGCTGTGGTGAGTGCCAGGGCACTGTACAATCTGGCATAGTTGCACTGGATGTTCCTGACCGTCACCATGATCTGCCTGCTGCTGAAATTGGTGGACTGTGATATTGTGCTACCACCATGCCACCTGCCTCTCCTCCCCTGCCTCCACTGCCACCTTCTTCATCTACCTCTGTGGGCCCTTCCATCTCTTCCCGCCATTCCACCATTGTATGTCTGCTATGCTGTAGCGAGCATTCACAGTCATGTTGCTGTGTAGTGCAGCCAACATCGCCATATGGTGGGGTCAAGGGGTGGTTCTGCATATCCTTGTAATGACCACTTGCTCTCCCGTCGCTCCACGTAGCCATGGCTCACACCCCTTCTGTGTGTGCACTGTGTGCATGTGGTCATGAATATCATGTGTCTGCCTTTGCCCTGCACGCCATGTAGGGGCACGCAGTGTTTACTTGCTAGACGCATTTTATGAGACCCTTTGCATAGCGCCCAGTAGTAATCTCACATGTGACCACTAGCAGTTGGTCAGTCCTGGCCCTGATTTGTTGCAAAGTCTTTCCTTGGGGAGTAGTTTGAATCTATCTCAGTTATGACATAATTCTGTTCAGGGCAACGGAGAGAGTTTTGTAGGACATTACAGGCTGTAGATTATGATTGGCTAATTCTGGAAATTCTGGAGCAAATTAATGTAATTAGAGTTGAATTGCACATATGGAGGTTGGCCCTCAGTTGTCCTCATGCCCATGTAGCCATGGGCTACTCAGAGTCCCAATTTCCTAATATTGGTGGTTTAGGACCATAAAGGACCAATTAGGAGCCTCTGGGAAGTCTGCCCAGGAGGGGCTGATAGGTTGTTCTAAATAGCCTGCACCACTACAGGAGCTTAATGGACCACAAGAGTTACCCCTTTTAGCATACTCTGCACTCCCATATTAAGGGAGCCAAGGTATTGCACTAAGTGCTCTTAGAACAGGGTATGCACTGGAAAAGTAACAGAAAGCTAATTGTAGTACAGGGGCACAAATGTGTTTGCTGAAGTCTCTTCATTTGAACATCGGGCATTTTTGGGGTAAATTACAGGATTCAGGATGACTGCCCTTATTGGTTAGACTGAAACAGATGTAGGAGTATCAGGCTACCAGCTACAGCAAATATCAGCAGTTTGTATTTTAAAAAACTCAGCAAGAATTTGTGGGCTGGATACTCAATCTGTCGGTCAGGGGCGCAAGCCCAGGTGCAGTGCAACTGGGCTGCGCCAGGCATGGACCAGGTGATATTCAATGGTGCTGCACCATGGTACAGCACCCACTGAATATGGCACTGAAGGTGCATGCACTGCGCCAGCACAAGTGGCAGAGCAGGGAGCAGGGGGTGCACCAGCACAAGTGCAGTTGCGCTAGGTGCATCGACCATGATATTCAGCACTGGGCATGCAAATGAGGCCATTATGCATGCAAGGTGCAAATGGGAACAGTTTGCATGTCATTATGGCCCCATTTGCATGCGTGCACTGATCCCTGGAGACTTGCGCGCTGGCACTCTGCCAGGCTGCAGCCATCGGGGACCGATGCCCTGCGTCCCATGGTGGTGTGCCTACCCCATACACCCGATCATGGGCAGAAGTATTGATAAAACCCTGGTGGTTTAGTGGAAGCCCCCATCGCCTGATCATGGGCAGTAATAAATGTGAATCCCTGGTGGTCCAGTGGAAGCTCCCCTAGCACCCGGCTCGCAGGCATATGTATGGTTAACATCCCTGGTGGTCCAGTGGGAACCCCCATCACCTGATCATGGGTGGCAATGGCAAAGAAGCCCGTGGTCCAGTGGTACCCCACTCCACACCGCCCACTTAGGACCCCACCACCCAGCACCCCCAGTAACTGGCGAGCAGCAGCTCCCTCACATGCCACCCAACTGCCTGCCAACTGACAGCATACAGTATGGTTTGTATTTCTATTGGTCCACTGCATGGACCAATGGGCATGCAGACTATACTGTACTACAGGCCCGATATGTGAATGAACGCAGCTTGTTAATCTAACCATAACAGATACACTACATGTATTAAACCTCCCTAGGTTAAAACTTATAGATGCTAACCTACCTCAGGGCATTCATTAAACTTAAAAATAATAGTGGTATAGATCAGGGAAGCATTCCTGAACAATTGATCATTCCGTAAAGAGTTGCTAACACAAAGGTGCTCACAGTGTAATGGCTGTGCTATGTTGGGGAATTTACTTAACTCATTCAACTCAAAGGGGTCATTTTGAATAAGGTTAAGCACAATGTTTCAAATTATATATATATATATATATATATATATATATATATATACATATATATATATATATACACACACACACACACACACACATATATTTATAAAAGGGTAAAAAGGAATCCTCTGATTGGTTGAAACACATCAGATGACCGTATGATATCAGAGCATGACCACACACCTGCACTTTACCCTCCAAAACAATTTTGCTATTTTATAAGATAGATAACCCATTTATGGTGTGCTGTCGTATGTTGATATGCGCACGCCATGGTGGTTCACACACTGCCTGCAGCCTCATGCGACATAATGCACACCAAGGCGTGTGTATATCAGAGCCCGACCACACACCTAAGAGGGATTATCTATTACGAGATATATATATATATATACAACACATACATATATACATACTTACATACCGACACACACACACACACACACACACACACAATCTGGGAAGGAATGACAATCAACATACAAAATGCATTCTTTTACAAATAAAACCCACTTTAATAACACACCCCATGGTGTGCAGTGTTATTGGTTGTCACATAACTCAGCTATACTTTGGCCTAACAGCCCACATGGTGTGCTTTAGGTCTTTATGACCTCACAACATTTTCAAGTGTTATTACCTCAGCAAGTATGGTACAGTATTTTAACCAATACTAAATGATATTACTGCATTTTCCTTCGTTTTGAGGTCACACAGTTAGTTCCCTGATTTGTTGAAGAATTGTCTCTTTATTTCATTTTATACTGAGAAATATGTAAGGACCCCTTACAAAATGTACATTTTATATAATGCATAAATAATACCTTTAAGAATAGAAATGCACCGTAGCCTGATACAATTCTTCTTCTTTACTGAAACTGCCAAACCTGGTTGAAAATATTACAAACGCTTAAAACTGTAAATGAACATAACGTTATGACATACAAAATGAAGTAAAAACTTTTGTTGAATATAAAATAAAGATTACTATAGCAATAATTAGAGGCATTAAAGGGTATAACAGAATGAGGCTGGATGCCAAGGTCACTTACCTATGGTGTCCAGTGCCATTATTTTTTTTTTTCCAATTAAACGTTTATTGAAGTTTAACAGTTTTACAATGGTACAAGTATTATATTCCTTTAAGGTAACATGAAAAGAAGACCAAAATTATTTATAATAAATCTGAACATGTGTTACAATACAACAAAAAGCATATTCTATTAAATATGAAAACAGAGAGATCTATGAAGTGAAGATATCAATACAATATGTTATCCAATACTTAAAACTGTTATGTAATAGCAAGTTAGCAATAGATTATTAGTTTGGGCAGCAACAATATTTTAGGAATAGGCCCCAAATACTTTCAAATATATCATTCTTGTCTAGAAGAGTATCACTGATTCTTTTATTTGCTAAGTTTCCCAATGCATCTAAAAAATGTTTAAAGGAGGGCACTTTGCTTTCTTTCCAGCTTTGAAACAAGAGCCTTTAAAGGCAAGGGATGCTGAAGGAATCCCAAACTCTTCTTGCTTATTGGAGCAGGGAATAAACACTATATCTCCCAGAATTAAAATCATTGGGGAAAAGGGAAGGGCTATCTGAAATATAGACTTACACATGTCATGTATTAGCTGCCAAACTTTCTGAACTTCATTGAACTCCCAAAATAAGTGAGCCGAGTCTGAATGGGGTTCAGCACACCTCAACAATGATCATTAGGTGATAATCCTAGTTTATAAAGTTGATTTGGGGTGTAGTAAAAATAATGTCAAATCTGAAACTGGATCAGTCTGCCCTATATTTCTCTGCAGGATTTTACTGCATTCTCCCATAGTCAGGGACAGACCAACTAAATCAGTCTGCCATTTAAGCCTGGCTTGTTCAGTCTGGGAAGAGTCAGCTTGCTTAGAAATTTGTACATCGGCTAAACCCTTTGGGTGTAGAGCTAATTTAAAAAAAAGTTTAATTCAGACTATAATTATTAATAAGAAACCCGGACCTCAGAAGCTTCAAATTTGTAAGTAAAACCAGAAATCACACTTCTTTAAATTAAATTTAGCGGTAGTTCCTCAAAAGATATGAGGATATTCTGATGATCGAGTTAATCACTAACACTGTTATACCTTTACTGCTCCAACCTGTATCTTTAATGCCTTTATGGTCCAGAGTTGATGTGGGGTTGTTCTATATAGGTATAACTTTTAATGGAACAGATTCTATTTTTTAAGTTGATTACATTTTTACAAGCCATTACTGAAATTGGAAGGGATGGGTTGTTTGCAAGCTGATGAGGGTATGGACAAAGAGTAGGTCAGGCAAGGCTAAAGGAGATATGGTATCCAGCTCTATCAATAGGCATAAAGGGGTTTCTTGCCTCCTTCAAAGTAAACCAATTCACTGTTTGTTTAAGTTTAATGCTCAGTAATAACTCCACCACTAGGGGGTGCGAAACCCCTTGTTTTGACAGAGGCCCGTAAGTTGAGTTTGATAGTCTGGGGGTTTGCTTCCCATAGGAAGGAAGATATAGCCTTTTCAATTTTGTTGAACCAAATATTAGGGATATAGGCTGGGAAATTGTTGAAAAGTAAAAGATTTTGGGGCTAAAATCATTCTTATTGAGTTTGTTTCCCTCATAATGATAAGTGGAGGTTGGACCACCTACCTAGGTCATTTTTAAGGTTTTGAATTATCCTAGGCAAGTTAAAATTCAGTATTTGTTTAACTGAGGCAAAATGTTAATTCTAAATAGGACAACCCTTTTGAGGGCCAGGAAATATCCAGGAGACCTTTCAGTTTAGCTAGCTCTGATATAGAATTACTTAACATTAAACCCTCAGACTTAGTTCAATTGACAAATAAACCTGAAATGTCCCCAAACTCTTGAAGAATAGTTTTAACATTCAGTATTGAATATATAGGCTGAGATACAGTCAGCAGGATGTCATCTGCAAAGGCCAACAGTTGTTTGAGTATTTGCCTGTTTGTATCCCATGGATTCTGTCTGAGTCCATGAGTCTCCTAATTAGAGGTTCTAAAGCCAGAATAAGGAGAAGGGAGATGGGGCAGCCTTGTTTAGAACCTCTGTCTAACTGAATGGGAGAAGATCTGAGCGAGTTAGTAATAATACATGCTCTAGGTAGGAATATAGGGCTGGATGTTCAAAGGGTTGCGCCATGTGCAATAGGGTTGCGCCTGCACAAGTCCAAAGTGCGTCATACTGCCATATTCAGCAGGAGGCAGTTGCGCCCCCAAGTCAAGCTGAGCAACAGCGCAATGCTAATGAAGGCATGCTGAACCAGAGGGGAGGAACCATGCATAAACTGCACAGCCCGATATTCAGTGGGCTGTGTAGAGTTATGCAGGTGCAACCCCAACCTGTGCCTGCACAACTTTGAGCCAAAAAAGGAGTAAGTTGAGGGCCACAAACAGGTGAGCTGCCACATTGCAGGGCGCAACAGCAGCTGCCACCTGTGGTGGCCCTCAACCTACTCCCTGTGCTCTCCTGCAGCCCAATTAGGGGCAGAAGTGAAAAAGAACCCACCCCTCGACTGGCCGATCATGGGCAGAAGTTAACCCCACCCTCGACTGGCCCGATCACGGGCAGAAGTTAACCCCACCGCCCGACTGGCCCGATCGCGGGCAGAGGTTAACCCCTCCACCCCTGACTGGCCCGATCGTGGGCGGCAAAGTCAACCCCCACAAGGACATATCCCTGGTGGTCCAGTGGACGCCTGGCCCGATCGCGGGCAGCAACGTGTTCAAACCCCAAGGACCACCTACCCTGGTGATCTAGGCGCCCCACCCACCCACCCATGAAGCCTCACCACCCCGCTCCCTGTCAGCCAGCGGCGGCAGCATCCACCGCGCTGTTACCTCGCTGCTCACCGACTCGACTGCCCGGTAGCTGCACGCCATTGGTTCAGAGTAAGAGTTAATGGTGTGTAGCCTCATGGCTGTATAAGGTATCTAGATATGTGAATGAATGATTCATTCACATATCTAGACTGCCTTAGGACGGTATGTTGCACGCCCATTGGCTCTTGCCTGAATCCAATGGCGACAGCCCTACCGGGCAGTCAGTCAGCGGGCAGGGCGGCAGGCGGTGGGATGCTGCCGCCCACTGGCTGACGGGGGAATGGGGTGGGGCTTCATGAGTAGGTGGGTGGGGGCCACTGATCACCAGGGTAGGTGGTCCTGGGGGTTTGAACACGCTGTTGCCCATTTATTAGCTTCAGGTCCACTGGACCACCAGGGATATGTCCTTGGGGTTTGAAAACTTTGCTGCCCGTGATCGGGCTTCACGGGTCCACTGGACCACCCAGGATATGTCCTTGGGGTTGACTTTGCGCCCGCGATCGGGCCAGTCGGGTGGAGTTAACCTCTGCCCGCGATCGGGCCAGTCGGGGTGGAGGGGGTTAACTTCGCCCAGGATCGGGCCAGTTCGGGTCAGATTAACTTCTGCCCACGATCGGGCCAGTCGGGGTGGGGGATTTTTAACTTATGCCCATGATTGGCCAGGGGGTGTCGGTCCTCGATGGCTGCTGCTCGGCAGGGTGCCAGGCGCAAGTCCTGGGGATTGGCACACCTGCATGCTAATGGCATGCAAATGGAGCCATAAATAGATGCAAATGGCCCCCGCGCCTTGCATGAATTATGGCCCCATTTGCATGTCACCTTTGAATATTGAAATTTATGATGGCGCAATGGTACTTGTGCCACCGCATCTTGAATGCTCCACTCTGACCATTTGCAGTGCGCGCAAGTTCCACGCGCCATGAACAGTGGCTGTGGTTAGGGTGATATTCAAAGGAGTTGCTCAATAGCACAACTCCATTGACTATCACCCCAGCCACACTTTCGCGCAACTATTTTGTGCAGCTGCAGGCTTGCGCCACAAAATGGTGCAGTTTGAATATCCAGCCCATAGTGTCTTAATCCATCTAATTAGTTCAGGACCAACATTAAATGTTTCTAGAACTTTGTGTAAGAAACCCCATTCTGAAGAATCAAAGGCTTTGTCTATGTCCAATGAGATAGCCACTAAGAGTGAATTTTTCATTTTCCAGATTTTGCCACCCATAAAATTGAGAAAAGTCTTAGAAAGTTGTCTGCAGCATGCCTACCCTAAATGAAGCCTACCTGCTCCTTCCCTATAAGTTTAAACATGAGTTTAAAAATCCTAGAGCCAATATTTTTGCTAAAATGTTATAATCAAAATTCAGAAGCGAAATAGGCCTGTAGCTGCCACATTCAGAGGGTCTTTATCTTTTTGGCAAACAGACAAATATAGGCTTCATTCATTGAGATCGGGTAAAATCCTGTTTCAAATGCTGGAAGGCATTTAACAGATGAGGTGCCAGTGAGTTGCCTATAGCTTTATAAACTCACTAGGCAGGCCATTGGGTCCAGGAGTTTTCTTTTGGGGCTTTTGCTATCACCTCATTAACTTCTTGAATTGAAATAGGCCTATTTAATTGTTCTTTATCAGATTCTGAAAGAATATCTAGTTTTGCTCTGGAGAGAAAATCATAAAATGCCTTCTTGAGGAAGCACATGAGAGCTGTAAAGTTCTCATAAAATGATTTAAAATAATCATTTATTTCTAGCATTATGTGTGAGTACCCTTTTCCATTTTAATGCCATTAATAGCACTACTGCTTTTGTATTTTCTGCAGGAGATGTGCCTTTCTTGTTTGGGAAGTTAAACTAATTATATTCCCCTTATAAATGCTTTATATGCATCCCATACTACCCTTTGCCGATACCTCCCACCACTATTTATTTTAAAAGGAGACTGACTTCGTCCTGCAACCATTTGACAAAGTTCGGTCTCTTTAACAGTGAAACATTTAACTTCCAGCATTTAGATAGATCATCATTGTTTTCAAACACCACTGAGCTTTTAAGGAGGCAATGATCTGAAATAAGTGCATTCTCCTAATTAATATGACTAATATTATTACAGAGGTCCAGAGGCATGAACAGATAATCTAACCTGCTGAAAGTACCATGTCTGGCTGATAGGAATGATAAATCCCTGCCTTTAGGAGGATAAGCCTCCATACATCCAGGAGGCCCACTTCTTTAAGAGTCTTATGAAGACGTTTCTGTGAAGGAGAGAGACCTGAGTCCTGTGCCTGGGATCTGTCCAGGAAACAGTCCATAACCTCATTCATGTTTCCCTAAAATTATTTCATATTTACCCAGGTTAGCTAAAGTGAAGCCCAATTTGTTATAAAATTACTATTGGTTGGTATTAGGGGCATAGATGTTGCACAGAGCTACATCTTTACAATACAAATTACCCAGTAAATTTAAAACAACCTTCGGGATCTGTTACAGTAGGTGAAAATGCTTAGTAAAACTTACATCTTTTTCTTACTGAAATCGCCACACACACTTTTTTTGTTGAAAAACAGCAGTGTTCTACAGAGGCAACCCAAGAGTGAGTTAATTTGTTTGCCTCATCAGAAGCAGATGAGTTTCTTGTAACATAGGTATGTCTGTTCTATGTTTATAAAGATGTTGTAAAACTCTACATTGTTCAATAGGGTATCCTAGTCCCGTATGTTCCAAGAACTAATACAGACAGTACTCATTATTACATTTCACAGCACTTCAAATAAATAGACTAATAACTATTTTAAAATAGCTTACTGTAGAAGCTTAGTAATAAACCTGCTTATAAAAGAATTATGCCCTGAATTTTCCAACTAATGGAACAATTAATAATACTCTTGAATAAAAGGAATGACGTGGAAGGAAATAGATATAACAATTAAATTTCTACATAAACCACTATGTATATTAATGATTAAGCTCAAAACCACTCAAAATCACTACACACACGTAAACAAACACAAACACACAAACAGACACAGTAAGAAGTATGTGTCAACCCACTGAGGACAAAACCTTAACATGGAAACACTACCGTGTGACAGCCAATGAGAACATGATGCACCCATACTATATAAAAATATTATCAGGTAGTATAAATACTTGTAATTTTCCATCAAACCCAGTAATAGTATATGAAGCTGCATTACATTTAAAAGGCCCAGAGATATAGCAAACCGATACTTTTAAAGATAGGCTCACTGAGAAAAATGCAGCAAAATAACCAGCATCCACAAAAGAATGAGATTCAGTAATGTAGTTAATAAGTTTAGTAAGAAGGCTGCTCAACTATTTCAAATTGACCTGCACTTCTCACAACTGTCTTGTTTGCAGGCAGTATCCACCACTGAAATCAATCTTGGCAATGTATTAGGGAAATGTTTCCAACCTTGTTCCACAGAAGAGTACCTGAAAGGTTACAAGTAATTTTAAATTCAATAGCACAGGCAACATAATGATAACACAGCCAATGAAACACTGTTTCTTTACTGCGCTGTGTTCTTTATCTAAGCAATCGCTGAAGCTGCCTGTACTCATATAAGAGCCATAAGACTCTTCTGAAGTAAATGCAATTGGTTGTGCAGAGAGCAAGGAGAAATAGAGAGCTTTGGTAACAACTGCATATAGTCATATATAAAGTAAACAGGAACTAAGTTCTGTTTAGCTGCTCCGCTTAACACAATATGCATCACTCTTATTCAGAAGATGCAAACTGCAAGCCACAGACTCCCCAAACATAATAAGCAGATGCAGCGTCATATAGATATTAAGGAGAGGAGGCTGCCACACATTTGAGATCATGACAAAACCTACAAAGAGGATGCTTCTGAACAAACTCCTTTTACAATCCCAGACATAAGAGGGGTTTGAACACTGCCTATTACAAATATTCAGGGAAAACTGTGAGGAAATAAACCCCAGAATTCACAAAGAGAGGACTTACCCCATCTTGATGTAAAGGTAGCCCTATGAGGACTGTAAATGACCTATGACCTCTATTTCCTGTAATACACCCTCCTCTTTCTGACTTTTCTCTATTGAATCCACCAAACCATACATTTAATCTTTAAAACATTTTTTAATAGATTTGAAAAGCCTCATTAACTAGTAGGAAACTTAGGAATTGTTTCCAGGTAAAACTTTTTGCTTTGAGAAAGCTACCTAACTCAAAACTAAGGTAACATGTCACCAGTACTGCCAATCAACAGGTTCCTCTCCCAATAGGAAGCCAGTTCATAAACCTCCAGAAATGTGGAGTTAGTATAAATCTCAGGATGCCAAGTTCACTAGTTCAGAAATGAAGGGATCCGTGAGAAGGGTTCTCAAACATGTCAGCCACCGGACTGCAGGGATCTAATAAGCAATCTGGTGCTGAAACAAGGATTTCATTACTGTCAGTATCACTAGCAGATTTATTAGGAGGAAGATGCCAGTCCTTATTGGTTGTATGTTTTGGAGCCATGGATGCAAGGGTGCAGATTTAGTTTTAAGAAGGTCTGTGTTTTCCTGGTTATTTTAGATGGGCATGCCATCGACTTCAACTGGGATACCTATGCTGTTTGGTGCTTGGAATTGTGTGTTAGAACTGAATGTACTGTATGTTTGTTTAGAGAGTAGAGCTTGGAACTCTCCTGAGGGAGAGAAGCATGCAGGCTGCATTGAGCATAGGAGCACGAGCCAAACCTTCCAAAATAGAACCTGATGTATTTTGAATCTCCAGGGCAGTTAGGGCCTGTTTGGATTGAGTGAAACCTTGAGTCTTTCTTTTCAGAATCAATGAGGCTTCTTTCCAGTTTCTGAGATCTAAATCCCAAGCCTCATTGGGAGTTTAAGCTGTGGGAGCCCTCCTGATGTATGACACAAAGATTGTATTTTACATGATAGGCAACATTAAGGTTCTATAAGACCACTAATGTCCCCATAAGCTTTTCTCTTTCAACCACTTCAGCCAAGTAGTCTTGAAAAATAAAATTCTGTCCTTCTCCCAGTACAAAGCTTTCTTTTGTCTAGCAATGGCAAGAATTTCTTCCTTAGTGTTAAATCTTAAGAAGAGGACTATTACTGGTCTGTATTTTGTCTTTGCTTAGGCAGGGTCTTAGGGACCTATGTGCCCTCTTAATTTCAAGGCCATTGCCAGTTCATTCAGTAATGAGAGGATAAAATCTTGCAAAAACCTCACCATGTCTTTACCCTCCAATTGCTCAGGAATTCCACAAACCTTAAATTGTTGTGCCCCAATCTGTTTTCTAGATCCTCCACCTTAGATCCCAGTGAATTCAGTTTTGAATAATTGTCATCCATTTTACCTTCAATTTTACACAAAGACTCCTCTAGAAGGGCTAATCTTTCTTCCATTGTATTTAGTCTCTTCTGTTATTTCAGTTTTATTTTTTCTGACCCTGCTTGCTGTTTTAATGAAGAAATGTCCAAGTGCATACTTTTAAGCATTTCTGTAATATAATCCGTGTCATTTGTTTGTGAGGCATTATTTTTAGTAATTGTGGACTTATTAGGGTGTTCCTATAGCCCCATGGGGCTGCTGTTGAGTCCATAGATTGTGGAGGAAACCCCAAACTGATCTGAAGCTCCGGCAGCAGTGGTCCAGCTGTCAAACAGCAGAGGGAAGCCTGATGAGTCCTTGAAGTTATCAGAATTGATAACTTTGGAAATCCTGGACCGATTCATTAAACTTAGATTAAATTGTTTGTTATGACTAGGGCTTTAAAATACTATACAAATTACTTGGGTTTAGCTGAAATATATCGATTGGAAAAATGAACAGATCTCGAGGGTGAGAGAGCTTTCACTTATGTTGCCATCACTTCTAGCACTAGCGTGAGCATCAGTGCCATTATTCTTGAAGGCTGACTCTCCAAGCCCCACCATCACTGTTATTATAGTGGGGTCAAAATAAGGTAGAGAAATGAACATTTTCAAAAAGTGCTTTGTCCGTTTCTTTTTATACTTATATTTTATTGAATGTTTAACTTTTTATACAACAACACCCATTATACAAAAATCAACAGTTTGAAACTGAATTATTTCACACCATTATTGTAGTATATGGTATGTCTAGACTAAAACATTTGTGGAGGAGGACAGAATTGATATAAAACATGTTTGACTTATTTGAATAGCAGGTACAGCTTCCAACTATCATATGTAGTCAGGAGTTTACTAAGTTTCTTCAGCCATGATTATTTAATTCCAGATTTCTGCCTAGATTATAGTACATATACAGTAACAATGATTTGAAAGAGCTCACCATGCTGTCTGTAAACAATGAAGATCAATGTAATAAACCCACCACTGTCATCCATCTAGCCACTGTGAATATCAAACTACTGTCCCAAATGCATATTAACTACTTTTTAATGAAATTTCTCATTAAAATTCAACTTCCATACTGTAATGTTGTATATACTGAATTTGTTTACAATCAGACAGAGAACATGTTCATATCCATTCTAAGACAGTGTACAGCATGTGAATTAATATCAGCATTTTTTTTTTTTTACCCTATTTTTATCCTCCTACCTTGCTCCACAATGACCCCACTCTTTGGGACCTCACTGTTCGACCGCCTCTGAGCCTCTCTGGGGCCGTCTGAGCACATGGGTGCCTCCCCATAGACTCTTGATATCCAGATTGCTCCCCGGGGTGGAAGAGCCCTAACTCCCTGACCTTGATTGGAGTGTGCATCTTGCATGTTGGGCTTACCAGAGCCCTCCGAGAGCCATCCACCCAAGATCCGTCTTACCGTGCCATTGTGGGAGCTTTTTCCTCCATGCTTTTCTCCACCCCCAGATGTCAGCATGCAATGAGGGCCAATGAACTAGGGGATGTGCTGAGACGTGCCTCCTGCTCAAGCCCTCTTGCTGGCATCTCGCCTTATCCAGCACTGCTTCCTCATACTGCACCAACCACCCAAGCTCCCCTAGGTGGCAGTATTGTGGTGGGGCTTGCAGATCCCCCTCCCAGAGAAGGAGAGCAGCTATTGGACGCCTCCATTATTCTCCACCCCTGCCGACCCCCAGCGGCCCATGCTCATTCCTGAACACTGTCACCGGCATGGAGTGAGGTAAGGCATCCAGGTGCCTCAGCCCTCAGCGCCACGGGCCAGCCAATATCAGCATTTCTGGCAGAATAGAAATAATATTAAAAAATACCAAAGATATTGGTGCCAACAAGCTACTCCATGCAACCTTGCCCCATGAGACTAGGGTCTTGTTATTCCAATTTATGTACATTTATATAAAATTATAAGTCATATGAGGACAACATCTTTGGGGTGGGTACCTGGTGGGAGGGGTCTTGATGAGGTAAAAGCCCAACCTTATGTATACATTACTATTTCTGAAGCCCCAGAAAGAAAGAATTCACTAAATATTTTAAGTTGTTAATTTATGACTGCTCCGAAGAGCTGCCATTATGGGGGTTGGGGCTGGCTTGCCCCATCGAGACATCTCCCACTACGGGACTAGGTCTGGTCTCGAGTGGGATATACTGAGGAACCAAGGGTCCATTGGTTCATCAGTCTGGTTTTATTCTGTAACCTAGCGGTTACATTTCCATCCTGTAGCTATCATAAATTGTGTTTTCCCATGAAGCTATAGTTGGGGGTCTAGATCAAAGCCAGAGTCTGGTTATACATTTTGGCAACTCCCAGGAGGATATTAAGCAAGTATATTCGGTGGGGTTCTTTAAATTGTTTCGGTAATGCAAAAGTAGCACCATCCCCAGGAAGAGATTTTCCAAATCAGGAAATACCTCTCGTATTCGCTTGTTCACCTCCCCCAGAAATAAGACAGTGCTGAACAAAACCAGAAAACGGAGAGTGTGGCCACCTCACAGCCACACTCTCCAACATGTAGCATCACCTGACTTGGAATATTTGGCTGTGATCTGCAGCGCATAGAAAATATCTACTATTAGTTTATCAACCCGTATGACACTGTTCCACACTGTTATGTTGTACATTAAATTATCAATCAGCTTTGAAAGATGAAAAGATTAAAGAAACAAGAAAGTAAATGGTTTCTTCTTTCTGCATCATGTTAATAATCTCTTCTTCTAAGCATCGGTGAAAGTGTTTCATCATTTTATGTGGTATCCTGGTCACACTGTGCTTGGATGAAAGCTGAAAATCAATCCACATCACAGCAAAGATGTTGCATCCTTTATATTTTACACATTAATATATATATTATATTTATATATTTTAACCCTTAATTGCTAGTCAGAGAAGCATAACTCTTGTCCATGTCTCCAAAACAATGTCTTCTTTGTTGGGTGACTGAATAAGCAGGAGAAATTGAAAACTTATACAATTTGTGTGGAGATTTTAGTCTGGAGAGATGAACTAGCAGGTTTTGCTCTGACTCAAATACAAATGTTAGCATGATAGTAGATTTTTTATGGGTTATTGGTTTCTGTAATGGGAGGGCTTTAAGCCTGTGATTCGATGGGCAACTGCATAGCGTCACTCCCCCATCGAGTTTAAAAGGTCTCAAACATCCTGGGCCTCACCAGGTTCTTTCTCAGTTGGTTTGCTGCTAGAGGTGCCACTCTTCCTAGTTCTGCTGTTTATTTCTTTAAGGGTTCTGACTGCTGTCTCTGTCTCTGCCGGGCTCCTGCTGCGGCGTGGCAGTAGCCACCTGACGGCTGCTGTTTCTTTTGCTGTTAGACCTCAGTTTCTTTTGGCAGTTGGCACTTGTTCTCCTGCTGCTCCTTGGGTTTGCTGCACCGGCTTCCCTGGAAGCCTGCACTCGTGAGGCTGGGTTGTCACCCCCCGCTCCCTCAGCTGGTTTCTTTTCTTCTGGGCGCTTCCCTGCACCGTCGCCCGCCAGCTCGTTCTGTTATCTCCTCCCTCACAGCTGCAGCTTGGCTGCCTTCTTGTGCTCTTGTGCTCTCACGCCCGATTGCCTCGTTTCTCTGGTCCTGGTTTTCCACCGCATGCCTGTACATCTCTGTCTGGCTTTTGTTTTGTCTTCTCACGTATTGCAGGAACTGATTTTTATTTTCTCTCCACCCGGTCTCAGCACTGCACAACTCCACCACGCCAAATACCTGCCACTGCCAGATCTCAATGTCTTGGTCTCACAGTGCAGCTTTTACCAGCCTTGTCGTTGCCTGGTCTCAAAGTCACAGCCCTCTCTTGCACTGCACAGCAAAGTTTCTGCATTCTGGAGATTTCTTTTTGCTCAGTCACAAAGTCTTGGTCCCTCCTTCAACACTGCTTAAACTGAATTGTGGCATGAATAACGGACTGGAGGTTAGAATGCAGGGTAGTGAAATAAAGACAGACAGCAGTCAGAATTCTGGATTCAGCATTTAGAATACAGCTGAAAAAAAATGTAATTGGTGCCATGGATATTGGACCATAGATTTGGGGCGTTGTCAGGCAGCACAGAAAAACAACCAGGCAGCAATTAGAAGCGTGCAGCTTTTCAGGACTCACTGCTTTTCATCCCGTGCTTGCTGGACATGTCTATCGAGCTACGGGTTTATTCTTTAACTATGTTCATTGCTGCAGTCTGTCACCTCCATCAGATTTAAAAAACAAAAAACAAATTCAGATTTCTTTCTTCTGCTGTTGGTGCTATCCAACTATGTCTCCTGTTCTGTCTCACACTTGACTGTTGGGCATGCTGTTCTGTGTGTGGTCTGCAGTGGCTCTGCTAAGTTTGACCCGGACCTTCCGGCCACCTGAGCCGCCATTATCTTGCATGGCTTGCTTGTTACTGTCTGTTGAGTTCCACCCTATGCTACTCGGTTTTCACTTGTCATTTCCTCTGCCCTTCAGCTTTGATTCCCTTTCAGCTTTGATTTTCCTCCTTTGCCTGTTCTTCCTTCTCCTTCACATTGACCCTCTCCTTCTCTGGTCCCTCATCCTCATGTTCCCCTTCACTCCATTCTCTCCTTCCCTCTGTTCTTGCTTTTTTGGCATCCCCATTGGTAGCCCCATGGATTCCCTGATACCTCGCCTCAACCTGCTCAGTTGCTCTCTCCATCCTGCCCTGGCTGCCTCCTTTTGACAGGGATTGACGTTTTTTTGGCCTACCTCTCCTGGATTTTCTGCTCCTGTCCATGCTGCCTCAACTGTCTTGCTCTCCGTGGGTCCTCTGCTGCCCCATCGCACTCCCCTCTGGTTTACATACCCTCTGGTTCTGGATTTGCCTTCTTGGCTTCAGAACACACTCCTTCGAGGAGCCTCATTGCTTGCATCACTATTGCACCTCAGATCAATTGACATCCAGTCAAGGACATGCTGGTCGACCCATACCACATCTGCTTTCGTGTGTTTCAACTGCTCGATCCATATGCCTCGGCAGTCTCCATCTGGCTTGCAATCAATATTTCTTTGGGTCACCTCCTATTAGGTCCCATGCTTCCTAATCTGCCTACTGTGTTCCAACAGCACCTCTTCATCTGTATTCATCTTCCTCAGTCACCTTGATTCAGCTCTATTTCCACTCCTAGTTGCATTCCGTTCATAACTCCAATTGTTCACTCATCCTTACTTCATGGTTTCTCTATTTAATGCCAGCAGATGCATCCTTCCATGTCATCTCAGTGCTAGTCTCCCTTGGGAATCTGTCTAAATTCTGCACTGCAAGTCTAACCCTTACTAGTTTCCAATATCTCACCTAGTAGACTGCTCCACATGCTGATTGTTTGCCCTCTGCATATCATAGTGCTTCTGATGTTTAGCCTTCTCCCCCCACTTTGAGGATGTGCCTTGTAGTTCTGCTTGCATTTACCAGCTTCAACAGGCATGTATGCTTCCCTGTCTATTACTTGTAGTTTTCAGACCTTTTGATCATGTTTTTCTCATCGTTCTCTTTACTAGGCTTACTAATTTGTCTATCCAGTATTTTCATATGGCTCTTGTTCCTTAGCAGCCAATCGGCTTGGTCATCCCGTGCTCATCTACTTCAATTGACTCTGAGCTTTGTTCTTTCCTACCTCAATTTCCCCATGGATCGCTCCTGCTTCAGTGTGCCCTCGTGCTGCTCCCTCTCCTCGGCACTCTCGATATACTCAGCCGTCCAGGATGCAATACAGTCATGGCTTCTATCTCCTCATGCTGCGATTTATCTGTTTGTTTGCTCTGCCATTCATATCTTTGGGCCCTCCATGGCTGACTCCATCCTGACTTTCATTCAATCCGGGCCTATGCCACCTCATCCAGCTCAGCCTCCTGCCCCTGCTGAGCCTTCCTCCTTCACGGTGTCTACTTGCTCCATGTCATCCATCATGATCCTTTCCTCAGAGATCCTTCAACCTTAACCCCTCAGCTCCATGATACCTGGCCTCGGCCTCAGTTTTGTCTACTTCAATCCTCTCTCGTATGCCTTGGCATGGTTTGTTGCCACATCTGCGCTGTTCCCTTGCTCTGTCTGGCCATATCTACATGTAGCTCATGTACGACCTAATCCAACTCGCCCCTATGCAGTTTCTCATCCATACCGGCTGGGTCCTATGCTACTTTTTGACCTCCCTACCGCCTCTTCATCTTTCACACCTCACTTTCCAGTATCTGCCTTCATGGTATCAATCCTCATCGTCCTCATCCTTCCTTTTACTTTCTCTCAGCCTATCGCTTATTCTAGTTCTGACTATCATAGATTCGCTCCACTCATGGCTTCCCTCCTCATCGTTCATCATCTAATTTGTCTCCCTTGATTGCCATCCTGTGGTTACCTTCTGATTCGTGATACCCTCTGGTTCCTGTCACACCTTCTTGGCCTCGAGTTTGCCTCCTTTCGAGGTGCATCATGGTTCATGTCACTCATGGTGCACGCACTTTGTTCAAGTTATTTTCATGTTCATTTCCATCTCCTCTTATTCCTATCCCGTACAGGCTCTTCAAGATTCACTCCATTCATTTGTCTTCTGTCGATATTTCTTTGGTCATCCCTACCATAACTCCTATGCCGCCATAACTGCGGCCATCCTTCCGTATGTGTAGAGTTCATAACTCAGTCATATCAAGTTCATGAATCCAGTCTTCGTTCATTCAGCATTACCTCACAGCTTATCTATTTACATCACTTACTCTACCATTCCTATCAGTGAATTCCATACTACCTCACTGCCTACAACCTCAGGGTCTAATGGTTCAGGGTTTAATCATTTCATCGCATAATCATGCATGCCTCTTCAACCTCAGTATTCTCTCACCGCGATCACTCAATCAAGTGCATCGCCCACCAAGCCAGTTTGCTGTATTCTTTTGCCTCCTCATCAGCAACTCTGGAATATCCTCGTAGCTCATCTGGATACCTCCTTGTTCCTCTGACTCCTACATGGATTTCCTCCTCCCATCCTTGCTCCTCTTATCTACTATCTCTTCAACTCCTCAACATGCCCTCCTTGGGTCCCTTACTACCTCATTCTTTCTTACTCTGTCCTTCTTTGGAATTCTTTCCATCTCCCATCATCCTACCTCCATATGGGTTTCCTCCTTTGCATCGAATGCTCTATCCGTGTCCTTCCTTCACCTCCTCAGCTCCACCTGTGCTTTTTTTTGGGGTTCCCCTATTCTACTATGCCTTGGTTGACTCAGCCTGGTCTGCTTACCAGCCTCTATAGCATTATGCTCTGGTGGCTCCGTCTGACCTCCTCTGACTTGCACCCTATTGCAGTTTTCTTCCTACAGGTGAGGTCCTTTGCTAACCCATTGCATCCTTACCGTCCTTCGACCTTTCATACTTCGCTTCCATTCCAGCCTCCATGGCTTCAATCCATCTTCATACCTCATCCATTCCTATTTTACTTTCCTTAGCATAGTGAGTTCCAGGCATGCCTTTTCTAGTTCCAGTCATCAGGATTCACTTCATTCATGGCCTCATTCCTTATCCAGGACTGTTACCTTGATTCAACTCCACCTCCACTCAAGAGCCATGCTCTTCCTGTCTGTCGCCCATGTTAAGGGCAGGCTCAAGGCTCTCCACCATCATTCAAGTTCCTTTCTCATTCCTTTCTGAATCTACCTCCTTTCGAGAAGCCTCCTTATTCATATCTCTATTCATTCTGAATCTACCTCCTTCAAGGAGTCTACTTAGTCACATTGTTCTATCAAGCATATCACCCTCTAGTTCACATACTCTCTGGTTCCAGATATGCCTTATTGGCCTCGAGTGTGTCTCCTTTCGAGGAGCTCATTACTGCATCACTCTATTGAATCCTATGATATTCATCGCCACCAACATTAGAGTCTAATCGCTCGTATTTATGTTCATACCTCATCAGCCTCTGTGTCTACATCCTCACCTTGCTCAATCAGGTGCACCTCTCATTTGATCTCATGCTACCTCATCATCCTGCCACCCTCTTGTGGCAATCATCATCATCCATATTCATCCTTGCCTCCATTCCTTCGATCCGTGCGTAGCCCTCATGTTCCATATTTAATCGTGCTTTCTTTCGGGAGTTTCCCTATTTTTCATCATCTTCCCTACTCATGTCTATTTCATTACTTTTACTACTTAGATCCTTCATCTATGAACCATTCTCTTTACTGACTTACGTCCTCGAATCAAACATCATCAGCCTGGAGGGCAGGCGACCTAGGCCTTGGCTCCCCAGAGGTTTCCTCCTCAAAGGGTTTTCCTCTCCTCCATGCCAGTGGTCATAATATTAAATTTAGCGCTTCATGTTAGTTAGTTAGGTTCCACTGTTGAATGGAGGCAGATGGTGGCTCCGGCTTTTTCTCTCTCCTTAGGAAGTAAGCCTTCTCTTCACAAAATTAATTCATCATCTTCAAAGCTTGACATCTTAGGTATTCTTTTGGGCTTCTACCTAAGCTACCTTTAGCTGATGCATTCATTCCAGGCATCTATGGGGGCCCTCCTCTAGGTTCCTTGTGTCGCACTCTAACAGGGTGTTATATCCCATGGATAGAGAGGCGGAAAGCCACAAAGCAAATCAAATTACACAAACATTATCTCATATTATCTCATTCAGTTGAGTAAGAACATCGAATGGGAGGCTTTAAGCCTGTGGTCTGGCTGGACGGAACAACAACGTCAGCCTCTCATCGAGTTTAAAAGGTCACAAACATCCTAGACCTCACCAGGATTCTTTCTCATTGCCCACCATCCACCTCTCTTCCTCCAGAGGCTCATCTCTTCTTCCCCGTGGGCTTCTTCCTAACCTACCTTTAGCTAACACATTCATTCCAGGCACCTGAGGTGGGAACCTTCCTTTAGGGTTCCTTGTATAGTACTCCTACAGGGTGGTATATCCCATGGATAGAGAGGCGGAAAGCATAAAGCAAATCAAGTTACACAAGCATTATCTCATATTATCTCATCCAGTTGCGTAAGTACATTGAACAGAGTGTTTAGCAGGCAAATTCTGAACTGACTCCTGAGCTATTGGTTTTGGTGGTATTCTACACACACGGATAATGAATGGCAAGATGTCTCCAGGAAGCTCAAACACATTTATGAAAATATCTTTCAACATATCCCTAGCAGTCTGGAATTTTGATCCATAGAATTCAGTAGCCCTACTACTCACACATTTTCATAACTATTTTCTGTGGCATGGTGAAACTGTCTTGAATTAAATTGGCCCAGTAGCCTCCACACCTCACAGTTTTATGTACTGATTTCTCAGTGTAATTTTTATTTGTTTCTGCATCTTTGGTTACCACTTTGATCTTTCTTGGCTCAGTTTTGCATCACGCTGTAAAAATCTACCGTCCTCAGATAAGACATGAAATTTTCAATCAAAGAAATGAAAATTATGTACTCACCATAATTCTTGTTCTTCTTGGACAACTCTTCACCATTTATTCATATTGCTGGGTTCAAGCCAGAGGTGCTGGGACCCTGCTGCAGGAGCAAAATCTTCAGGAGGGCTGGCGCCGAGGTAGGACTGTGCATCCGTGGCACCACAAGGCTGGCTCATGCCATATAGGCTACCTCAGCATCAATCCTCCAACTGCCTCAGTACCTTTTTTACTGAGGAGGTGCAGTGTATTGTAGTTAAGAATCACCTAACCTAACAAGGGCATAAGGCAGCCCTTCTGACCGTGATAAGAAGAGTCACTGAGAGCAATATCTTCACAGCCCAAATCAAAACAAGGAGGGAAGACCAAGAACAAACTGATTGAGCTCTGGGGATGGAGGTTGGGTGCATTTATTTATTTATTTGTTTTTGTTAATTGGTAGCGCTGGACATAGTAAATGCCTATTTTCAGGCACCACCCGGAGAGTACAAAACAGGTACAGTCAGTACAGAGAAACCAGTACAAAACATACATGAATAGTACATCATGAGATACCACAGAACATTGTAGACAGTAAAATACATTAGTGAGGTACAGTACATTGGGATAAGTATTAAACAGCAGTAACATGCAGTATACAACAATAACAATGCATTGGGACTAACTACAAGATGAAATACAATGGAGGGCTTATAAGATACATTTGGGAGAGTAAAGTGCTAATCTGTAGCAGCTAATGCCCTTCGGGGGAGGGAGTAGGTTAGGAAATAGTGGGTGGGAGAGAGAGGAGGTAGAAAGGCAGGGGAGACAGGTGAAGTAGGGTAGAGTAAGATATAAGCCATAACAACAAGCAGTAACTGTTGGTGGAAAGGATATGATCACAAAACAAAGACGTTATTGTTTAAGGAATGAAGGGAGTTCAGGGGAATGAAACAGGAGCAGGGGTCTTATTGGAGGAGGTGACTTTTAGTTGATGATTAAAGCTGATGTGGTAGGAGCAAGTCGGATAATAGTAGGTAGGGAGTTCCAGAGAGCTGGGGCTATGTGTGAAGGCCTGAGCACCCATAGCTGTTTTACATCTGGTACAGAAGCAGCTGCTGAATTCCAGAGCAGAAGACATAGGAGGAACATCAAGTAATCAGCAGCAGAGCTAGCATAGGGGACACCAGTGTGCTGACATTATCCATCAGTGAGCCAATGGTATAAAGACGGTTAGCCATACGGAGAGCCAGTTTAGCTGATGTAAAGGTGGCAGTGATGGGTATGCCTATGTGAAGCAAGAGCAAAGTGACAGATATTGTTATAAGTAGTAGCCCAATTGTGTAAACTAGCCTTTGTAGCACCAGCATAGGTGATAGAGCCATGGTAAGTGCTGGGAGGAGGATGCCATCGACTGGCAATTTGGGCAGAGAGAATGAGTGAATGTCTGTTCTATAAGCCAGTCTAATCTTAGAGTTGACTGCAGAAGAAGCCAGAACCAGAAGGGAAGGAAACAGATTAATTTCAGTGTTTTACAGTAACTGTTCATTTCTATTTTTGCTTTAAACTTAGAAAGTGGGCTGTCTTTATTTGGAATTGTTTGTGGGCTGTTGAAAATTTAAAACCTAGTTTGGGTGCTTGTAGTGGTGGTGTATTCCTTTGCTGTCTTTAATTGCTGTGAATTTTCACCTTCCACTCCTAATTCTTAATTATATGCCCTGTTAAATCTGATTGACAGGAGCTAAGCACAGGGATAGTAGGGTTGTGGAGTAGGAGGGGCATAAGGGAAAGAAGCCTGCCCTCAGCACAACAAGTTTTGACTAATTTTATTTATTTTTTCCTTGTTTAAAGAAAAGTATCTGAGGATCAGTGGCAGGATTTTTAGGACAGTAAATTAATAAAAAGGGAACTAGGAAAGCTTCAGTAACAGACAAGTACTGGAATAGCATTATAAATGCAGTATAATGTGGAGTGGTGAAGTAGTGCAGCGAGGCAGCCATATTCAGGCAGAACCTTCTGGATGCTGAGGTGCTGCCCTATCTGCATGCATCTCTGGACTGTGGATGAGGTAGCATGACTCAGAGCAGAAGTAAACTGGGTCAGAGTACCATTACTTTATCCAGAGACCACCCAGTCCTATGCCACTCCTCAAAGGATGCCAAGAATGATGAGAACTTGGATGACAGTGGGCTCGAGGAGGATTAGGGTGGCTTAGCAGAGGCACATCCCAGATCCTATTCCACTCAAGAACTCATATGCCATACTAGCAAATGGGGACAACCAATTGGAGGTACCCAGAGAAGTGGAAGGAAAGGATGTGGAGGTTAGCCAAGTAGGTGACCCATTGGGAAGTAGTGGACCTCAAAGAGGAGGAAGTGAATCCTGTGGGAGACTCCATCATAAGAGGGATCCAGCTAGGAACACAGGAGGTGGAGGACAGGGAGGTGAAGTGCCACCAGGTGCCATTCATGGAGGGATGGGAGGAAGATCCTGGGGATCGTGGAAGGCAAGATGGGAGGGTGAACTGGATGTCATTATCCACCCAGGTACTAATGACCTGGTGAATGGGGCAGAAAAGAAGTTCAGAAAGAGTTTAGGAAATTGTGGAGGGGTCTCTGGCCAGTAGCTACTTCCTGTCACCTTCTCAGAAGTACTACCCGTGAGAGGTATGGGAGACATAGGTGCATGCACCAGGAACCTAACTCATGGTTGAAGAACTGGTGCTGTGAGGAGGGGTTTGGATTCACTGGTGACTGGGGACCCACCTAGAGGGATGGAGGCTTGTTCAAGCCTGACAGCCTGCATCCATCCTGGAGGGGAATCCAAGACTCAATGATAAGTTTAAATACTACATGGACAAGCATTTAAACCAGCCAAGGGGGGGTGGCAGCCAGCAAGGAGGGTACCTAATTGCCCACCCCCACAGCTAGCAGTGGAACCAGTGAACTGGAGGAGTGGATCTCTCTACAAAGCAGTGTGCAAAAGATGGAGATAAGCACCCAAGAGATGGATAGGCAGAAAAGGGGCAAAATTCAACAGAAGGGCAGACAGCAGGGAGAACCAGAGATAAAGGACAACCAGGAAGAGGCAGCAATAGAATAGCTAAACAGTCTAGGAGGTCAAATCATGGAAAGCCATGTGTGTCAATGCCAGGAGCCTTAGCAACAAGATGAAGTATCTGGAGGCTGTCATGGTGCAGTCGGACCTGAACATTGTGGCCATCACAGAAGCCTTGTGTAATGATAACCATGACTGGGAGATGACTATACCTGGCTACAACATATTCAGAAGAGAGACAGGGCAGGGCAGGTAGGGAAGGAGGAGAAGTGGCACTTTTATGTGAAAAAATTACATAAGGGCCACAGAGATGTGGAGGAACAAAATGGGGAGAGATAAATGGGACCAGAATCTGCACAGGTGTGGTCTATGACCACCAGCCTAGGAGAAAGAAACAGATAGGGAGTTGATGCTAGCCATCCAAAGGATGGCAGACAAGGGTGAGGTAGTGCTGGTTGGAGACCCCAGTATTCCAGACGTGGACTGGAGCATCCCAGCAGCAGCAGCATCAACTAGGTGCAGATTTACATGTATCCTGGATTTTAGGGGGCAGATTTTGGGAAAATGGGGAGATGCTTGAAAGAGGCATTAAGGGAATGGGGCAGGAATCAGGGTTGAGGAACAGTGGGCAGTATGTAAAATTGGGATTATAAGAGCAACAGAATTATGCATTAAGCAGGTTAGCAAGGGGAAAGGAAGAGGAGGCCATTATGGTTTTCAAGGAGGTAGCGGAGAACGTGAAAGCCAAAAAGATTGCATCTCAGGCAATACAAAAAGATGCAGGCAGAAGGGGGAGAGAGAAGTACTAGGAGAAGCAAAGGAGTCAGGGAGGTCAGTAAGGGAAGCCAAAGTCAGACAGAAAAGCACATTGCAAAATCAGTGGGTAGAGGGACAAACCTTTGCAGGTACATAAGTGAAAAAGAAAGGCAAAAGTGAGGGATAGTAGACTGAAGGGGAGGATAGGGATCACTGGAGGATGACAATGGTAAAGCTGACATATTGAACAGGTATTTCTGCTCAGTCTTTAATGAGGAAGAGGAGGGTAATGGGTCTGAAAGGAGTATAAGGGGTGGGAATGGTGCAGAAATAGACACAAGTCCCTTTACATGAGAAAGGGTCCTGAAGGAACTGGGAGTAATAAGAGTTGATAAAGCAATGGGCTAGATGGGGTGCACCCCTGGGTCCTTAAAGAACTAAGAGAGGTGGCTGAATCTCTCTGGCAATCCTGTTTAGCCAATCACTGGAAACAGGGGAGGTACCCAAAGACTGGAAGACAGCAGATGTGGTCCCTTATACAAAAAGTTGGAACAAAGAGGAAGCTGGGAACTACAGACCAGTCAGCCTCATCTCAGTAGTGGGAAGATCATGGAAGCACTACTGAAGAGAGAGATTGGTGGAACATCTGCTGTCAATGGACTACAGGACTCAAGGCAGCATGGTTTCACCAGGGGGAGGTCATGTCAGACTAACCTCATTGAATTTTTCTGACTGGGTGACTAGGAGGTGGATCAGGGGAGGGCAGTGGACATGGCCTATCTGGATTTCAGCAAAGGCCTTTGACACTGTGCCACATAGAAGACTATTACACAAACTGGGGAATATGGGGTGGGTAGGGACAGTAGTGTGGTGGGTAGGTAACTGTGGGCGGCAGGACACAGAGGGTGGTGGTAAAGGCCGTCACTCCAATAGAGGGAAGAGTGACCAGTGGTACCACAGGGATCAGTGCTGGGACTGATCCTGTTCAACATCTTCATCAGTGACATTGCACAGGACCCAGAAGGCAGAATGTCTCTGTTCGCTGATGACACAAAGCTCTGTAACAGAGTAGACACACCAGAAGGTGTAGACAGAATGAGAAGGACCTACAGAAACTTGAAGAATGGTCAGGCTCTAGCTGAAATTCAATGCAAAGAAGTGCAAGATAATGCATATGGGGCACAAAAACCCTGGCACAATATATCAGTTGGGGGTGGAGGATATAGCATGCACCAAGCATGAAAGGGATCTTGGGGTATCATCTCTGATGACCTCAAGGTAGGGAAACAGCGTGACAAGGCAGCAGGTAAAGCAAATAGGATGCTGGGATGGTAGGTAGAGGCATTACCAGCAGGAAAAGGAGGTCATAATTCCACCATACAAGACACTAGTGAGGCCCCACCTGGAGTACAGTGTACAGTTCTGGAGACCTTACCAACGTAAGGACATAGACAGGGTAGAGAAGGTTCAGAGGTGGGCAACAAAGAGGTGCATGGATTGCATCACAAGTCCTATGAGGACAGGTTGAAGGACTTGAACATGTACCCTGGAGGAGAGGAGGGGAGAGAGGATATGATAGAGACATACAAGTATCTTACAGGGAGGAATAGGGTGCAGGAATACACTATTTTTAAGTGAAAAGATGTTCCAGGACTAGAGGGCATGGGATGAAGCTGGAGGGAGGACAATTCTGAGGCAACATGAGGAAGAATTTCTTCACAGAATGGGTGGTGGACAAGTGGAACACCCTGCCAGAGGAAGTGGTGGGGCTGAAACAATCACAGGATTTAAGAATGCATGGATAGACATAAAGGAATTCTGGAGGTCAGGGTAAGGGGCAACAGACTTCTAGGAAAACATAAAGTGAACTTACAAGCTCAAATGGGCAGACTGGGTGGGCCATGAGCAAGCCACTGATTTACGGTGATTAAAACAATTAAATTCTGTTTTTAAGACTTAAGATTCCGAATTTCACCGTGATTGTTACTCTAATTTCCAGATTTTACTGGGATTCTGTTATCATTCTTTTAGTATGTGCATAAATAATCAGAATTAAAGAAGGCTTAATATACAGAGCATTAAATAAAGCAAACTGAAAATAGTACAGGAAGGAATTAAAAGAAAAACAGACTTTTTATAGATATACTGATCTGATAGAAAATGCCAGATTCCATGAAATCTTCATTTTACGGTTTTCAGGCACCTAATTCCGAATTTTACCGGATTTTCCGGTAAAACCGAAAAACAATGTGTAGCCATGGGCATAACTGTCGACACTGTCTATGTATCTATACTTTACAGGTAGTGGATCTATGGGGTCAAAGTCTAGAGAGGGTCATGGTTAACATCCAGATATATGAAGGAGAGGACGTTTCAAGAGGGGAACCATCAGGGCAGAGACAGTTAGCTGGCCAAGGCATTTCCTTAGCCTGGGTGCAGACCAAAATAGCATAGCTTGGGTTTTACTGACATTGAGTCAAGTTGGTTCCCTGAGATCCAGTTTTGGATATGGCAACGTCAGTGGAGAGGGTAGAGTTTAGGGTGGCAATGTCCTTGGCACTATGGTAAGGACAAGGTCATCTGCATAGAGAATGGATGAGGTAGGGGTACGGTGAGAAATGTCAATGATAAAATAGAAAAGAGAAGACGGCTGATTGAAGAGAGCTCTGAATTTGCAGAGCAGTACTTTACATATTGTTGCTTGTTCGAGATGTAACTTATGCCAGGCAATAACCCTCATGGAGAAGCCAAGGAAGGACATTTTGGTTAGTAGTAAGGTGTGTGATCAACAAGGTCAAAGTCCTTCAGGTCAATAATGACTGCACCAGTCAGAAGGCCAGAGTCCATGGTGTTTTGGCATCATTCAGGAATGCTGAGAGTCCAAGATAGGTTGCATTTATGGAGGAAGTCAGTTGTTTGCAGGAGACAAATCTTTCAAGGATTTTACTTAAGACAGGGATATGGCAATTGGTCTATAATTGATGTGTATTTCGATCACCTTTTCTAAGAACAAGGAGAATTTTGTCCATCTTCCAGATACAGGAACAACTCCTGAGCAAAGTGATAAATTAAATATTCTAGCCAGTGGGTAGCAAGAGGAGCAGCCAGCTTTGAGAAGGCGGGCACTAAGGCTGTCAGCTCCAACGCTTACTATTTTTTTTTTTTTACTTGCTATTTATGCCCCTTCCTCACCACATCTACTCTTTCCCTCAAGGACTCCTAAGGCAATCCCGAATGGGCTACGCCGGAGATCTTGAGACTTCTGCTACTGCAAGCCTCCCCTTCAAGCTCTCAGATGACCCCCGAGCAGGATGGAAGGGAGACCCCTCAATCATCTCCCTACAGCCAACATCCGTGTTAGGCAGACTCACCTGAGCTTCTCCCCAGATCTCCAATTGTGTCTCCAGGAGCAGACCTGGGATGTTTTTCCATTTTCTGGTCCTCTCCTGTAGATGATGCTAGGAGGTCCCAAGAGATGAGGTGCCTCCGCTCTGGACCTTGGCTGACGCTCTACTTCTCCTCTACTACTGCTATTCCGATCTGCACCTCCACCTGTGGTCACCCAGGTGGTGGTATTGCAGTGGACACACAGCCCACCCTCCGGCGCTCAATCCTTCTCCTGCTGGCTCTACAGCAACTGGGGCTCGTACCAAACCCGGGTTTCTAAGGCCACAAGTGATAGTGTTACCACTGCACGTGGCAAACTGGCTCAATGCTACTACTGTCAGAGATATGCCAAGAAGATCACTAACCTTCCTTATTGGTTTCACATGAAAGTGGAAACAGTGGAGGTGTTGAAGGGGGGGGACATGTGAAGTTAGGATCAGGAGCATTGGGGAGGAGAAGGAACTGTGTACTTAGTTAAGTCAGAGAAACTGTTGGTTGAAGGAGTTGCAATTGTAGTTGAATTATTGCAGTGCTGACCATTAATTACCATGTTGTTGGGAGACTGGGATTTTCCAGACCCCACAAACTCTTTATTTAGGCCAAAATGTGTTAGAGTCACCAGCAGCATTGAGTGGCAGGGTTTTCCAGTGAATAAATGGTGAAGACTTGTCCAAGAAGCTCAAGAATTATGGTAAGTACATAATTTTCATATCTTCCTGGACTTAAGTCTTCATCATTTATTCATACTACTGAGTAGAGTACCAAACTAAAATAAAATCCCCTGAGCAGGGGTGGTAGGAGATGGAGCTTACTCTAGGACAGAAGTCCATTAAGGATTATCCTGCTAAAGGAAGCATGCTGTCCAGCATGGACATCCAGAACATAGTGCTTAATGAAAGTATGCACTGAGCTCCAAGTAGCCGCTTACAGATGTCATAAATGGGAACAGAGTGGATCTCTGCCAAGATGCTACAGCTCTGGTAGAGTGGGCGCACACTTGACCCTCCATCGTGACCTGCACCATAGACAAATAGTGGCGAAGGCACGCCACTATCCAAGTCAAAATACATTTAATGTATACTGGCTGACCGAGCGGGCAGCATTGAAGGACCCAAAGAGCTGCTTGATTTTCGATATCCTTTGTTCTACTAATGTAGAACCAAAGGGCTCTTTAACAACCAGAGAGTGAAGGGTGCACTCTCCTTCATTCTGGAAGTTAGGAAATAAGTAGACAGTACCAAAGGTTGGTTGCAGTAGAACTCTGAAACCACTTTCGTTAGGACCTTAGGGTGTATGGAGCACCAACTTGTCTTGATGATATACGGAGGGTCTGTGACCAAAGCACGAATTGAGAGACCCTACGAGCAGAAGTGACGGCCACCAGAAAAGCAGTTTTCAGGTCAGAAACTTGAGATCACATGTAACAAGAGGCTCAAAGGGTTTACAAATGAACGTGTCTAGTTCTAGGTTAATATCCCAGGGGCAACTGGCTTCTTAACCAGGAGCCTTGCATGTAGAATGCCTTTGAGGAATCTCTGAATAGAGGTAGTTGAGCCGGAGTCATGTTGTGGACTGCTCATGATAGGCAGAGAGTACAGAGATGTATCTTTGCTAAGATGAGTATTAGTCCCGTGTCTGAAAGGTCCAGCAAGTGAACGCTTTTTGGTGGACATCGGAATTGGTCTATGGAAATCTTAGTACACCATTCTGAGAAACATTTCCATTTTTCTTTGTAATGTTTTCCTAGTGGATGGCTTATGTGCAGCCAGAAGGATCTCTGAGATTCTCTGAGACACCTTAAATCTGCCCACTTCTATCTCCTCAGGGCCAGGCGTGAAGATGAAGGAAGTGTAGATTGGGATGGACCAGAGGTCCCTGCATTAGAAGGTTTGACCATAACAGCAGCTGTCACAGAGGAAGCACTGACAACTTGTTGATCAAGGGAAACCAAATCTGTTGAGGCCAGTATGTACAATGAGAATAATTTGCCCCCATGCCTCCAGTTTGAGCAGCACCCTCTGAATTAATGGAAAAGGAGGAAATGCGATAAGAAAGAGATTTGTCCACTGCAGCCTGAATGCATCCTTACAGAAAATGCCAGGTTCTAGATTTTTGGAGCAGAACTGAAGCAGTTTTACGTGAGTGGGGATGCAAAAGACCCAGGTCTGGAGTACCTCACTCATCAAAGAGCGACTGTACGGCATTTGGTGCTAATGACTATTTGTGAGGGTCCACTTCTGTCCTACTGAGGTGGTCCACCAGATCATTCTAAATCCCTGGCAAGTAAATTGTTTGAATTTGGGCATTGTGGTCAAGTCACCACTTCCATACCCTCAAGACTTCCCTGCAGAAAGGATAAGAGTGTGCTCCCTTTGCTTGTTGATGTAATACATCACTGCTTTGTTGTCCATCTGAAGAAGAATTATGTTGTGACTGACAACATCTTCCAGGACTAGGAGTGCATACAGAACTGCCTCTAATCTCCAGAACAGTGATATGGAGGTGCAACTCTGCCTTGGTCCAAAGTCCCTGAGTGTGATGGCCCTTTGATGGGCTCCCCAGCTGAGGAGAGATACATCTGTAGTGATGGTTATCTGAGATTCTGACAGAACAAAGAGGAGACCTTGAAGCAGGTTATCCTTCTGTGTCCATCGTGCAAGTGACTGACACAGGGCTCCATCACTTTGATGGCGTAAGACTAGGGATGTGTTGTTGGGGACCATTGTGCGTTGAGCATCCACTGAGTGATCCTCATGTAGTTGAGTCAGAGGCACTGTGAGGATGTAAAAGGCCATGAGGCCTAACATCTGTTGCATGGAGCAAGCCTGGACAGGGTTGTTGTCCATGATGAAGTGTGCCAACTGAAGGATGTTGTTCCTCCTGTCCTGGGAGGAAGGCCTTGCTTTGTGGTATCTAATAGAGCCCCATGAAGAGGAACTGCTGCGAGGGTTGAAGCTGTGACTTTTCCAGGTTCAGCAGAACTGCCACGGAAGTCAGGAACTGAGATGCTGTAGCTACCACTCTCTGTAGCCTGTCTTTCTGAGCCCATCATCCAGGTATGGAAAGGCTTGAATGTCGAGCGTTTGAAGGTGCACTGTGAGAACAGCAGTGCACTTTGTAGACTCGAGGACTGAAGGCTCCCAAAGGCAGGACTCGAATTGATAATGTTGCCCCAAGGCCACAAAGCAAAGGAATTTGTAATGGTTTGGGTGCACTGGAATATGCTGGTAGGCATCTTGCATGACCAGGATGCTAACCAGTCATGTTGTTTGAGAAGTGGCAGAAGTGTCACCAGGGAGACCATCCTGAACTTCTCATGATACATGAACTCGTTAAGCTTTTTAAGATCGAGACTGGGGGCATATCCTCTGTCTTTTTCAGAAACAGAAAGCAATTGAGAGTAGAAACCTGTGTTTGCTCTGTCCAGGGAACTACTTCCACTGCCCTGTTTTGAGAAGGCCCATTATCTCTGAAGTGAGATTGTCTGACTGAGCGGCTGACAGTGTGTGTTGTTGCTTGTTTGGAAGGTCTGGAGGTCTCTGAAAAGTTAAGTGAGTACCCTTCCAAACTATCCTGATAGCCCACTTGTCTGTGGTGATAAACTTCCACTGGTTGTAGAAATGAGTCAGACATCTTTCCACTGCTGAGGAGGCCCACCTTGGGTAGCCAAGGTGGAACCAGGCCAGACTCTTTGAGAGAGGCACTGGGTGCTTTCGGGCCTTCTGCTGTGTTTTCTTTTTGGCTGAGAAAACTGGTGCTTATTTGGGGCTTCTCCTCCTCTTCCTTAAAGCGTTGCCTGTTATGAAGAACGAACAGTTCCAGTCTCTGAGGGACTGGAGGAGTCGGTCTGGCTGTCTTGATGGCAGTCCTGGTCTTCTGAGAGGCCTCCAGGGCTTGTTCCACCTGTTGGCTAAACAGGTACCAACAAAGGGACATTCATAACCTGCTGTTGAGCATCCGAAGAAAAATGGATGCCTGGAGCCAGGAATGTCTTCTAATACAGAGTCCAGCAGCGGCAGCTCTGGAAGCAGTTAGCGTACAGCCTGACAGGGAGAAAACATTGGGCTGGCTAAATTAAAATTTCTAGTAAGGTGTCAAAACAGCATTACCTCTCCCACCCCATTGACAAGGAGATGGAATAACTGCTTTTAAAGTGCCATCCTTAGAAATCGCCTCAATTGAACGACAGGTGAATGATCTCAGCTTTTCACCACATCAGAAACTTATTCAGTCTGCAAACCTCACAACAGTGTGCTATGACCCAGCATCCAGCAATCCTGGAAAAAGGACCTCAAAAAAAGGCACCCCCATAACAATTGTCAGCTTTGTTACAAAACTTGAAACACATATAGTTTTTTAAATGGGAGGGCTGGCCTGTGGTTCCATGGCTGAGCAACAAATGTCACTCCCATCGAGCTTAAGCATCATCACATCCTGGGCTTGCAGGATTCTTTCATTGCAGCTGGAGGCGCTGCTCTGCCCCACCTGCGTTTCAATTCCTCCCTCACTCTCTCATCTCCTCTGTGCCCCTCGCCTTCTGGGCTTCCTTCACCATGGCTGCACTTCCTGCCGCTTCACCACTGCTTCTGCTGTCAGACCATCAGTGCCTCGTGACCTCTGTTGCATTCCCACAGTATCTACCTCTTTCTCTGGACTTCCACCTAGCCCTACCTGACCGGTGCCATTGTACCTCCTCTCTTTCCACGGGTTGGTGTGTTCAACAGCTGTCTGTTACCTGCTTCATTTCTCTGCTACTACTGCGCGCAGCCCCCCCTCCTATCGGCCCTACTAGTAGTGCTGGTGCCCCATCCTTCTCTCTCTGTGCTTGCAGCTTCAGTCCTCTGTTTCTTTCCAGACCCAACCTCCCATTCCCTCCTGCCTGCGCCTGTGGCGGCGCATGCTTCTGCACTTTGCTTTAGCCGCTTTTTCCCAATCTTCCTCTCTCGTCACTTGCTCTCCTGGGGAACTGGGGGATTCACGGTCTCAGCCATGGCTCATTCACCAGCTTTCACCAGTCTAGCCAGGAATCTGACCTGTATTATTCATCTGCACCTTACCGCTCAGTCGTCCGGTTTCCTGGCTGGCATTCAGGCTTTGCATCGGGTTTCCTATTAGCAGCTGTCCGCCACTGCTGGTCTGAGACCTTTTCCTGTATTCATGGTTTACATGATACAAAAAAAAAAGCCTATCGGGACACTGACTCCTGATCAGGGACCAATTACATGATCTGGTACTCTTTCCTCGGACAGCTGATAGGTACAGGGCTCTATGTTACGATGCATTTTCTGAAGCTACCATGTATTTTGCTTTGCTGTTTGACATTATTTCATGCTTTTCATCCCCACTTATGTCACATGACTTCATCTTTTGAGGGGCAGTGGAGTGATCTGTGGCAAAGGCAGGACATCCCTGGATATTGGGGACTGTTGATAGCTCTGCATTTTTCTGCTGTTTCCTACTTTCTTGGTTCCTTTCTGTCTTGGACTCGTGCAATTAGCTTCGTCATTTGCCTCCATCTGCATTCGGTCTGTTCATTTCCAATTCTTCATCATGCTCCCTCCTTGGATGGGATGAGTGCTCTCCTCCTTCCTTGTCCAGTGCTTTCCTTGGGTTTCCTTATCTATGTTCTCCTAGTCCGTTTGGTGTCTGGGTGTTTACATCTGGTCCGACCTCCCATCGCTCTCTTGAGCATTCTCCCTTCGTCCAAGTTATTTCTCGTTCTTCCGTATCCTCTGATTCACATTTCCATACCAGCCTTCAAGGATCCTCTAATCCAGACCTGCAATTTATATTTATTTTGGCTGTATCTATCATAACATCTGTATCCAGCTACCTACCATCAATATTATGCCACCTCATTGACCCCCAGCCCTCCTACCACACGTATCAGTTCATGGCTCTGGTTCTCATTCCCCACTTATTAATTTATACCTGTCATCGATTTACTCCAATCATGGCTTTGTTCCTTATCATCCATCTATCTTCCACTATCAAAGATTTGCTCCAGTCCTGGTTTCCATTGCTCCTCACACTTCCATCTCTCATCCTGAATCTTGATTCTACTCTATTTCTACTATATTTCCACTCAAATGCCACACCTTCTTATCCGTCACCTTCATCGCTGTCCTTGTGGAGGTTCTCCACCATAGTTTGTTTCCTTTTCAAGTTCATTTCCGACTCTACCTCATTTTGAGGCCTACTTCATCACATCGCTCTCTTCTTTTCCATCTGTACCCTCCTTTTGAGAAGTCTACTTGGTCACATTGCTCTATTAAGCATATCCACCCTCTAGTTTGCATACCGTCTGGTCCCAGACATGCCTTCTTGGCCTCAGAGTCTATCTCCTTTCGAGGAGCCTCATTACTTGCATCCCTCTATTGAATCCTCTGATCTATCATCACCCACACATCTTGATCTACTCGTTCATATCGCATGTTCATGCCTTGTTGGCCTCAGTGTCTACTTCCTCACCTTTCTCAATCTGGCATTCCTCTCAATTGATCTTCTGCTCCCTGCTTCATATTTCCTGCTGCCCCACCTGGTGGTGGCTGCAGTCCTGGCTCATCCAGCCACTGCACAGCTCTGCAACCCCCGGCATGCCAGCACGCCTACTCGACCGAACAATTCTGAATCCTTGGGGTCTTCCACCAAGGCTGCCTCTCTGATCTTTCCTACCATGCCACTTGCCAGCTTTTGGATGCTGCCCCTATTTCCTTCACCTTTGGCTACCTTATCCTCCTGCAACGCTAGAACCTGAATGCTACCTGCAGCGATCCTTCTGTGTTATCCTTGGCACTAGTCTCCTTGGGAGTCTGTCTAATTCTGCACTGCAGGTCTAACCTTCTTCATTTCCAGTCTCTCACCTAGTAGATTGCTCCACATGCTGATTATTGCCTTCTGCGATCTTGGTGCTTTCTGATGTTTTCACTTATCTTCACCCTCGCTCTGAGGACATGCCTGTAGTTCTGCTTGCATTCACCAGCTTCAACGGTATGTCTGCTTCCCCTGTCTGTTCCTTGTAGTATGCCGCCTTTTGACCATGTTTCTCCTCACCCTTCTCTTTACTAGGTTTGATCATTTGTATTTCTCCAGTGTTTTGTATGGCTCTAGTTCCCTTTGCAGCCATTCGGCTTGGTCGTCCCAGTGCTCATCTAATTTCATTGACTCTGAGCTTCTTTTTTCCTACCTCACTTTCCCCATCAACTGCTCCTGCTTTGGTGTGCCCTCATTCTGCTCTCTCTCCTCTGATTTTCAGCAAAGTCAGCCATCCTGGTTTCAATCCAGTAATGGCTTCTGTCTCATCGTGCCATGATTATCTATTCGTTTGCTTTGCCATTCATATCCTCTGGCCTTCCATGGCTGACTCGTCCAACCTTCCATTGACCCAGGACTATGTGCCACCTCATCCAGCTCGCCCTCCTGCCCCTCACGGAGCCTTCCTCCTTCAAGGAGTCTACTTGCTCCATGTCGTCCGTCATCGATCCCTTCGCCAGTGACCCTTCATCTCCTTAGCCCCTCAGTTCCGTGATGCCTGGCCTCGACCTGCTCATCTCCTTCAATCCATCTCTCAGTGTGCCTTTGCATGGTTTGCTGCCATGTCTGCGCTGTTCCTTGCTCCATCTGGCCATGCCTATCCTGCATCATGTACAGCCTAATCCGACTCACCCCTGTGCAGTACCCTCCCATATTGGCTGGGTCCTCTGCCACCCTATTGTCTCTCATCATCCTTTGTCCTTCATACCACGCTCTCCAGTACCTGCCTGCATAGCATCCATCACTCATCATACCTCATTTATTCCTGTTCCTTCTCGCCCTAGCGCTTCTTCTTGTTCTGGCCGTGTGGATTCTTTCCACTTTTGCTTCCCTCCTCATCATATTTAATCCGATTTGACTCCCTTGATCGCCACCCTGCACTTGCCCTCTGGTTTGCAGACCCTCTGGTCCTCTCTGCGCCTTCTTGGCCTTGGTGTCTGTCTCCTTCGAGGAGCATCTGTTCAGACGCTCCATAGAACCTGATACCTTCGCTCAAGTTCTTTTCCTGTTCATTCCTCGCCTCCTCTTCTTCCGTTCCGTTCCAGCTCTTCCTGATTCAGCCATCTTGGCTTCCCTCCACTATTCGCTTACTTGTTATCATACTTCATCCACTTTTGCTCACCCTCCTCATACCTCATTCAGTTTTGAGCCTTGCTTGCTTCACCTGTATTGCTTCTGGTTCTGGATCTCCTTCTTGGCCTCAGAATCTACCTCCTTCAAGGTGCCTCAATTCTTTAGTTCTTCGTGCCGTTCATTTTCGGTTCTTTCCTGTCTTCTCCTCATCCAGTTCAGTTCCGCCTGTCCAGGCTTCCTCCGCTCTTGGCCTGCCCTTGATATTCTTTTTGGGTGTACCTACCATAATTTCTATGCCACCTATCAAACGTGGCCATCCTGCCACATGTATTGAGTTCATAACTCCAGTCATATTGAGTTCATAAATCCAGTCATCATCCACCAGCATTACCTCAAAGCTTATCTATTTATATCGCTTACTCTAACATTCCTATCATTCAATACCATACTACCTCATCGACTACAACCTCAGGGTCTAATCATTCAGGGTCTAATTGTTTACATCGCATAATCAAGAATGCCTCTTCAACCTCAGTGTCTGCTCACTTGCATCGCCTATCAAGTGCATCGCCCATCAAGCCAGTCTGCAATATTATTTGTCGCCTCATTGGCTCATCTGGAATATCCTCGTGAGCACATCTGATACCTTTTGCTGCTCTGACTCATACATGGATTTACTCCTCCCATCCTTGCTTCCCGATCTACTGTCTTACATCGACTACTCAAGCATACCCTCCTTAGTTCCAGCAAGGTTTATCTTGTTTCATCGCTCTCGAGCATTCCTTCAATGACTCTGATGCTACTCATTGACCACAGCAACAGGATCTAATTGTTCACATCGCATAATCATGTCTTATCAACCTCAATTTTCTTCCTTGCCTCACTCAATCGATCATATCGATTATCGATCTTATGTCTCACCATGTTTCTACCCCTGGCTCTCACTCTTTCCCTATTAATCTTCCTGCTGCACCCACCCTTCCCTGTCTGCTCCAGCCTGGCTAAAGTCCCACCCCATCCATAGTAGTGTCCCATTATCTACCCTCTCCTCATTATCATAATAAACAAGTACATGACAGCCATCATCACTTTCTGTGGTTTTAGCCCAATTTTTCCCCAGTCATCGGTAATATATCCTCCTCTTCTTTACCTCTCTAACCTCCCACCCCATACACGGCCTCTTTCCCATATGTGTAGTTGCCAGCTGCCTCCACTAAAAGATCTCTGCTTATAACCCTGTATGCCTATGGTTGATTGTACATCTGCTGACTTCTTCAATTGTAAAATAATGCTGTTTTTCTTTATTTATTTCAATCTTGTACTGTACTGTATACGCTGTATATTTTTTTCCTTGTATATTATTGCTTTATGTATATCTGCTTCTGTACTGTACTTTGATGTATTCATGACCAGGTCCACCTTGCAAATGAGCCTTGCTCAATGGTGCCCACCTGGATAAATAAAGATTTTGATTGATTGATTGATTATGCTACCTCATTGACCTGCCAACCTCCTGCGGTGATCATCACCATCAGTATTCATTTTGCCTCATGTTAGCATTCGATCTGCGCGCAGCCTCATGTTCCATCTTCGATCTGTGCTTTCTTTTAGGAATCTTCCATATTCCATCATCATCCTCCCTACTCATATCCCTCTAGTTACTGAACCCTTTCTCTTAAAGATATAAATCCTCAACTCAGATGTCGTCAGCCTGAGGAGGGTGACCTAGGCCTTGATCCCCAGAGCTTTCCTCTCAAAGGGTTTTTCCTCTCTCCTGCCGATGGTCATAATATTAGTTAGAGTTAGTGATTTCTTCTCGTTAGTTAGTTAGGTTCTGCTGTTGGATGGAAGCGGATGGTGGCCTGGCTCACCTCTCTCCTCAGGAAGTTAGCCCTTCTTCTCACAGAATTCATTCATCATCCTTGCCTCTTCAAAGCTTGATATCTTTGGGTATTCTTTTGGGCTTCTTTCTAATCTACCTTTAGCTGACCTTATTCACTCCCGGCACCTGTAGGGGAACCCTCCTCTAAGTTTCCTTGCATCATACCCCCACAGGGTGGTATATCCATGGATAGAGAGGTGGAAGCCACAAAGCAGACTGTTACACAAGCATAATCTCATATTATCTCATTCAGTTGCATAAGCACATTGAATGGGAGGGCTTTAAGCCCATGGTTCAATGGGCAGAGCAACAAACGTACTCCCCCATCGAGCTTAAAGTGTCATCACATCCTGGGCTTGCCAGAACTCTTTTTCGTTGCCCACCATCCACCCTTCCTCCTCCAGCGACTTCCTAACCTACCTTTAGCTGACTCATTCATTGCTGGCACCTGGGGAGAACCCTCCTCTAAGATTCCTTGCATCATATCCTTACAGGGTGGTATATTCCATGGATAGAGAGGTGGAAAGCCACAAAGCAATTCAAGTTACACAAGCATAATCTCATATTATCTCATTCAGTTGCGTAGACATCGAAGCAATGTTTATTGAATGGTGCTACCTGTTTTACTTGTGAAAACCATTGCACATGAGCTTTAAAACTTTGGAGACACAGGTCCTATAAGCTTGCTGACAGTGAGTACTAGACTGTGAGTTCCTGAGATTATATCATCAGGAGCTCTTCACTGACACAGGCTTTTTGAACAGGTAGTGAAATCAGGGTTACAAAATAGCTCACACCTTTAAAATGAAGTAACGTAGAAATCTAGTTTTTGACATGAGATTTACTGGGGTGTGCTTATTCTAATTCTGCAATGTAGCAGAAGTGGTGTCAGTTGCTCTTTAAGTAAGAAATTTATTTGAATATTTCAAGTGCCTCACTGTATTCATTTGCCTATCCAAAGGCATATGTTGCCCTATCAACATGTTACAAAGACAATTATTCATCGCAACATGTTTCAAGGGCTTTCTTGTTTTTTCTGCTTATTTACAAGGCATTGTTACCACACAATTTCTTGTAAATAAGACAATTCAGGGTTTTAAATAATTGATTAGCAGTTTTTTCTAGGGACAATACTAACTGTACAGAAAGTATTTATATAGGTTTTTAGAAGTGTTATGTTTGTTAAACATAGTGAGGCAGGTGCTATGCATTTTCACAATGTTTTAGAACTTTTATGAGCAAAACGCTAATCAATTTGTAGACTTAAATAAAACCCTGCAATTGACTAAGGGGTTCACCTTGATATAAATGCTTGTAACCAGAGTTGTAATACTAGCATTTAGTTAACATTCACATTTAGGCAGTCTTGTTCTGGATTCACCTGTCAAGTATTAAGCATCAACCCACCAGTAGTCTGGGGAACAGAAAGTAATATGTCAGCCCATGCTATGCTCGGTTTTCTGGGACAGTCTCTATCACATGCCCCTTGAAGAACTGATGAAGCTCTTGCCATAGTGTGAGGAGCAACTCCAGTGAAAGTGTGCCATCTAATGGTACTTAGGACTCACAATGTGGTCTCAAACTCTAGAGATAACCCTGGACCCACAGTTCGGAATCCATTTGTCCAATGTAATAGATAACCACTGTGATTGGAAGTGGAGAGAGCAGGTTGCAGCAAGCTTTGGAATGGAAAGGAGACAAGGCTCCTCCTCATCCCATGTCTTCTTGCCCTTGAGGTGACTTCTAGGATTAGCCTCCAGAGGACCATCCTCTGCCCTGGCATTGGCCTTGACCTCCAGTTTTATAGAATGGCTTGTACAGGAGGTTCTGTTGGAAATGACAGTTACATACTTACCGTAACTGTTGATCTTCCTGAATATATTCTCCATAGATTTCCATGAATGGGTCTGAGTCTGAGGGGTGCTAGGCCTCGTGGGAGCCAGAACTTTTCTGGTGGAGGCTGGTAAAGTGAGTAGGCCCCATGCATGCATCACAGCATGCACCTGCTGGTATACAGTGACACCAGCCCCAAACACCATGGTACCTTTTTACCAAGGAGATAGCAGCATGAACCTGTCAAGTACCCTAAACACTAAGGGCATAAGATAACCTGGGGTGGGGTGTGGAGCTAGCAGCCAATGGCACTGGTCTCTACAGCAGAGCTTCAGAGTCTTACTTAAATTTTAAATCTACCTGCTTTACAGTTTTACTGCAACATTTCTTTGGATAGAGATTGTTCTTACTCACTACTGGTGCAGTCCCATATGATTTTGACAATAGGAAACCCCAAAAGGGTCTCAGGACAGGACTCCAGTATGGGAAGCAGGGAAAGCCTGCAGCACAGCCAGAGAACAGCAGTATGCATGGAGAGGCCAGCGGAGGGACAGAGCCTTCCAACAGTGCATTACTGCAAGCTATATGAGATTTGGACAAGAAAGTGGAGACTCTGTCCAACCGTTTCATTACTAGATGCAAAATGGACACTGTATTGGCTGAAGCTTGTGCTAATGCTGAATCAGCAGGGAAATTGGCGGGTAGCAGTTAAGGGCATAATTGTAGAGAATAAGCTAAAAGAATAAGCTGGAACAACTTGAAAACAGAGCCTGTGTCTCTAATGTCTGCCTTCTAGTTCTACCTGAATATAATGAGATGGAGAATCAAATCTTGTTTGTCACAGAACTTTTGGGCTGAGTCCAGAAATTAGACCTAGAGGAAAATTGTTAATATTTACAGGGTCCTGGATAGTCCAGTGGAAGTGCCAGACACTTCTGTGTAGATGGCTTTGGTTTGGGAGTGGACCCGGAAGTCAATCAGCAGCAAAGGGGCTGAGATGATGCTGCTGTGTGGCAGTGCTTCCAGCCAGGGGAGGGAGGTGGCCATAGTGACCCCCAAAGTGGGCCAAGGGAGCTTGTCTCCCCAAAGGATGTTGCTACTTGTGACTGAGGTGGCATTGAGGAGGCACACACCTTGTGTCATGGTGTGTGGTGGGTGTGCAATGAGGAAACCAGAAAAAGTTTGCACTGGAGGTCATGAATAATGACACTGGTGCCTCTCGGGTCCCTCCCTATGTGGATCCCCATTGGAAGGAGAGAGAGTGGCAGTTGGGACTGGGGATGCTGCACTGAAAGCCTGAAGCAGGAGAAAGTGGCCCGTTGGCCAAAAAGTCAATGAAAAATGAAACTTACAGGTTTCACCTTGTAAACATCCAAACAATGCAAACAGCCCCGAACTGCCTTGATTAACACGGTGGATGCCCACATCAGAGATGCTTTCCTACTAGCCACCAAACATAAAAAGTACAGTTATGTAAGAATTCACTATAGTAGTAGATCTTTGAGGAATCTCTTGCATCGGGCCACACCTATGAAACTATAGCCGCCAGGCACTAGGACCACATGGAAACTTTTCTATCTAGCACTCTACGTGGCGGGATGCCCACAACATCACACACTAATATCGTCCCTGCTATATAAGCGTGGGTGGCCCACACCCTCTTCAGTTCTCCTGCCAGAGACCAGAAGCATTGAATCTCCTGTTGGGGAACCAATGGAGAGCCAGAGGTTCCTGCCATGATAAGAAAGATGAAACAGAGAAGCTCAAAGGCCAAGGGGTACAGGGGTGGAACGCATAGCCTGATGTAAGATATTTCCTCAAAGATCTACTGTTACAGTAAGTTCTTGTGTAACTGTACTATCTTACTTAGGGGCTATCTCATATATTTCTCTTGCATAAAGCCACACCTTTGGAACGAGTCCCAAGCAGTTCTAACAGAGAGACAGTCTGAAGGTTGGAGGCTATAGGTCTATGAGAGTAGACTGTAACACAGCCAGCCTTCTTCTCGAGGCAATGCCCAGACTGTAATGCTTGGTGAAAGTGTGGACAGGAGTTAATGTAGCAGCTGCATAGATCATTACAGCCAACACAGGCCTGAAACCAGCAACAGAAGGGGCCATGCCTCTGGTGCTATGGCAGTGCATAACTCCAGAGGTGGCCACGCCCAGGTGGAATGGCCATGAATAACCCAGGAAGTTCCTTACCATATTTCTATAACAAAAGGTAATACAGCTGGCCAAACATTTGGAAAGGCACTGGTTAGAAACTGAACATACTGTTTCCCAGGCGAGGGAAACAAACAGTCACAAGGGCTTCCTGCAGGCCCTCATGGTGTGTGCACAGGAATGGAGAATGTCACCCAAATCTAGAGTATGGAGCACCACCTTCCCTGGATTGGCATGCCCCAGATAATGAATAAGCAGGTGGATGCCTTGATTTAAGGTAAACCCAGACACCGCTTTAGGAAGAAACTTAGGATTCATATCCAAAGACTTTGTGAAAGACCAGATAAAGAGGCTCATGCATCAGAGCCTGAAGCTCAGAACTCCAATGAGCTGAAGTAATAGCAACTAAAAATAATGCTTTCCATGACAAAAAGCGCAGCTCACATGTTGTGGCTGGCACAAAAGAAGCAAAAGTAAGTTTCTCCAACAGAAAATTCAAGTTCCAAGGTGGGACTGGATTGTGGATGGGAGGCTTTAGATGAAGAAAGATCCTCAAAAGGTATGGTACACCTCCAGTTGTGCTACAGTACGGCCATCAACAGGCACATGGAAAGCTGAAATGACTGACAGGTACACCTCAATGGAGGAGTATTGCAGGCCAGAGTCAGAGAGGAAAGCAAATACTCCAGAATCTGATTTGCTGGACAAGTGAATGGGTCCAGGTGATTGAAGACCACCCATAGAGCAAAGCATTTCCACTTCATGGAATAAGAGGCCCTGGTGGAGGGCTTCCTATTAGCCATGAGGACATCAGCCACCATGGGAGACACCCTCAAATGTAGCCATGGCTATGTCTTCAGGAGCAGGGCATAAAGGTGTAGAAACATGAGGTCTGGATGGACCAGGGCCCTGCTCCTGTGAGAGAAAGCCTTGCACAGGGACACGGAACTGGAGGTTCCACCACTAGCTGGGCAGTAAGGGGAACCGGAAGGTGGCAATGAGGAGCAGGGTAAATCCTTCCATCTGGAACATGACCAACACTGCCTGGATTAGAGGGAAGAGAAAAAGGTGTAAAGGAACATCCCTTTCCAAGAGAGGGACAATGGGTCTCACCAGAAAATTCCAGGAGCTGAAGTGAGTCCAAACCGGTGGTATCAGGCTAGGGAAGCACAAGGTGGTGCTGACTGCACCGGTGGCAGGCCAAAGACAGGCCCTACAGGGGAGGCAAGAGGGCACCACAGTTTAAAAGGCTGGTCAGCCATTGCCAAATGATGGAGAGGGCAGAGCAGCAACAAGGAAGGCATGAAATGCACTGGCATCAAACCTGGGCTAGGCACAAGTGAGACTGGGAAGAAGGGCCTCTGATCCCCGTGAAGGCAGGGAAGCAACAAGGTGCTGGGGAGACAAGGGTACTCTGATGATGGAACGAGGCTCGCTGAATAGGACAAAGCAAACAGCCACCAGCCTCTGGACGTGAGAGCTACAGGAGAGTGAGAAGGACAGGAGAGGCACTGAGTCACTGTTCCCAGGACAAGTTGGAGGGGTAGGCATGGGATGCTACCACTGAGGGGCCTGGGTTAGTCAGAAGTGTCTGGAGTGAAAGACCATTGTAGCCTGCCCAAAGTGGGACAGGGGTGGGAAGGATGGAAGAGGTGGAGGCATGACGTAGAAGGGCCCCACTGCAGCAGGACCCCAGAGAGTTGCGCTGGAGCCCCGCTAGGAAATTGTACCAGAGGGGCCCAAAGCAAGAGCTTGAAGAATGCAAACTGCCTCTCAGGGCTTCGTGGTGCAGAAAGCTCAAGGAGAGGACCGTGACTCAGGGAGATCTTCTGAGACTCTCACCCCCCTCCAGAGAGGAGATCTGTTGAAAGCAGGTTACCAGAGAGTCATTGCAGAGAGGAGAGGCCTATCCACCATAGGTCCACCTGGAGAAGTTCGCTTCTCGTGATGTCTTGGTAATAAAGGAGAAGTGGCAGGAGTGGCGGTCTTTCAAATGACACACACTACAGAAATTTAGGAAATTGAAACAAAAAAATAAAGGCTAAATTTAAAACAAGCAGTTGACTGAAGCGCGTGGAGTCTGCAGGGTCCGATGTGCAATGGTCAATGGTGGGAAAAGAACTGAGGGTGCAAGGCCTTCCACACTTATATGGGGGACAATGTCAGCATGTGACGTTGTCATGGGCGGCCTCCTCAGACTGCTAGCTAGAAAAGTTTTGTGTGGTTCTAGTGCCTGGTGGCGACTATAGTTCCATAGGTGTGGCCTGATGCAAGAGATACCCCAAAGAAAGATCAGACTGTTACCATGGCACTCAGCTCTTTTGCTTCCCTGATGTTAATTTTGGCACGCCGGCAATGTTACAAAAGTTTTGAGGCAGTATGAGATGGCACATGAGTGTTTGGGGTATCCTTTTGGACTTTGAAAAAAGGGTGCCTTTTTTCAAACAGAGTTCCCTTTTCTGTGGGAATCTTAAATAGCTGCTGCCTGCAACCTGGTCCCACATCGGACCGTGCTCCTCGGGACTGCTGCTGCTCTGAAGAAGAGGTGTGAGAGGAATTTGTCTGCATCTGCCTTCCCCCCAACGACCGCTTAGACATATTGACCAATTAACAGCAACATGGGGACCCACTGTCCACCTTCCTGTGAGCTGCTAGTTGACCTGAGCACCTTTTGACTTTGAAAAGAAAGGTACTTTTTCAAACAGAGTCCCTTTGTTTGTGGGAGCTTTAAATAGCTGTTGTCTGCAATCCAGTCCCACATTGGATCACGCCTCCTTGGGACTGCTCCTGCCTGAAGAAGGGGTTGTGAGGGACAGATTAGGAGCCAATCACTGGGCACAGTTATCAGGTGCCAATTTTAAATAGCAACCAACGGCACCTTAAGACTGAGTGAGGGCTCCTGCAACAGACTTGGGAAAGGATTTAAGTAACCCAGGAAAGGATTTTTGGTCCTCCTCCACCTCCCTACCCCGTCCACCCAATACTATTGTATACAACTGAACCCTCATCAGAAGGGGGTATGGTCACTAAAGGTGATGACATATACACAAATTTGACTGCAAGTACTCTTTTCTGACTCCTGATTCAAGTTAGTTTAGCGCAACATGCAGGAGGCTCTTGATGCCTAGGACCTGTATAGGTATTTAGAAAGTATTTTGATCGCCCACTATCCAATTTTGCTGTAGTCCTCTAGTTATGCCTAGCTCTGCTATTGGTATAAGGCTCTTGTAACCTATAGTAATCTTGGTAATAGAGTGCTTGTTGGCTGGGCCACTGTGTATATTATTGTTTTCTACATTGCTCTGCATTTTCCTGAAATGTTTGCACCGCTGATTACAATGAGGGTTCAAACAAATTTTGTATAGTCTAACCATAGCCACTAGATTTTGGTTATTGAGTGCTTAGTGGATGGGTTACTGTGATAGCAGTTGTATTCCTAGCACTTATTTACTGTGTTTCTTGGATCCCCAGCATTATTCCCTGATAGTTCTCTGCTGACTACAGTGGGTTTCTACTGTTTCTGCTAGTTTGTTTCCTGGTTCTACTTCCTGAATGTACATCACTAGATCTCTGCAGCTATCATGATCTAGGACAATTCAGATGGGTGTGCTTCCTGGCACTATCTCTCATTTGTACTTTCATCATGAAAAATTAATGTGAAATTATTTTGCTCATCCATTGCAGTAGGGGTCTGCTACTGTCTCTGTGTCTATTAAGGACCACCTTATTACGCACCTGGCTGTGCCAACAGGCACCCCAGGTATGACAATGCCTCCTTTGTGTACTTGAACATTATGGCTGGGGTGAATAAGCCCCAAACTCGAACTGGTACCAAGATATGTATGGGTTGCATATATTGCTCATTACTTAACCACTTCTTCCTACCATGTCCCACTGGGCCGTGGTTTGTTAAAATGTTTCACTGAGGTCTGGCTACACCTCCTATGCTTTTCCCTTAGCTGGTGATATTGAATCTAACCCTGCCCCCACAGCATGGCTAGTCATGCAACCTTTCCCCAGTTGTTCTCTATAAATGATCTTAAATCTCATATGAATGTACGCAGCCTCACAGTTAATTTTGCAGAGTTGGAGGCTTGGGTGTCTCATTACTCCCCAGACATCCTAGGTCTAACTGAGACCTGGCTAAAGCCAAATATACCTGACTCTGTGTGCGCTATAAAGGTTATAGGTTCTCAGATCTGATTGTTCTGCTGCTAAGTGTAGGGGTGGGGTTGCCTTCTACTTTAAGGAAAATCTTACTGTCACAATGCTCCACGCTGAAGTCCTATGTGCCTGTGAAACCCTCCATGTGGTTCTTGTCCTTGGGAACTCGAGTAAATTACATTTACTTTGTGTTTGCAATCCTCCTAAGAGTGGCCTAAATGGCTTGATGGCTGTTATTAACTACCTGGTGTTCCTGTGGGGTAAAACCGAACTTCTCCTGAGAGACCTCAATCTAGACTGGTCAGGAAAGGACTCAAGCAAGTCTGATGCAGAGCTTGGGAAGCTCCATTTAAGGCAGCTGGTCTCCTGCCCAACTAGGATGTCACCACTCAGCAATCACCAGTCTCTGTTAGACTGGATCATTACAAACAGGAAATAGTATGTACTGGCTGCAGGCATTCTGCCGGACTCTATTAGTGACCACTCACCTGTTTTCTGTATTTGGAAGGCATATACCCCTAAGACCCCACCCAAGGAAATTCTCTTTAGAGACTTCTCCAAATTAAGCATTGGTGCCTCAACCTTAGATCTCTACCATATGGAATGGTCACTCTATACCAGATGTCAGACACAGAAAAAGCTTTTAATTTCTTCTTAACTTCTATAGAGGCTCTGCAAGACAATCATGTCCCCCTCAAGAAATGAAGAATCAGAGGTTCAGTGACCAGATGGTTACATAATGACCTTCTAGCATCCATTAGAAGGAGGATAAATCCTGGACCAAAGCCAAACTTTCTAAGTTTTCTGCAGACTGGTGGAGTACAGAAGACTGAGGAATGAATGCAAACAAGCAATACAATCAGCAAAAGCCTATTGCAGGCAGCTTCAAGCATCTATGGCGACTCTCCTGGTTTTAGAGCCACATAAAATCTTTCATGGATCAGGAAACAGCACATTTATTTCTGACATGACACTGGATAGAGTTAATTGCAACTACACAGGAATGATAGCAAGCCCTTAACTCCTATTTCTCTGACCTCTCAGAATATATTAGCTGACTGGTCAGGTCTCTCCCACAATATCTAGCTCTGCAGAATCAGCCTCCCTCCTTTCAATTTCAGGTCTGATTCAACCACTGAGGTTCTTTGTCTCCTAAAATCCATCCCAGTTTGTGGATCAGCTGAGTCAGATGGGCTATTACCCATTTTATAAAACTGCGGCCCTCTATGTGCAGCTCGGCCATTAGGCTTTTCAATTTATCCCTGGCTACTGGATCTGTCCCTATGCTCTGGAAGATCGCACGGTGGTACCTGTCAGCAAAAGGAGATACCAAGAATAGCCATTCTATCAGTTCTGAATGTTATTAGAGAAGGTCATGGCCATCCAGATGACTGAACACCTTCACCAAAACAACTTACAATCCATAGCACAACATGGCTTTAGGAAGGCACACAGCACATCCACAGCCCTCATCCAGTTTATAAATGACATAAAGAAGACCATGAATAAGGGCATGCTAACAGGGCAGGCTTCATCGACATTACTAAGGTGTTCGATCTTGTAGATCACACTGTTATCTAAACTTACCACCCTGGGCTTCTTGTCTTCTACTACTTGGTTTGCAAGTTACCTTGCCAGATGACAACGATTTGTTCAAATTGATAAAGTCAAGTTGAGCTCTCCCCACTAGAGTTGGTATCCTCAAGAATCCATTCTAGGTCCCTTACTATTATCCCTATTTATCAATAATCTGCCCACAATGGCTGGCTCATGCTCAACCTTACTCTAAGCAGATAGCATGATGCTGTACACTAGTGCCACCAGTTATATCCAAGATAAACTCAACCCCTGACTGAAGTTTTGACCACACATAGTCCTGGCTAGGGAAAAATAGGCTGTTTTAAACACTAAGAAGATGGTTGCCATGCTCTTTGGTTCTGCGCTGTGACTCAAAGCCTGTACTTCCTTGCCTACCATCCTTGGTCCAAATGGTACTCCACTCGATGTGGTTGGATCTTTTAAATACTTTGGTGTTATCCTTGACCCTGCTGTAGATTTCAACCTCCATCTGGCACACATCTGCAAGTCTGAAAATATTAAACTGGGGCTCACCTATAAAATCAGGCATACCCTCACCACTGCTGCTAGATTGGCTGTTGTACAAGGTGTCCTGTGGCCAGGGCTCACCTATGGTCTGATTACTGACCTTAAGCCAACAAAGGGATCCTTGATAAATGGAACACATGCTACAATAGTATCTGCCAATTTGCCCTATCAGTGTTCCGGTGTACCCATCACTGTGTCCTCTACTCTAGCATTGGGTGGCTCTCCGATCATCCTACTGACTTTACACTGCATACTGTACAGTTGACAGTATTTTAAGAGCTGGTATACCAACCACACTTAGTAGCATGTTAAAACACATCCCAGATGCGTACCCTCTGAGGTCTTCAGATAGGTCTCTCCTTGACTTTCTTAAATGTGTGACAACGATGGGTGAGCATTCGTTCTCTGTATTTGCACCGAGCTATGGAACTCCTTCCTCTGACCTTTAGGCATGCTTAGTCTCATCAGGTTTTTAAGAATGACCTTTTCAAATTCCTTTATGTGCACTGATAAATACTTGTGTATTTGATTGTGTTTACTACTAATTAACTGGCTTCATCTTTTCTCCTCAGGGCTACTAGCACTTAATAGATTTGTCTCTGATCTGCTCTTATGGTACAATGTTTTGTGTATCTCTGTATTATATGTGAATCTATTATGTTTGTATTCACTTCCTACTATGATGCTTGGCCAGCTGGTTATGATTGTTCTATGATATTTGTAATATAGAATGTGGTATGTGAGTGTCTTACATGAGACATCCTGTGCTATGGGTGCCCCCAGGTCAGTGGAGTGAGAAGTGACCTGAAACCAGGAGGTAATTAAAATACTAGAGAGACTTAATTAAGGGTCTCCTGTTTTTCTGTCTTAATTAGAACTGACCCAGCTGCCAGGATATAGGGCTCAGAACTTTTATGATGTTTTAGAGGAAAACATTTTATACCACCATGGTGCTAAAGTTGTAAAAAAGTTGGTGTTCCTTGAGAAAACAGGAACTGCTCAAGATCAAAGAGGAAAGGCTTGATTAAAGACTGTCATACTGTGGGAAATTAGTTTTGCTGATGTCACGTTGTTTAATATACCTCCTGATAGGACATCCTGTATGTGTATTTTTTATTCTGAAAGGAGGAGCTAGATGACATCATAGAAGGAGTGTGGAACATAGTTTTAAACTGTGTACTGTATTTGAACTTGAGACATATCTTTTGGACTCTTAAGAAACAAGATCTAACTATAAGCACTATAGAGGGAATACATTAGATAGAAAAGTATAATTGTATTGTGGTAGGAGTTTTTGTTTGTACGTTTCTTGTTTTCTTTTAGTGATTGTATGCTCTTTGATATATTGTTCTGTGTTTACATTTTTCATGCTTTTATCATCTTTAAGTAAAGCACCCTTTATATTTAAAAAGACTGCCTAGGTGTGTCTTTGAAGTTCTTTTTTGTATGTGATGTATATGTGGTTAAGTTGACAGCTGTTCTGAAGGGCTTGATGGTGTTACCAAACTGGGAAAAGGTAAGAATATACATAAGGTCTTTTATATAGTTTTAAGGGTTCATTTGGATACCTGGTTAGGTGCTCTTAGGCAAAGATATCTTGTATCCCCCGAAGGAAGATTATCTGAGTCTGTACATTTAGATGCAGCGTAGCATAGCGTTCACAGTTTGACTCACCCCCAGAACTTGAGACCAAAGGTGATTTAAACCCACAAGCAGACAGGAGGGTTACCCTGTCTGTTACCTGTTCACATTACTGCACTCGGAGCTTGGCACTGTGGGAGCAGAGGGCCTGACCTGCTGAGTGCGTTTATGACAGATTTGGTTGGCAGTGGTGTGGATAAAATTGGTAACACAAGCTTTAACTATTCAGTGTGTCAGCTTATACTGTACAGCTCACTTGCAAAAAAAGGGAGTGATTTATTTTAAAAAGGAAACAGAACTATATCATTTTGCTTACAGTCAAGTTCCTACCTGTTTTATTTTTTTCTAAAGTGCAAGTTAGAGTAGCCATAAGTTAGGGAAGAAGATGGTTTCCAACTCACAGCTGACACACTGTAGACTACTTGAGGCAGTTGTGCCAGGAGAGAGGATCCTGTATGAGGGGAGAACCACCAAGCAGAATCTCATGGATGTCTTGATGGCAGCAGTTGCCCAGAGCATCGAGTCACTGGCTGTGACTGTAAGGGACCAAACCTTGAGCATGGAGGGGCCAGCAGCCAGTGCAGTAACCAGATCCAGTGAGGATGACAGCAGGGCCAGTGCCAGCAAAGGCCACAGCAGCAGGGAAGGTCACCAGCATTCTGGAGCCAGAAGCACTCTGGCTGCAGATTGAGTTGTGCAGAATGGAGCTGGAGTTCCAGAGGGAGACTGGCAAGAACAGCGAGAAGCAGAGCAAGAATGGTGAGAAGCGAAGTGAGAGAAGTGAGCAGCAGAGGAGAAGAGGGAGCAAGAACAGCAGAAGTGGACCCTGAACAGTGAAAGGTGGACCATGAGGAGCATGGAGCACCAGAGGTGACATGAACTGAGAAGCTACAACTCCAACCGCCAGCACCAGAGCAGCTATGGGTTTGGGTTTAACTGGAACTACAGGACTGGATTACAAATTGAATTCCAGATTGATAGCTGAATTTAAGGAGGGGAGGATATGGATGCCTTTTAAATTTCTTTGAAAAAGTTTGTATTCAGGCTAAAATTCCTAGAGGGTCCTGAGTTTCAGCTATCCTCGCTACTTACCGGGAAGCTCGGGATGCATTGGGTCAAATGGACAATGAGGACAGTAATGATTACAGCAAACTTACAGCTGCACTTTTAAAAGTTTGATTTAACTGCAGAAGCATACAAGGCTAAATTCTGTAAGCTCAGGAGAAGCTCTGATATGAGCTACGAGGAGATAGACATGAAACACTGTCAGTTTTAAAACATTGGTGGGAAGGAATTGAAGCAAACTCTGTAGATAAAATTGGAAATGCAATTTTGTTAGAACAGTTTTTGTGCATGCCCAGCAGAGCCGAAAACCTGGCAAGAGGACCGAGATCCCAAAACAGTGTAAAGGCTGCTGAACCTCAGATCATTATGCCAAGAGCAGACCTGCTCTGAGAGTGAATGGTGTGGGCGTGGCAGTGCAGAAAGGGAAAAGCGCACCTTCAAGGCAGCTAAAACACCACTGCTTCCACCAAAACCAGTTAGCCCTAGGTTTCAAAAGAAAGATTCTTCTGAGAAAAGAAAAAATGTTGGGTCTGTAAAAAACAGGGATATTGCCAGACAGTATCCCAAAGGTTGAGCAATACACAGAATGGGGCTAGGAAAGAAGTGGGTTGGTTTGTGTGTCCCTGGAAGCATGCCTGTGAACATGAGGGAACACATGCACCCAGTCACTATGAATGGTGTACAGACACAAGAGTTAAGAGACACAGGTGCATCCCTGATGCTGGTAAAGGGGATCTGGTAGAGCCTGGTCAGTTATACCCAATTAATTTGTAACTGTGCAAGGGTTCACTGGTGAGGAGACCACATTGCCACTCACTAGTGTTCTCCTAGACTGGGGCAAAACAGGGAGAACAGGTGGCTGTCACCAAAACTTTAGCAGTTGATGTCATCCTTTTCAACAATCTCAAACAGGGATGGTGTGCAGTTACCCATAGCCAAGCAGCAAGGAAAATTGTAGTTCCCTGGACCCCACAGAGCCAGTGTGGAAATCACTGGGAGGCTGATTCCCAGCCTGTGGCTCCTGATATAGAGACTAATGAAAAGGGGTAGAAATTTCCCCAGTAGCAAGTAACACACACAGCTAAGGAGGGTTCCTCCAAAGAAGGAGCGTGACCCTTCGTCAGAGGTATGGGATGACAGTGATCCTGAGTGCCCTGATGCTAGTGCTAGGGACCCTAGTTTAGAGACTGAAGGGACCTGTACCATGCCTTGGGAATGTGTAAGGAGTTTGCAGCTGCTCAGAAAAGTGACCCTAGTCTAGAGAAGCTGAGGGCTTGGGCAGACTCTGATGGAGCACAGGGAGGTGATGGTAAACATAAAGTTTATTGGGAAAATGGACTGATGTATACTCAGGCTGTGAAGACAGAGGAGGGGTTATAGGCAGGCAGCTTGTCATTCCCCAGAGGTATCATGAGCAGTTGCTCAAGACTGCACGATATTCCCTTTGTCTGATCATCTGGAAATCGCACACACTATGCAGCAGTTGGCCCAGAATTTCTATTGGCCCAACTTCACCCAGCAGGTGAAGGAGTATTGCAGGTCTTGTCACCAGTGCCAAGAAATAGGAAGGCAGGTAGAAAACCCAACCCACCCTAATTCCATTGCCCATAGTGGAGGAGCCATTCCAGAGGGTGGGAATTGATATTGTGTGGCCTTTAAATATCCCCAGCTACTGGGAAGAGATTCATCCTGACTGTGGTGGATTACGCCACCCGGTACCCAGAGGCAGTCACCCTATCCTCACTGAAGACAGACAAAGTGGCAGATGCCTTACTTGGGATTTTCTCCTGTGTTGGGTTTCCAGGAGGTTATCACTGATCGAAGGGGCTCCTTCATGTCGGACCTGATTAAATGTTTGTGGGAGAAGTGTGGGGTGGTGCAGAGGTGCACAACACCTTATCACCTGCAAGCCAATGGGCTTGTGGAAAGATTTAATGGTACTCTGAAGTCAATGCTCCAAGCATTTGCTGAACAGCATGGGAAGGACTGGGAGAAATACCTACCCCACCTGTTGTTTGCATACAGGAAGGTGCCCAAAGAGTCGACAGAATTTTCCCCTTCGAGCTCTTATATGGATGCCTGGTACTGGGCCCCAAGACTTTATCTGGGAGAACTGGAAGGCAAGCATGCCCACAGGGAACTCCCATAGTGATTTACGACCTTAGGTTTAAGGAAAGGCTGAAGGAGCTTATGGGTACAGCCCAGAGCAACCTGGCAGCTGCCCAACAGAAACAAATAGTGTGGTATGACCACAGAGCTAGAGCTTGATCACACGGTGAGTCAGGAAGTTATGGTTCTTATTCTGGTTCAGAAAGACAAGCTGTAGGCTGAGTGGGCAGGACCGTATAAAGTAGTTAGAAAGTTAAATGATGTGAACTGTATCATAGAATTACCTGACAGAAGACATACAGAAAGAATGTACCATGTCAACATGATGAAGCCATATGCTAATAGGGCTGACATGGTGTTTGCAGTATGTAGTCCTGGGGAGGGGACGAATGAAGGAGACCCCTTCAGGACTTGCCTGAAGAAAGCAAGAGGGAGTCCTCTGTGGAGGCAGTTAAATTGTCTCCCAGCTGGCCCTGGACAAGATCCAGGAAGTAAGGGAGGTTTTAGCAGACTTTGCTCCACTGTTTAATACCAAGCCTGGACTAACCCCCTTAGCGATTTATAAATGTGAAGATATGGACACAGATGCCCAAACAGCAGACAGCATATTGGGTGTCAGAGGTTGTCCAAAGGACATTAGGAGGAGGTGGAGAAATGCTGGATTTAGGGGTAATCCAGAGATCCCACAGCCCCTGGGCCTCACCTGTAGCTCACCCATAGTCCTTGTGCCCAAGCCAGATGGCTCTACTCATTTCTGTGCAGACTATCATGGACTGAATGCAGTCACGAGTCAGATGCCCACCCGATGCCCCAGATGGGCGAACTCCTGGACAAGTTGGGAGGCGACATACCTTACGACTATTGACCTGACAAAGGGGTACTGGCAGGTAGAGCTAACTGACAGAGCTAGGAGAGGTTGGCCTTCATCATCCGATAGGCTTATTTGAATTTAAAGTAATGCCTTTTGGAATGAAGAACGCCCTGGACACTTTTCAAAGGTTGGTGAACCAGGTGTTAAATGGTGCTGAGGAGTATGCCATGGTGTACCTGGATGACATTGCCATCTTTAGTGCCAGCTGGGAAGAACACCTGTCCCACCTTAGGGAAGTGCTGGGCAGGACAGAGGCCAGGCTCACTGTCAAAGCTGAGAAGTGCCAGGTGGCCATGGCTGAAGTGGCATACTCGGTATGTTGTAGGCTGGGACAGCTCCATCCTAACCAAGTGAAAATAGAGGTGATCAAGGCATGGCCCAGACCAGAAATGCAGAAGCAGGTCAGGAGTTTTCTCGGAAAGCACGGTACTATAGGAAATTTGTACCAATTACAGTGCCCTGACTGCTCCCCTATCTGACCTGGTAAGGAAAAGATGCCTAAGAAAATTACCTGGGAACTAGCCTGTGAAAAGCCTTTACCAGACTGAAGGAGGCACTATGCAGTGCTCCTGTGTTGACAAGTCCTGACTATAGCAGACCTTTATAGTCCAGACTGATGCCTCAGACGTGGGTTTTGGGGCAGTACTGAGTCAGACATCCAACCAAGGGAAAGATCACCTGTAGTGTACCTGAGGAAAAGTTACTTCCCAGGAGCAGGCTTACTCAACTGTGGAAAAGAGTGTCTTGCTGTAGTGTGGGCCCTAAAGAAGTTACAGCCATACTTAAATGGGCAGCATTTTGAGGTACAAACTGACCACAACCCCTGGTTTGGCTGACACAAATGGGAAAACTAATGGTAGATTGTTAAGATGGAGTCTTGCTTTGCAAGGGTATGACATGCCGATCTTGCATAGGGCTGGAGCGACCAATCAAAACGCAGATGGCCTGTCACATGTTTATGAGGAGTGAACTGATTTGGGGAATCACATCCCATGCTGGGGAGGAGCCCCCAAATTGAGTGCCTCAGTTTTACTGGGGGTTGAGGGCTATGTCTTGCAAGGAGTGGCGGCAAATCAGAGCAAGGTGGGACCAGTAGAGACCAGGGGCCCTGATGCATCTGGAGAAAGGAAGTGGCCACCACAGACAGGTGGGGGCATAGCAGTGCAGGGTGAAAGGGAAGAACAAGGAGGTTGAAATCCCAGTAGAGAGAGTAAGGGAAGCCCTCAGGTCCCTTTGGATGGAGAAAGCACCTGGGACAGATGAGATACATCCCAGGGTGCTGAGGGAACTGGCAGATGTCCTGGCAGTCCCTCTAGTGGAGCTTTTCAACATCTCTCTGAGGACTGGGTGGGTTCCTCAAGACTGGAGGGTGGCCCATGTTGTGCGACCCACAAGGGGATCAAGAGAAGAGGTGAGAAATTACAGGCCCATTAGCCTGACATCAGTGGTTGCAAGGTGATGGAGGGTATTATCAAGGAAAGGCTAGGGGCAAGCCAGTGGACATCCTCTTTCTGGACTTTAGCAAGGCATTTGATTTGGTACCCCACAGTGGCCTGCTGGCTAAGCTGAAGGAAATGGGGATAAGGAGACAGTTGTTAAGATGGATAGGAAATTGGCTCTCTGGGCATACTCAGAAGGTGGTGGTTGGAGGATTAGCCTCATCCTCAAGGTGGGTTACTAGTGGGGTTCCCCAGGTGTCAGTGCTGGGGCCACTCCTGTTCAACGCCTATATCTCAGACATCAGGAAGGAAATCAAGTGAGATGAGTCTCTTTGCAGATGACTCAAAGCTGGGTGCGGTGGATGGGGAGGAGGGGGGAGGGTGGCTTGCAGGAGGACCTGGGAGCTCTGGAAAGGTGGTCAGGAAAATGGAAACTAAAATTCAATGTGGGGAAGTGCAAGGTTCTGCACCTGGGAGTCAGAAATTCAGGCCAGGGGTATACCGTGGGAGGACACATGATTCAAGTCATGGAGGTGAGAGAGACCTGGCGGTAGTGGTATTGTCAAAATTAACAACTCAGAGACATGTAGGAGGGCAGCGGCAAGGGCAAATAGGATGCTGGAATGTATTGCCAGGGGAATTACCTCCAGAAAGGTGGAAATGATCCTTCCACTGTACAACTGCTTGATTAGGCCACACCTTGAATATTGTGTACAGTTTGGAGACCACATTTAAAGAGGGACATTACACTCCTAGAGAGGGTCCAAAGGAGGGCAACCAAAATGATCTGGGGCCTGGGGAGAGGACCTATGAAGAGAGGCTCAAGGAGCTCAATATGTACACCCTAGAGGAGAGGAGGGATGGGGGGTCATGATGAGGCTTTAAGTTCATGAAAGGATCAATAAAGGAGGCCCAGTCAGGGTGCTCCAAAGGAAGGAGGGTGGGGCAACAAGAGGTCACAGGTGTAAGCTGGAAGGGGCAGGCTCAGAGGGGAGGAAGAGATGTTATTTCACTGAAAGGGTGGTGGAGCCATGGAATGAACTGCCCAGGAGCTGGTAGAGGTGGAGACTGTGGATGGGTTTAAGAGGAATGGGACAGGTACAGGGGAGGGCAAATCTGACCAGGCCCAATACAGGTGGAACATCTGGGACTGGGGACAGTATAACCCAAGGGTGAGGGGGACACAAAATCGGCCCTTAGTGCGGTGCTGAAAATTGAGCAGACTCGAGAGACCGTTAGTCTATTCTACTGGCATTTTAGTATGTTAGTCTAGGTGGGGAGGATTGTGACATTTGGCCAGCTGGTTATGATTGTTCTATGATATTTGTAATATAGAATGTGGTATGTGAGTGTCTCACATGAGACATCCTGTGCTATGGGTGCCCCTCCCAGGTCAGTGGAATGACAAGTGACCTGAAACCAGGAGGTAATTAAAGACCAGAGAGACTTAATTAAGGGTCTCTGTTTTCCTGTCTTAATTAGAACTGACCCAGCTGCCAGGATATAGGCTCGTGAAACTTTATGATGTCTTAGAGGAAAACATTTTATACCACCATGGTGCTAAAGTTGTAAAAAACCTTTGGTGTTCCTTGAGAAAACAAGAACTGCTCAAGATCAAAGAGAAAATGTTGATTAAAGACTCATAATTTGGGAAATTAGTTTTGCTGATGTCACCTTATTTAATAGATCTCCTGATAGACACTTATGTATAATTGTATGTATATTTTTATATTCTGAAAGGAGGAGCTAGATGACATCATAGAAGGAGTGGAAACACAGAGTTTTAAACTGTACACTGTATTTGAACTTGTGACATATCTTTTGGACTCTTAAGAAACAAGATCCAACTAAAAGCACTATAGAGGAATACATTAGATAGAAACAGTATAATTGTTTTGTGGTAGGAGTTTTTGTTTGTACGTTTCCTTGTTTTCTTTTAAGTGATTGTATGCTCTTTGATATATTGTTCTGTGTTTACATTTTCATGCTTTTATCATCTTAAGTCAAGTACCCTTTATATTTAAAAGACTGCCTGGGTCTTTGAAGTTCTTTTTGTATGTGATGCATACGTGGTTAAGTTGACAGCTGTTCTGAAGAGCTTGATGGTGTTACCAAACTGGGAAAAGGTAAGAATGTACCTAAGGTCTTTTATAGAGTTTTAATTCATTTTGGATACCTGGTTAGGTGCTCTTAGGCGAAAGATCTCTTGAATCCCCCAAAGAGAAGATTATTTGAGCCTGTACATTTGGGTACACTAGCACAAGGTTCACAGTTTGAATCCCCCTCAGAACTTGAGACCAAAGGTGATTCGGACCCACAAGCAGACAGAAGCGTTACCCTGTCTGTTACCTGTTCACATTACTGTGCTCGGAGGTTGGCACTGTGGGAGCAGAGGGCCTGACCTGCTGAGTGCATTTGTGACAGTCTGTAACTCTTCTGGGTCGTGTGGAGAATAGGCAATGCTCATACAGTACAAAGTCTTTGGATATCTCTGTATTGTGGTAGACCACTGTTGATGTTTTTAGTATTGTATTCTCCTGTTAATGCTGCTCATGTTGTCTGTAACTCTCCTGGGTCATGCCTGAAAATTGGCAATTGCTCTTGTCTAGTGCACCTACCTGGTAACAAAACTGAATAAATAAATAAATAAATAAATAAATAAATGCAATTCCCAGCAAAACTCCAAGTTTGCTATGCAGGGAAAACTTACTTATTTTCGGATCTCATCGAGGCATGCAAATGATTACAACTTATCTGGCTGACTTTGCCTGCACCAAAAGAAGCAGCTGCTTTGGATGCAGAAGATTGATATCAGAATGGGAAAATGTATTAAATCTGTGTCATGAAGGTATACAATGTAAGCTATGGCTAGTACTGCAATATTGGTCAGCCCTCCAGGCTTTGGCTTGGGGTGGCCAGCTGTAGACCTTGACCGGTGCGAATCTGGCGTTATGCTTGATGATGTGCTGACACTTAAGTCACAGGTATCATCCACTCTCAAGACCTCATTTTACATCTGAGGGAATATCACCCGGATTAAACACCTTGTTCTGCCCAAGGACCTTCCATCTTTGGTTCACTCCTTTGTGACCTCCTGCCTTGATTACTGCAATGCCCTGTACCTAGGGTTTCCTGGGGTTGATATTCGCCCTTGCAGCTGGTGCAGAATCGGTGGCCAGGCTGTTGACTGCCTTATCTAGATCATACCATGTCACACCTGTGCTCCACAGTCTGCACTGGCTGCCTATTCAGTGGTGGATCACCTTCAAGGTCAGCTTGCTGACCTACAAAACCTACACTGACAGGATCTGTGGTATTTGCAAGATCTCCACCTCTATTGCCCCCTCCATCGCTCTGCTCCTCTGATGAGGATTGCAAGAGGTTCCCAGGATTCATTTGAAGACCTTTAGTGCCTGGTCATTTGCGGCCCCAATCCTGTGGAACTCTCTATCTCATCGGGTTAGAGGGTGCCTGACCATGGAGAGTTTTAAATCAGCACTTAAAACGCACTTATTTAATATGGTGTTTCCTGATTTTTGATTAATTGTTTGGTTGTCGTCGATCCTTGAATTTTAACACTTATTAGATATTTATAGTTTTAAGTTTTATTTTATGTACAAGCACTTTGATCATTATGAATTGCGCTTTTTACAAATAGAGTTTTGATTGATTGATTGATACTAAGTTTGCTTTCCTGAAACACCAGCACCAAGCAGCGTACAGGTAGACGAGTGGATTGGGTTATTGAATTGATTTAAATGGTGTTCCCTGTTGTCTAGTATTTTGGGTTTTGGTGGGGAGCAGTAAGCATGGGATGGCAGCAGCCATGAGGGATAGATTGTGGTGTAGTCTATTACATGCAGACATTGTACCAGATCACTGACAAAGCAGGTAAGAACTTTATGAAAGCTGGCACTGACAATGCAAGTTATTGTAATGACTCACCAGTAAAAGCTCCGGGGCCAGATATTCAAAGCTTTGCACGGGCACAAATCTGTTGCGCTGGAATAGTGCGAATTTGTGCCCAACTACAATATTCAAAAAGACATTCAGCACTGGTGGTAGGTGTTAGCACCGAAGGCTAAATTATAATGTATGCAGGGAGGGCTGTGAATGCTGGCACACCAGCATATTCAAAAGATCAGTGCCATGCTACAGGTGTTTGCGCCGACCAGAAGGCGGAGGAATATTACCACCTGCAAAAACAGGTGGTAATGTGGGCAGGCAGGGGAGGTGGATCTCCTGTCCCCAAGGCGACTCCACCTCCCACATCAACTGCAACTAAAATGATAGGGATCTGACAATCCCATAGAGGTCCCCTGCCAATCTCCGCCCATTATATCGACTGAACCCCCACCAAGAGTCACCCCGACTCCATTCAGTGAGTGGAATTACCCCCAATGTCCCTGGTATCTAGTGGTCAGCCCCTGACCGAGTGCCAGCCCATTATGTTGTCTGAACCCCTCCCCAAGATTCACACCTATCCCCCTGTTGTCTGGTCCACAGTTGCACAATATGAAGAATAGAACCCATTATTGCCTGGTGTCTAGTGGACCCCACTCCCCATCAGTAGTGATCCCTCCCCACCATCACACCCCCATTGGGCCACCGACAGCCCTTCACTCACCTCCATGGCTGGCAGGCCAAATGATCGCCAGAATGATCGATTCCCGATTGAGCGCTAATGAACGGCGATGCATGTACAAGCATGCACCACCTCATTACAAGTGCTCAGTCAGATCTGCTATTGCCAGCAATCAGCTGGGCTGCTGGCCATGGAGGTAAGTGGAGGGCTGTGCCGTGGCCTGATGGGGTCAAGTGGATTGGGGGAGCAGGTGCGGTTCACTACCAGACAAGGTGGGGGTCCACTAGCCACGGGCAGAGTGTTTTGTTTCTAACTGAAATGGCTATGTACTGAGGATGACAACAATGTCAACGGGGATGGGAGTCAATCTCAGTGGCAGAGGGGTCATTCATCATTTGGGCTGGCGATCAGCCGGGGTACACTGGACACCAGGGACCTTTTCATGTCTGTTACCTGCCATGTCTGGATGGGTGTGAAACTCGCGGTGGGGCATACCCTCAACCTTTTGTCACTGGAATGAGGACACGGACACTGAAATGAGGGACACTGTGGGACACTGACTCTCAGATTGAGGGACACCTCCTCAAACATTGGGATACAAGCTCAGAACACTGTGGGAACCATTGCCCTTATTGGTACAATGTTTATTCTTCTTTAGCTTCTTCGACTATTATAACTTTCTGCTTTAATGTCTGAATTTAGAGCACATTCTCTGTGTGTGCAGCACCTTTCGATGAAGGACGAATGAGGGACAGGGCAATTGTGAGGGGTACAATGAGAATGTCCCTCATAATGACGGACACTTGAGAGGTATGGGGAGCACTGGACTACCAGGAATGTCATGGACAGACTGCAGTCTGTGCGGGGATCGGTGCTGGGGATTCACTAGACTACCTATATACCAAACAAGTGTCCCTCAGTACGGAGGTATATTTATGTATATATATATATATATATATATATATATCTATACACATATATACATATATATATATATATTAGAGGCAAAAAATCCATTTAATGCATTAGTAGGTTAGTTCCACAGTGACAGTAGAAAGGGTCTGGTGTTGAAAATCCTTTGACCCCCAGCCCACCCCCAGCCGTGGCATTGGGGTGCGATTAGGTCGCCAGCCCTAACTCTCACCCCATCACATGTGTAAAGCAGCAGAAGTATAGGAGAATGGGGTGACAGTTAGGACCGACGACCCTAATGCGCACCCCAGTGCCGGTTGGGGGTGGGCTGGGGGTCCAAGGGGTTTTCAACCCTAACACCGAATTTCTCACTTTTGTCGTAGTGAACAACCCTAACTAATGCATTAAACAGAGTTTTTGCCTCTAATTTCCTTCTTTGGGAATGAGAATGAGAAATAGTGAATGTAATGCAGCGGTGGGGCCCCGCGACCCGCCATGTGATGTATTGTGGCATAGTAGCAGGAACAGCAACATAAACAGAAGCACTAACAGCAGTGCACATGGTAACACAAGCGTGAATGAGAACAGAAAGGGTAACGACACGGTGGTGTAGACGGAATGGTCTCCACGTGATGTGCTGTCACATAGTAACATGGTGCCTGCAAATGGAAATGTCAATGGGCATGGTGATGTAAAGTGAAACAGTAAGAGAAACAGTACTGTAGACACAAATGGTAAAAATAACAGAAACGCAAGCGCAAACGAAAACGCAAGGATAATGCACATGGTGGCGACGCCAACGGTAAGTGAAACGGGTACAGAATCGCAAGCAGAAAGGACAATGGTAACAGCAATGTAAGCGACAGGCTGGTTTTCCCAAAAGCTGCATACAGAAAGACAGTGAGTGCAAAAGAATGTATGCATAATAATGGGTATTGAGCAGAAAATGAGGACTTGGAATACTAAATAGGTTATATTTCAGGAACCGTACGATATAGAAAAAATTTAAAAGTCATATGATTTGCAACTGTCCTTTGGTTTTGTGATTTTAGTGATTTTCTGATTTAAAAGTCCGTATCTCGCACGCTTCGAGATACGGGCCCTGAAAGGCGCCGTGAACGCCGTAATGTTATCCTATGGGATAAAAGAGAAGTTCAGAGTGCCATAACTTTGCCTCCCTGTAATATTTTTTCACCAAACCACTGAAAGGCACATCTGTGGGCTGTTGGCTGTGTTCTTCCAAATTTCAGGAAAAAGACCAAACCGTTATTTTGCAGCAGGGTGCCAAAGGATTCCTGTAATGCTCGGGTAATGTTATCCTATGGGAAAAGTGTCAACTTTGAGTACCATAACTTTGCCACCATGCAATATTTTTCAACAAAACACGGAAAGACACATCTGTGAGATGTCGGCTACGTTCCTTCCAAATTTCAGCCTAAACTCCAAACCATTCTTTTGCAGCGGAGTGCCAAAGAATTGCTGTAATTTTCCACAGACTAGAAAAGTACTGTCGCAATTTGTAAAGCTTTCGCAAACATTTGCGACACTTTGTGGAGCATGAAAGTACTTTATGAAAGTACTTTTCCAGAAATTTGAAAACATATTTCTGGGGTGTTTTACCTCAAAATAAAGACATGGCTAGCATCCTCAGGGTCCGACAAGGTGAATACAGAAAGAATTAGGTTGCTAGAGGGTCCCAAATTTAAATGCCAAACATTTTTCTGATAACTAACTGAAAACAAGATGGCAGATTTGTGAAAGTAACAGGGCCATTTGTGAAAGTAAAATGCATTTGCAACACTGTCGAACTTTTGTTAACTTTTCCCATTGACTTATAATGGAAATTGTTTTTGAATAACTTTTGAACGCTTAATATTTTTCACGAAATCTTCAAAAGGCACATCGGGACCCTGGCGCACATTCCCTGAAGATTTCGGACCAGTGCTAAACCGATGCGACCTGTAAATGGCGACCATGAATTCCAGAAAAGCGTAAATGCACACGCAGATCACGCTTAATAGAAACATAGAAACATAGAAGTTGATGTCAAATAAGGACCCAAGGCCCATCCAGTCTGCCCATTTTTTTCTACCTTATAAATGTGCCATCGGCCTTTGCTCTGTCAGTGGCCTCATCTATTCATAGTCATTTGTATTGCTCCTTATGCCTATCCCATGCCTGTTTGAAGCCCTGCACTGTATTCATAGCCACCACTTCTTGTGGTAAGCCATTCCATGCATCCACCACCTTTCTGTGAAAAAAGAATTTCACATTCCCCCTTAATCGGCCCCTCTAATCTCTCATGCCGTCCTCTTGTCCTGCTATTTTTCTTATATTTAAACATGTTAGACTCTTTCACCTTGTTTATGCCCTTAAGGTGTTTGAATGTCTCGATCATATCACTTTTCTCCCTCCTTTGCTCAAGGGTATACATATTGAGCTCTGTTAATCTGTCCTCATATGTCTTCTGATGCAGTCCCTGCACCATTTTGTTGCCCTTCTCTGACTGCCTCAATGTGGTTAATGTCCTTGTGAAGGTGTGGCCTCCAATACTGCATGCAGTACTCCAGATGGGGCCTAACTAGTGTCTTGTACAGAGGATTATTACCTCCTCTTACGACTTATGATACCACTACTAATACACCCTAACACCCCTAGCCTTACCTACTGCTTTAGAGGTCTGCTTGGATGATTTCAGGTCATCAGTGATGATGATGCCCAAGTCTCTTTCTTCCTTTGTGACTGCTAGCAACTCCTCCCAGCCTATAGGTGGCTTCAGGGTTCTCTTCCCTATGTGCATGATTTTGCACTTCTTTGCATTAAATCCCAGTTGCCACTCTTCTGACCATTTTGCTAGTTTATCCAGATCACTTCTCATTCTGCCCACTCCATCAGGATCATCTACTCTGTTGCAGATCTTGGTGTCATCTGCAAACAGACAAGCCTTACCTTTCAGTCCATCTGCAAGGTCACTAATGAAGATGTTGAAGAGGACTGGCCCCAGGACTGATCCCTGAGGTACCCCACTTGTGACTTGCATCTCTTCTGACTGTATACCATTTACCACCACTCTGTTTTCTGCCCATCAACCAGTTTGCCACCCAGTTGACCAACTTCAGACCCACCCGAGCCTACCCAGCTTATTTATCAATCTTCTGTGTGGAGCAGTGGAAAAGCTTTGCTGAAGTCAAGGTAGGCGACATCAACTGCTCTCCTTGGTCCACCACTCTGGTTACCCAGTCAAAGAAATCTATGAGATTAGTTTGACAGGACCTTCCTTTTGTAAACCCATGCTGTCTTGGATCCCTGCCCCTATGGATTCCAGGTGTTGCACTATCCTTTCCTTAAGGAGTGCCTCCATAATCTTGCCCACTACTGAGGTAAGACTGACATGTCTGTGTTCCCCGCTCCTCCCTGCTACCACTCTTGTGGAGCGGGATCACAGAGCCCTTCTCCAGTCTTCTGGGACCTCTCCTGTGCTCAGAGACTCACTAAACAGTTCTTCTAATGGCTCTGCTAGTTCCACCTTTAGCTCCTTAAGTACCCTGGGATGTATGCCATCAGGTCCCATTACCATATCCACCCTGAGCTTAGCAAGCTCTTGTAGGACCCTTTCTTTGTGAAGGCAGTAGTGCTCACCTCCTCCCCCGTGTCCATGATGCTGAGCTGTGGGCCCTGCCCTACCTTCTCTTCAGTAAATACTGAGCAAAGTATCTATTTAGGATAGATGCCTTTACAGAGTCCTCCTCCTCACATGCTCCCTTTTCTCCATTAGCTTAGCAACACCCTCTGGACTTTTTCCTTTCACTAATGTATCTATAGAAAGTCTTGTCACCTTCTTTTACTGTTCGTGCTAGTGCTTCCTCAGTTTGGGACTTTGCCTGCCTTACTGCCTTCCTGCTTCCCTTAGGCAGTTTGGTATGCCTCCTATCTTCATCCCGCTGTGTTCTCTTATATTTCCTGAAGGCCAGCCTTTTGGCTCTGACCTTTCTGCTACTGTATTTGAGAACCAAAGTGGTTTCTTCTTCTTTGCACTTCCTTTTCTGTCTAACACAATGGATGTTGCTTCAAATATTGCATCCTTAATGCTTGCCCACTTTGCCTATACCCCTCACCTGTGTTTCTTTTGCCAGGGCTAGCTTAACTCTGTTGGCCATCTTATCAAAGTCAGCTCCTCTGAAGTCCCATATTTTTGCCTTAGAATGGGATGATTTAGATGTAGTAGCCAAATTGAACCATACCATGTGATGGTTACTGGCCCCAGGTGACCTTCTACCCGGAGATCTGTGATCCCTTCCTTGTTAGTCAGTACTAGATCTAGGATAGCCCTGTCTCTTGTGGGTTGCTGTACCAGTTGTTTGAGGCCCTCCCTGCAGGGAATCCACTATGTGTCTAGTTCTGGCAGATGTTCCTGCTGGTATTGACCAATCTGTATCCGGCATGTTGAAGTCTCCCATTATCAGAACCTCCCTTTAGCTGTCATGTTTTGTATATCTTCTAACAGTAATGTGTCTATGTCCTCCCCTGGTCTGGGGCCTGTAGGCAACCCAGTTCTTATTGCTGTCCCATTTCTGTTTCCAGGGTGACCCACAGTTCTTCTGGCTCCTTATGTGTATTCTGAATTTCTGTAGCTTTGATATTTTCATTGACATACAGGGCCACCTCCCCTTTTGCACCTTGGTCTCTTCTGAACAATACATAGCCAGGTACTGAAGTCTCCCAAGTATGGTTACTGGTAAACCACATCTCACTAATTGCTACTATGTCCAGTTTAGCCTCTGACATTATTGCCTGCAGGTCTGGGATCTTATTTCCCAGGCTGTGAGCATTTGTGTACATGATTTTCCATTGGCCAGATTTTGGTGTGTGTTAGTTGTTGGGTGAGGTTTGGCATTACCCTGTGTGTCGTATGGGGAGACAAACCTTTTTCTTACCTGGTGATGCAAATGAACTGCCAACATGCTGAATCCCTGTTTGACCACTAGCTGAGGGGAGGGGTGTTCTTCCCATTCGACGTAGGGGTGCTGCACCCCTCTCCCCATTTGCTAGTTTAAATATTCTGCAAAGATGTCAAACTTCTGCCCCAATGCACTGACTCCCTCCTTAGTCAGATGCAGTCCATCAAATTTAAAGAACTTTAGCTCCCAGAACTGTTGCCAGTTCCCTACAAATCTGTGTCCTTTTCCTGGCACCAGCCCTTGAGCCACGTGTTTAGCTCCCTATCTCCCCTTCTCTGACCTTCCATCCATCTGCTCCCCTCTCCCAGACTGGCAGGATCTCAGAGAAGAGATGCGGATGAAATAGATGATAGTTTGTCACCCAGCCTGGTCAGGTGTTCCTTGGTCTCCACAACTGACCGGCTGGCTAGATCATTAGTCCCTATGTGTACTAGGACATCAATGTTTTCTCCTGCTTTATGAACAATTTTAGTAATGCAGTCAGTGTCTCCATGCTGATGTACCTGGAGACATCTGACCATTACCCTGGCTGGAGATGGGTATCAACTCCTGAATCATGGAGTCTCCTATGATCAGAAGTTTTTGGATTTCCTTTTGCTTGTTTTGTTTGGGTTCCTGATTTGGGTGAGTTTTGTTGTGCTAGCTCCTGTGCTGCAGTGTCCTGCTCTGCAGTGTCTTCTGCCTCTTTGTTTGATTTCAGAGATAGAGGCAGATACCTGTTTGTAGTGTTTATATGGTTTTGGAGGTAATATGTTGGAGAGCAGAGAGTGATGGGGCACCGATTTGCCCCTCCTAACCACCTGCCAACCTCCTGGACCAACTACCCTCTGCAGTTGAGGTTTTTCTGTTGGATGCTGGGGAAATGGCGGGTGGTTCTTATAATGTATTTCCACCTGAATATGAAATTTGAGGCATGCAATCTCTGCCCATGCTGCCCGGAGCTGAGCCCTAAGACCTCCAAAGGCCCAGCATGTAGGACAGTGTCCTAAATCCTGTAAGACTGTCCTTCTGAAAATTGATCCACAGTACCTGCAGTTAATGATATCCATTCCAGATAAGTTGCTGGTTTATAACCTAGTCAGAGTAATTAGAAGGAAAAAAATGAAAAAAAAAAATGCAAGTAATGGTTTGATTGTGTTTTGTTTAACTTGTTATAACAAGTTAAATTACTAGTGCCCCTGCAAATGAGCTCACCTTGTGGAGGCCCCACTGATCCACCTTTTCCTGCTTTGCCACAGGAAATGTCACAACTGTGGTACCCTTATAAAAGGAGTGTAGTGTGGGTGGTTGGGATGGGTGGTGGCTGGGCCCTTCCCCCAAAAAGAAGAACCACGGACGAAAGAACAAGGAAGTAAGAGAGAAACAATCAGTCAACAACAAATGCAGTAACCCTGAAAGCTTATCCTAATGTTAGATAAAACTGTAAAACCTGTAAAGCACCACCTGTAATAATTTCAGAGAAGATATACGCTGTAAGAAACACTTTGCTACAGAGAAAATAAAGCAATGAAATGTTAGCAACAAACAGTAGCAATCCATGTGAGTGAAAATAAAAACAACACCACACAGTAAATCTGCTTAGCCAAAATAAGTCTTAATCCTTTTCCTTGCTCTGGTAAGTTTCTACTCTGCCTTTCAAGCAGTCTTAGAAGGAAAGAGCTCAGGTGAAGCTAGGTGCCTGGCCAGCAAACCAAGTCTTCTACCTCCAAGATATCAACTAACCTGACTTTTTAACCCTTCTTTCTGTTGGACATTACTGACAGTTTGCCAGCCACTCCCCACATACACACCTAATCCTTTGGAAGAGCTGTGGATGGAAGCAATTAGCTCCTTCAATGTGAGAAGGAGACTGAAACACATCTGAGACAACAAACAAAAAAAAACAAGAATAAAATAAAACACAGTGTCAAACAGTAATTTTGCTTAGCCCAATGTTAAAAAGTCACAAAATGTAAGCTCCACCTGTAATACAGTAATTTCAGAGAAGATATACTCTGTAAGAAACACTTTGCTACAGAGAAAAATAACAGTAACAGAAGATATACTTGCAAAAGACTATTTGAATCAGAAGATTACAGCAGTAATCTATTAGCACACACCTGTAGGCACACCTTGTAATAATGCAGAAGAAGGTATACCAGCAACAACAATTGGAATCAGAGAAAATAAAGCAATGAAATGTTAGCAACAAACAGTAGCAATCCCTGTGAGTAAAAAAAAAACAACACCACACAGTAAATCTGCTTAGCCAAAATAAGTCTTAAGGAAAACCCTTGCTCTGGTAAGTTTCTCTACTCTGCCTTTCAAGCAGTCTTAGAAGGAAAGAGCTCAGGTGAAGCTAGGTGCCTTGGCCAGCAAACCAAGCCGTGTATCCAACCAGTACAGAACTTGGCAGATCCCAAGGTGTATGGGTCTTGATTGTGTATTCCAAATTTCAGGCAAATCCTCAAACGGTTGCAAAGTTATTAAGGTGCAAAATTTTGAGTTTAACATGTAAATGGCTCCTCAACCCTAACTATGGTAGCACTACCATGCTACCATAATATATATATATATATATATATATATTTTGATATTTAGGTTAGAAACCCCTTTCACACCCCTCAGCCCCTCCCAACTGGAATCGAGTGCGCATTGGGGTCATCAGCCCTAAGTGTCACCCCATCACATGTGGAAAGAAGCTGAGGAATAGGAGAATGGGGTAACAGTTAGGACCGATGACCCCAATGCACACCCCGATTCCAGTTGGGGATGGGCTGAGGGGCAAAGGGTTTCAACCCTAACATCAATTTCCTCACTTTTGTCGCTGTGGAACAACCCTAACTGATGCATTAAACGGAGTTTTTGCCTCTAATTTCCTTCTTTTAAGAATGATAATGAGAAATAGTGAATGTAATGCAGCGGCGGGGAGGCGTGGGGGTGATGTCTTGTCGCATTGTCACATTGTGCCCATAGCGCAAATCGTAATCTTGATGATGACGCAAAGTGAAACAGAAAGAGGAACAGTACTGTAGACAGAAATGTTAAAACAACGGAACACAACCGCAAATGAAAACGCATAGGGTAACGCATATGGTAGGCGTAAACGAACGTAAGAAACGGGTAAGGAACCACAAGCAGAAATGGTAATGATAAGAGTAATGTAAGTGCACAGGCTGGTTTTCCTCAAAAGCTGTATAGAGAAAGACAGTGAGTAGAAAGAATGTATGCAAAATAATGACTCTTGGAACACACAAATCAGTAGTTGTAATAGTAAATTGCTTATATCTCAGTAATCGTACGACATAGGAAACAAATTTAAAAGTCATATGTATTATCACTTTCCTGGCTAGTTATATACATAAAGGGCTATAATTTTTCTACAAAAACTCCATTATCTCTTTTGGTTTTGAGATACGGGCCTCAAAGGCGCAGCATCGCATAATGTTATCCTATGGGAAAAAACAGAAGTTCGGACTGCCATAACTTTTGAACAGTTTAATATTTTTCACGAAATCTTCCAGCGGCACACCGGGAATCCTGGCCACACGTTCCCTGAAGATTTTGGTCAGTTGTGCAAACCGTTCGACCTGTAGGTGTGACCGTAGAATTCCAGAAAAGTAACGCATGTGCAGATCATGCTTAATAACTCTGCATCCGTGTATCTGACCAGTACAAACTTGGCAGATCCCAAGGCATATGGGTCTTGACTCATGTATTCCAAATTTCAGGCAAATCTGTCAAAAGGTTGCAAAGTTATTAAGGTGCAAAATTTTGGGTTTAGCATGTAAATAGCTCCTCAATCTAACTATGGTAGCACTACTGTGCTACCATAATATATATATATATATATACACACACACATAGGTGTTCCTCAGGGTTCAATACTAGGCCCATTGCTATTCTCTATCTTTGTCAATTCTATCCCAACCCTCACTACCCACTGTAAGTCTATCTTGTATGCTCGACTGACCTGTTACTTTATACTACTTCTGCATCTATTAGAGATATCAGTGATCACTTATCATCCTCCTTTAGTCAGATCCTTAAGTAAACTCCAGGATGTTTTATTGTTACCCACCCATACCTGGGTGCTTGTTATTTTATACCCTTGTAAGGCTACCCTGCATGGTGGTCCTGTGTTTTGGTGCTAATACCAGACTGTCCTCTGTAATTTTGACTTCTGCATTGTTGTACACTCCCGGTCGTGCTTGAAAATAGGCAGGGTTTTGCCTAACGCACCTACCTGGTTACCAAAAGCTAATAAATAAATATATGAAGAAGAAGAAGAATCAGCATTTATATAGTGCTTTTCATACACAGTATCCCAAAGCGCTTTACAAGCAATGCTAGACTGGTAGTGAAGTGACTGAATGTAGTGGCGGCCATATCGCACATCATCACCCACACATAGCCTGGATAATTGCATGAAATGGTTTTATGGAAGGGAATGTTCGTCAGGACACCGGAATGTTCCTGCTCTTTTTGCGAAGAGTGCCCTGGGTTCTTTTACTTCCACCTGGACACCCACCAGGGCAACACCAGGATGGGCAGAAGGGACCTCGGTTTAACATCTCATCCGAAGGACAGCACACCCAAGCGGTACTGCACCTCCAATACTGCACTCTGATGCCAGCGATTTTAGTGCAGTCCAATCTCGTGGGACGAGAACCCACCACCTTCTGGTCCAGATGCAGATGTGCTACCAACTGAGCCACACTGACATCCTATGATTGATATATATATATATATATATATATATATATCCTAAGTGTCCCTCAGTATGGGATGCCCACATTTTACCCCACATCCTTGGCCTGCATATGTCCCTGATGGATATGCTGTGCATCCTGCAGTCCCAGTGGACAATGCCATACGTTGTGGTGCTACTTAAACTATAGCATCTATACAGTCAGCATTCCTGGCATGCAGTGGGATGTGGGTTTGTTTCTCCATGTATGAGGTTGTGTCCCTCAGTCTGGGGATCAGTGCCCCACAGTGTTGCTCATTTCGAACAATTGGGTCCCACTTGTCAATGTTGCCTGGTGAGAGGTTTGCACTGTGTGAACCTGTGGACACCATTGCCTGTGGCTTCCTACCTGTACTTCCAGACTGACCTACAGGTGGAGCTGTGAGCAGACTTAGCCTACCCTGTACTTCCAGACTGACCTACAGGTGGAGCTGTGAGCAGACTCAGCCTACCCCTGTACGTCCACACTGACCTACAGGTGGAGCTGCGAGCAGACTCAGCCTGCCCCTGTACCTCAGACTGACCTACAGGTGGAGCTGTGAGCAGACTCAGCCTACCCCTGTCGTCCACACTGACCTACAGGTGGCACTGTTGGACCCTGCAATAGCGCTGGGCAATCTACATGCAAATCAGGCCATAATGAGATGCTAATATGGATGTTTGCCCATGGACTGCCTAAGTAGGCTCATTTGCATGTCACCTTTGAATATAGCAGCTTTTGCCCGAGCAAATGTCCTAGCGCTGGGCAAATGTGTTAGTGCTGCACAAGTTCTGTGCAAATGTCTTTCGCTACATACAAACCTGTCTGAACTGTAACACAGTTCTGCAGTATTTGGCCTGCACTGTTGTTTGCAGCTTTAGTGCATCCACTTTGCTTGCACACATATTGGCCATGTAGTTCACCTTACCTTCCTGCATGTCTGTGTGCACTGGGCTGCTGTTGTGGTTTGCACTTCCCGGATGCTATATTCAGAGCTGTGTTATTTGCTGGGCTATTATTACACTGCACTCCCAGCCCTGTTTACACGGCTTCATTTGCATGCCATATTCAGTTGCTTTAGCCCCAGGGCTATTCCTTTACTATAGAATGCAAATGGTTCTGGGCTAATTCAGCACACCATGCAGTGCTAATTTTGCCCCAGGACTAAGTTTTGAATATCTGGCCCCAGTTGTTTTGTCCAGTTGGTTGAATGCTATAACAAGTTCACAGTTTGATGCAAGACAGTTGTATCACTGCAAATGGCAAAGCATAGACACAGAGCAAGACAGAGCAGTTTGCTTCCAGCAGTGGTAACTGCTGATTTTCTCTATGTCTCGCTCAGTGCACATACTGTTAAAACGTCATTAGTTAAACTGTTAAAATGAGTTACCTTTATATTTCTGGAATACTATATAGCCCTGGACTTTGTACAAGAGTGGCCTTTAAATAAGCTTTATGTTGACAAGAATTTAACATCTTTTTATAGACCTTCTGTCACAGACAGTGGTGTCAAACAGTGCAGTCACACTAGTGGACTTTTTGGAAAATACTTATCTAGTTAGGTCCATGGCCGTATGTACAATGGCCTGTTTTCCTGTAACATCTATTTCATTGTTATGTATAATGCATGGTCATACTGTACAATGGCCTGTTTTTTTCCTGTAACATCCATTTAATTGTTATGTACACTCCATGGTCGTGTGTACAATGGCCTATGTTTTTCTGTAACATCCATTTAATTGTGTATACTGGCTGCCCTCTTATACTAGATACATAGATACATAGACAGTGTCGGCAGATAAGGGCGTATGGCCCACCTAGTCTGCCCATTTGAGCTTGTAAGTTCAGTTTGTTTTCCTAGAAGTCTGTTTCCCTTACCCTGCCCTCTAGAATTCCTTTATGTCTATCCCATGCATTCTTAAATCCTGTGATTGTTTCAGCCCCACCACTTCCTCTGGCAGGGTGTTCCACTTGTCCACCACCCGTTCTGTGAAGAAATTCTTTCTCATGTTTCCTCTGAATCGTCCTCCTCCAACTTCATCCCATGCCCTCTAGTCCTGAAACATCTTTTTCGGCTTAAAATAGTGTTTTCCTGCACCCTGTTCCTCCCTGCAAGATACTTGTATGTCTCTATCATATCCCTCTCTCCTCCTTCCTCCAGGGAGTACACGCTCAGTTCCTTCAACCTGTCTTCATAGGACTTGTGATGCAACCCATGCACCATCTTTGTTGCCCTCCTCTGAACCTTCTCTACCCTGTCTATGTCCTTACGTAGGTATGGTCTCCAGAACTGTACACTGTACTCCAGGTGGGACTCACTAGTGTCTTGTATAGTGGAATTATGACCTCCCTTTCCTGCTGGTAATGCCCCTGCCTATACATCCCAGCATCCTATTTGCTTTACCCGATGCCTTGTCACACTGTTTCCCTACCTTGAGGTCATCAGAGATGACAACCCCAAGATCCCTTTCCTGCTTGGTGCATGCTATATCCTCACCCCCAACTGATATATTGTGCCAGGGTTTTGTGCCCCATATGCATTATCTTGCACTTCCTTGCATTGAATTTCAACTGCCAAACCTTGACCATTCTTCAAGTTTCTGCAGATCCCTCTCATTCTGTCTACACCTCTGGTGTGTCTACTTGTTACATACTGTAACAAATAGGACAGAATGCATTATACAAGGTACAACATTCTCTATATGTATGTATCCTATATTCAGTACTAAGAAATGTTCAAATGTATCAACTACTTATGAAAGTTAATAAACAAAAATAAAAGATAGCTCTGGTGGCCTGTGTAAGAAGGGCCACCAGTTCCAGCAACACAGTGTCTTCACAGCCCAAACCAACAGAAAGGGTGGAAGGCAATAACACAATAATATTGGACGTGTGTCCGGGGATGGCAGGTGGGCGTGGTAATCTAGGAGAATGCACTCAGGATGATCAACAGTTACAGTAAGTACGTAACGCTCTTACCTTCCAAGAATCAATCTTCTCCAGGTTCCCACCAATGAGTCAGAGTACCAAGCTCAGAGAAGTCCCCGGACCAGGGAGGCTGGAGCTCAGGGCTCACTCAGAATAACAATCCATTCAGAATGGTCCTGCCAAGTTGGCATGCTGGCTGGCATGGGTGTCCTGGCATAGTGCTTGGTAAGCTGTGCACTGTGCTCCAAGTTACACCTTTGCAGATCTCTGCAACTGGCATCGGTGTCCATCTGCCAAAGAAGTGGTTACTGTTCTGGTAGAGGGCATGCGCTTTGCTCGCCAGTTTACCCCTGCCATGGTACAGCAGTCATGAAGACAATTCACAATCTAAGAGGAAATGCATTTGACTGTGACAGTTAGTCCATTTCATTTGGACTCGAAAGAGACTACAAGCTGCTTTACTTTTCTATAGTCTTTGGTCCTGTCCATGTAAAACCTAAGGACCCTTTTAGCATTGAGGAAATGTAGAGTTCTCGCCTCCCTCATTCAGAAAATTTATTTAATTTATTTATTTATTTAGTTTTTGTTGGCCGGGTAAGAGCACTAGACCAATCCTGCCTATTTTCTTGCAAGACCGGGGAGGGATACAGATGGATGCCAACTGACCTTGAACCAGATTAAGCTGTTGGTGGTATTTTTAGTGAATGGGAGAATTTGCTCAGGACACGGGAAATTCCCCTACTCTTTCAGTAAGTGCCATGGGATCTTTAACATCCACCTGAACTACTACCAATCCAAGTAGATGGGACCTCGGTTTAACATCTCATCCGAAAGACTGCACCTCAGAAGTGCAGCACCCTTCTCGTGCTGCACTACAGTGTCAGTACTGGGATATTAACCAAGTGCCAGATGTGGGAACTGGAACCCACAGCCCTCTGATCTCCTGCCTCAGAGGTGAGTGTGCTACCTCTGAGCCACTGACACTGAAAAATTGGCAAAGTAGTTAGGCAGAATCAGAGACTGATTCAAATGGAATGTCGACATCACCTTAGGGAGGAACTTGGGTATGTACCAAGTATTACCTTGTCTTTATGGAAAACAGTTTATGGAGGATCTGTGACCAAAGCATGGATTTCAGACACTCTGAGTGCAGAGGTGATGACTGCTAGAAGTGCAGCTTTCCAAGTCAGATATCTCATGTCACAAGTTGCAACAGGCTTGAAGGGCTTGCAGGTGAGCATATCCAGCACAAGATTAAGGTCCCAAAGAGCCATTGGCTTTCTAATGGGGCCTTGTGTGCAAGATCCGCCTGAACAGTAGTAACTGCACCAGAGAGTACCTACAGGTTCACTGTACACTGATACAGCAGACAAATGCACTGTGATTGTGGAGTACTGCAGTCCTGCATCAGAAAGGTCCAGTAGGTATTCCAAAACCATTTCAGGTGGACTAGTAAAATGTTCAGTGGGGGTTTTGGAGCATCAGATGGAAAAGCTTCCCACTAGGCTGCGTATGTCTTTCTGGCCAAAAGTTTATACAGCCAGCAGTATTTCAGAGACCCTCTGAGATACTTTGAACCTGTTTGCTTCTGTTTCTACAGGAGCTAGGCCTGAAGGTGATAGGAGCACAGGTTGGGGTGGCCTAGCTGGCCCAGGGCTTGGGACAGTAAGTCCATCTGGAGTGGCAGAGCCCTCACTTTACTGACTGAAACTCAATTCAACAGAAGAAACCATTATCTGCTGTGGCCAGCAGGGGCCATTAAAATGTTCATACCTCCAGCTTGCACAGTACTCTATAAAGGGAAAGGGAAAGGAACACTGTTTAACTAGGAGTAGCACTGTCAAGCTTGTTTCCAGATGCGACCTGGGAGCACAACGAGTTAAGTGATTTGCTCAGCATCACACAGTATGCGCCTAGGCAGCTGTAGGATTCAAACTCAGGTCTCCGGATCTGCAGCTCAAACCTTAACCCACTGTGCTACTGCCTCCTGTATAAGCGCGGTGGGTTAAACTCTGGTGAGAGAATACATGCAAACAGACTGTGCAACTGCCATCTGAATGCATCTCTCTCCTGTCTTTAGACTTTACCTGAGGCAACTACCAACGCCCTCCAGCTCCTGCTTTCCACATTAATCTCCATACCCTTTTCCTGCTTCAGGCTTCCAAATGCTGCCCTTTTGTTACTACGCACTTCGCCTGCTGCAGAAATGCTTCTCTGCTTGCTACGGTTCAGTGGCTGCATTTTCACCCTACTGCTGCCTCTTACCCACCCGCCCCACCAAAACTTAATATGTCTCCTCTTCTTTTAAGTTTACTGGCTTTACTCTCAGCTGCTGTAGTGCTGCATCTTGGTTGTTGTCCTTGACTTTGTTATTTTCCGCAGAGTGTGCCAACTCCCTGTGTTAAACTTGATGACTTTGAATTGCATTTTTGTACATTATACTGCACTTGGGCTGGCTCGTGCAGTGGTAGCACTACTGCTTGCAATGCCAGCAACCTGGGGTCAGGAGGATGTTGGGATGCTGGAGGGCCAGCCTGGGAGGAGGATCGAGCACCCAGATGGCTGCTTTACTCTTCCGGGGAGGGTTGCTGCCCCGCCACTTTACCACCACCTGGATGACCAGGGTGGAGTGCAGCAGGAATACAAAATACATGGGGGAGGCGCTGGACGGGAGTTCAGCGGTGGCACATCTCAGCATGCCCGCCTCCTTTGACTCCCAGTGCGGGCGCTCATGAGAGAAAGAGAAAAATACCCCACCCTGGCTGCCGGTAGAGGAGACTCAACTGCCCCTAGCCTCCAGAACCAGGCTCCCCAATGGATCACCCAGACCACCCAATGCACACTTATGGACTGTGGAGGTAGGGGTTCCCTCCACTCCCTGCCTAGGGGGCAAACCACGGCTGGGTGGGGGTGGCCTGGTGGGGTTCTAGAGGGAGGTACCTGTGGTGGAGCAGAAGGATCCACAGATAGGGTCTCTAAAGAGTGGCAGTCAGAGGGAGAGAAGAGGGCTCTAAAAATAATAAATATATATATAAAAGTCATACAGCACTTGTAACATGTTTCCCTTATCCCTCCCTGGGGTCACACTGGAAACAAGCCCTGTCTCAGTGTGCCTTTCCCAGTTATCAATCTTTAAATAAATAATATATCCAACAGAAAATGTCAGAGCCTGGAGTTTTGGAGCAGAATCAAAGGCAGTTTAGCATTGAATGGGGGTGCAAAAGGTCATGTATGGGCTTACCAATTTGTGAAATAGTGCTCACAACATCTGGAACTAGTGACCACTCATGAGGCTCTCTTGCTGTTTAACATAGTTCATCTGCCTGAGTATTCTGGACCTTGGTAGATAGATGTCCCAAAGCAGGGTCCCCTGCTCGAGGCACCACTCCCACACTCTCATTATGTACCTGCAGAGAGGGTAAGAGTGTGCTGCTCCTCCTCATCTGTTGACAGAGTACATGGCAGATGTTGTCTGTCTGGAGGAAGACCCATCTTTTGCTGACCAAGTCTGATGGGCTTGCAGGCCATAAAGAGCAGCATGCATCTCTGGCACATTTATGTGGAGATGTGTTTCTGAAAATCCTCGACCTTGTGTTTAGACCTTTGGTCCATTAGTGCGCCAGCACATCAAGTGCCAATTTTTGAGATTCCTTGCCCCCTCCAGGTCCCCCTCAGAGTTAGAATATTAATAAAGAGGGGTTGGGGGCAAAGCCTCCGCAAAAACAGGAGTTGTCAGAAATCCAAACCGGTGCCCTGATGACTGGTCGATGTCAGCTGGCGCTCTGAATGGGTGGAACCGTGTCAGAGACCCTGGCAGTGGGCTCCCACCCCAGCAAAGAGGCATCCATGATGAGGGTCAACTCTGACTTTGGTGGGAGAAGAGGAAACCCTGGAGGAGGTTTTGCTCATAGACCACCATAGCAAGGATCTCACCATTTCATTTATTAGTTTACCAGGAAAGTGGATTGGGTCCAAATACCCTTTTTCAACCACGCCTGGAGAGAAGGAATACAAAGATACAAGCATAATAACAAACACAGTTTTAACTTTTGATTATGACTAACAATGGTTATAATAACATAAACTTCATACTTTCATTCATAAAATAGTAAAACTCGTACAATACATACAGGAACTCAATTACTCAATGTTAGCCTAAGTAAAGGTTACATCATGTAACTCTAGCACATTTACAACTGGAGGCATGACTTCTGGTGACATCAGCAACCTTGATGGCCACCTAACCTCGGAGCTCCAGCTCCCCACTGCTTACAATCTCGCTAAATTGCCTATTTAAAGCAGCAGCGGCTCTAGCCACAAATGGTTACCAGGGCACAGCTGGGGCACAACAGATGGCAGCCAGGGCACTGATATATTGTTACTATGGGGAAGCTCTGCACCATAAGGGGGCACCAACTGAGGCACAGCATTTTTACAGAACTGCGTGCCCTGATGGGCCCTAGTGTAAAGAGCCGCCACTGATTTAAAATGTCATTGCCAGCCAAATCGAGCGTAACAAGTTGGGTAAATCTCCAGTGACACCTGCACAGAAACTGAAGAGCTCCTCCACACAGATAAGGCTGACCCCGATGATTGGGAGACACCGAGGGACCATCATCAGGCCCTGCCGCATGGTGACCAGCTCAAGAAGACATTGCTGCCATGATCATTTGGACTGCCCGCACAATTTCCAAAATCGACCAGACCCGTCCGAGTTATTTATCAGACATGAACTGTATTGACCCACAAAACTGAGCAATTAGAGCTGTGCCTTCACAAGTGTTAGAACAAACCGATTGGTACGACCGACTCTTCTATATCTCCTCACGCTGGACAGAGAACTTACCCATCGTTTGGATGACCTGATGGGAGAGCAAGAAGCACAATATAAGGGTCTATGGGGTCCCTGAGGGCCTGGAAGATAAAACAAGAGATGCTATTACTTTTCTTCAAAACTTACTGTGGGCTGTTCTCTTGTTACCAGAGGAGTTCGATCTTGACATGGATCGTGCTCGTGGATCCCTCGGCCCCAGGCCCTGCAACTCAGATGCAAGGCCTAGATAATTTATAGCCCATCTATACTCATATAAAAGTAAGAAGAGCTACTGCAGGGCTTGGCAGCAGGGGCCTTGACATATTTGGGTCACAAAATCTTGATCGATAATGATCACACCACACGGATACAGGAAGCGCATAGAACCCTCTGGCCAATTATAAAGCAATTCCATGCCAAGAATATCAAGGCTCCAGACTCTTTATCCAGCAAGGCTAAAGATTACTACTGAACACGGAGTCAAAATATTTGTGACCTGCTGGCTGCTGCATATCCTGAAAACAGGGAGTCAGCACCCCCTTTGATTAAAGAAAAATTAGAAAAGGTGCTGGCTTTGGCATGGACTGTGAGTGAAGGGGACCTCTAAGAAGGTTCAGCACAATGAACCTCCAAACAAATCTACGAGCAGATGTCTCATCAATGCTCCGCAGGCATGGGGACCCACCCATAGTAAACCACAGAGCACCCCATCTCCAAGAGAACAATGAGGAGTTGGATTCAACGGACACTGCAGACCTCACTTCAGTTTCACACACCTGAAGGGCTCAATCTCAACACACCTTTGAAGCCACGTGATGCCGCACTTCCCAGAGCTATATCCCTGGACCTTAGAATGACAGAATAACCCTGTCTCTACTGCTCCCTGGTTCCTGAACTTTTTGAGCTTCTATCAGGGCAGGCCTCCCATACAGAACACAAGGCAGCTTCACCCCTTAGACGCAGTGAGTATGCTGGGGTTCTACCATCGCTTCCCACCACACGAATGACACTCTACTGCTGTGGGTGAGGTCTGGGGTGGGATGAAAGGAACTCTACTAGAGTTCTTAGGCTGTAACTGTTATCCCAGTTGAGACATTTCTGCTTTCCTATGTCGCTCGGGGCTTTGGTGGGTTTTGGTCCTCTCCCACTGCCCTTGCCCCCCATCGGTGCTGACTCTGACTGCCTGCCTTCTATGGAGTTGCCTGCAACTTTGGGAAAGAGGATCGAGAGATGGCGGGTGAGACCTACCCATGGCGCTTCCTCGTTATAAGTCCCGATTAATGCTGGACTGAGAGTGAGCCTGTCACAGGCTATACGCAGGAATCCCTGAGACTTTCTCAGCACACCTGAATTACGCCTACTGTATGGGAAGAGACTGGGGTATATAGTCCTGTTAGATATGTTCATTTAGTGTTAAAATGAATGTCATTCATTTAAAGGAACTCTACGGCTCACACACTGTATGACTCTGTGTGGGAGGGAGGGGCTGGTGGGCACTTCCAGTGAACTGACTCGACTCCGCTAGTCACCTCTGACCACCCACACTGATTAATATGTAAGCATCTAACATACAGCTGAATTTCATAACTGTAACAAGGTAAGGGCGATTCTATACTCTACCACTGCAAAACAAAACTGGTGGTGAGGGAGCAGCAGTGGAAATGTCTCCTCGAAGGATTGCTGACAAAGAAAGGTCAGCCATATCCAGGAAATTTCCAGGGGGCCACAGGAGTACGCATTGTTCTATTGAGCTCCCTCATTCTGACCGCACAAGCGGATACCTTTCAGCCGAGGCCACCTCTCAGCCAACCCTTGGAAGTCACTACACCAAATGTTGGGCAGAGTGGTTCCAGAGTCTTCAGCCTCGAAATGCCTGCCACATCGATTGCCTCATGGCTCATACTTGGAAGGCCAGAGCACAACATTTAGAGTTACTATGTGTTACTACTGGTTGTTACTGTTTACCTGTTTTTATGTTGCTTGCGCGTGTGCAAGAAACATAGTGCCATCATCGGAGATTTCAGAGGTGTGTCCTCCTCCTCCAATTCAGTCAGTGTGTTGGCAGGCGTGGCCCCTGTGGCCAATGCATTCTGGAGCTGTCTATGACCACGCTCCAAATGCAGTGGCATACAGTTGAAAGGGGAGCTACGCTGATGAGCAGCGATAGAGGCTGCTCGTGCCCAGCTTCCCCCACCTGCAGGTGTGCGCACCCAAGCGCACTGTATAGCCGACGGGGTGCCCAATCCCTGCCGGCTGAGCTGCATCCCCCAGTAGTAGGTGCGCAAGTGGTCCTTTTGCCGACGGGGTGCCCAATCCCCGCCAGCTGAGCACCCCCAACGCCTTGTGCCATGCTGGGAGCCCACCCCAGCATGGCAAACGTCCCATGACGCTTTCTTTAAAAACCCTGTAAAACAAAACTGTCCCGCTGGCACGCCTCCCGACCCCACAACCCGCACCCACCCACTGTGCACCCAGCCTCCCACACACCCCTCACCCCATACTTACCTCCGACTCCAGCGCGACGATCTTCAGTGGACCGGGAACACGCCTGCACTTCTTCAAAGCCGACCGCGAACTGAGGAAATGCCGGTAAGCTGTATAATGGGCTGATGGGGTTTCAATTTTGTTGCATATCTCAGGCATTTTGGGATTTTTACCATTTCAACATGGTTTGGGACCTTCATGATATGAGTCAGACATGGCAGTTCAGTTCAGGCGATTTCGAGCAATGACTGCAAATCACCCTTCGGCCCGACTAACGCCATGACAGGCATATTATTCATGAGAAGGGTCCCAAAACCCCATGTTGAAAATTTGGTGCCAAAATTCCAAAATGACTGTTTTACGAGCTGCATAGCAGTTCCTACGCAGGCTCGTAAGTTCGCAAATTTCAATATTTTCACTCCAGATTTTCAACATTGCCATTTTACCACACCTTCTTATGAGTAGTACAGCTGTTATTTTCACATCTCACCCAAATGTGTTTCCACCCATGTAGTGCAGAATGGCAGTCGGTGTGCTAAATCAATGTACGGGACAAATTAAGAAAATCACAGTGACACTGTTCATGAGCAGAGGTCTTAAAATGGCTATGTTGAAAATTTGGTGAAAAATTCCTAAAATGACTGTTTTTATTTGTGCTGCTATGCTATGTCTCACGGACGCTCATAAGGTCGCTAATTTTCAATATTTTCACCCCAGACTTCAACATTGCCATTTTATCACACCTTGTTATGAGTAGTACAGCTGCCATTTTCACATCTCACCTAAGCGTGTTTCTGCCCATGTAGCACACAATGGCGCGGTCGGTGTCTTGAGATCAATGTCTGGAACAAATTAAGAAAATCACAGTGACACTGTTCATGAGCTCAGGTGTTAAAATGGCTATGTTGAAAATTTGGTGAAAAATTCCTTCAGATGTTCTGCAATATTACTAATGAAGACATTGAACAGAACTGGCCCCAGGACCGATCCCTGCAGCACCCCACTGGTCACCCCTCTCCTAGACTGCATGCCATTTACCACCACTCTCTGCCTCCTGTCTGTTAGCCAGTTTCTAACCCAGTTTACCACCCTTTCCCATGTCCAGCCTACCCAGCTAGTTTATCAGCCTCCTATATGGGTTGGTGTCAAAGACTTTGCTGAAATCAAGGTAAGCGTTGTCCACTGCCCCACCCTGATTCACTTCCTTTGTCACCCAGTCAAATAAATCAACCATATTTATCTGACATGATGTCCCCACTGTGAATCCATGTTGTCTATGGTCCTGTTCATGGCATCTAGATGCCCCACTATCCTTTCTTTAAGCAATGTCTCCATGATCTTCCCACTACTGAGGTGAGGCTGAATGGCTCATTGTTCCTCGCCTCCCTGCTGCCAGACTTGTGTAGAGGGACCACATGTGCCTCCTCCAATTCACTCATGTTGAATGACTCAGTGAACATGGCTGCCAGAGGTACTGCTATCTCCTTCGCAGTTATGTTAATATCCTTGGGCGTATGCCATCTGGTTCCATCGCTTGTCTACCTTCAATTTAGTGAGCTCCTGAAGGACTCTTTTGCCTTTGAATGGACTATTGACCACCCTCACCCCTTGGCAACTGCTGTACTCCTGTGGCCCTTGCCCTCCCACTCTTCTGTGAATACTGAACGAGAAGACACAGTGGATGTCTTGGGAGGAAGACATGAAACTGTCACTTCCAAATACCTAAACAGCACATACAAGCAAGCAACATTCGGCATTGACAAATGCTTGTTAGTTATATGTTCACATTTCAACAGGGTGCACTGATTGGTAATTTAACAAGATATCGACAGGGCTCATACAGGCATGCCTCTACTGTTTGGAAGTTAACTGCATTTATATACTGGTTTTAGATGGCTAAGCAAATATATAAGATTCTCTTATGACATAAATGGGTGTACAAACCCCATTAGAAGGAAACAGATCCAGCTTTATTTAGGAACACAAAGTGTGATGCTATTTTCTACAGGAAACGCACTTGTCCCCTTTGAGGTCCCGGGTTAAGGTCTAGATCCTACACCCAAGTATACGGTTGTCCCTGCCTCGGGCAGGAAGTGAGGAGTGGCAATAGTTTCAGACACCTTCTTTTTTGCAGGAGGAGGTAGTGGAGGACCCGGAGCTCGACATATTATGTTGACAGGAATCATACCGGATACCCAGGTTACCCTGGTAAATGTAAGTTCCTCCAGGATCTCCACTCTCATTCTATTCCTCTCCTCCAACTCATTGCCGAGAAGGCTAAGGGCCTGCTGATAGTGGGTGGGACTGGAATATGTATGTAATATATAATTCCATACAATGGAATATTTGATAGGTCCTTGGACACCACCTCCCAAACACCTAAACCAGAGCTCAGGAGAGCCTGCTCCCAAAGATGTTACTGGACCAGGTCGGGTGGTGGACATCTGGCATGAAAAATACCCCAGGGCTAAGGAGTACACTTGCTGCTCCCCGAGGTTTCGCATTTTCTGTAGACTAGACACCTTCCTTACCTTCACTAGGACCTCTCCAGCTTTCCTCCATGTGGGTTGGGACCTCCATCCTGTCAGACTATAGCCCAACTTTCTTGGAGGTGGACCTGGGACTGCCCAAACGGACAACCCATTGAAGCTGAACGCTCCCTCCTCCAAGATAAAACAGTGGTGGCAGACCTCAAACAATATATTACAAACACCCGAGGAGAACAATACACATGGACTACCCCACAAATCTTGTGGGATATCGTCAAACCAGCCTTACAGGGAAACTAATTCATAGCTTCCCATAGGAAAAAATAGCTCGGCAGAAACAGCAGGAACTTCTTTTCCAGATCAGAGAACTTGAGGGGCTCAGAAGGTTAAATGGGAGGGCAGGGATAGAAAACTGAAATCATGCAGAAATAAACTGCAGAAATTACAAAAATACAAATTGAGAAAGCCCTCTTTTATCTAAAACAAAAATACTATGAGGGAGGCCCCAGAGGAACCAGGCTCCTGGCCTACAGGCTCAGGCAATATACAGCCAGGGCAACCATCACCAAATTGCCACCCCTCAATCTGGCCGATTGGTTAATCAGTCGACTCAGATTGCAGAAACTTGTATCCTACCATACCAGACTTTATAGCCCCAGGTGAAATCATCCTTACAGGAGAAGAGGAACTACCTTGGATCTCTCTCCTCCCTCCCTTCCCTGGAGGTGACTCAGGCTCACTAGGCCCATCACCCAGCAACAAATACTATAAAGAATTTAAAACAGAAAACACCCCGTCCCAGACAGCTACTGTGCCGAATTCTACAAAATCTTCAAAATGGAGAAGACCCTTTACTCCTCAAGGTTTACTCGGTATTTGGTCTGAGGGAAACCCAGTACCTCCCTCCTGGCAGTACACTACTATCTTTCTTATCCACAAAGAAGGGAAGGACTCCACCCGCTGTGAATCCTATCGCCCTATATCCCTTCTTAATTCAGACTATAAAATATTTACCTCAATAATAGCATCCAGATTAAACCCTATCCTACCTAATCTGATCCACCCAGATCAGACTGGCTTCATAATGTGCCAACAAGCCCCAGACAGTGTCCGCTTCACTCTAGATCTGGTGGATACTATTTAGCGCTCCCACACCCCTCATGCCTGATGAGCCTAGATGCCGAGAAGGCCTTGATAAGGTCTCCTGGGGATTCTTGTTCCTGGTTCTGAGCATATGGGCTTTCCACAGACCTTTATAGACACCATCAAGCACTGTATACTGACCTGCAGGCCTATTTCAGGGTGAATGGGGGCTATCCAACAGATTTAGGCTGGGTAGGGCACCTGCCAGGGATGCCCTCTCTCCCCTCTTGTTTGCCCTTTATACTGAATCCTAGCTGAAGCCATATGGAAATTGGAGGATGTCCGAGCGTGGAGGTGGGGGCCTACATAAGAAAATATCCCTTTATGCAGACGATGTACTGCTCTGCCTCACCCAACCTCAGCAGTCCATCCCATGGGTGTGGTCCATTCTGGAGGAATTCAGGAGGCACTCTTGTTATTCCCTCAATAGAACTAAGACAGAGGTATTCAACTTTTCTATAACCTCACAGAAGACATTAGCACCCTTCTCCCCTGAACTGGGCAGCAGGGAAGATGAAATATCTAGAGATATATATTACTAAGTATAACTCCCAACTTTTAAGGCAAATTATAGCCCCTAATTGGCCAGATGAAAAAGATTTTGAGAGGTGGTCCTGAGTAACATCCCCATGCACTCCAGGATCCAAACCATCATGATGAATGTGCTTCCTAAATTCCTGTGCTTGTTTCAATGTCTCCCTACCTATATCCATAAATCACACTTCCAGGACTGGCACAAAATTATATCAAAATTGTCTGGAACAATAAAGACCCTGAATCAACCTAAAATCCTACAGACCCATAAACGGGATGGGGGCGATCCTTCAGATCTTTAGAAATATTTCTTGCAGTACAATTGAAGACCACTCTGCAGTGGTCCAATCCCAACTCCTCTGCAAATTGGAGGAGATGGAGATAGAGATGGGATAGGTGGAAGAGCTGGACCCACCTCTCAAAACCAGGCTAGTAATGCCCCTTAACACTAATAAATTCCAGCTCCCAAGCTGATGACAGTCAGAGATACAGTGAGAGCAGTCCATAGGATTTGGCAAAAGTACAGATTGAAAACATCCATATGGCCTCTGTACACAGTGGCCTGGGATCCTGGGTTTCTCTCGCACGCCAAGACCATACCTTCAGGGACTGGAATAGAGCTGGACTGAGATATCTAGGTCAGTTTTACAGGAGACGTAGTCCTAGATTTTGAAACTATTAAGACCACATTTGGCCTAAGGAACTCAGATCATTTTAAATTTCTCCGGTCAGACTTACATTATTTCTCTTCAGAAGAAAGATCAGGATCCGACTAGAGCTGCTCCTTCCTAATGGATCTCCAAAGGGCAGAACTACTCAGGCCCAGAGGGTTTGATCTCTGCCAATTACAAATCCCTGGCTGGGCTGAGGGAGACCCTAACAAGAATCAAGGCGAAATGGCATGGAGGAGGGGGCCCGTTCAGGAGGATCTCGACTGGGAGAACATCTTCCATACAGTTAGGGGACCACACGATCTTCTCACTGGCAGGAATTTGCCTGGAGGACCAGGGTCCACTTCTTCCTTACCCCAAAGCCTTAAATAGAAGGAACCCGACTAGTCCGGCGACGGTTGGAGAGCTTGCGGAGACAGGAGGCAAACCATCTGCACATCTTTTGGGCTTGCCCAAAACTCCAAGCCTTTTGGGTGGAGGTGTCCCGGCTCTGAAGATATTTTTCTCTGGGTTATCTGGACTGGCCATCCGCAGTTTTGGGAGCTCCACCCCAGGTCTTATAATAGCTTCGCCTATAAAGCCATAACAAGATCATGGCTGAAACCTCTTCCCCAACTGAACATGATTGGACACAATTGGTGCAGGACATCTCTGAGATGGAGGAACTTACCTTTAAAATAAACCAGAGGTCAATCCTCTTCACCAGGAGATAGAGAAGATGGGAGATTTGGCTGAATTCAGCCCCTGGCCCAAACAACTAAGTGTTCCCCTCAGATATAACCCAGAGTTGAGTACGCCCAACCTGTACCGCAGCTGTCAGGTAAAGATTAGGGGAATGTTTGAAGGAGGAGAATACCTCCTGAGATAGTAAACTGATTGGATGTACTGTCAATAATTACAATTAACTGACTAAAATCTTTGATAAATGTATAAATATGCCTATGAAATGTTTATTTAAACACATCGCTATGAACTGTTTGAGAGACTTTATACTTTTGTACCTGTACCTATTGAAGCTCTGTACCTGACTGATGTTAATAAACTTGAATTAAAAACAAAACAAAACAACTGGAGACACCATACAGATAATTCTCCTAAGATCTCTTAAAACACCTCTTTTGTTGTATATATCCAATTTCAGTTGAGGTAATTTACATAGATACATAGACAGTGTCGGCAGATAAGGCCTATGGCCCACCCAGTCTGCCCATTTGAGCGGTAAGTTTAGTTTGTTTTCCTAGAAGTCTGTTTCCCTTACCCTGACCTCTAGAATTCCTTTATGTCTATCCCATGCATTCTTAAATCCGTGATTGTTTCCAGCCCCCACCACTTCCTCTGGCAGGGTGTTCCACTTGTCCACCACCCGTTCTGTGAAGAAATTCTTTCTCATGTTTCCTCTGAATCGTCCCTCCTCCAACTTCATCCCATGCCCTCTAGTCCTGGAACATCTTTTCGCTTAAAAATAGTGTTTTCCTGCACCCTGTTCCTCCCCTGTAAGATAGTTGTATGTCTCTATCATATCCCTCTCTCCTCCTCTCCTCCAGGGAGTACATGTTCAGTTCCTTCAACCTGTCTTCATAGGACTTGTGATGCAATCCATGCACCATCTTTGTTGCCCTCCTCTGAACCTTCTCTACCCTGTCTATGTCCTTACATGGTATGGTCTCCAGAACTGTACACTGTACTCCAGGTGGGGCCTCACTAGTGTCTTGTATAACGGAATTATGACCTCCTTTTCCTGCTGGTGATGCCCTGCCTATACATCCCAGCATCCTATTTGCTTTACCTGCTGCCTTGTCACACTGTTTCCCTACCTTGAGGTCATCAGAGATGACAACCCCAAGATCCCTTTCCTGCTTGGTGCATGCTATATCCTCACCTCCCAACTGATATATTGTGTCAGGGTTTTGTGCCCCATATGCATTATCTTGCACTTCTTTGCATTGAATTTCAACTGCCAAACCCCTGACCATTCTTCAAGTTTCTGCAGGTCGCCTCATTCTGTCTATACCTCTGGTGTGTCTACTCTGTTACAGAGCTTTGTGTCATCAGCTAACAGGAAAATTCTGCCTTCTAGATCCTGCTAATGTCACTGATGAAGATGTTGAATAGGACCGTCCCAGCACTGATCCCTGTGGTACCCCACTGTCACTCTTCCCTCTGTGGAGTGACAGCCATTTACCACCACCCTCTGTGTCCTGCCACCCAGCCAGTTACCTACCCACCACACTACTGTCCTGCCCACACCCATATTCCCAGTTTGTGTAATAGTCTTCTATGTGGCACAGTGTCAAAGGCCGTGCTGAAGTCCAGATAGGCCATGTCCCTGCCCTCCCTGATCCACCTCCCTAGTCACCCAGTCAAAAATTCAATGAGGTTGGTCTGACATGACCTCCCCTGGTGAAACCACGCTGCCTTGGGTCCTGTAGTCCATTGATAACCAGATGTTCCACCAGTCTCTCCTTCAGTAGTGCTTCCATGATCTTCCCCACTACCGAGTTGAGGCTGACTGGTCTTGGTTCCCTGCTTCCTCTTTGTTCCCACTTTTGTATAGGGGACATCTGCTGTCCTCCAGTCTTTGGGTACCTCCCTGTTTCCAGTGATCGGTTAAACAGGATAGCCAGAGGGTTCAGCCACCACCTCTCTTAGTTCTTCAGCACCTAGGGTGCACCCGTCTAGCCCCATTGCTTTATCAACTCTTATTACTTCCAGTTCCTTCAGGACCCTTTCGTGTAAAGGGACTTGTGTCCATTTCTGCACCATTCTCACCCTTGTACTCCCTTCAGACTCATTAACCCCTCTTCCTCAGTAAAGACTGAGCAGAAATACCTGTTCAATATGTCAGCTTTATGTTGTCATCCTCCACGTGGCTCCCATCCTCCCCTTCAGTCTCACTATCCCTCCTTTGTCTTTCTTTTTCACTTATGTACCTGTAAAGGTTTTTGTCCCCTTCACCCACTGATTTTTGCAATGTGTTCTTCTGTCTGAGCTTTGGCTTCCCTTACTGACTTCCCTGCCTCCCTTTGTTTCTCCTGGTACTTCTCCCTATCCCCTTCTGCCTGTGTCTTTTGTATTGCCTGAATGCAATCTTTTGGCTTTCACTTTCTTTGCTACCTCTTTGGAAAACCATAATGGTCTCCTCTTCCTTTTCCTCTTGCTAACCTGCTTAATGCATAATTCTGTTTTCTTATAATCCCCATTTTAAATACTGCCCACTGTTCCTCAACCCCTGATTCCTGTCCCATTCCCCTTAATGCCTCTTTCAAGTATCTCCCCATTTTCCCAAAGTCTGTCCCCTAAAATCCAGGATACGTGTTTTGTGTGGTTTGGTTCTGCTCTTTCTGTGATTTCAAACCACAATGACTGGTGGTCACTGTTACCCAGGTGCTCCCCACTGTTACCCCCATCACACTGTCCCTGTTTGTGAGCACAAGGTCCAGTATTGCCTTCTGCCGAGTTGGCTCCATGACCAGTTGCTTGAGGAAGGTACCCTGAAGGAGTCCAGGATAAATCTGCTCTAGTTGATGCTGCTGCTGGGATGCTCCAGTCCACGCCTGGAATATTGAAGTCTCCAACCAGTACTACTTCACCTTTGTCTGCCATCCTTGGATGGCTAGCATCAGCTCCCTATCTGTTTCTTCCTCCTGGGCTGGCGGTCTATAGACCACACCTGTCGGATGGCTGGCCCCATTTTCCTTTCCAGCAACCCACAGTATCTCTCCCCCATTTTGTTCCTCCTGGATCTCTGTGGCCTTATGTCATTTTTCACATATAGTGCCACTCCTCCTCCTTCCTGCCTGCTCTGTCTCTTCTGAATATGTTGTGGCCAGGTATGGCCATCTCCCAGTCATGGTTATCATTACACCAGGTTTCAGTGATGGCCACAATGTCCAGGTCTGACTGTACCATGACAGCCTCCAGATCTTCCATCTTGTTGCTAAGGCTCCTGGCATTTGCACACATGGCTTTCTATGATTTGACCTCCCTAGACTGCTTCACTGTTCTACTCCAACCCCTTCCTTGGTTGTCATTTATCCCTGGTTCTCCTTGCTGTCTGCCCTTCTGCTGAATTTTGCCCTTTTTCTGCTTATCCACCTCTTGGGCACTAATCTCCATCTTTTGCACACTGCTTTGCAGAGATAGCCCTCCTCAGGTTCACTGGTTCCACTGCTAGCTGTGGGGGTGAGCAAGTAGGTACCCTCCTTGCTGGCCTGCCACCCCTTTGCTAGATTAAATGCTTGTCAATGTAGCATTTAAACTTATCATTGAGTGCTGATTCCCTCCAGGATGGATGCAGGCCATCAGGCTTGAACAAACCTCCATCCCTCCAGGTGGGTCCCAAGTCACCAATGAATCAAACCCTTCTCACAGCACCAGTTCTTCAACCATGAGTTAAAGTTCCTGGTGCATGCACTCCTATACTCTCCTTGCCTCTCACAGGTAGTACTTCTGAGAAAGTGACAGAAGTAGCTACTTGCTTGAACCCTCCCCAGTTTCTTAAATTCTTCCTGAACTTCCTTGGCTCCCCATTTGCCAAGTCATTAGTACCCTAGGTGGATAATGGCATCCAGCTCACCCTCCGTCTTGCCTTCCAGTGATCCCCAGTATCTTCCTTCCATCCCTCCATGCCGTGGCACCTGGTAGGCACCTCACCTCCCTGTCCTCCCTGTCCTCCCCTCCTGTGTTCCTAGCTGGATCCTCTTACGATGTTTATTGATGAATTTATTAATCATTTTGGACCATAAATAGTTAAAGAACACTCAGCTGTTTTCGTACTTGTTCTTTATTCTATAAATAATTTGGTTGATGACTCCCTGAATGCTCTTACAGAATTTGTACACTGTAAATATTCTGACAGAGTAGGTCTGTGTATGAAGCAGTTTATGTAAAACAAATGCCGTGTTAGTAATTCTCTCTCGTGGTAAAGTCCCAAAAGTGAGATATAAGTTACAATGATGTTCCTTTGTCAAAGCAGCCAATTGCAAAACCTCATAATATTATGTAGCAACAACTCATGACAGAGGTGTGTGGTTATTGGTGATTAATCAACACCCTGGGTGTGCTGTGAGGCATGAGGCCACAGGCTGAGTGTCCTCACAGCACATGTGGTATTGATTAATCCCCAATAACTGCACACCCTGGAGTGGGGTTTTGCATGTATAACATGGGCCAAATGTGAGAGAAATGGAAAAACCCAGTGGAATAACAGGTCAGAAAAGTGGGAACTCTTTTTGTTCCTCCACTGCTTATGGTTGCAGTATCACACTTTTCTGTGTTCTGCCACAGCAAAAATAGTTCTAGACAGAGAAGTTTGTGGTAAACAGGCTCTATAATACAATCAAAGAGCTGTCTGAACTTCATACACACACTCTGTCATCTTGTAACACATTGTGTGGTGAAAGAAACAGAGCACTGCATGTGTCTGCCTATCACTGCACACACTGTCCGTCTGACAATGTCTCTCAAATTAACTGGGAAGTCAATGTCCCACAGTGTGTGTTCACATCCGACTCTGATAAAAAAAGAACACATTCAAAAACTGCTGCTGCTCATATCAGATTCACAATGTACACTTCTAGAACCACTGTTTTGATATTTGGACTGTGCACCTGCCACTCCACCTGACTCATTGTGCTTGGAGCTGTCTGGGGTCACCAAACAGCATGAAGACATGGATGAGTAGTCAGACAGGGTAGTACTTGTGAGCTGTGATCTCCTGGTCTCTCTGGGTGCTGCAGGACAAGCGGGGGAGGTAGGAGATCCGTGGTGTGGTGGGAAACCTGGTAGCAAGTCAGAACTGATGCTCCTCTGTGATGCAGTCTGCAACTTAGGATTGGAGCAATGGGATGTGACTAGGTGGGTAGGAATGAACCGGCAATGCAGAGGCACAGGAAAGGGAGTGGAGTAGGGGGCCAACACACACACACAGACACACAGAACAGTTCCGGTTGCCAGGTGCCTGGGAAATCTCCTTTTCCTAACCTATTACCACTCAGGGAAATGGCTCTGTATTTCAACATTTAATTTACAGTGCTGCAGTCGGTAGGTACAACAATGGCGTGGCAACAAAGTTCAGGGGGCAGCAAGGCATTCCACTGGGCGTGTGGGTGGGAAGTGTCTTTATTCTGCAGTACTAGTGCTGAAGAGTGGGTGACAGCTATCAGTTACATGAAGAATTAATGGCTGCTGTTTACTTTCTCTCTGCCATAGGAATAATAAGATCTGGTAGCTGCAGGATATCACTCTCACACAGCTGATTACCACAAATTGTGCATGTAACATGAATTAATGAATGGCCATGTGACCTGTGTCTGCAATCAGATCACAAATATGTATGTGCCCATTTTATAATAAAAGTTACGGTATATTTGTGATACAATGTCTCCAAAAAATGTAATAATAAGATACTATTGTAGTCTAATGCTGGTAACAGAACTTGATGCTCTATTGTATGTTTTGCCTGTACTGTTAAACAGTTAATATTTCTATACAAAACAATGTGTTACTTTCTAACCCCAGTAATACTCGGTATTCATAACTTCTGCAGTGTCCCTCTAAGACTGAACTGTCAGGAGAGAATTTGGAATTGTATGCAAATGATGGAATCTTTGCGCATGCTATTTTAAATGCTGCCTTAAACTAACTGCCTAGGGTCTAAACCCTCAGATTTCACTCTCCACCTATCAAGTCAGAAGCTCGGAGATCCTCTCCTCGCCTGCTTGTCCTGATGCGATAAAACCTATAAAAATACATAAATATTTTTTCCTTTTCATTTGCTACCTTTTTCTAATTGTTAATCTTAGCTAAACCGTTGTTTTATATTTAAAATATATTTTCTCAGTTTCTCCCAGTTTGGTATAACCGGTGGGGAACCAGGGTTTATTTGTATTTATCGGAGTTCCTGACTAAGGAACTATGTTAGTTAGTCTAAATTTATTTTAAAATATTTACTTTGTGAACCGCTAAATACGGTTCTTGAACCGCTAGCTCAGGTTCATTTTCTGTTTGGTTCCCTCTGATCGGTTCCTCATCGGTTCGAACCGCATCAGCAAGTGCTAAAAAGTTTTAAAAATCCTTCTTATATAGCAGTTGTTAATTCTGGGGATTTTACCCACAGAATGTCTGAAAAACCTAAAAGAGGAATTGGTGAACCCGATTTCAAATCTTGTACCGATTGTGGTGAGATTTTGACAAGGCAGACAAACATAATTTATGTGTTGTCTGCCTGGCTATGAACATTTAAAAACAGACTGTGATATTTGCAAAACATTTTCTGATAAAACTGTTGAAAAACTCCTTGAAAGACTCCAAAAAAGCAGTCTGTTCCTAAGGGTCCCTCAAGCTCTGACCAACTGACACCTCTGTTTCTGTGGGTGAAACCACAATAATAACAACAGCTGTAACTACCACCCTGAGATGAGAATACAAGCAGTTCCAAAGAAGCTTGCTGAACTGGCTGACTCTCTGGTTCCTCTAAGAAATCTAAGAAAACAAGCACACATAACCCCAGCTGAGCAGCATTTGGGGACTTCTGTGCCTGCAATAACAAGCATTTGTCAATGCCAAATGTTGGCTTTCTAGTGTAGAAATTCAAAAGGAATGGCAGTGAAGTACTGAAGTAATGCCAACCCCCACTAGAGACCCGAAAGGCATTGGGAATGTGGCTTTGGGTCAGCCATAATGTTTACGCCATTCTCCCTCACCCCACCCTGCAGAGAGCGACAGATGTCGGGCGTGCATTGGGGTCTTCAGCCCTTATGCTCACCCATTCCATAAGGAAATAAGCTGAGATGGGTGCAATATAGGAGAATGGGGTGAACGTTAGGGTGACAGAACCCAAGGCACACCTCAATGCCTGTCAGTGGCTGTAGGATGGGAATGGGGGTAGAATTCTCATGAACATTATGGCTGACAAGCCTCAGTTACGTCTCCAACGCTTGCCAGTCTCTACAGGGTGGGCGATGTTTGGAAACTTTTAATGCCCTGGTGTTTGCTGGTATTATTTCAAATTTTCAACATTGGCTTTTGGGGCCCCACCTCATGAACAGTGGCACTATTATTTTGTTACTCAATCCTGAAAGGTGATTTCACATAGCAACTGTGCCATTAGGAGCTACAGGTGTGGAAATACATTTTGGTAGGGTGGTAAAAATGACAGCTGTACTGTTCATGAGTAGGTGTAAAAAATGACAATGCTGAAAATCTGGAGAAAGAATATGAAAACTTTGCAAACTAATGGCGTGCGTAGATACTGTACAATGCATGCCTGTAATGCTGTCATTTTGGGATTTTTTATCAAATCTTCAACATGGGCATTTTGGGACCTTCTCTTATGAACAGTGGCATTGTGATTTTGTTACTCTGTCCGAAAGTTGATTTAGCACAGCGACCGTGCCCATTGTGCACCACAGGTGTGAAAACATTTTCTGGCAGGATGTGAAAAATGACAGCTGTTCTGTTCATAGAGAGGTGTGCAAAAATGGCAATGTTGAAAATCTGGAGTGAAAATACAAAAACTGGCTAAGTTGCAAGTGTGCGTAGGAACTGCGAACGCACACTGGTAATGCAGTCATTTTTGAATGTTTCACCCAAATTTGCAACATGGGCTTTTTGAGACCTCTCCTCATGAACACTGTCACTGTCATTTTCTTAATCTGTCCTAAACATTGATTTCCCACAGCGACCGCCATTGGGTGCCAGATGTGAAACACATTTTGGGCAGGATGTGAAAATGACAGCTGTACTTGCTCATAAGGAGGTGTGAACAAATGACAATGTTGAAAATCTGGAGTGAAAATATAAAAATTCTTGAAATTACGGTGATGCGTGGAAACTGTGCAATGCATGCTCATAACACAGTCATTTTGGAATTTTTCACAAATTTACAACATAGGCTTTTGGGGCCAACTCATGAACAGTGGCACTGTCATTTTGTTACTCAGTCACAAAAGGTGATTCTGCACAGTGACTGCAAATCACCTTTTGGGACTGAATAATGAAATGACAGTGACTGATTTCATGAGGTGGGGTCCCAAGAACCCATGTTGAAAATTTGGACCCAAAAGTCAAAAATGGCTGAGATATCCATCTGTTGAACCCCCTGATGCCATTTGCAGCTTATCGTGATTTTCTTCAGTTCGCGAACCGCTTTTGAAGAGTTCAAACGTCTCTCACTCCACTGAAGATCGCTGGGCCGGGCCTCCAGAGGTAAGTATGAGGTGAAGGGGGTGGTGAGGTAGGTGCACAGAGGATGGGTGCAGGTTGGGGAAGGAGGGGTGTTGTGATGATGATGGACTGTTTTCTTGTTTACAGGGTGAAAACAAAAAAACAAAACAAAACAGGGGAAGTTTTTTTTTACAGGTTTCATAAATACATTTGGGCACACTGGGGTGGGCCCCAGTGTGCCACCTGTTGTTTTTGGGGGACTGAAGCTGATGGGGATTGAGCACCCCATCAGCAAAGCATGTCTGAGTTTGGGTGGACATGATGTCAATGGGGATTGGGCACCCTGGCAGACAAATAAAATGGGGATGGAGGGGGGCATGCCAACAGGGGATTGGGCACCCCCAAAGTCGGCTTTCTAAGGAATGTGAGAGGTGGACGGTGAGAGCCACTGCCATGTTTATTGATATGTTTCACCAGGAATGGCACATAATGGAAGCATGTCAGATCTGTCGCTGCAATGAAGAGCCTGTCTCTCATTGCAGTGGTGGATTTGTTTGGGTTGATGGCACTCTCTTAAACTGCTGTAATCGGCAGCGTGCTCACTGGACACAACAACTAAAGCATCCCTGGATTTGTCACAACACTGACACTCCTTTGAAAATGCTACTATCACAAGATGTTGCTTGCGATGTGTGCAAGCTAACATAAAAATTCCAGCAGCTGATGAGATTGCACAGGCCTTTCGAGTCATTCAGGCTTTATAGGGGCTGACTACTCCTCTGCTTCAGACTCCTGCCAAACAGACTGGCTCTTCTTCTCAGTCTTCCCTTTTGAACAAGAAGCGTATGTTGATATTGGTGTGGAGGACGATGGGGACCCCACTGAACCGGAGGTTTCCGAACAAGATTTTGGTTCTTCTCCTAGGGCATCAGAGGATTTTTCCTCATACTTTACTTTTGTAAGAAGGATGGTGGATGCTTTAGACATCCCCACAGGTGAAGTGACTGAGGATGAAGAAGAAGCTGAATACATGGAAATGATGGGGCTGACACCCACTAAAAGCTTCTCCTTCCTGTTAACAAGTTATCTTAAAGATAAGAAGGATGCCTTAAAGATTTTGCAAACACCTAATACTGCCCCACTTGATAAGAGGTTGGATAAAGGTACCAGTTGGAAAGGCAGGGTGCTGAATTCTTGTTCTCACACCCTGACCACCAAGGGTGGTACAAGTGGCAGCCTGTGACAAGGCAAGGGTTCCACTAGCCTCTCACCCCCAGACAAAGACTCTAGGAAGATTGATAGCATGGCCAAGAGAGGTTACCTTTCGGCCTCCTCAGCCATCAGGCAGGCAAACTTCCAGGTCTATGCTGTACAATACCAAAAATCTCTTTGGCAATCAATTCTTGCCATTGAAGTCTCACCTTTCAGCTGATTTAGCTGAAACAGCCAGGTTTGGTTTGAAGCAGCCAAATATCAGTTCCAAATGGCTGCTGATTTGAATGACACAGCTGTCAGGTGGATGGCAAACACTGTGGCTTGGAGAAGGTCTGCTTGGCTAAGAGCCACAAATCTTACCCAGGATACACAAACCAAGGCATTGTATTTCCCATTGCAGGAAAACTCCTTCTTTCATGAAAAGACAGAGGCTTATATGAAAAGATGGATGAATACAAGGCCACCTACAGAAGCAATTCTGCAAAGAAAAAGCTTCCCAACCACCAGACCCTATGCAAGGAGGCAGGGCAGTTCTTTTCAAAGCAGGCTCTTTTCCATGCCATGGCTGCAGCTCAGTACCAGCAGTATCCACAGCAGGGATATTTCAGGATGGGGGTAGAAGGGGTTCCAGGCGTAGTTCCCAATCTCAAGCCCAGCCTCAAGCAAAGCAGGCACCCTGACGTGTCTCTATAGGCCACCTCCTACCACCTGTAGAGGCAGACTGGCTCACTATTTTTATGCTTGGCAAAGATCACCACAGACAAGTGGTCCTGGAAGTAGTGAACCAGAGATTGTCTCTAAGCTTCAGATCCTTCCACCTTTGAGAAACTGAGTTTTGAAGCCATCCGCAAATGCAGAGAGAAAACTCCTGGAAGCAAAGGTTCAAAACTCTTCTGCCACAAGCAATGGAACCAGTACCATTCCATTTAAAGGGAAAGGATTTTACCCAAGATACTTCCTTACCACAAAGAAAAATGGGGCATGACAGCCCATCTTAGACCTCAGGGTCTTAAACAGATACCTAACAAAACCAAAGTTCAGAATGGTAACCCTGGCACTGATTTTGCCAGCCCTCCAGAAGGGAGACTAGTTGGCTTAACTGGACCTAAAGATGCCTATTTCCACATCCCCATAAGGAGTCTCAGAAAATGCCTCAGGTTCAGACTCCCTTCAGGTTGTTATCAGTTCTCATCCCTGCCATTCGGTCTCACTTCAGCACCAAGGGTGTTCACAAAGTGTCTGGCAGTGGTAGTGGCACACCTTCAAAAGCAAGGTGGCACAGTCTTCCTGTACATAGACAACTGGCTGGTGGGAAAATCACTCCAGCACATCAGGGAGCAGCTGCACTCACCCAAGAGCTCTTGGAGCCCTAGGATGATAAACCTGAAAAAGTCAGTCCTTCAGCCTGCTCGGTATTGCAGTTCATAGGACAGTTAAATACCCTGCAAGGCAGGGCATACCTGCCTCTGGACAGAGTAAGGAGCATCCAACAGATAGCAGGTTCATTCAGTCTGAAGAAACCAAAACTGCAAGACAGTTACTTCAGCTTCTGGGCCACATGGCAGCTGCCACTGGCACAGTGTTGGGATCCAGATTCCAAATGAAGGACATCCAGTTTCACCTCAGGGCTCACTGGTGTCAAAGAAGAGTCCCTCTTTCAAAACTGATTCCAGTAACAGAAACTTTGTTACAGACCTCCAATGGTGGAAAGAGGAAACCAATCTGAGAGAAGGGATTTCTTTTCAACAAGAGCCCCATCAGTAGTTCTCACACGGATGCATCACTATTGGGGTGGGGTGCCCACCTGGGAGAGCACACCACCCAATGCACATGGCCACTTGCAGAGTCACTCCTGCACATCAACCTTCTAGAACTTAGAGCAGTATTGTTGGTACTAAAGGCCTTCATGCTACTGCTACAGGGAAAGGTGGTACAGGTTGGAAAGACAATACCACCACTATGTGCTACATAAACAAGCAGGGAGGACAAGGTCAAACCTCTCTGCACAGAAACCATGAAAATATGGAGTCTGGCATACTGCTTGGGAGTTTCTCTACAAGCCATTCATCTGCCTGGCAAGGACAATACCTTGGCAGACACCTTGAGTCGGATCAATCAGGCCCATCATGAATGGACTCTGAACAGGCAAGTGGTGGAGGTGATTTTCAGGAGGTGGGGCACCCAGAGGTAGACTTGTTCCACGCCCCACCAGAACCACCACCTGCCAAATACTGCTGCAGACCACCAGATTGGGAACAGTCCCCTGGATGCTCTAGTTCTGGACTGGTCAGGAAAACATCTGTTTACTTTTCCTCCCTTCCCTTGGTGTACAGGGTTTTGCTCAAGCTCAGGTCCCAGTCAGCATCTATGATCTCGATAGCTTCAGATTGGCCCAGGCAGCCATGGTACTCTCTACTGCTCTCCATGTCTGTGGTGGAGCCGATACACCTTCCCAGGAGGCACAACCTGTTACCCTCCAATCAGGGAGGCTCCTGTACCCAAACCTCAGATCCATCAGGCTCAAGGCCTGGATCTTGAGGACCTAGAATATGCAGGCCTAAATCTTTCTGAAAGTGTTCTGGACATTTTGAGGGGTTACAGGAAGTCCTCCACTAAGAAAACCTATGCTGCAAAATGGAAAAGGTTTTCTATTTGGTGTTCCACCAGAAAATTGTGCCAACACAAGCTGGGGTACCAGCCATGCTGGATTATTTTACCTATTTGCATTCTTTGGACCTTCAGCCCAGTACCCTGAAGGTACACTTGGCTGCAGCATCTGCTTACATTTCAGCCAGGCAAAGGATTTTCTTGCCTTTAGACCCTATCTTCAAGAGGTTCTTAAGAGTCTTTCCATTTGTACCCACAGGGTGCCAGTGCTGACATGGGACCTCAATGTATGTATAGCTAGCTCATGGGGGGCCTTTTGAGCCCATGTCTTCAGTTCATCTAAAATACGTCACATGGAAAACAGTTTTCTGGTGGCAATGATCTCTGCTAGAAGAATCAGTGAGCTCCAGGCTCTCTGCATTGAGCAGGACTATATTTCCTTCCACAAGGACAAAGTGGTCCTCAGAACAAACAGGAAACTTCTCCCTAAAGTGGTTTCTGATTTCCACTTGAGCCAAACCATTACCCTACCTGTCTTTTCACTGAGCACTCTACTTCTGGTGGAAGGAGGCTCCACAGTCTGGACATCAAGAGAGCCCTTAGCTACTACATGACAGCCACTAAGGACCATAGACAGGACAGAAAACAGCTGTTCCTGACTTATGGGGATGTGGAAAAGGGTAACCCAGCATCTAAAGGTCCATTTCTCACTGGATAGTACAGTGTATCCAGTTTTGTTATTCTAAGGTGGGAGGGAACCCCAACAGGACTGAGGGCCCATTCCACAGGGGCACGCTGCTACCATAGCAGCAGCCAGGATGTCCATTAGTGGACATCTGTAAAGCAGCTACCTAGAAAACGGTACACACCTTTACAAAGCATTACAGTTTGGACATCCAGTCCAGGAGTGATGCCAGGTTTGGCACAGCACTCCTGCAGAGTCTGTTTCAAAGTAGGTTCTGTGCCCACCTCCAAGTATTGTCTTAGACTGCAAAGTTATGAATACCTGAGTATTACTGGAGTTAGAGGAAACAATTACTTACCATAGTAATCTTGTTTCTTCCCAGTGATACTCAGGTATTCAGAACTTCCCACCCTGCCTCCCCTTCAAGAACCAGTAGCCTCTGCATTCCTGGCAATGTGTTTTGTGACCTGCTGTATAGGTGCCACAGTCAGGCACTATCACTTGTTATTTGGGTTCATTTTTGTTGTTTTTCTCTTCAGGTGATTTCTGACATTCAGGGTAATGTTACATATTATGACCTCCAGTTTAGGGGTTCCCCTCTTGGGGGTATTAGTGTGTTTTTCCATTATTATTATTATTATTGTATTTCTAATTATTAAAGAGCTGCTGACACGTCAAAGAAAACTTTGAAAACATAATATTTGGTACAATTCAGCTTGCATTCCAAATATATTCTGTAGATTTCTCCTCTCCATCTTTTTGTACAGAGGAAATTTGCATGAATACATGGTCTTTATCCCTAGAGTTCATCTGCCTATAGCTGACCCCCTACTTCATGTCATAATCCTCTGTTGTGACATCACAGTCTGTTGCCATGGTGAAACTGTGATGTCACAAGCAGTACATTATGACCTCAGGTGGTGAGAAGGCAAAGGACTAGAAGGACTCTTCAGGAGCAGAGATCCTGTTTTCATGCAACTGGTCTCAGTATTAAAATAATGGGGAGGGATGCTAGCTGGTGGCACTGAGGGCTGAGGCATTGGATGCCTTACCTTGCATTGCGCCAGTGACCCATGTTCGGGAACAGACATGGGTCGCGGGGTTGGCAGGGAGTGCTCCTTCTCTGGGGAGGGGTAGTAGGGCCAGTGATTTTCTGCCCCTAGCAGAGGCGGGAGGTGGCATGTCAGCTCTAAAGAACGTGGGGAGGAGACTGAGGCAGACACTTGGCTAAGGTGTGCACGGGAGCGCATGGGGCAGCAACGCTGCTGGCACCATTGCATGCCACAGCCTCTCGGGGAAAGAATGGGAAAAACAGAAAAATTGGAGCTCTCTGCAGGATGATGATAGTCCCCACCACAACGGCCCAGGAAGGCACCTCCCGAATACTCATCTGGTTTGGTGGGTCGAGTTGCTCCCCACCCCACCACGAAGGGTAAGTCATGGGTTCAGGGAGGGGGCCTCATACCTGGTGTCTGTGCAGGGGATGTCAGAGGCAGCAGAGGACTCTGAGGGGAGAAAATAGTGACTAAAAATAATGGGGAGGAAAATACAGAACAAATGTGAAATATAAACTGAACTGTATCTAAATATTATGTTTTGTTTAAGTTATACTGAAGGCGCAGCTGCTCTTTAAGGTTTTTGTATATAGATGTTTAGTTTTTTGAGGCCTGTCTTTCCAGACTCCAAGGAAATCTGAGGGCTTAGAACCTAGGCAGTTAGTTTAAGGCAGCATTTGAAAATAGCAGGCACGAAGATTCCATCATTTGCAGACAATTCCACATTCTCTCAGGGCAGTTCAGTCTTAAAGGGACGCTGCAGAAGTTTTGAATGCCTGAGTATCACTGGGAAGAAACAGGATTATTACTTGGTATTACTTGGTATGAAAGAACAGAAGAAAGCCAGAGCCCATCTAGACTGTTCCCACACTATGTGGGACATTATTTATCTATTATCCCTCAACCAAACATCTAATTTGTTTTTAAGACAGTGGCACTAGTTGCCTCTACCAATTCTTGTGGCAAGGTGTTCCATACAATGGATGCTCTTATTGGAAAAAGTTTCCCTTTGCTGGTTTTATAAGTTTTTACTTCAAGCTGTTTATTATGCAGTCTCGAACATGTCTTTGGAGAGTGTTAGACCACATTTTTCCATTAGATCTGGTGAATTTATTAAATTAAAACCATAAGCATATCACCTCTTAATCTTCTAGTTTGAAGAGAGAAGAGACCAGTAGCTTTTAATCTGTTCTGATAATCCAAGTTTGTTAATCTTGGAATCATTCTAGTTACTCTCCTTGAACCTGTTCAAGAATTGCTATGTCTTTTTGGTTTGGATTCCAGAAAGGGTAGCCATAGTCTAGATACGTCTAATGTATGCCCTATACAATGGGATAAGGCATTGTTCAGTCGATTAACAGAAGTGCGTTTATTTGCCTCAAAAGTCTGTTGGTCATACAAGCAGTTCTAACACAGTGATCATTTGATATAGTTTATTATTAACATATATCCCAAATCTTTTCACAATTTGATGAGTGAAGTGGTAGTCTGTTATATAATATATCGTTTTTGGATTATTTATGCGAAATGCACTACTAAACATTGGTCTTGATTAAACTGCATATGATTTTCATTTACCCAAAGTGTTAATTTTTCCAAATCCTTCTTTAATGCAGAAATATTTTCTTGATTATTAACCTTTCCCCAATTTAGTATAGTCTGCAAATTTAACCATGAAGTTATTTGGCCCTGTTTGTAAATCACTGATAAAGAGATTAAACAATATTGGTCCCAAGACCGACCTTGTGGTACACCACTTGTCACACTACCCGAATCAGACAAGATATCATTAATTCTGACTCTCTGAGAATGATTTGTCAACCAGTTTAAAGTCCAGTTGACAATATCAGGTGACAAACCTAGATTGTGCATTTTAGTAATGAGTTTCTCATGTGAGACTTTTTCAAAAGCTCTACTAAAGTCCAAAAGAATTATATCAGTAGGGATACCCACATCTAGTAGAGTACTTATATTATTGTAAAATATATCAGATTAGTGGTGCAGGAATACTTGGGAGTAAACCCATGCTGATTTGAATCATAAATTCCTAATTTTTACAATCTTGATTTATTAGAGACGTCATTACTCATTCCATTAATTTACTAGCCACTGAGGTCAGGCTAATTGGCTGATAATTTTGCACAGAACCTCTATTGCCTTTTTTTAAATATGGGAGTAACTATTGCTGAACGCAATCATTTAGTACAATGCTTTCTTGTAAGGATTTGTTGAAGATAATTGACAAAGGTGTAGAAATATTTATAGGGTTTCGATCAGAAACCATGGATGAATACCGCCTGGGCCCAGACTAGTATTTTTTTTAGTTTTTGATAGCCTGTATAATGTCAGTTGGATAGAACCTATGATAATCTACGTGGTGAACTTTAAATGTACTAATAGGTGATTTTGAGAGAAGACAGGACAAAAGTACTTATTAAAGAGATTCAAGGTTTCTATATCAGATAGAGAAGAGCCATTTGTTATAATGGGACCAATGGTCCTTGATACACCTTTTTACTTTTTATAGAGAAAAGAGATTTGTGACAGTCTTTGTGTGAGCTAGTTTAAATTCTAGCTTATTTTGCCAATTTAATAGAATTTTTAAGTTTTTCACAGATAGTCTGTATTTATATAATAGAGTAATTTTAAATGGAACAGAACTATTCTTAAGTTTCCTAAAAGTTAAATTTTATTTTAATCTGATTTTTAATTGTCTTGATGAACCAAGGGAATTTTTCCTTTATTATTAAATTTCCTCTTAGATGGAATAAAGGTATTTTCCAAATAATGTACAATGTTTTAAAAAAGTCCCAAGCTTGTTGTGTTGTACAATTAAGAAGATTAGATTCCCAGTTTATGTTTTGTAAGTATTCATTGATTTTAGAAAAAATTGCTTTATTATAATTTTTGTACAGCATAACTTCCTTTGTATAGTTTTAAACTGTTGAATTTCAAAAGAATAGATGAATGATCACTGGTCCCAAGTGGATCCCAAATTTGTAAATTGCTAATTTGTTGCTCTATGTTAGTAAATAATAGATCCAAAATATTAGGACCTCGAGTGGGTTCAGTAACAAGTTGTTGTAATCCAGTACTAACTACCACATCTATTAGTCCTTTCTCGGCATAGGACTGTCCTGAGAATGAGTCCCAGTTAATATGAGGGAGGTTAAAACACCAAATATTACAGTATCTTGAGATTCTGAAAAATGTTTAATTTCTTTAAACATATCGGTTGTGTAATCTGAATTTGCAGATGGAGGGCGATAGATGTTACCAATAGTTATATAGAACTGCTCCTTCAATAAGATTTTAACTCATATACTTTCCAAAGGAAAGAGAACACACTTCAAAAGAACGAATATAATTTTGTATGTATGTACAAAGTCCACCGCCTTGCTTATCTAATCTGTTTTTATGATATAACTTATAAACTGGAATTTCTCTGGACCAAATTGAGGATGCGTCCCACCAAGTTTCAGTTACTCCCACCACACCTATATTTAAAGTTTTACATTTGGCTTCGAGTTCTGCTACTTTTAGTTGGTTTAAAGATCTTGCATTCAAAGCTAGGAATTTACATTTAGTTGTAATAATATTTTGGTAAGTATTCAGAGACTTGGAAATAGACCCATTCTCCCCATTGTTTTTAGTTTAAACAATGATTTATGATTTTAGTGATACTTTTCCCCATAAGTGTACTACCCCTACAACTGAGATGTAAACCGTCCCAGCAAAACAAGGAAGAATGATCTGAAAATGATTCCTAGTGGGTAATACAGGGTACATCCTGCTTAAAGCACCACTTTCTCAGCCATTCATTTAGGGCTTTGATTTTCTGTGTCATGGTAGATGTTGCTCTGACAGGTAGAATTTCAGATATACATACACAGCATCCCTGTCAAGTAACAGGTTACATAACGCCACATAGTCCTGTTGTAACTGATTAAATGGGGTGTTGTTTATATCATTAACACTAGCATGTATGATGACCAGTGGATTTTCTCCCACATTTTGTAAAATTTTAGGCATCATGGAGGTAATGTGAGATACCCTGGCCCCATGGAAGCTAGAACAAGTGCGGTTGCTCTTGTCACTATTGCATACTGCCCTCTCAATGTGCTTAATGATTGAATCTCCCAGGACTAACACTTGTTTTGAGACACTAGGGTACAAGAATCAGAAACAGGTGATTGTTTAACACACTCTGGAGCGATTAAATTAATAGGTATTGATTTGGTAGCTTGAGACTTACTAGGACAAATATTCATGGGCATTAACTCCTGATTGAAAAGTGTTTTAAACCATTATTATCAACAGAGGTGATGCACAGGATAAATCATGTAGCACTTCATTATTTGATACAGTCAATTGCTCAAACCTATTATGAGTTTCAATAGGGTACTATTGTGTATTTGACTACCCTCCTTTTTAAGAGGCTTTGTGACAATGGTCCGTCATCATTATCATGAGAAGAGGCGGATAATTATCCACCTTATAAGAGGGGCAGAGGCACCAGGGCCCAGATATTCAAAGGGTTGCGCCATGCGAACAGGGTTAGGCGTCGCAACTCCAAAAATGCGCCATTCTGCGATATTGAGAAGGGGCCAGTTGCTCATCGAAACACGCTGAGCCACAGCGCAATGGAAATGAAGGCATGCGCAACCGAAGGGGGCGGGTCCATGCATAAAGTGCGCAATGCGAGTTTGAACACTTGCGTTAATGCGCAAGAGTGGCTCAGCCGGAAGTTGCGTGACATCGGATTTGAGCCAAAATAAAACGGCTCAAGGGAGCGGCGCAAGAACTCGAGCAGGCCGCAAACCGGGAGAGAGACAGAGAGAGAGAGAGAGACAGAGACAGAGACAGGAGCAGGAAGGACAGAGAGGGACAGTGGGTCCTGGAGGACAGAGAGGCCAGTGGGGTGCCGGTGCAGTGGAAGCAGCAGTGGGGCAGTGGGGGTAACACAGGAACAGCAGCTGGGGGCAGAAGCCAGGAGATGGATAGTGTCAGCTTCCACATGGAAGCTGTAATGAGGGGGTGAGACAGCATGCTGCAGGGGACGTGGTCGGAGGGGCCCGCCGGGCGGTATGCCTCGACAGGCGGTATCGTGCTCGCATCAGCTACGAGCTGTACAGTGATGTTGAGATCGGGCCCGCACCGCCTGAACAGGGCAATACTGAGACGGCTCAGTGAGCTGTGCAGGATGTGATGCAGGCACCCTCACGACGGAGTCACGCCTGTCCGTGGAGACCAAGGTGACAGCCTGCATGTGCCTGCTCGCCACGGGCACCTTCCAGAGGCCGACAGGGACACCACAGGCATCACGCAGTCGCCACGCCACGCATCCTCACCAATTCCTCAGCACACTGCTGCCTCATGCCGCGGAGTACATCCATTTCCCCAGCACCGTGGCAGAGCGCACAGCAAACATGCAGGAGTTCCACAGGGTAGCACAAATGCCTGGCGTGCTAGGTGCCATAGACTGCACCCATGTGGCCATTCGCGACGCCACCTGGCCCCGACGGGCAAGCATATCGGAACCGAAAGGGCTACTCGAGTGTCAACTGCCAGGTGGTGTGTGATGCCACTGGGCGATCATCAATGTCTGTGCCACACACCTGGCGGAGCACATGATGCCTTCATATGGCACCAATCTGCACTGTGCCATCGATTTGAGAGTGGGAACATCCCCACGGGTCATCTAGTGGTGAGTACACATGTATGGAATGCAAACTCTGTGCAAGGGTGGGAATGACACAGGTGCCATGGTAGTGGCACACAAGGATATGGGCAATATTTACCTGACCTAACACTGATCTCCACTATCTCCACACAGGTGACTGTGGATACCCACTCCGTCCTGGCTGCTCACACCATACCGGCGCCCACGCACCCCAGCGCAGCACGGTTCTCAATGAGGCACACGCTGCAACACGGAACATCATAGAGCGGGTGTTCGGATACTCAAGGCACGCCCGATGCCTGGACACCCTGGGCGGAGCTCTCACAGTACAGCCCCAAAAGGCCTGTGGGATATTCCTGGCCTGTTGCATCCTGCACAACATGGCCAAAGACCATGGGATAGCCGTACAGGTCCAAGAGGGGGCAGCGATGGGGACACCAGTGGCGCCGGTGATATGGGTGATGAGCGCCCCTAGGACGGAGGGACCCCGACTGACCCGGCAGGCCCAGCTGCACCGGGACACCATTGCAGAAGAGCACCACACACAACACAGGTAAGTCAAGGGACATGTGCAGGCAACACTGTCTATGCGCAAACCACAGGCACACAGGGAACACACTGCGCATGAAGGTCAGGGAGTTGAAGGGTCTACGACACCAACACATTAGCAGAGAGGGTGAGCACTCAAATAAACACACACACACACACACCAGGCAGCATATAGGGCAGCAGCACAGCAATGCGGAAATTACACGCATCACACAGCACCACCAACCACCTCACCACCTGGACTGTCCACGTACGTGTGTCAGGACCTGGGCAACCGCACCTTGGTGTACAGTGCAATGCAGGCATCATCATCCACACGCACCTGTGGACAGCAGTTGGGAGAGTGTGCAGGTGGTCCGTGTGTCAGTTTGGTGAGCAGAGCACCCAGCAGTGCACTGCCCACCATGACACACATTGCACACAGGGCAGCACCAGACAGGGCCTGCATTGGGAGACAGCTCAGTCAGGAGCACTGTCCCACGGCCACCACGGATGCGTGGGTGGCCCCGCCTGGCCTGCAGCACTGGCAGGCTGCGGGGCCACATCGGGTGGCACTACTGCACCACCAGGGTCCCAGTGCGTGACCGCGACCTTGCCCGCAGGGGTCTGCATCCCGCGAAAGACACTTGCACCAGGGTGCTCGGATGCCCACAGCAGAACCCGGCGGCCAACAGGCCTGGTGTCGTGACGACGCCAGGAACGGGAGTGGAGGCGACCGTGTGGGGTGCGTGGTACAGGGTCACCAGACAGTGTGTGGTCAATGCAGTCGCCACAGAGACCACTGCCTGGGTCAGCCTGTCGATGGCAGCGGTCACATCCGTCCGCATATGGACCATCTCGGCCCGTCCCGAGCACACTCCCTGCTATGCCGCTGCACGGACACAGTCAGTGCCTCCACGACCTTGCAACCCGCCCCTGCAGCTGTACCGACTCCTGCAGCAGGCAGGTGTGCACGCCCAAAGGGTACTGTGCCCCAATGGCATCATGACCCCAGGGTGTGATGGTCCTGGTGCACAGCACCCCTTGAGGGTGGCCGCTGTTCACAGGACCAGGCATGGGCTGATCCAAGGGCGGTGGACAAGTGCCACTGCCTGACGCCGTCCCCCAGGCCTGGTGTGCAACTGCTGCTGCTTCCTCCAACTGCTGAGCCCCCAGGTCCACCTGTTCCACCCCTGTGCTGTCAACAGTGCCAGACACTGCTCAGCCACCGTGCTGCCCCACCGGTGCTGACAGGCCCAGCCTGTGACTGTGCCAGCATGCTGGTACACAGGTGTGGAGCTGGACGGCCGGGCACGCGTTGGCTTGCCGTGGTGTCCCTCGTGGGACACACACCTCTCACTGGCCATTGCAGGCTCAGCATCATATCAATAGTGCCAGTGCGTGCCACTGCCATAGGCACAGCATGCTGGCACACCTGCATACCAGACTGCTGTGACACAGGCTGTGCACCCCTGCACCCGTGATCACTGCCGGGCGGAGTTGTCAGCCCAGCCGCCTGCTGCTGCAGTGCTGCAGGCTGCTGGCGGAGGTGGAAGGTCCCTCCTCCTGGTCCAGCAGGTCTGCCTCACTGTCAGCACCCACCACCACCGTCTCCTGCAGGCGAACAGGATCTGAAAGAGAAAGAAAGTACATGTGAGTGCATGTGAACAACAGCCGCCTCCCACAACATCACCATGACATACCGTGCAGTGATGGGCTTCCACCTGTCTGGAATCCTCCGCCAGGAACACCCGCAATGGCACTCGGCTGCATGGCCGCGACCAGTGTCTCCTCGGTCGGGGTCAGCTGCAACACCACTGGTGGTCCCCACCAGTGGCAGCACGTGCACCCTGAAGGCTGCCACCTTCTCCTTCAGCCTCCTGCGGTCAGTCCCCATCTTCTTGCGGCACTCCTGCACGGAGCGCTGGTGGCTTCCGTGCAGGTGACGGCCAGAGCTACCCCTCCCATGCAGCTGCACGCTGCTGAGGGGTGCCTCCACCCACTCAAAAGCGGCTCATCCTCCAGGTAGGCCTGGAAGAGGGCCTCGGTCTCTGTGGTGAAGTTCGCCTCCTCCTACGCCCGCCGCCCACACCTCGGCCTGGTTCTCGCCAGTCATGCTGATCTGTATGGGTGGAAGTGGACACCTGTCACACTGCAGTCCACAGCATTTCCCCATGAGCATAGTTGCAGGCTCAGGGGGAGAAGCCCCCTTCCTCGCTGCCTGGGAGATACTGATGGAAAGGGTGCCCTCTGCCCCCTTCTAAGTGCCCTCATCATGCTCAGCCCCTCATCCCGTGACACCCTCCAGCACCCCTGCCCATGTGCATTGTCCTGAGCATCACACAGCATGTAACTCACCTCTCAGCTGCAACTAAATCTGGCCGCCACAACCCAGTGTCGTATTTTATAGCGCAACACATGCAAATGAGGTGTGGCGCAACTTTAATGACATGCTAATCGCGCCACTGCGCTTTGAATGGCTGATCGCCTGCTTTGCATATGCTCAGCTGAATATCGCGTAAATGCGCTTAGCGCAATAGGAAAGGTCCGGCGAGCCGATGGCGCATGTTTGTGTTGTGTGCTACACTGCATTGTCATGCGCCCAGACGGTTACGCGATAGCGCCGATCGCGCTGCAGAACTGCTGAGCACGATAGGCTATTCTGACATGGCCACCATTGTGCCAGTGGCGCTGCAGCACTGGGCACTATATGGTGCTGTGGCACCTCTGCGCGATAGTCCCTGTGGCACTGGTGCTGTGCCGCGCGGTCGCGCGGGATACCTATGCATCCTATGGCGCTGTGCGTAGCCTTGCGTCGTGCCGTGACCTTAGGTATGCCTCTGGCCCTGGCGCTGAGTACCATGTATGCGTCCTATTGCGCTGTCGTTCGCCACAGCGCCATGTAAGCGACGGCGCTGTGCGAACAGCGTGATAGGTGCCTGTGCTGGTCTATTGCGCAACAACCCCGCGGGGTCACAGCGCAGCGGGCGCCATATTGCCTGCTGTAAAGTTGGTGCCATGGCTAGGAGGAGGGCTGTGCCATGGAGCCAAGTTGAGGTGGCCAACCTGGTGGCCCTAGTGGAGCCCCACTATGACAACTGTATGGTGAGGCCCCTCACCGGACCGAGGACCCATGTGTGGCAGCAAGTGGCCACTGACCTGGTGGGGTCACTGGCGGGCCGGTCTGCGGAGCAGTGCCGGCACCGGTTCAGTGATCTCCGCGGAGGACCGGGCTGTGCGCGCCCGGCTGGGTTCCGTGCCAGGCGGGGCCTGGTGCTTCAGCCATGAGTGTACCATCTATTCACCTATATTCTCTGTAGGGTGTGTGTGTGCCTGGGTGGCTGTGCATCGGTGTGTCAGTGTGTGCAGCTGTGCGATGGATGGTTATGGCTGTGTGGGCAGCAGTCTTACTGGGGCAGGGGCACTCTGCTTTTGAGTCACACTGATGTTTGTCTCACCATATGTCTCCCACAGGCCGGATGGTGATGGCGCGGACGCGGCTGATGTGGGCCATGCCAGGGCCCCAGTCCCACAGGCCATCGCCCGCAGCGGCAGCAGCAGCATCAACAGCAGCAGCAGCAGCGGCAGACTGAGCTGCTGGAGGAGTGTGAGTATCATTACGTCATGGATGCTATTGCATGCTGGGGGCAGGACCACCAACCATGATGGACACAACCAGATGGGTGGTAGTAGTTCCACTATACGTAACACTAGTGAGTCCCCACACTGGAGTACAGTGTACAGTTCCGGAACACATAGCTGCGTATGGACAGGGACTGGGTGGAGAGTGTTCACAGGAGGCGACATGGATGGTGCATGGATTGCATCACATGTCCTATGCAGACAGGTTGACGGAACTGAACATGTACTCCTGGAGGGAGGAGGGTGTGGGGATATGATGGGGTCATACGAGTATTGTACAGGGGAACAGTGTGCAGGAACCAATATTTGTCAGCGAGAGGATGTTCCAGGTGTAGAGGGCATGGGATGCAGTTGAGGGGGCTCGCTTACGGAAACATGCGAATGTGTTTCCTCACATTATGGGTGGTGGACGAGTGGAACACCCTGCCAGAGGATGTGGTGGGGCTGACTTGGTCACGGGAGATCTGTATGTGGGCTCGCCATGAGGGACTTCTGGAGGTCAGGGGTGAGGGGAATGGACTTATAGGACATGAGAGTGATCGTACAAGGCCAAATGGCCAGACTAGGTGTCCCATAGGCCCTATCTGCTGACACTGTCTATATATCCATGTATGTAGGTGTGACAGGTGACCTGCATCACAGTGCAGCATCACGACACGTCTGTGTATGCATCACAGGTGGTCAGGCATGCACTGGGCACATAGCTGTGTGACTGGCATCGCACCACGTTGCAACATCACATGACAGCCTAGTTTGTACTGTGATTGAGCGTGGGCAGTGTTGTGGGCGGTGGTGCGCATGGCTGGTGCCGCCTGTTTGTGATGGCCATGTGCATGTTCACTGTGGGTGGTGCATGCCATCACATGTGCAGCACATTGGGTTAGCTGGGTTGCAGGTTGGGTGGTGTTCAGGGTTGTGGTCAGTCTCAGCCATTGACTGTGTTCCCATTTTCCTAGGCCTCAGTGTGCTTGGCGCATAGGCGCACGATGTCGGCGCCTGGCTTGGCTGGCGACAACAGAGAGCTCCTGCAAGCCCTACAGCAACAGGGGAAAGGCGGCACAGACACAGGAGGGGGACGGCAGGGGAGGAGCAGGAGCCTGCTGGCGTGAGCTCACCTTTTATTTGCCTTTCCCCATCCCTTTCACTCTGACTTCCTCTCCAAGTTGTTTTCTCCCCTTGCACACCCCCTGCCTTTTACCTGTCCCCCAACTTGTACATAGTTTTAGCTGTTTTGTTACCCTTTTGTTTGAATATAAAATTCTATTTTGGTACAACTGCTGTGTTGGTGTCTGCTTTGCAACTGGCTCTGGGTGCTCCGTTGCAGGGGTGTACATGCCATCTGGGCTACTATGGTCCTGGATATATGTGTGTGTGTGTGTGTGTGTGTCCATGGGGAGGTATCACCAGCATAGCATTGTCTTTCTGTTGCTCTCGCATCTGCTGCCACCCACTGCTGGGTGCACAGGGTGGGTCTGGGTGGTCTGCTTCTCTGCAGCATGGGGTTGGCGTGTGGCACGGGGGTGCATGGTGTTTCCTGCAGTGCCTGTCACTGCACATGAGCCGGTGTCTTGGGGCACGGTGCACGCTGTGCTGTGCGTTATTAGGGGACTGATGTGCACTGTGGTTGTCAACCCCTGGGTGTGGCACTCTGCCTGCCAGTGGTTGTGCTGGGCGTCATGGCTCTGCTATGCTTTAGTTGGTTTGTCCCCATGGGCACGTGATCAGCCGTCCACCCCAGTGATGCTGTGCTTGGGGTGTGCCAGTGTGGTGTGGGTTCTGCAGTGAGTTCCTGTGCCCATGTGTGGCATGGCTGGCGGTGGGCCCCAGCCTGCCTCCCTGGATGTGCAGTTCCATTGCTCGGGGGGCTGTGCTTGCGCTATGGCAGCTCTGCACTGCTCAGCTGAGCTTCCATGGTTGCGCCATAGCGCAGCATTTGGCTCAGCTTCTCCTTCCTGGTGTTGCGATGGCGGTATGTGCGATATTCAGACGTTGGTTGCTTGTGCAATTTGCTCTGCTCCATGTTTGAATATCGCACCTGTTATGCATTTGCGTAACTGGTTTGTGTTGTTCCTGCTGTTGCGCCTAGTTTTGAGCGCAGTTTGAATATCTGAGCCCAGGTATACTAGTACTAGTCGTTACAATTGTCTCCTCATCAGAAGGCATAGAAATGCTACCTAAATTTGAAGACTACTATAGTAAGTAAATTTTTCTTTGTTACTTTTGATACATGTTCATTTAAGGTTAATCCATTAAGTTTACCCTAAGTAGTTGAATACCCCACTTGGCCCAACTTAGCACCGGCATTCTCACAGGTTATGCATAAAGTATTACCTTCTAATCTATGTTTAAGATCAAATAGCATTGTAACTGTCTTTTTCTTATTCAACAGAAGTTTGTTTTCACAAACCATTTTTGTAAATCACAGTATAAGGGTTGTAGTTTAGCTTCTAGATCCACTCCTGTTCTTGCTCCGTAATAAATTACTGTATCATCTGCATGCATCATAACCGATGCATCAACACAAACATCAGACAAATCGTTTATGAAAACAGAGAACAGGAGGACCCAGAACCGAACCTGTGGAACCCAGTATGAACAGACCTCAAAGTGGGTGTTTCTGAGCCAACCATTACTTGCTGCTTTCTGTCCGCAAGTACTGTTCAAACCATGGAATAGCACACTCCCTACTCCTAAATGCTTTAACTTAGATATCAGAATAGGTAGTTCACCAGGTCGAAGGCCTTGTTCAGGTCAGCAAAAATTCCTTCTGTTAGTAAGCCTTTGTCCATGTTGTTATAAATATCACTAGTTAACCTGACCAAGGCTGTCGACGTGCTAGTACATCCTCCTGAGCCCATATTGATTTTCATTTAGTATATGATTTTCTCTAGGTATTCTGTTAGAAGTTTGTTACTGTTTTCTCAAGTAGTTTTGCTAATGCAATCAACACAGAAGTAGATCTATAATTAGTAATCTGATACTTGGCCCTCATTTTAAAATAGGAGAAATCATAGCAGTTTTCCATACATCTGGAATCTTATTAGTACATAATAAAAGATTATATAGATAAGTGACTGGTTTAGTTAATGGTCTAGCAGCCACCCTCAATATCCTTGGGTATCTCATCAGCCCAGGGCACTACCCCATTCTGTGTCACCCTTTGCATCGACACCTCAACGGCGAGACACGAAAAAGTCCATTACGGTGACATTTGGTGTAACGTGTCCTTTTCCATGTTTTGCCTTCCTCTAGTGTTCCACCCTCCCTCGACCAACTCCAACCTGGAGTTGGAATCCTAGAGTGTGGGGGGGCAGAAAGCACCAATTCAAGAGGCTGCACATACCAGGCCGGTATTGTGTCATTGCTGGGGAGGTCTGCATTTTCACCATGAGAAAACTTGATGCCCCACATTCTGGAGACCAGGGCTTTGGTCACCAGAATGGGGTAGTTTGGAGGGTGTGATGCTTGGGACTACTGGGCACTGAGCATTGACTGAGTTGTCCTTGCAATTTTTCCAGGGGACTGTGAACATTGAGGATGCTATGAGTCACAACATGTGCTACATGGGATGAGCTGGCACCAACCTACATTCAACGATGAAGCATGCCATCTGCAAGATTGCTCACACTCTGCTGTATGGAAGAAAAGGCCCATCCCAGGTCATACCAGAACAGCTCCTATGAACAGAAGTACCTAGGAGGGCTCTGAGGCTTGAAAGGGTTCAGCACAGTTCCTATGGATATAAGAAACTGTGAGGCAGTGGCCACTGTGCGCTCTGTCTGCTGTCTGGGTGATCTTGTTAGGAGCTAGTTGTCCAGGTAAGGAAGACCTGTAGTCTTAGCTTTCTGTGGCAAGCTGCAAGTACTGCACAACACTTTGTAAAGACTTTTGGTGCCAAAAAGCTCAAAGGGTGGTACTCTGAACGGACAATGCTGTCCCTCCCACAGAACCACAGGTACTTTTGGTGGTTGGATGCACCAGTATGTGGTGATATGCATCTTGCATATCCAGAAAGGCAAGCCACACCTGTGATTTAAGGTATGGTAGCAAGTTACGAGAGAAAACTATCTTGAATTTTTCTCGATCCATGCATTTGTTCAGCTTGAGACTGAGAATGGAACGCGCCTGGTTTTTGGATGCTAGTAGCAGTGGGGGTAGAACCATTCGTTCCATTCTGACATTGGCACTCATCTGCACTACCCCATTTCTTAGTTGGCCTGCAGTCACCTGGGCAACAGCTCTGACATATGAGCTGACAAGGGAATTGCCTTGTAGGCAGATTTTCCAGTGGGATTTGCATAACTCCAGAGAATACTCATCTCAGATTATTCTTGAGACCCAGTTGTCCATTCTAATGGACTCCCACTGATGGAAGAACTCAGTGAGGACCCTCCCACCAGAGAGCAGTGGTCCATTTTGGGCAGCTGAAGGGACCTTGGGCCTGAACTTCAGATGGCGGCAATGAGCTTTTGGTACATGTGCCTACAGCTGTACTTTCTTTTGGGTCTGAGGTGGCTGGGATCTGTGTAGGAAGCCTCCTAAGCCTGAAGAAGAGGACGACTGCTTATTACTGTAATAGCTACATCCCTGCCCTTCTGTGGGTATACTGACTTGGCCTGGAGGTTGTAACAGTAATTCTTGTTTCATACAACCCCTTAAGAGACTGCTCCACTTGCCAAATAAATAGGGTCATTGAAGGGCACATTTATGATTTGCTGTTGGCGCCTGGGGTGAAGTCAGCAGCCCACAACCAGGGATGCCTTCTGATGAAGATACCTGCAGCTGCAGAGCAAGCTGCTGCATGGAAGGAATGCACAGAGGTACAGTCAGCAGCATTTCTTCCTTAGCCTCTGCATCTCGCAGAGCCTCTGCCAGTGACTTCAACTTGCAAAAGAGGGTGCACTCATATTTGGAGAAATGGCCTTGGTAGCTAGTTATCTGTGTCCAGGGTAGCCAAGGCATAGACCTGCTAGCCCACAGTGTCCTCTTTGTGTGACTCCATGTAAGAGGGCATGCTGTGACCCCCCATGAGCACTATGGCTTTGTCATTCTTAGTGATAATACCAATGACATCAACTATTGGCTGTGTGAAATATGTGGGTTTAGACTTAGGGACCATGTATTTTCTGTGTGCCTATTTGGGGACAGCTGCCACAGTGGCAGGCTCCTCCAAGCTGCCTCGGGGCAGTCTCCAGGGCTGGCTAGATGGGAGGAATAATTGAGGCCGATATATTAAGCACATTCAGAAACTCTAGCTTATGGTGACTAGCCTGGTCTGTAGCCGCTGTCTCAAAATTCAAAGTGATGTGTATGTTTTTGAGCAGAGTTTGGAAGGAGAGATCCTCCTAAGGCACAGTGACTGGAACCAGGTCAGAGTTCTCTGTAACACAGATGTTATCATCCTAGTCCTCATCAGCAATAACAATGTCTGAATCCAACTCTTCTCTTTCTATCCCTGAGGGTAGGAGGGGACCCTAATGGGTGACAGTGCAAGCTATGGCCTCAGCAACACCAGTCCCATCCCTAGGTAGGATCTTGAGAATGGCACCAATGGCGGCACTGAGGTTGGGTCCTGGCTGATCTAGAGGGTACACCCACCATGGAAAGTCCATATGGCAATGAGTGTGGCACCACTATCAGCACAGATCTAGGCCCTGAAGAGCCAGATCCTGCAGTGGACACAACACCGACAGCAGCCCTGAAGGACTGGCAGCAGCACCGTAGATGTCACTGTCCCTGGAGGTTGACAACATCACCACAGGGGTGTCAGCACCACGGCAGCACCAACAATGACCCTGAAATCAAAGTCAGCCTGCCAAAGTCTGACATCACCAAAGATGGTGCCAATGGCCCATAAAGGGCTTGGAGTCCAGCACCGTCAACAGTGTCATCATTCTTATGCACTGAAACCACTGCTCCATAAGGACTGCCCCATTAGCCACTCTACTCACTAGAGGCCTACTTATAGAACAGGGAGAGACATTGGGATAGAGACAACAAGCCAGTAGACCCCAGGGACCCCAATGTATTTGGAGATGATGATGAAGACCAGGATCCACAGACATTGACTATCACTGGGAAGAATGAGCACAGGATGCCCTAAACAGGTGCCTTTTCTTTATGTTTTTGTGAGAAGTGGTTGAGGCCAAACTGTGCATATGGCCCAATGCTGAACATGAGTGGATCTGGACTGTTTCTTTTCGTGACTCCAGGAAATCTGTCTCTCTCTCTCAGATGCCAGACTGCCCATTGTAAGAGCACTCACCCAAAGATGAGTGGTGGCAGACACAGGCACACTGCCAGAGCAACTAGCCTGTTCAGGCTCTCTACCGGCCCATGGCATCAACTGCTTTAAAACAGGAGGTAGGGTTGAGAGAAAACTGTTAACTTGTGTGTGTGTGTGTAGCTAAAACTGACACAAAAAACAAATGTATTTAAACTAAAACCAAAGAACTGAATGCTGTCATCATATAAGAGCAAAATATGTCTATTCACACAAAACAAAGCTCTGTGAGTGGGTGGACACAGTAGAAGGGCTGCAGATAGAAGCATTCCATGAATCAATTATAACCGGTTAAAAACTCAGGAAATTAACGTAATTTACCTAGAGGTACAAAATACCAGAAGTGATGGAGCACCGTGCATGGTTGGAAGATGGTCACTTAAATCTGAAATACTTCAGCACCCCTCAGAAATCTCTGTAAGAAGTTTACAACCCCAAGTCATGCTTGACATCATAGAATAGCGCAGCTCATTCAAAACAATATTTCTCTAATGAATGAATGCATATTTTGTGTGATTTCTTCACTTTTATTGTTTTTTCTGTGAACAAAGTTCTGGCTGGAGACCAGCTGTGGCACCAGGAGGAAAGAACAGTAATGAGGGCTGCAGAACTGCAGGAGCCATGAATACTGTCAGCAGAAACAACAGAAACAAAAAGTACGCGATCACCATAATGCTTGATCTTCTAGGAATATCTTTGCTATTGATACCCATAAATGAGTTCTGAGCTGGAGATGCTAGACCTGCGGCAGCCAGAACTTTTCATGAGGGCAAGTGCCGAGGCAGGCTGTGATCATGCGCGGCACCATCAGACTGGCTTGCTTTGCATGGATTACCTCAGCACCAGCCCTCAACTGCTTCAGTGCCTTTTTACCCGAGGAGGTGCAGGATAATCGGATGAGACGTTAAACCGAGGTCCCATTTGCCTGGACTGGTGGTAGTTCAGGTGGATGTTAAAGATCCCATGGCACTTATCTAAAAGAGTAGGGAATTTTTATTTGTACAAACATCAAGGACAAATGAAAACCAACAGTGTTAAAGCACACAAAACATAAAGCAATCATTAATTACGAAGAAGTCAAATTAAATATCACATTGTGTTAAATCACACACACAAAATAAATAAATAAAATAAAAATAAAAATAATTATGTATATCAGATCAAGAAAGGCATACTATTTATATTTGATAAACATTGGGAATCCTTTCCACCAACTGGTAACCTGCCAAGAATTGGAGTGTTCACAATCTTGAACATAAATCCTTTCCATAGCCCCTGTAATTAATATGCTAACAGTTTCATAGGACATCTCTTTGGTACAAGACCCACTGACATCAGGCTTGCCATAAATAATAAATTAAACAACAACAAAAAGGTGCCATGTTTCCTATCATAACGCCTATTCAACTGGAAATTAATGCCTAAAATCAAGGTATTATAATCTGTATATAACAGCCAAGACATATTCCATTTAGCAGACAGGAATTTCCATAAAGACGCATAAGAGCAAGAACATAAAAATGTTCCATTGTTTCTTCTTGAGCAATACAATCCGGATAAGGACAGTGTCTTTCGGTTACAGCTTTATGTTTAGTATTGCCTCACGCTCAAACGACCATACAAGGAAAGCCAAATCAATTCCCACATACATTCAGGCAATCTAGAAGTATTCAATCTTTGAATAGCAATTTTGACATGAGTCATAGGGCAATTTTAAAGGCAGGTTCAGACGGATAAAGCAATGTCATTACTTCTTTATACAATTGCGCCCAGTCTTTTCCTTGACCAACTGAACTGAATACCCCAGGTAAACAACTTCTTTGCCACTGACAAAAAATAGTTTGCACTTTTAATGATTTGATCGGTTTCAGGGTAAATTTTGTCAGGCTAAAAAGTAGTTAGCCAAAATCTGTTTAAACAAAGACCCATAAGGGGTTATTTGGGGAAGAAGCCCTGATCGAATATTATGTGAGATGAATAAAGTATGAAAGAAAACTACCGGTCCACCATCCCAAGTCCACCTTTCCTTTTTTCTAAATAAGTATATGCCATTTAATCGGATTTAACCGATTACCATAATAATTGAAAAATATACTATAAAGTCTGGTTTCTAAGGACATAGGTAAAGGAAAACCATAGCCGTATACAAAAGCAAGGAATAACAAATTGCTTCAATATCTGAACTCTCTTAATTTTTGACAATTTCCTTTTTCTCCATAAGTCAATTTTCCCTCAATTTTATGTATTGCAGTGTTCCAGTTTAGTTCTGATAAATTCTGCACCGTAAAATAAGCCCAAAATTTTATAGGCCCGATGAAATTGAAATTCCTCCAATAATTTCCTCTACAACATCCCCTCATCCTATAACTAAGCCCTGACTTTTTGTTCTTGAATTTTAGAGTTAGATACCCTAGAAAAGAAACCATTAATTCCATAAAAATAGTGATAGATTCAATTTTGGAAAAAATATACATAAATCATCAGCATAGACCTGAATAAAATGCTCAGACAAGCCGGATGGGTCTAACATCCCCTCCCATTTGGGAATGGTAGTCACTGATCTTATTAAAGAATCTATAGTAAAAGAATATAAAAGAGGGCTCAAGGGCATCCTTGACGAACCCCACTAGGCATGTGGAACCCCACACCACATATGCCATTCACAATTGGGTGGGCCAGTGCCCCTTCATAAAGTGCTGTGATCCAATGAATCATTACCTTAGGTACTCCATAGTGCCGCAAGGACAAAAAACAAGTACGGGCGATACACCCTATCAAAAGCCTTTTTCTGGTCCACTGAAACAATACAGCCTCTGCTCTTGAGAAACTGTGTATTCAATGAGATCACGAAGGATCATGTGGGCCTGCTGGATTTTCTGCCAGGTAGTCCGCAAAATTGTAAGGAAAGCACCGTGACAGCAAATTTTTAGTCGGTTATCTAAAATTCCTGTGAAAGCTTATAATCAGTGTTTAAAAGTGTAATCGGTCTCCACCTCCAAATGGGTTTGCTTCCCGATTTGTACAAGAATATTACCAATCCAGCTGGGAACCACCCTGGAAAAACTTACAAGAAAGAAAAAATTAAAACTAATTCTAGACACTGACTGAATTCCAAAGGAAAAGTCTTGTAAAGCTCTGCCGTTAAGCTCATCTTGTCCTGGAGAAATGCCTACTTTTGAGATTTTATTACATCCTCTATTTCTAAATGTGTTATAGGTTGTACCAGAACATTTTTTGGAAGGTTGACTCAGGAATTTGAATAGAAGAAAGGAAATGTTCCATTTCTGCTACGCTGGGAGGTACTGCAGGTGCATGTGCTAGAAAGAAGTCTTTATAATGTTCTGTATGCTCTCATTATCCATCACTATATTCCTGCTTGATTGACTAAGGCATTTAAAGAAGTATTAGTTCTATACTTTAAAGGCCTCAAAAGGGTCACCTTGAGGTTGCTTTTTAGCCCATATTGTTGAATAACTGTAGCAGTTTTTGCCCTGTCATACTGTACCGATAACATTTCCTTTTTAAGTATGTGTATTTGTGATGAATAATCGAACTTGAAGTATTAGCCTTAGAAAACAAATAATACAATTGTTGTCGTAAAGCTAAATAGCGAAGAAAATAAGAATTTGACGCTATTTTTCCTTGATTTTGAAAGAATTTGCATAAATCAGCTCGTATCCCACCACCATTGACTGATGTCATCATATAAAAAGGTAACTGACAACCTTGCCATCAGTAAAGAACCTAATTTATGCCGAATCTCACAGGAGCTTAATAAGGAGCACTTAACTTCCACCTGGATTTCCTCCAATGGGAAGTGGATCACCAGAAATGTTACAATGAAGTAACAGATGGTCCGAAAAGGCCACAGGTATAGTCTGAAAAGAAAGATAATTTGGAAGATAAAAATATAATCAATTATAGAAGAGTATTTATTTTTGATAAGTAAACCGAGGGCCTCCCTTCTGTTTAATAATGGCTGTAACTAGCCCAGATGATTGTACCAATGCCGAAGAGCCATAGTACCACAATATATTTTCCTGTTTTTAATGCAGTTGTCAATTTCTTACTAGGTCCAATTCACAATTAAAATCTCCACAGAGAAAAACTGCAAATGAAGTAATCAAAAAGGTTTAATCATTTGCATTAGTGCCACCTTTTCAGCTTTTACTTATAACAATAAACATTTATAAATCTACACGTCAAAGACTTCCAAACCCCATCCAAATCATCAACCTCCCGGATCAAGTCCATTAATTTTATCAAAGAAAATCATAAGTACCAAAAGAAACCCAAGCCATCAGCTGAATGTTGTCCAAAGGACCAGTAAGAAGGGCCCCAATACCATTCCTTCTGGAAATTCCTGACCTGGTCAATGGTGTAAATCCAAGTTTCTTGTAATAAACAAATGTCCAAACGATTTTCATGCATATAATTAAACACAACATGACGTTTTTAAAGTTTAACAAACTATGTACATTTAGAGACCCCAATTTAAATGATTCCAGATCTAAATATGAGTCATTCAACTATCTTTTTCCTCCTTTTCTTTTTTTACTTTTGTACCGTCTTGAACCACAAATGGGGAGGGGGACTGTCCCTAGCTGGTTGTGAGTCCAAGTCCTGACACTCCATGACGGAGTCTCCCACTGAGAAGAAAGAACCTCAAAAGGGTTACTGGTTTCACATCTGTAGTAGAACGCCTACCAAAGGAGGTTTTAAATTCCTGAGGACTGTCTTACTTGTAGAGGCACTGTTGAACTGCCTCTTTGGGCCGAGCTTCCTGATTGTCAGCATAACATACTGGGACTAACATAGGCAAGGTATCTTTCAAGGTATCAGGTAATGAAACTACAGAGTCCACAATTAAAGGTTGTGGGTTAGGGACTGCAGTGGCACCACCAGAGGCCTGATGTCCCGCCTCTGCTTCAGAAACCAAATCCTGAGCTTTTTGAATAAGAAGATCAGGACTACTAATAGTAGTCTTATTCCTAGCTCACCACACACATTCAGTGAAGACATGACCTGTGTCATCACAGAGATCACACTTAGTATGGTTCATACATTGGAATGCAAGTGACCAATCTCTCCACAGTTGTCACAACGGGTTTATCACATGAGCTAGATAAGTGTGTTCTAGCACCACATTTGTAACATGCATAAAACAGACCCCCGATCCCGCCCAACAAAAAGAGTTTGGAATATGCAAATCCCTGAATCTGACTGTAGTTTAACTTTAAATTTCCACCCCTGTCTAAAACTGTTGGTCATCTAAAATGGCCTCTGGAGAACTCAAGACATCACATTTCTGGGACAACCAATACACAATGTCATCAATATGCACACCTTCATTCCAAACATAATTGTTACAAATTTAACCAATGGTTTAGTCAGGGGATTACCAAAACGGGTCCATAAGGTGAGAATTTGACCTGGTTGTAACGTTCCCAGAATAAATCCAATGCATAAGCTGAGCGAAAGCTTATATCAAAATTATCCTCACCAGACATAGTGATAAAGCAAACACTTCACGTGGGGTAAAATGCAAAGAGTCTTTCAACAAATATTTCCCCACATAATGCCTGTCTGGCCTAGCTTCCAGACCACCCTTTATATCTTAATCTAACAGCATTACATCTAGGGGCTGCTTCCTTCTTTATTTTAGAAAATAAGTCCGACAACAAAGGTTTACTAGAGTCCACAGTTTTTATCAGTATGAGGATGTTCAGTATGTAAATCAATTAAACCTCTGATGATGGAACTTGTTCCTGGGGGTTCTTGCTTTTCATCACCTGGTACCAAATTAGCTTGTGTCATGGGTAAAACAGAAACATTAGGCCGCCATGAAGGCTTGTTTTGAGAAAAGTTTAATTTAGGGTCCCAATCAGGAGAAGGACGCCATGAACCATTATTAAAGGACCAACCAGCTTCCCGCAGTGCTGTTTGAGGGTCCAATTTTCTTCCGACAATGGGTTATTAACAATACTGTCCTGCTGACAAGAAGGCTCAGAGTCCTTAGTAAGTGTCCCAGTAACTACTGGTTTATCTGTTGGGGTCACTAAATGTCTTTTAGCTGAAAAGACAGCCGCCTGTTTTCCTTTCCTCAATCCCCACAGAATCAATATGAGCAGTTAATTTCTTGGCAAAAGTAAATTCCGACACTCAACCTGATCCAAAGGGTTTGTTTGATAGATACAGCTTACCTCAGGCTGTTGCACTCATGTAAAAGCAGCAGAGGGAGAAGCTTGAAAACAAACCCAGCATCTTTGGAAAGCGGTTTCTGGTGTGCAAATCACTGGATGAACTGACTCCATAGCCCGTATTGCAGTGTTGACTCTAGTATCCATGACAACTGAAGACACGTTGTCAGTAGTAACCTCAAGGAACTACAAGGTTTTGGCTCTTGGCACTGGAAAACAGCATTTCCCTCCTGCCAGCCAATAATCCCATGTCAGTGTTATCCTGCAAAAACTCTCCTTTCTTGGTTTCTGTAGTAAAGTCGCAAGAACTGAAGGTCTGTTCTTGCAAATCCCATTTCTCTGGCACTGCAACAGCTGAAAACTCCGCCGCCTGATGAGCCTCGAAAAGTTCCACCCGGTCTCCTTCCACTGATTCTTCCATCTCCCTACTACATCAGTACTCCTCCTCTTCTGTCCGGCTCTAAACTGGGCTCCTCCATTCTGCTCCCAGGAAGTCAAGCCCCTGCAGGCAGAGTAGGGAATTTCCCATGTCCTGGCCAAATTTCCCTCATTCACTAAAAATACCACCAACAGCTTAATCTGGTTCAAGGTCAGTTGGCATTCATCAGTATCCCTCCCCGGGTCGCGCTCGAAAATAGACAGGATTTGTCTAGTGCACTTACCCAGTCAACAAAAATAAATAAATAATCTAACTAACACTAATGCACTTAACCTAAAGACATAAGAGAGCCCTGTGACCCATGTAAGGAGGGCCAACAAATCAGAAACACAGTGGGTGCGATTCACAATGCCCTCTGAATGGTGCAAGGGCTTGCACGAGAAGGAATGCTGCAAGGTGTGGTTTGTGCCCAAAGACACACTGGGAGAAGTCACAAATGCAGCCTGTGGCAAACACAGGCTGCATGCACCAAGGACACTTGCATCTTTCTTGTGGCACAAAATAGGCTGTGGCATGGTGCAGGGGGCTTGCGGCAGACACCGACTGCCATACCCCTAATTCGATTCATAAACCCTCCTAGAGGTAATTTCATACCATTAGACCAACCAGGGCTGGTCTAAGGGTACTAGAAATGTGTCCTCTGGGAGGGTTTAGAACCTGGGCCAATGTACTGCAGTCCACCTTCCCATCCCTAATCCCGTTTTTATTAAATGAGATCCTGTCTCTGGTGGCTAGTGGTCCCCCAGCCCTGATCCCTTTATTACATGAGATCCCATCCCTGGTGGCTAGCGGTCCTCCTGCCCCAATCTCCTTTTATTAAATGAGATCCTGTCCCTAGTGGCTAGCGCCTCCCGATCCCAGATGTCCCCCATGAAATATTCATAACTCTGTCCCTGGTGGTCCTAGCACCCCTTCCTCCTGATCTGCCCTATAATACCTGCAGATAACATTCCCTGGTGGTCTAGTAGACCCCCACTCCCCACCCCAGCAAGCAGTGCTCCACCACCCCGTTCCCCGTCCTTCCATGAGCTGGTGACCAGCACAGTCCTCCACTCTCACATCACAGCCATCCATGGACTGAGCTGTCAAGGAGCGTGTACTGTATATAAGTACGACTCCTTGACAGCTCAGACAAAGGAAATGGGCTGTGGTGGAGAGCAGAGGGCTGTGCCGGTCACTGACTCATGGAAGGGATGGGAGTAGATCAGGTAGTTGGGGCACTGCCTGCCAGGGTGGGGGGAGGGGGGGTCCACTAGACCACCAGGGAATATCTGTTACATTATAAGGGCAGATGTAGGATAGGAACGGGTCTGCTAGACCACTAGGGACAGAGTTATGAATATTTCATGGGGGACATCAGGGATTGGGGAGGACTGCTAGCAACCAGGGATGGGATCCCATTTAATAAAAGGGACTGGTGCTGGGGGGACCACTAGCTACCAGGAACAAGATCATTTAATAAAGGGACTGGGGCTGTGGGCAGACCGCTATCCACCAGTCGCTGTCCATGGTGCAGCTGCTGCCTGACCACACCACAGCTAACAGCAAATCAGCCAGTTGCACCATCTGTTTGGCACACAGCCACAGTTGTCACAAGCTGCAGGACATTGCCGCTGGGACCCTATCAGATAGTGAATTGGGCGAGGTCCCTGGTACACCAGCAATCGCCGTAAGCTGCCACCGTGCATCTTAAACTGACCTTTGCAATTAGCCCAGAGTCTTCACAGCCCAACCAAAAACAAGGGTGAAGACAAACAAACAGAGTGAGTCTGTAGGATGGAGGGTGGTGTGTGAATTAATGGTGAAGATATTCCTAGAAGATAGAGAATTCTGGTGAGTATGTAATTTTATATCTTCCGGGAATCAATTCACTGCTGATTCACACCAATGGGTTAGATTACCAAGCTCAGAGAAAACCTTGGGCAGGTGGTAGCAGCCAGAGCTCACTCAGGACAGAAGTTCATTAAGGATGGGCCTGACAAAGAAGGCATGCTGCCTGGCATGGACATCAGGGCATAGTGCTTGACAAAAGTGTGCACTGTGCTCCAGGTGGCAGCCTGCAAATATCACCGATAGGCACAAAAAATCTCTGGCAAGGACATCACGACTGCTCTGGTGGAGTGGGCACGTACCTGGCCTTCCAGCTCAACCTGCACCATGGCATAGCAGTGACTAAGGCAGCTGACAATCCATGCAGAAATGCATTCGATTGTAACAGGTTGTCCCATCCGATTAGGATCAAACGAGACAAAAGCTGCTTAGACTGTCTGAAGTCCTTAGTTCTATCAAGGAAGAATGTGAGGGCTCTTAACATCCAGAGAATGGAGAGTGTGCTTCCTTCATTCTGGAAGTTATAAAAGTATGTAGGCAGCACTAGAGGTTGATTTAAGTGAAACTCTGACACTACCTTAGGTATGAACTTGGGATGTGTGCGGAGAACCACTTTGTCTCTGTGGAAAACAATATGTGGAGGATCTGTGACCAAAACATGAACTTCTGAAACTCAATGGGCAGAGGTGATGGCTACTAGAAAAGCAGGCCCATCTTTTGAAGGTGGAAGCTGCTTGAAATAACTGGGAGCTGGGAAGGACACTCACATTGAACTTGGAATCTGCACAAATGCATAATCTTGCTCAAATCTGAGGAGGTGTACCTTACTTTACATTTTACACTTGTCATTGCTTTTTTAATCAAGAAGGGTTTGCAATATTGCTTATGTACTTGTAGATTGGGAGTTGAAACCAGAGGGATTGAAATACTGCATTTTTCCTTGTGGACAGCTGGCTTGTTGTTTACTAGCATTTTGGTGTAGACCCAGGAGCAGTTGTTGGCAGTTGAAATAGTCAGTTGCAATTGCATTGGATTGCAATCATAAAATAGTGGAGTTGAAATCCACTGCAGTTGACGAATCTGTGACCCATCCAGGTTTGTTTTGTGGTGCACTGCAGTGAGTTTTCTTTTTTCTTTCCTGGGGGAGGGGGCAGGGGGCTGTGAATATCTAATGGTCCTCAACTGCTGGCACCAAGTCTTACAGCCAATAACATGCACCCTGGCTCCTGGACACGAAGCATCCACCAATTAGGAGAGATAGAAGGAGGAGCCAGGAGCTTGAGAGTGTCTGTGACTGGCTGTACAAGGTGGTGGGGACAGTGTGCTAGGTAGGAGAGGAGACTGTCAGGAGAGGGAGGGATCTGTGTTGGAGTGTGGGCAAAAGGTGAGCAGCGTTTTTCTGCAGGGATAAACTTTGGCGGTTCAGCCTTTAATTTAAAAATAAGTTAACTGTGTCCACTGTCTTGATGTGTCTGGTGCCCAGAGAGAGACTAGTGGCTGTGCAGGTCCGTCAGTCCTCCAGCAAAGCCAGGCAGCAGTCGGTGAAGGTAGCAGGTCAGTGGTCTGGTTGTGGTCGGGATCAGCCCGTGACCCCAGCTGGGCCCTTCAGAGTCGGCAAGGAGGAGGAGTGGTAGGTGCACTAGTTCCACTGCATGGAGTACAGGAGGGGACACGGGTCTGTGTTGGGACCTCACTGTGTGTAGGAGAGGAGGGAGCACACAGCTCCAAAAAATACCAGCACCACCACCAAGCAGAGCAGCAGTGGCAGCCTGAGCCATGGAGCCACCTGACGCCCGACTGAATCATCACCCGACACCTGACCGAACTGGCAACAGGCTACTACAGTGAGCAAGGTACTGTATGGATGTGTAAGGCACACCAGGGCTGGGCAGGCGTGGGCAGTAGGAAAGAGGAGAATGGTCTCTCACAGACTACACAGTCTGTCTGTGTGCCTGCTGCATGCTGGTCTGGCTTATCTGGCTGGTTGAGGGCTTGGGGTTGTGGGCCTGGGGGCCGAACTTGAAAAAGCCAAGGCGATCGATCATCATTGAGCTACTGCTGACAGCCCAGCTGTGCTCTCTGACTGTGGTGGCATTGTGCACAAGTCAGACTCCTATGAGGTTGTGGAGCAGGCCAGGTGCAGGTGGTCAGCTGGTGAGTTCCGAACCCATAGGAAGCTGGAGCGTGGAGCATGGTTGGTCGGGTTCAATGGCCAAAATGTTTGTTGTTTGCTACTGTAGGAATCAGCTAGACTAAATATTAAAGTCCTCACGTCAAGATGAATAAAATTTTGTTAAACACATTAGTGTACATGTTGAAAGCCAAAACAAGTTCAGAAACTGTGTTAGAAAATGTTTTTTTAATATGCATGAATTTTTTAGCTTTAAATTTAAACTATGGATATATCTTAGTTCTGGTATACCATACAGGAGGTATTTCTAGGGGTCCTCCTTTAAACTGTTTTTGTCTCACAGATTCTCGATGACTAGTAAACTAACATATAATGAAGGTTAGCTCTGTTTGCAAAGGTACCTTCTAGCTTCTGTTGGGTGTATAAGAGGCCTTACTTATATTGTATTTTAGACTCACAGTTCTTTTTCTAAGTAACTAGTATTACTACTGCTTAGTTTTCTATACCATATAGAGTTTTACTGCCCTGCTTCAACGTGTTACTTAGGACTTAATATATTTTGTTGTTGTTTTGACTGGTTGCTGTGTTTAGTGGGTCCCTACTGTGTGTAGATTTATTTCACTGCACTTTATATTTGCATTTTAAAAAGCAGCCAGCTTCTTAGCTGCTGCTGACTAGTTGCTGCTCCGCCAACATATGCCGAGAGTTGAAGGGCATAAATAATTCCTTTAGTTTCTGCCCATTTATGAAGTTATAATGCTGCAAAATCCCAAATGCTAAAAACGAGTTGCTTCCTGACCTTAACCCACCAACATCGCCCCCACGTAGGTACATGCAGCCCCATTTTGTGATGTCAGAAGGCTAAGGCTGTGTGTGCATGCGCCCATTAATTTCAAGGGGGACTTTTCCAGATATTTTATTAACTTTTAAAGTCAAAATTTTAATAAAAAAAGATAAGTTTAAAAAGTATGACACACTACTACATAACAAAATTCAACAATGGTGAAAGTTGAAAAAATCAGTCATGATGTGGTAAGTCAGTCATAATTGTTTTTCAACTGACTCGGGGTCTATTTTGGTGACATTTTGCACCAAACTATTTTGGGTACAGTGAAGTATTCACTGGTGGTTGAAGATTTTTCATTGTAAGTCCTGCAGTTTAGTGGATTTGACCTAGACAGTGCTTCAGGTGGTTGAAATTGGTTTGCTCTGATTGCCTTCAGAGCACAGACCACATAGTTATATAAGGCTGGGTTAGGGATGCTTAATCACAGGTATTGGGCTCAAATGCTTTTTTTTCTCTGAATGAAACTATTTTTTGCAGGGTATTTTCTGTTAAACTGTTGTGCAGGTTGTCTTGCTGAAAGGAAGGAAAGCACTCACTGGGGTGGTGGGTCAGAGCTGTAGCTGATTGTTTCGGGGAGGGCATGATCTGGTCCCACCCACCCTGCTCCCTCTCCCTGCCCACCCCAAGGGCATCATTTCCTTTATACCAGGGGTTCTGACATCATTTCTCCAAAAGAGCAAAGGACATACACCTGACACATCCTTAACAGTCCAGCATACTACGTAGGGGTAAACACATGCACACACTCGCACACATTAACAAAAAGAAGAAAAAAACTAACCAAATTTTAAACAGGAAGAGAGAGAGACATGTGGGAGGGTACAATGCACTGGCTGTGGGGTGGCAGTCTTCCAGGAGACATTCTGGAGGATATGATGCTGCTTCTATTTGCAGGCACCTCTGCTTGAGGGAGGAGGTTGCCCATCTTCAGGCCAACCTGGCAAGGAGTAGTGAAACCTCCTCCCCCACCCAGGGACCACCAGGACCACTGTTGCTGCCCAGAGGTTGCCAAGAAAGAGGAGCGGTTGACCACGTGGGCTCAGGGAGGGTGAAGGTGGTGGAACAGAGGTGCATCCTCCAGTTGTACCTCTCACAATTCATACACCATTCTGGTGGAGCATGGTTCTTCTATGTAGGCACCCACAGTAGAGACCAAGGAGGATGCTGGGAGCCTCCTCAAAGGAGACCCACAGGAGGGTGGCAGAGGATCCCACAGGAAAGGAAACAGCTCCTGGTGGGGTACTCAGTTGTTAGGAGATAGAACTGGGGAGGATGGGAGCAGGAGGTAAGGTGCCTGCCCGGTGCCATAGCTTGAGGGACAAGAAGGAATCCTCAGGATCACAGGAGAAGCTGCACAGGAGAGGATGCTGGATGTCATTGCACACCTAGGGACAAATAAGCTAGCTGGGAATGGGATCAGAGCAGTGCAGGAGGAGTTTATAGAGTTGGGGAGGGGCCTTAGAAAAGTAGCATGCATGGTAACCTTCTCGGTGGTGCTGCCTGCTGGGCGGCATGGTGAGGCTAGAGTACTCAAACCATGGGAGTCAATGAATGGTTGAAAACTGGTGCAGAACACAGGTTTTGGCTTCACTGGGGATTGGGGTCCACCTGAGGATACAGGCCTATACTGGCATGATGGTCTGCATCTGTCCAGGAGGGGAACCAAGAACCAAGGTGATAGGTTTAAATGCTTCATTAACAAGCTTTTAAACTAGCCAAGGGAGGCACTGAAAAGGAGCAGGGAATTTGTGGCTCTCAACAAAAACAGGGTAGTTAGTGAGGTAAACACCAAGGTAGAGAGGTCGATAGGGAGCAGGACAGAGGCAAAGGGAGAAAAAAGGCAGTAAGGATTGGATGGGGCTAAAAGGGTAAGGTCATAAAAAATGGATGGCAATGAGTACCATGCCCCCAGTCTGGGTAATAAGCTTCCTGAACTAGTGGCCTTGATGGAAGAGGGATGCCTGGATATCGTGGCAGTCACAGAAACATGGTACACAGAGAACCATGACTAGGATGTCAACATACCAGGGTACACAGTTTACAGGAGAGACAGGAGGGTAAAAAGGGGAAGAGTAGCTCTCTATGTAAGGGAAGGATCAAAGCAACAGCACTAAAGGGTACACAGGGAGGACAGGAGACATTGTGGGTCACCTGGAGACAGGAAATGGCACCACCATCCATATGGGGGTTGTATACAGACCCCTGTCTCAGGGGAGGAAATGGACAAGGAAATGATAGAAGGCATCCTTAGAATGGCAGAAAAGGGAGATGTTGATGGGGACTTGAATATGCCAGATGTTAACTGGAGCACATTTGCTGTAGCCACATCCAAGAGTAGGGTCATTCTCGTGCCCTAAAGGGGCATGATTCAGACAGCTAGTGTTGGAACACACTCAGGAGGGAGCAATCTTAGACCTGGTACTCTTAAATGGGGATGGAGAGAGGATCTCGATTTAGAAGTGGGCAGCCATCTGGGAACAAGTGACCACCAAACAGTGTGGTTCACTATAAACACAGCCATAGTCAAGCCATACAAAAATGGGGATACTGGACTTTAGGAGGACTGACTTTAGCAAAATGGGAGAGTGCCTAAGGAATGCACTAGCAAATGGGCAGGAAGGAGGTGGAGGAACACTGGGAAACATCAAAACTGCCATCACAGAGGCAACAAGCTTTTGTGCAAAGCAAATAAACAAAACACAATGAAGGAAAAAACACTATGATTCTCAGAAGAGGTGGTGAGGAAGGTTAGAGAGAAAAAGATAGTATTCAGGAAGTATAAGGAATCACAGAAGGAGCAGGACAGAGAACTGTATCAATTGAAGCAAAAGGAAGCAGGGAGGGCAGTCAGAATAGTAAAGGCCCAAACCAAGGAAAAGATAGCCAACTCAGTTAAGAAGGGGATAAACCTTTATAGGTACATTAGGGAGCCGAAAAGACCAAGGAGGGATAGTGAGCTTCATAAAGGGAGGGTGGTGGGTAGAGAGTGACAGTGAAAAGGCGGAGATACTGAATGAATACTTTTGCTCAGTATTCACAAAAGAATAGGAGGGAGGTACCTAAACCAAACAATAGATGCACTCTGGATAGGGGGTCGATACCAGTCCATTCACAGAAGAATGGGTCCTGAAAGAACTTCTAAACTCAAGGTGGACAAAGCAATGAGGCTCGACAGAATTCACCCCAGAATTCTAAAAGAACTAAGGGGAGAAACAGTGACACCACTGACTACCCTTTTAACAAATTATGGAGGATGGTATGGTACCTGTGGACTGGAGGAGGGCAGATGTGATTCCCCTTCACCAAAGTGGAGCAAGGCAGAGGCAGGAAACTACAGACCTGTTAGTTTGACCTCAGTGGTAGGGAAAATGATGGAATCATTTCTGAAAGAAAGAATTGTTGAGTACCTAGAGGCCAGCAGGGCACAGGACCCAAGGCAGCATGGATTCACAGCAGGAAGGTCGTCAGATGACTCTAATAGATTTCTTTGACTGGGTGACCAAAGTACTAGACCAGAGAGGGGCTGTGGATATGGCCTATCTAGACTTTAGCAAGGCATTTGACACAGTCCCACAAAAAGATTAATAAACAAGTTAGCCAGCCTGGGAGTGTCCCAGGTTGGTAGCCTGGGTAAAAACTGGCTGGACAACAGGACACAGAAGGTAATAGTAAACAGAGTCGACTCCAAAGAAAGAAAGGTTACTAGCAGGATACAGCAGGGTTCAGTACTGGATCTGTTCCTCTTTAATGTTTTTATAGTGACATTATGGAGGGTCTGGAAGGAAAAGTATGCCTCTTTCCAGAAGACACAAAGATCTGCAAGAGGGTTGATACACAAGAGGGGTGGAAAGGATGAGAAAGGACTTAACAAGGTTGGAGAAATGGTCAAAAGTATGGCAGCTTAGATTCAGTGCAAAGAAGTGTAAGTAATGCACCTGGGAAACAAAACCCAGGAGCAGGGACACAATGGGGGGAGATACTAAGAACAACAAAAATGGAAAGGGACCTGGGGTAGTCATATCAGTTGACCTAAAGGTAGGCAAGCAATGTGAGAAGGCAGTAGGAGGGTTAGGGAATACTGGGATGCATAGGGACAGGCATCACCAGTAGAAAACAGGAAGTGTTATCCTCTGTACAGACAGTAGGTGAGACCCCATCTGGAGTACTGTGTGCAGTTCTGGAGACCCAATCTCCACAAGGACATAGACAAGATGGAAGCAGTCCAGAGGAGGGCAACTAAAATGGTGCAGGGTCTGCACCAGAAGCCATATGAAGAGAGACTAAAGGAGCTTAATAAGTATACCCCGAGGAAAGGAGGAGAAGGGGACATGATAGAAACTGCCAAGCACGTCAAGGAATCAACAAAGTTCAAGAGGGTAGCATCTTTCAGAAAAGAGATGTGCAAGAACAAGGGAGCACAATTTGAAGATAGGGGGATGGCTCAGGGCAAAGTGAGGAAGTATTTTTTCACAGAGAAGGTGGTGGATGCATGGAACAGCCTTCCTGAGGCGGTAGGGGGTCAAAAACAGTGGGGAATTCAAGAAATGCATAGGACAGACATAAGGCAATTCTAATGGGGGTAGGAGTATGTAGGCTGTTGGTTAACTAGGATCTGCAGCTTATCCAATAGGTAGGGAAATGGGAAGACTGGGTGGGCACAGTCCTTATCTGCCATCAAAGTCTATGTTTCTATGTTTCTCAAGTTAGAATTTAAAGTCACACATAGCCAAGGGCTCAAAGGGCTTACAAGTGAGCATGTCCAACACAAGGTTGTTATCCCAGGCAACTACAGGTTTCTGATTGGAGGCCTTGTAGCACAGTGCCCTTCAAGAACCTCTTAAAGAGAAACAGATGGGCTAGTAAGAGCTTCTGTACAGGCTTGTGTATGCTAAAACAGTGCACAAGTTGACCTTAACAGCAGAGTATTGCAAACCTGCATCAGAGAGGTCCAACAAGTACTCCAGAACTTTGTCTGGTGGGCATCAGAATGGGTCCATATGAGTTTTGAGCACCACACAGAGAAACGTTTTACTTGCCAGTGTAGGTTTTCCTGGCGGAAGGTTTATGAGCAACCAGAAGAATCTCACAGAGCCTCTGAGATACTTTATACTTGTTCACCTCTAACTCCTCAGGAGCCAGGCCTAGAGGTGAAGAGAGCACAGACTGGGATGGACCAGGGACCCCTGAGTCAGAAGATCCATCCTGAGAGGAAGGGCCCTCCAAGTACTGACTGGCAATCTGTTGAGCAGAGGAAACCATATCTGTTGAGGCCAGAATGGGGCAACCAGAATCATCTAGCCCCACGTGCTCCAACTTGAGCAGTACCCTCTGAACTAGAGGGATTGTCAGAAAAGCATACAGAAATAAGATCTGTCCACTGTAGCTTGAATGCATCCTGCCATGCCAAGGATTTCTGGAGCAGAATCGAGGTAGTTTAGCGTTGAGTGGGGATGCAAAAGGTCCACATCTGGGGTTCCCATTCATCCAACAGCAACTGCAGGATATCTTGTGCTGACCCCTGTGAGGGTCAGCTTGTTTTGCTGAACTTGTCCACTAAAATGTTCTGAGCACCTGGTAAATTAACTGCCTGGATCAGAACACCTGTTCCAGACACCATTCCCACACCTCATTGCCTCACTGCAAATGGGTAAGAGTGTGCTCCCCTTGTTTATTGGTGTAGTACATGATGGACTTGTCAGTCTGGAGGAGTACTATTTTTTTCCATTATATATTTTTATTATTTTTAAGTTTCAACATACAAAAAACTACAATCATTTCTTACTATAAAGAATTACAAAATCTTCTTAAACAATAATAAACAATTTATATTAAACAATGGAATTTATGACTATATGCTTCAACAGTATACCCTAGTATCTTTCCACATTGGTAACACATGCATATGTAGTCATTAATGATTATAAATATTTAAAATCACAAACTCAAACAGTATACTTAGCCTATAATAATAGCAGAATCTAGAATTCAGTAGATATATGGAAAAATGATATATATATATATACTGTATATATTTATGCAATAGGAGGGCTCAAACTCATTGAATAAATCCATTTATGTTCACAGCCATTGAATAAATAAAATTTATCCATATAGTAGCTATACAATCACTCCGAACTCATTTAGAATGTTCGCCTCAGTAGCAGTATTACCCATATTCAAATATGAATAACTTTAAAATGAAAAAAGATAGCATGGTGCTGTGAGCATGAAAGTTGTTCAGCACAAATTATCTACAAAATGAGTGGTGTTTCATTTATAGATACCGATAGATTTTTTATAATTAGCAAAAAGAGCAGAAAGTGCAATTTTTGTTCACTTTTGACAAATATATGCAAAAAAGATAAGCAATCAAAAGCAAATGTCCCTGCACTGACAGAAAGCATCCCTGTTGCATAAATGAAATATACAATGGTGACTGTCAGATACATGAGTTATCTGACACTTGTGCTGTTTGACCTCGGACACCTCACTTGTGGCATACGCCACTAGGGAGGTTACCCGAGGTCAAACAGCACTTGTGTAGATAAATCATTTATATGACAGCTCCATTGTATATCCCTATAATTCCCATATATATATATATATATATATGCTGCACTAAAATTCCTGAAGAGTACTTAATACAGCCCCACTTATTTTTGTGTTTGCAGGAGGGCTACCTCGCTCACAAACACAGGACCGCCCATCATCAGAACCCTCCCTGAAGGGGAACTGGACTGGACATGGCCCCACCACTGAAGCAGCATGCCTGAAGAGGCTCTTTGCCATCACCATCACCGTCTGTGGCCATCGGTCATTGTTCGTAGGGCTGACAGAGCTAACTGAGTAAAATCACTACACTGACACAAAAATAACAAACACTAGCTTTAAAAACTAAAACTGAGAAGAACTGAACCCTGTTGTCATACAGACATGAAGTTCTGACTCCTGCTGTGTGGCGGCGTTGTCACTGAAGAGCACTCGACAGTGGGGAAAAGGAACTGAGGCAGTTGAGGGCCAGTACCGAGGTAAGCCATGCAGTGTGAACCTGTCTTGCAGTGCCATGGATGGGTGCAGCCTACCCTGGCACTGACCCTCTTGAATTTGGCTCCTGCAGCATCCTAGCACCTCCGACTCAGAACCCATTGGTGTGAATCAGTTGGTAAAGACTGATCCCTGGAAGATATGATTAAACAGACCAGCAACTGTAAAGAGATGCTCAGCATTATTAAGCTTGATATTGTGAGACTGCCCGAAGGCCTGGCGGCAACATGCTGCCCTGCGATGCCAACAACCTGAATTCAGGAGCAAGCTCAGGACACCACAACGGGGTTGGGTATGACTGCAGTAGGTGCCAGTCAGCAGTTTGCTGCAGTAGGGAAGGGTTGGCATTGCACCACTGGTGCCACAGCATCCCTACGGTGAGCCAAGGGAGCTTGCTCCCTCCACAGGGACACTGCTGTGTGCATCTGAGGCCTGAGACTAGTTGCTTGCTGGGGTGGGGAGGAAGGTAGGAGGCTGAGAAAAAAATGCCAGAGAGAAAACCCATGCCACCATGCATGTGATGGCCTGGGTTCCTGGCTCCCCTGGGTCATAGTGCAGGCTAGCACCAGATATTGGCTCAAATAGTGAGCTGCTAGGGAGGACAACCCTCCTCCCAGGGCCATCACCATGGGGGAACAGCTGTGGGGACACTGGTGGGTGGGGCCAAGGTGAGCTGGAAATCAATGTGGCCAGATCAGGGTATACACCTGAAACCAGGGTACTTACCTGGGGAAACATGGCTGCAGAGAAAATACAAAAAAAACATAATATTGTGGACTAAAGCTGCATCAATCATGTAAAATCTAATGTAATGGAAGCTGCGGTGCAGGTTGAGTCAATAGAATATTATTAGAATCATAATGACTGATGATTCCCTAGTTAAAGTAGAAGAAATTACAGAGATCCACACAAAACAAATTCATACTCTATAAAGATTGATGAGTTAGAGAATCAGGAGGCCTAACAATCTTGAGGATCACTGGAGTACCTGAAAATGTAGAGACCTCAGGAAATTCCTGTACTATATAGGCAGGAAAAATGGGCAGACTAGCTGAGCCAAGTAGTCCTTATCTGCCAGCAAATTCTATGTTTCTATGTTTCCTGCAGGTCTGTTATCAATAGCCCTGGGTGTTAGAGGATGAGACAGTGCATAGACCCCTGGCCCTGACCCAAGCCAGGAGCCACACTCAGATCCATCGCCACCATATTCCACAGAGTCTTGATCAAAGTGGAGATACCAAGGTGGTCAGGCACAAAAAAATGTGGGAGGAAAAGGATTGTTATATTTCAAGATTTGTTTTCAGAGGTAATGGAGAAAAGGAAGACTTTCAGTGAAATTTGTAATATGGTCCAAAACTTGGGGTCCCCATTCCACAAGTATACCACAATACTTGTTCTTAACAAAGGCAGCAGATCTCATGCCTTTACCAGCCAGTCTTTTAATTGGAAATCACTGGCCACATCTTTAAAGCTAACTGCAGGCAGCCCACATTCAAGCTTGTATGAATATTCTGTCTTTGCACATGCCAAAGAGCCTCTGCCTGAGCCTCAGTCTTTGAGTGACTGAACTAGGATTCAGGATTCACTGGCTCACCTCAGCCTCCCTCGGAATACACACTCACCACTCCCATGCAGCAGTGTCTAGTTTCATAGTTTCACAGACTCATAGATTTTGTCAGCAGATAAGGACCTCCTGGTCCACCCAGACTGACCATATAATCCCCCTAATAATGCTACCCAAGCCACTACTTGAGGGCCATCTTCCATCCCTTCCGTTATCCAAGATACTCATGTGTTGATCCCAGGCACACTTAAAACATGTGACTGTATTTGCCCCTACCACCTCTTCTGGGATGCTGTTCCAGTTGTCCACCACCATTTCTGTAAAGAAAACTTCTTCACGTGTCCCTGAAACTACCCCTCCATCTTCATATTGTGACCCTAGTCTTAGAACATCTTTTCTCTGGAAAATACTCTTATCCTGCACCTTGTTTATTGCCTTGAGATGTTTGAATGTCTATTATATCCCCCAACTCCTCCTGTTCTCCATGGAGTACAAGTTTAATTCCCTAAGCCTCTTTTCAAAGGTCTTCTTATGTAGGTCCTGCACCATTTTGGTGCCCTCCTCTGCACTGTCTCCATCCTGTCCCTGTCCTTTCAAAGATGGGGTCTCCAGCACTGCACATAGTATTCAAGGTGCAGCCTCACTAACAAGTATACAGGAGAAGTATTACCTCCCTCCTTCTGCTGGTGCTAGTTCTCATGGCTCACCTGCTTTGAGGAACAAATTAAATCAAAGGAGCCATCCAGCAAATTGAATAGGAAAATGGAAAGACTACCTTGCCTAATCCCCCAAAATGAATCAGGAGCTGTGGAAGCCATCACCCCTCTGGTGAGATTATAATATCCTTCTGAAATGGTAGGTATTTAGAAACACAGAACCATGTGCACTCACTCACGCCAGCAATGAGGCTGAGATCAGTCAGTAGTCCACCATGAGTAAAAGGTTAGTGTGCTGTAGTTAGAAGGTTTAATCATTGTAGAAAACAGCATACAGTGCGGGAATAACATAGATGTTGCAGAAAATCCCCAAGGACCAATATGGCTAAAATCTCTGCTAGCAATTCTGGTGATGCTATGGTTATTTACAATTTGCTACTACTGCCAGCAGATGGTGCTCCAAGACCATGTATTGCTGATCTCAATTGCCTCCTATGTTTGCAACATAATATTCATGTGTAGAATGAAAGTGAGCTTTTTCTTTATGTACTTTTTGGTATTTGTGCCCCATTTTCTCATCGTCCCAGGACCCCGGCAATCACAACATTATGTGTGTAGAGATGCACATGCACTCTGAGTGCTGGCTCAGCCCTTTCACCCCATCCCGGCAATCACCTGCCACCCTCCCACCACTGCTACCCATTGACCTCCACCTGATGGGAGCAGAATTAATGAGAGGGGGTGAGCAACCTCCCTGAGAGAGGAGAGCTGCCTTGCAGCTGCTCAGTCCTGCTCCCTCCCTCCCCCACGCTGGCTCCTGGAAGACCCAAGGTCATTCCGAACCTGGGTCACCAGTATGATGCAAGGTAAGGCATCCAGTGCCTTACCCCTCTGTGCCACCAGACTGGTGAAAGTGAGCTCTTTTAAGAAAACCTGCCATTCCTTTCTTATGAATAACTCTGAAGGTTCAAAAGCTTACAGTTTTATTTATTGAATCTCAGAATTGAGACATTTGAGCCAGGGCTCTTTTGCAAAGCTCCACATCAACAAGGAATTATACAGAGGGAGTAACAGGCACGAATACATTGGGTACAAATAAGCAGGCTGGGTGAGGTACAATAAACTTAGGAGACATTTGAAACTAAACCTAGTACATACAATACATAATGATAGTGACATTAAGTACTAGGGTTAAAAATACATAACAATACTGACATTAAGTGCTAGGGTTAAAAATATATAACAATATTGATATTAAGTGTTAGGGTTAAAATACATGATAATTCTGACATTAAGTGCGAGGGTTAAAAATACATGATCATTCTGACATTAAGTGCTAGGGTTAACAACACATAATAATTCTGGCCTTAAGTGCTAGGGTTAAAAATACATGATAATTCTGACATTAAGTGCTAGGGTTAAAAATACATGATAATTCTGACATTAAGTGTTAGGATTAAAAATACATAATAATACTGACATTAAGTGCTAGGGTTAAAATACATAACAATACTGATATTAAGTGCTAACATTAAATGCTAGGGTTAAAAATACATAACAATACTGACATTAAGTGCTAGGGTTAAAATACATGACAATTCTGACATTAAGTGCTAGGGTTAAAATACAAAACAATACTGACATTAAGTGTTAGGTTAAAAGTACATGACAATTCTGACATTAGGTGCTAGGGTTAAAATACATAACAATACTGACATTAAGTGCTAGGGTTAAAAATACATGACAATTCTGACATTAAGTGCTAAGGTTAGAAATACATAACAATACTGATATTAAGTGCTAACATTAAGTGCTAGGGTTAAAATACATAACAATACTGACATTAAGTGCTAGGGTTAAACATACATGATAATTCTGACATTAAGTGCTAGGGTTAAAAATACATGATAATTCTGACATTAAGTCGAGGGTTAAAAATACATGATCATTCTGACATTAAGTGCTAGGGTTAACAACACATAATAATTCTGACCTTAAGTGCTAGGGTTAAAATACATAATAATGTTGACATTAAGTGCTAGGGTTAAAATACATGATAATTCTGACATTAAGTGCTAGGATTAAAATACATAATAATACTGACATTAAGTGCTAGGGTTAAAAATACATAATACTGATATTAAGTGCTAACATTAAGTGCTAGGGTTAAAATACATAACAATACTGACATTAAGTGCTAGGGTTAAAATACTGACAATTCGACATTAAGTGCTCGGGTTAAAATACAAAACAATACTGACATTAAGTGTTAGGGTTAAAAGTACATGACAATTCTGACATTAGGTGCTAGGGTTAAAACACATAACAATACTGACATTAAGTGCTAGGTTAAAAATACATGACAATTCTGACATTAAGTGCTAGGGTTAGAAATACATAACAATACTAATATTAAGTGCTAACATTAAATGCTAGGGTTAAAATACACAGCAATACTGATATTAAGTGCTAGGGTTAAAATACATAACAATACTAACATTAAGTGCTAGGGTTAAAAATACATGATAATTCTGACATTAGGTGCTAGGGTTAAAAATACATAATTCTGACATTAAGTGCTAGGGTTAAAATACATAACAATACTGATATTAAGTGCTAGGGTTAAAAATACATAACAATATTGATATTAAGTGCTAGGGTTAAAAATACATAACAATACTGACATTAAGTGCTAGGGTTAAAAATACATAATTCTGACATTAAGTGCTAGGGTTAAAAATACATGATAATTCTGACATTAAGTGCTAGGGTTAAAAATACATAACAATACTGATATTAAGTGCTAGGTTTAAAAATACATGATAATTCTGACATTAAGTGCTAGGGTTAAAAATACATGATAATTCTGACATTAAGTGCTAGGATTAAAAACACATAATAATACTGACATTAAGTGCTAGGGTTAAAATACATAACAATACTGATATTAAGTGCTAACATTAAGTGCTAGGGTTAAAAATACATAACAATACTGACATTAAGTGCTAGGGTTAAAATACATGACAATTCTGACATTAAGTGCTAGGGTTAAAAATACAAAACAATACTGACATTAAGTGTTAGGGTTAAAAGTACATGACAATTCTGACATTAGGTGCTAGGGTTAAAATACATAACAATACTGACATTAAGTGCTAGGGTTAAAATACATGACAATTCTGACATTAAGTGCTAGGGTTAAAATACATAACAATACTGATATTAAGTGCTAACATTAAGTGCTAGGGTTAAAATACATAACAATACTGACATTAAGTGCTAGGGTTAAACATACATGATAATTCTGACATTAAGTGCTAGGGTTAAAATACATGATAATTCTGACATTAAGTGCGAGGGTTAAAAATACATGATCATTCTGACATTAAGTGCTAGGGTTAACAACACATAATAATTCTGACCTTAAGTGCTAGGGTTAAAAATACATAATAATGTTGACATTAAGTGCTAGGGTTAAAAATACATGATAATTCTGACATTAAGTGCTAGGATTAAAATACATAATAATACTGACATTAAGTGCTAGGGTTAAAATACATAATACTGATATTAAGTGCTAACATTAAGTGCTAGGGTTAAAATACATAACAATACTGACATTAAGTGCTAGGGTTAAAAATACATGACAATTCTGACATTAAGTTCTAGGGTTAAAAATACAAAACAATACTGACATTAAGTGTTAGGGTTAAAAGTACATGACAATTCTGACATTAGGTGCTAGGGTTAAAATACATAACAATACTGACATTAAGTGCTAGGGTTAAAATACATGACAATTCTGACATTAAGTGCTAGGTTAGAAATACATAACAATACTAATATTAAGTGCTAACATTAAATGCTAGGGTTAAAAATACAGCAATACTGATATTAAGTGCTAGGGTTAAAATACATAACAATACTAACATTAAGTGCTAGGGTTAAAAATACATGATAATTCTGACATTAGGTGCTAGGGTTAAAAATACATAATTCTGACATTAAGTGCTAGGGTTAAAATACATAACAATACTGATATTAAGTGCTAAGGTTAAAATACATAACAATATTGATATTAAGTGCTAGGGTTAAAAATACATAACAATACTGACATTAAGTGCTAGGGTTAAAATACATAATTCTGACATTAAGTGCTAGGGTTAAAATACATGATAATTCTGACATTAAGTGCTAGGATTAAAAATACATAACAATACTGATATTAAGTGCTAGGTTTAAAAATACATGATAATTCTGACATTAAGTGCTAGGGTTAAAAATACATGATAATTCTGACATTAAGTGCTAGGATTAAAACACATAATAATACTGACATTAAGTGCTGGGTTAAAAATACATAACAATACTGATATTAAGTGCTAACATTAAGTGCTAGGGTTAAAAATACATAACAATACTGACATTAAGTGCGAGGGTTAAAATACATGACAATTCTGACATTAAGTGCTAGGGTTAAAATACAAAACAATACTGACATTAAGTGTTAGGGTTAAAAGTACATGACAATTCTGACATTAGGTGCTAGGGTTAAAATACATAACAATACTGACATTAAGTGCTAGGGTTAAAAATACATGACAATTCTGACATTAAGTGCTAGGGTTAGAAATACATAACAATACTGATATTAAGTGCTAACATTAAGTGCTAGGTTAAAATACATAACAATACTGACATTAAGTGCTAGGGTTAAAAATACATAACAATACTGATATTAAGTGCTAGGGTTAAACATACATGATAATTCTGACATTAAGTGCTAGGGTTAAAAATACATGATAATTCTGACATTAAGTGCTAGGTTAAAAATACATAACAATACTGATATTAAGTGCTAGGGTTAAAATACATGATAATTCTGACATTAAGTTCTAGGGTTAAAAATACATAACAATACTGATATTAAGTGCTAGGGTTAAAATACATAATACTTCTGACATTAAGTGCTAGGGTTAAATATACATAACAATACTGATATTGAGTGCTAAGGTTAAAATACATAACAATACTGATATTAAGTGCTAGGTTTAAAAATACATGATAATTCTGACATTAAGTGCTAGGGTTAAAATACATGATAATTCTGACATTAAGTGCTAGGGTTAAAACATAATACTTCTGACATTAAGTGCTAGGGTTAAAATACATAACAATACTGATATTGAGTGCTAGGGTTAAAATACATAACAATACTGATATTAAGTGCTAGGTTTAAAAATACATGATAATTCTGACATTATGTGGTAGGGTTAAAAATACATGATAATTCTGACATTAAGTGCTAGGTTAAAAGACATAATAATTCTGACATTAAGTCTAGGGTTAAAAATACATAATAATACTGACATTAAGTGCTATGGTTAAAATACATAACAATACTGATATTAAGTGCTAACATTAAATGCTAGGGTTAAAAATACATAGCAATACTGATATTAAGTGCTAGGGTTAAAAATACATAACAATACTAACATTAAGTGCTAGGGTTAAAAATACATGATAATTCTGACATTAGGTGCTAGGGTTAAAAATACATAATTCTGACATTAAGTGCTAGGGTTAAAAATACATAACAATACTGATATTAAGTGATAGGGTTAAAAATACATAACAATATTGATATTAAGTGCTAGGGTTAAAATACATAACAATACTGACATTAAGTGCTAGGGTTAAAATACATAATTCTGACATTAAGTGCTAGGGTTAAAAATACATGATAATTCTGACATTAAGTGCTAGTGTTAAAATACATAATTCTGACATTAAGTGCTAGGGTTAAAATACATGATATTCTGACATTAGGTGCTAGGGTTAAAAATACATAATTCTGACATGAAGTGCTAGGGTTAAAAATACATAACAATACTGATATTAAGTGCTAGGTTAAAATACATAACAATATTGATATTAAGTGCTAGGGTTAAAAATACATAACAATACTGACATTAAGTGCTAGGGTTAAAATACATGATAATTCTGACATTAAGTGCTAGGGTTAAAATCGTAATACTGATATTAAGTGCTAGGGTTAAAAATACATGATAATTCTGACATTAAGTGCTAGGGTTAAAAATACATAACAATACTGACATTAAAGTGCTAGGGTTAAAATACATAATAATTTTGACATTAGGTGCTAGGGTTAAAAATACATGATAATTCTGACATTAAGTACTAGGGTTAAAAATACATGATAATTCTGACATTAAGTGCTAGGGTTAAAATACATAATTCTGACATTAAGTGCTAGGGTTAAAAATACATGATAATTCTGACATTAAGTGCTAGGGTTAAAATACATAACAATTCTGACATTAAGTGCTAGGGTTAACAACACATAATAATTCTGACATTAAGTGCTAGGGTTAAAAATACATAATAATTTGACATTAGGTGCTAGGGTTAAAACATAGAAACATAGAACATAGAATTTGAAGGCAGATAAGGACCACTTGGCCCACCCAGTCTGCCCATTTTCCTAACTAACAGATAAGCTGCAAATCCTAGTTAACCAACAGCTTACTTCCTCCTACCCCCACTAGGACTGCCTTATGCCTGTCCCATGCATTCTTGAAGTCCCCACTGTTCTTGACTCCACAACCTCCTCAGGGAGGCTGTTCCATGCATCCACAACCCTCTCAGTGAAAAAATACTTCCTCACATTACCTCTGAGCCGCCCCATCTTCAAATTGTGCCCCTTGTTCTTGCACATCTCTTTTCTGGAAGATGCTACCCTCTTGGACTTTGTTAATTCTCTTGAGGTACTTGAAAGTTTCTATCATGTCCCCTCTCCCTCCTTTCCTCTAGGGTATACATATTAAGCTCCTTTAGTCTTTCTTACGTATGTCTTCTGGTGCAGACCCTGCACCATTTTGGTTGCCCTCCTCTGGACAGCTTCCACTCTGTCTATGTCTTTGCGGAGATGGGGTCTCAGAACTGCACAAGTACTCCAGATGGTGTCTCACCAACTGTCTGTACAGAGGGATAACAACTTCCTGTTTTCTACTATTGATGCCTTTTCCTATGCATCCCAGTATCCCCCTGCCTTCCTTACTGCCTTCTCACATTGCTTGCCCACCTTTAGGTCATTTGATATAATTACCCCAGGTCCCTTTCTAGTTTTACTGTTGTCAGTATCTCACCCCATTGTACACTTCCCCTGGGTTTTGTTTCCCATGTGCATTACCTTGCACTTCTTTGCATTGAATCTGAGCTGCCATACATTTGACCATTCCTCCAACCTTGCCAAGTCCCTTCTCATCCTTTCCACTCCATCTTGTGTATCAACCCTGTTGCAGATCTTTGTCTCATCTGCAAAGAGATATACTTTGCCTTCCAGTTCATCTGCAATGTCACTTATAAAGATATTAAAAGGACCGGTCCCAGTACTGAACCCTGTGGTACCCACTAGTAACCCTCCTTTCTTCACTGTGTATTCCATTTACTACTACCCTTTGCGTCCTGTTGTCTAGCCAATATTTTATCAGACTACCACCTTGGGACCCACTCCAAGGCTGGCTATCTTGTGAATTAATCTTGTGTGGGACTGTATCAAATGCCTTGCTAAAATCTAGGTAGGCCATGTCCACAGCCCCTCCCTGGTCTACTACTTTAGTCACCCAGTCAAAGAAATCTATTAGATTCTTCTAACACGACCCTCCTATCATGAATCCATGCTGCCTTGGATCCTGTGCCCCACTGGCCTCTAGGAACTCAACAATTTTGTGACAAGGTACTCTTTGTAAATGAGCCTATGGCTCAAAGGTTTTCCAAACTGCTGTTTAAATAAAATAAATAAAACAATTCTTTCCTTCAGAAATGATTCCATAATTTTCCCTACCACTGAGGTCAAACTAACTGGTCTGTAGTTTCCTGCCTCTGTCCTGCTCCCACTTTTGTGAAGAGGAATCACATCTGCCCTCCTCCAGTCCTTGGGTACCACCCCATGATTTGTTAAAGAGAGTAGTCAGCGGTGTCACTAGTTCTACCCTTAGTTCTTTTAGAATTCTGGGTGAATCCCATCAGGCCCCATTGCTTTGTCCACTTTCAATTTTATCAGTTCTTTCAGAACCCTTTCTTCTGTAAATGGACTGGTATCGACCCCGTCTTCGGTGTTTCTCTTGTTTGGTTTAGGTAACTCCCCTCCTCTTCCTTTGTGAATACTGAGCAGAAATATTTGTTCAGTATAGCTGCTTTCACAACAATACTGAAATTAAGTGCTAGGGTTAAAAATACATAATAATTCTGACATTAAGTGCTAGGGTTAACAATACATAATAATTCTGAAATTAAGTGCTAGAGTTAACAACACATAATAATTCTGACATTAAGTGCTAGGGTTAAAAATACATAACAATTCTGGCATTAACTGCTAGGGTTAAAAATACATAACAATACTGACATTAAATACTGATATTAAGTGATAGGGTTAAAATACATGATAATTCTGACATTAAGTGCTAGGGTTAACAACATATAATAATTCTGGCATTAAGTGCTAGGGTAAAAATACATAACAATTCTGACATTAGGTGCTAGGGTTAAAAAGACATAACAATATTGAAATTAAGTGCTAGGGTTAAAAATACATAATAATTCCGACATTAAGTGATAGGGTTCAAAATACATAATAATTCTGACATTAAGTGCTAGGGTTAACAATACATAATAATTCTGACATTAAGTGCTATGATTAACAACACATAATAATTCTGACATTAAGTGCTAGGATAAAAATACATGATAATTCTGACATTAAGTGCTAGGGTTAAAATACATAACAATTCTGACATTAAGTGCTAGGGTTAAAATACATAATTCTTATATTAAGTGCTAGGTTAAAAATACATAATAATTCTGACATTAAGTGCTAGGGTTAAAATACATAATTCTGACATTAAGTGCTAGGGTTAAAAATACATAATAATACTGACATTAAGTGCTAGGGTTAAAATATATAACAATACCGATATTAAGTGCTAGGGTTAAAATACATAATTTGTTTTATTTATTTATTTCAATTCTAGGATTACAATTACCTTTGAGCTCAGGGCTCTTTTACAAAGGTTCCACGTCAAGACATGGTTATCACATGACAATATATAAAATTGTTACACAAATAAGGGTAAACAATATCAAATTAATTTTGAACAGACATGGGAGAGGGTAAAGTGGAAAGGAAGAGGACAATAGGGGGTGGTTGAAAGAAATGAGAGGGGCAAGGAGGAGGTAAGAAAATTAGAAGAGAGAGGGTGGGGGTAGGTAAGGGGGTGGGGTGGAGGTGGAGCTGTCAAGAGGTGGCATTGTTAGGTGCTGTGGGCGTGTGGGGCAGAGGCCATACTAGGGCAAGTCGCGTTATGTAAGGAGCTAGATATAGGAAAGAGCGGCAATGAAGTGGAGTTGCATAGACATTATCCTTGACAGTCGTGAGATGTTGGAAGTGACCAGGGTGTTATGGAGCCTGGATTGAAGGCCCCTAGTCCAGTGGTATTGATAGTATTATTGGCAAGACCATTAAACCAAGTGGGTGCCCTGTATGTGAATGAGCGCTGTTACGACGACTGCGGCAGTGAGGATATGGAAAAGTTGTGGCTCTGATCCTCTGGTAATTCTGAAGCTGGTTTCATTTGAAGGAGTGAACAGACCCCAGGAGGGCAGTTCCCAACTGTATTTTCTTAGCAACCACGCAGGTTTGGTACTGAATTCTATTATCAAGTTGAAGTCAGTTAGCTTGTGAGTAGAGGTCACAGGTGTGTGTGAGCGCTCGGCCCAGTGATGAGTCAACAGGCCTTGTTTAGGGGTGGTAGCAGTGGTAGTGGCAGTGCCATAGATGACAAGACCATAGTCATTCTGGGAGATGATGGAGCTTTGAACTGCGGCAAAGAGGCCTCTTTAGTCAGGTGCCGGCGAGGCGGTAAAGTAAGCCAGTCTAGTATTCACGGTTTTAGCCACATTGGTTATATGGGTTCCAAAGGACATGTGTGGATCTAGGGTGATTCCTAGGTAACTGAAGGAGTAAACCTGCTCCAGGAGTCCCGAGGCAGGTGTTTAAGGAGAGTTGGTGGTGTTTGTGCTTGTTTTGGTGGCTGGTGAAAATCATGGTCTTGCGTTTTTCTGGTTAAGGATTAACTTATGTTCTTTGAACCAGCTTTCAACAGAGGTGAAACCGAGTTGGAGGGTTTGTTGCAGGTGGCTTGGGTCATGATGAGAGGCAAGAATCACCGTGTCATCTGCATAGAGTATGACTTGCTGAGAGGTGGAGTCGGGAGGGAGTTGAGGAACAAGCTGAACAGCAATGGGCCCAGGATGGAGCCTTGGGGACAACTGAGTGAACCTGTTTAGTGTCGGAGACCACGCCTGATATTTTTACACATTGGGACCTGTTGTCAAGATAGCTGTTGAACCATTTCACTGATTCCATGGAGAGGCCAATGTTCAGTAGCTGATGATGTAGGAGGCAGTGGTGGACAGTGTCAAAAGCCTTTGACAGGTCAATAAATGTAGCTCCTGATCAAGGGAGTTGTGTATGGCTCCCGTAAACTCAAGAGTGCCGTGGCAGTGCTGTGCCCTTTTCTAAATCCGTGTTGCTGCCAGCAAGGATGTTGTACTTGTCCAGATGATCAGTGAGCTGGTCTGCTACTATCCATTCCAGGACCTTAGAGAGGGTGGCAGGATAGAGATAGGTCGGTAGTTCATATGGGAGGTCCGGTCACCACCTTTATGGATAGGTGTGACAGTCGCTGCCTTCCATTTGTCAGGAATTGGCTGAGAGAGGGAGAGATTAAAGATCCTGGTGAGAGGCTCCAGAACCTCGTCTAGAGTGAGGACAGAAGTTTGAGGTCCAGTGTGTCAACACTTGCTCTAGTGTTTTGATGGCTTTGGAAATGTATTTCCTGACAGTATTTTGCTTACTGCTCTGAAGTAGAAAGGGACAATTTTGGGTGATGACTGATGGGCGGGAAGGGGGGGTCACTGTCGTTGAAAAGTCAGGGGAGGATGCTGTTGAGGTCAGTGAAGGCATCATTAAAAGTGTTAGCTATGACTTTTAGGTCCAGGTTAGTGTTCCTGTTTATTGTGATTGCAGTAGGGGTGATTTGGACTCCTTCCGGTAACATCTTTAATGTTATTGCAGAATGCTCTTGCATTTCCCCAGGTATCATGAGTGCAGTCTTATGTAGTATTCAGATTTCTGTTGGCGAATGGATTTGGTGCAATCATTTCTAGCTCTTCTGAAGTTTTGGATGTCCGCCTGTTTTCCTGTTTTCTGGCTAGTTCCCAAAGGTGGTCCCTGTGTTTCAGTTTCTTTAAGAGGGAACCCGTGAGCCAAGGAATGCAGAAGGTTTAATATTTCGCTTTTGGCAGAGCAAAGATGTTATACGCTTCATTGAAAATGCATATGAATTGATCAGGGCTGTATTTACATTAGGCGCCAGGTAGATGGGACCAGTCTTGATTTAGTAGGTGTGATTTTAGGTGGGTTAGCTTCCCACGGGGTGGGACTCTGCTCAGGATAATAATTCTGACATTAAGTGCTAGGGTTAAAAATACGTAACAATACTGATATTAAGTGCTAGGGTTAAAAGGTAACCAGAAGTTGGTGGAGGGTAGGTGTATAGGCAGAAAAGCTAGTTAGAAGCAAACCACTCTATATAACCCACTTACCGCCACAGCCTGTCCCGCTCCTTTCTCTGCCCATATATAATCTTGCACTGCAGGCATCTCCCTTCCACATACATACACTCATATAATCTAATTTCATGGCTTGCTCACCTCCTCCTCACTTACGGACCCTTTCCTCAATGACACCCCTGCATTCAATGGTTATTTCTCCTTTAGTATTACTTGTTTTTGTTTTGTGTACCTTGTTCTGCTCATATGATATGTCACCTGAAAATCTGTTGTCCAAGGTCTTTTCTACTCATTGCATAGTTAGACACCTATGAACTTAAGAATGGTCTACTCTGTATGTTCTGATATAGTGTATCCTCTTAACTCATTGTGTGTAAAGCACTTATAGTTTGTTATCCTGTAAGTTTCTGCATGTCTGTACTCTCCCGAGTCATGCCTGAAAATAGTCATTTTATGGCTAGTGCACTTACCTGGTAAACAAAAGTGAAATAAAAATAAATAAATAGAATAGTGATGAGTTGTGAGGCATAGCAGGCCAATAGGTGAAGGAAGAAAATAAGAAAGAGTAGTCGAGGAGGTTGACTTTAGACAGGGGATAATAGAGATTTTCAGGTTATAGTGTAGGAAACATTGCAGATGACCGTAGACTCAGTGGTGACACAGAATAGCAGCCCAAGAGGCGTTGTCATTAACTATGGCAGGATAGGTATAAGCAGAGGGCCACCAGGGTTAAGTGGGGCAGTCACATCTGCTGCCGTTGGCTAGGTGCTGTTGAAGGCAGTTTCTGAAAGGACCAATTTTGGGAGAAGACTAAAGGTGTGTGGGGAGGTTGTTAAACAAGCTAGGTGCTCTGTGCATAAATGCCCTTTATCCTTGAGATGTCTGCCATAAAGGTACCTGAAAAGTTAGGTTGAGTGCGCTTCTCTAGCAGTGCGTGTTAGTGTGGACCCTGTTGAGGAGCTGCTGGGTAGACGGGGGCTAACTCTAAAGAGATCTTTTGGCAGTAAAACAGGTGTGATTGGAGATTCTGCTCTGGAGGTTAAGCCAACTGGACTGCATGTATACAGTAGGTCACAGGTATGTGTGTCCCTGCTAGTGCCAGTAACTAACCTGCAGGCTTTGTTAAGAGTAACCCTAACCTTCTGAGGGCAGTAATGGTGGTGGCAGCATCCAAAAATACAATGCCATAATCAATGATAGGCAGTATGGAGCTAGTCACTGTGAGGCGTAGTGCCTCTTGGGTCATACAGTGCTGATGTCTATAAAGGAGGCCTAGCCTGATATTAGCAGTTTTGGAGATGTTATTAATGTGTTCTTGATAGGAGAGAGTACTGTCTAGGGTGATGCCCAGGTACTTAAAACTAGTTACCTGCTCAAGCTGTGTACCAGCATTGTTGGAGATGGGTAGTTGGGCTCTTTTAAACTTGTTATGAGTCCCAGCAAAGACCATCGCTTTGGTCTTTATAGTTCATAGTTAATCTACGCTCAGCAAACCAGGCTTCAACGGAGGTAAAGCTACACTACAAGTCACTGGTAAGGGTGTTGGATCAGGCTTGCTGGTGTAAATCACAGCGTCATCTGCATACAGGAGAAGGTTACAAAGGCAAGCTAGGGGAAGGGTATTGAGGTAGAGGCTAAATAGTATGGGGCCAAGATTGATCCTGTGAGAACACCAGATTGCACAGGGCAGCTACTTGAGAATGAGTCTAAGATTTTTTCAATGTTGGGTTCTGCCACCTAGATAACTTCTGAACCTGGAGGTAATGTCACTGGACAGTCCTAGGGAGGTAGGGTCCGGAGCAGTAAGGAGTGATTGGCCATATCAAAAGCCTTTGTAAGATCTCTATATATACAGACCCTACAAGGTGACCCGCGGTTGAGCTTTATGGATATAGTCTATGTAGGTGAGGGCAGTGGCAGTGTTATGATCTTTCCTACACCCATGTTGCTGAGGGCATTGAATGCCATGGGCAGATAGATATTCAGTTAGCTGCTCAGCCACTAAGCATTCAAGGGCTTTCGAGAGGTGGTAAAATTCAAATGGGACGGTAGTTGGCATGGTTTGCTTTGTCACCACTCTTGTGGATTGGAGTCACAACTGCAGCTTTCCACACAGAGGGAAATTGACCAAAAGCATAGGGACAGATTTAGGATCCAGGTGAGTGGGGCCAGGACTGCATCAATGGACAGGAGAAGCAGTTTGAGGTCAAGGGTGTCAGAGCTGTGCCTTGATTTATCATGCACCTTCATAAGGTGTTTCCTGGCAGCAGAGGAGAACAACATCGAGAGAGGCGGCTCCAAATTTTGGTTGTGCCAGTGTATAGAACAACTAAACAGCAAGAAAACACAGCACCAACCACTTCCAAATAATTCTGTATTGTGTAGAAAAAAAAATGCATCACAATGCAATAGCATAACAAGAACATAACAGCTCTCAGCTGTGTTGTGACTATTATGTTCTTGCTTGGCGTTACTGCATTGTGATGCATTTTTCTACACAATACAGAATTATTTGGAAGTGGTTGTGCCATGTTTTTCTTGCTGTTTAGCAGAAGAGGAGACCTGAAGAGAACTGGGGAGCGTTTGGAGGAGGGTATTATTACGGGCAATATCTTCAACAGATGGCTCATCAAGAAATTGGGGAGAACTCCACTCAGGTCAGTGAATGAAGTATTGAAAATGTTAGCAATTTTACTCGGGCCTTGAATGGTGACCCCATTAGAGTTGAGTAAGGTGGAAGGGGACTGATTAAACTACCGTAAAGCATAACGTTTTAACATTGTCCCAAAATGTTTTACTATTATCCCAGGAGCTAGCAAACATGTCTTGGTAGTATGTGGCCTTTGCCCACCAGATGGCCCAGGTGCAATTATTTCTGGCAGCCTTATAGCACTGCCAGTCTCTAGGTTGCCAGTGGCCGAGCCACTTCCCAAAGGTGGTCATGAGTGGCCATAAGGTACAGAAGAGAGGTGTAATCCATGGGTTAGAGACGCCTTTAACCTTCCATTTCCTGAAAGGGACAAATATGTCACAGGTCATGTTGAATAGAGTGATGAAGAGATTTAGTGCATTGTCAACACTTTCAGCGAGGAAGACTGGGGACCAATCACAACTGAGGAGATATTCTTGGAGCTGTTCCTGATGCCCTTTCTTGAGAAACCACTGGGAAGATGTTTTGCATGGACATTTAGAGGTATTGGTCCAGCGACATGTAATTGGGAGTGGTCACTCAGGGCGTCAGGTAACACTGTGGTATCTGTGATGCTGTGGCTGCATCCTTGCAGGGGTTAGAGTCAGGAGACAACCAGTTGATGTTAAAATCTCCTAGTGCAATGACCTCCATGCCTTTAGGTAGATTGGCAATGAAGTCAAGGAATGAGTGGAAGCCTTGCGATTCTCCATGGGTCGAATGTAGACTGGGAGGATAATAATTGACTTTTTTTTAGCTAACGTAATTTTAACTCTTAGTGATTGAGCACCATCCCTGGGGCAGTGTAGGTAGAGCCTAGCCTTGTAGGGAGTCTGAGAGTTCTAGGGCTCAGCCAACACCGTGTTTACCCATCCTATCAGTCCTGTATAAAGTGTAACCACTGAGGGAGACTGGGAGTCTGGTACCTCAGGGAGAGCCAGGTTTTGACTATGGTGAGGATGTCAGTCCTGTATAAAGTGTAACCATTGATGGAGACTGCTTAGTCTGGTGCCTCAGGGGAGAGCCAGGTTTCAATTATGGAGAGGACGTCAGGCCTGTGTTGTAGCACCAGACTTGCAGTTGATCTAGCTTGGGCAGGAGGCTTTGCATGTTAATAGAGGTGAGTTTAAGACCCGGTGGCTACTGTTGCTACCAAATGGTTGTTGCAGGGCCCTGGGTTAGGGTGCACATTACTGGACAACAGTAGTAGCAGCAGCTGTCTAACCAGGATGTATTTGAGAAGTTTACATTTGGGCTTGGTGGGTATTTGGTGGCTTTGGGGATAATTGTAGTGGTCATTAGAGAGGAGAGATGGATGGACAGAATAGTATGCCTGGTGGGATGGCCAGCAATTAAAGTAAAAATAAATGTTACTGGCTTGACGGACAAGACAGGTAGACTGGTCATGGTGCCAGATGCTGCAGAAACTGGGAATCTTGGAGACAGGTCTATAGTGGGTATAGAAATGTTGTCTGCAGAGAGTGGCAAAATTAGTGTTAGGAAAGCACTAAGGAGAAAGTAGCAATAAAGTGACAAAATTTGTCTGTGGTCTGTTCCAGATGTGGGATAGGCACTGACTATGTATCTTACCATATGGAGGGAATGGCTATGTCAGAAGGCAGCAAAGGAGTTGTATGTTGCCAGAATTAGGATAAGGATTGCAGGAACCTAGCATACAATTGTACCCCAAGATAGTGTAGTGGTCAGTACTTGCCTCCGGTGCAGAAGTATGAGGTTCAAATCAGGCAGGACAGAATGTGGAAGTATCAAGGGATACTACCAGAAAATGGGGTAGCCAGGAAGGTGAAATCGCCATACAAGAGGCTAGAAAATGAGTTAGAGTATTCAGGAGCAGGAGCAGTAGCAATATGCTCAGAAGCGACTCCTAGTGGTGACATAGTACAACAAATAGGAAAGTGGCTTCTGCTCGGCACATGATCACATGATCCCCATGAGGTATAAATCAAAGGCCAACCCAGGGTGGGGGGTAGTTGATGCGAAGCGTTGATGGGCTAACATAGGAAGATGGTGTGTCAAGCTTCAACAGTGCCGAGAGACTCTGTTTTCATCTGCTTCCCACATAATTTTTCTGTTGCACTGAGCTGCTGTTCCTCATGCCCTTAGACTCTGATTCACTGCCAGCAGAATCCTGCCCAAGGAGGCCACCCTCCGGGACCCATCAGTGATCACCCAGTAGCCACAACACAGCTTCCCAAACAAGGGTTGTGCCCAGTGATCTGAAAATGGCTGGCAAGCAGTGGTTCCCAATCCCAGCTTCCTCCCACAATATTTGTCCCATTCTCTGGCTGCCCCATACTGACCATCCAAGGACCCATCAGTAACGATCACTGACCTAGACACAACACAGCTTTCCCCAACAAAGTGCTCGCCCAAATTATCATCTGCAAATGGCTGGCAGGCAGTGGCTCCCAATCCCAACTTCCTCCCACAGTATTTGTCCCATTCTCTGCTGCCCCACAGTGCTCCATACCCGTCCAACCATCCTCCTCCTCAAACTAGTACTGTCTGTACACTTACAAGCATACATATTTAGAGGTACAAAATGCCCCATCTCTCACAGGGACATACTTTCTAGCAGGCATTATAAAATATGTTAATTGTCTTTATAAAAGAATGTGCGAGTGGAGTGATGGTGATGATAAAAGACACAGAGGACAGCTATCCAATCAGTGTGCCTTCCAGACCAGATGGTGGAATTTAATTCAGTTCAAGAGGGATTCCCTACTACGATTGAGAATAGAGAGCCCCTTAAGCATTCTGGGGATAAAGGAGAAATTAACTTAACCCAATGACCACAGAGGCTTTGTCCACAGTAACAAATGCAAAGCAGCGCATCCAATCAAAATGCAAAATATAATTACACAGCTTTTCTGAAGGAACCTTTCAATACAGTTTTAGTCTGGGGTTTCATACAAAACACAGGAAGAGTATAGGACAGAAAGTTTACAAGTCCATCATCTCTGTCTTTCTGTCCTGTACTCTTCCTATATTTACTGGAATAGCAACGTTCATCAGGTCAGTCCTGCTGTTCATATCTAGAGTTACTGAATTAACTGGTAAACAAGATACCGTCGATATGTAGCACCACAGAAGAATGACTGCCCTAAATGTTGCACACAGATTAATCACTGCCTCTCACTGGCACACAGTGGGAAAACATTTAAAAACTGCGAGTCTGGTACATACTGTTTGTATTCAGTGCTGATGATGAATGCACTACAAACTGATCAATGGTGAAAATCCTTAACAAAGACTGAGTGGAGACAACAGTTGCTGAACATTTTCACAACCTGACAGCTAAAGATTCTAGTTCGCTTCCATGATAACGGGAAACTGAGGCTAGCTGAAGACATCACAACTTGGAAAAAAGCACACTGCATAACAGGGCTCTCCACCCACCCATCCATTCTGCGCCAATAGGGCGGATAGGGCAGTTCCAGTAATCCTACTAGCCATTAAACCGAGTGGTTGAATTATTTTGAGGAGTCCCAGCACCAACTGTGTATGGACAGTCCCGTTCCACCCTGGATTATGATGCCTAGCCAATGGCCATCACAACTACCACAGGAGATGGTTCTCTCTTGTAACCAGCGGACAGAGAAGTGCCAGGCTGGCTGGGATAATAAAGCAAAGAAGCTCCCGCCACATGACTCAGCAAAAAGTGGTCTTGGCCCGCATTTACTGGTAATGTTACTGACCTGCATGCGATGCCTTGCCACTTAGTGACTCCTCATGAGTCCATCCAAGCAGAGGTTGCCTGAGCCTCTAGTCTGGTGCTCGCTCACTCCCACACCAAAAACATTCCTCTTTTGTTCTCCTGACTGAGCCGAGCGAGTCACAAAGTGCTTTGCTGCTGCTGCTGCTGTTGCTACTAGTCGATCCACACCAGCACAAACTAAATGGTGGCTAGCGCACTGTGCACCAAAACTATGGGTACCACTGATTCTGAGCAGTGTGGCGCACATGTGTACATCGCTGTGGGTTGATTGCAGTACCGGCAACGTGTGCGTGGGATGATGTGGCATCATCAAATGAAAAATTTATGCAACCAAATTACTGTAGTTCTTAGGGGACACACTGCTGGCTTGGAGCCAGCATGGTTGTATTTTCGGTTGAAAAGAGGCCCCCAAAACACAGGGCCCTATGCACAGGCGTAGTCGGCATAATGGTAAATCCAGCCCTGGAGGCTAGCCTGAAGTGTTACCTGCATTGCAGCTGGTCAGGGCCTAATGATGGAAATAAATAGTCATGCACAGTAACCTACAATTTGCAATCCAGAGCCAGGTGGCTCAGTTACGTAGTAATTAGGCAAAACAATTAAATCCGATGACACACTTTGATTGAGCTGTTGTTGCGGGGAGCTACCCTGGTGTTTACTCACACTACAGTACAGAACACAGGAGCAATGAAATGGAGACATCTGGATGAAGAGCTGGATGGCCAGGAGAAGCAGGGCCAGCACGATTCACCGTGGTGTCATTCCTGTTCGTGATGTTGAGCAGGGGCTGATCCCTGGGCTGGTCTCTCGTCGATGGTTTCTCTGTGGCATGAGCAGCTGTCTGGGCCAAGGTGGCAGGGCCCAGACTGGGTGAACAGTTCAGATAACAGTCCTGTAGTTGCTGGATGCAGCTTCCAGCAAGCGTGACACAATCAGGCAGTGGGGAACCAAATTGCGATCCACTATCAGCATTCAGCACACTTATAGTAAAAGCAAGGCAAATACCAGAGTTCAGATGACAGTCTGGTTGCAATTCACAGTGTCTCTGCGCAAACCGTACGCTCTGTGGCAGTCTCAAGTCCTGACAGGCCAATCGCACTGAGGCAAATCTTTGGTCCATTTCAGGAGGATTCAATTTGTCACAAATCAGGATCCGATCGCAAAAGCTGCAAATTCAGAAGAAGTCTGATATCTCTGTTATGCAGAAAAACTCCCTCACAGGAAGATGGGGCAGGCAGGCCAAACACAGCCTTCCACCAGTTTCCCATGCTACTACACAGGAGCAGCTGCTTGAATGTCTCGAGCTGTTCACTCTTCAAACTCCAAACTCAGACTGACTTCTTCTGCAGGCAGCTTGGGACTTTCCCCAGTAATCAAAAGGTTTGGTTGGCTGATCCATCTGTCTGTCACAGCTAGAGCTCCCGTCTAGGTCTCTTTAGGCAGCAAAGTGTAAAACTACAATTCCTACAGAAATTCACTCCCACAAGACCCTGGGGACAGACTCCATTTAGGGTCCCCAAAGATACTGTTTGGTCCCAATAAGCAGTCCACAACCAAGATGGTAGTGATTAACAGAAATGTCTATGCTGCAAAGAAGGCAGGTTAGACAAACTACAGTGTCCTGACTATTAAAGCAGATAATCAGCTAACAGTCACAGATCCTGTAGGGCTCCCTCTGTGCAATCAGCAATGGCAGACTTTCTCCCTTGCCTTAAGGACCCCTCAGTTCATAAATAGATGGACTAGGTGGGATTTACTTAGCTAGGAGGTTTGGTGGAGGATGGTCTGGGAAATGAGCAGATACTGCCCTCTGATAGATTGGCACCCTGTTAGTAATAGATACTATCAATGTGTATATTGGATCTCAATACTTAAGAGTAGGCTGTGGGGAAAAGTCGAATACATGCCTATTCCTCTTTTCTCAAACTCTCAATTCTTAATGCTTCTTGAGTTGTACCTAGACTCACTTCTGTACTAGTTCCTAATGATTCCTATGTTTTCCTTCACTCACTTATACAAGTTAAAATATTAATGTGCTGTATTATGTAACATGTTACAGATCTTTAATTGCACTGTTTAAAGATACTGCTATTTGCTTTAGGTTAAAATTGATCAATTGTTTAATTAAGATAAACCTTGTGTGAATTATAGGAACGCTGAGGAGTAGCCCCATGCTGGAAAATGGGCATTCTCAGGCATAATGGTTTTCTAATGACTGTGTTTATTACATAAGTAACTGCTCGATACTGAAATGTAATATTCTGAATATACTTTCAATAAAGATGAAGTATAAAAAAAAAATTATCGATGGCAGAATGGAGATAACATTGCAGCCGGGCAGGACTCGAGCCTGAAACTACTCGGCCCCTACCCAGATTAATTATGCACTACAAAATATAAGCTCTTAAAGAGACAGGCACGAGACTAACAGTTCACTCGCATGCAAACACTTTGAAATGGCTAGGACACAGAAGGCCAGCCTGGCAGTGAGCATTTAAGCAGCCCAAGGAAGACTTCTGGGAACCCTCGTTTGTAGGGGGTTACATTAATATTTTCTGTAAACCTCTGTTGGTCCAGTAACAGGTAACAAATTACCTATTTTGCACAACCTAGGAGCAAGACTTGGGAGGGAATAATTACACCTGCATGCTGGCGTGTAATAACTTGATGGTCATTGATTTACTTCTTTTGAATTTTATCCATTTTATTTTAAAGAGCATGTTCCCTCTATGTAAGGGGGGAGGGAGGGAGGGAGGATGGACTAATCATCTGGCACTAAGTTTCTACACAACTCGTAAGTACATGAAACACCCAACTGAAGTTGACATAGTCTTGCTAATTTTAAGTGACAGTCACATATTCCCATCAGACTGTGACAGAATTTGGAATCTCTTTTAATTCCTTTTATGCACACATTCCTTAATATATAAACACAGTAATGGGAGTGGAATAGTCATTCTAGTGCCAGAAAGAGTACAGTACAGGAGCAAGGCCCTCCACCTTCAGGAAGAAGTACAATAAACCTAGTAAATTTGGCCCCATCAGTTGTGCTGGTGTATCCCCAATAGAGGAAAGCACAGTTGGAGTCATTTGATATGAATGCAACCTTGAGCAACAGTAATTATGGCTGGCACAATCTCCACAGCCAACACTAATGACCGGAATCCCTTCTGAGGAATTACAGTGGTCTCGGACTCATTTAGCCATGCTGCATTTTCTCTTCTGTTTACATGAAACACACAGAGTCTAGCAGTGGGGATCAAACAAAATCTGAGCCACACTCTGAGAAGCAGCGGTGGTTCTGGAAACTTGGTTTATTTAGGTCCAGCAGTTTATTTTGTTGTGAATCAGTATTTTATCTCCTGCTGTCACCCAACCTGCATTTTTCTGGGCTGGTTCCCACCCCCAGCCCCTTCACCTGGATTCTCTGTGACTTACCTTGTGCTCCGCTGTCCTCTGCCACAGAACCGGAGGTACCCAGTTGCCAGTGTGGGGCCTGCAGGAGATCAGTGGAAGTTGGGATTTTTCTGCCCTTTTCCCCTCTAGGGCCTACAGTAGATGCAACAGCATATATGTATGCTCCACCTCCATGCAGGCGCCCGCCCGGCATCCTGTGGGTAGGATTCCTTTCTTTGCGTCCCACTGCACTGCCACCTGGATTACTTCAGGTGGCAATGGCCTAGTGGAGATATGTACCCCACCTCCTGTGGCAGGAAAGCTGTCCTAGGGATGCTAAATCCTCCCTCCATGACCATCCGCCCTGAGTAACTCCAATCCATTCACGAACCTGGGTCATTGGTGTAGTAGGCGTGTGGCAACCAGTGTTTCAGTCCACAGCCCCACTGGGCCAGAATGTCAAGCAGAATGTCAATGAAAATTACCCAGATCAGGGCCACTGAGGGCCTGTTGCTGCAACCTACATGGCTTGTAGTGAGTTTCAATGGAAAAGAAGAGGATTAGGGCCAACGAGGCCCCTGCTGTTGTAGCCTCGTTGCCTGTTGTGACTTTTGATGGAAAAGACCTGGGTTAGGACCAACAAGACCCCTGCTGCTGCAGCCTACAGGGACTATAGTGAGTTTCGATGGAAAAGACCCAGGTCAGGGCTAACAAAGCCCCTGCTGTGGCTAGCATGGCCTGAAATGAGTTTCAATGGAAAAGGCGTGGGTCAGTGCCAGTGAAGCCCCTGCTGCTGCCTACATGGCCTGAAGCTGCACTGCTGAACCCGTGGCCACTGAGGCCTTTGTTCCAAGAGCTTACCTTACAAGCATGCCCTATGTTCATCAAGGGAAAAAGGGTGCATGGCCAGGCTATCTGGGCAAATTTCCATGTCCCAATGTGCCTCCTAAAACCCAATTCCTTCTGTTCCATGATGATGATCATCGATGGAGTGATGACTGGAAGAAGAGAACACATAGTCAGTCAAAACTTGAAACCTAAAATCTAGAGTTCGTGAAATTAAGTCTTGAAAACATTTATTTCTTTGTTTTGTTATCTCCCTCATCCTGGTGGGCCCTCCTTTCACCTGTCCTCCCAGCCCTGTGACTCAGGCTTCCCCAGGGCTTACCTCTCCTGTAGTCCCCAGGCTTGCCTTCCATGACAAGGTTACAGCGAGTCCCTTGAACCTGCCAAGACTAGATGCAGATTCTGGGAGGTGCCTGAGTCACTGTATGTGGGGTCTGTAGAGTGCAGTGGTCATCCTGTACGACTGTTTTTTTTCTGTTTTCTCCTCTTTGGGAGAAGTGATGCACTGACATCAAGGCACATGAGCTGACATCTGCCATGTCTCCACCTCTTCAACCTGGGCTGCCTCTAGTCAAGCACTGGGCTCACCTCCTCCCAAGGAGGCGCAGTCCCTGCAGATGCTCGATCCTCCCTCCCCTGGCCGCCCTCCGACACCTCGGGCTCGCTTCTGAACCTGGGTCATCAGTACTGCAAAGCAGTAGTGCTACTGCTGCACTGGTGGGCCGGCTCTCCCAAATGTTTCTAACCATCTCTCACTGCATGGAGCCATGAAGTTGGTGACCTCTCCCTTCCAGTGGAGAGAAAGACCACAGGTGGTGGAAGAGTCAAGCTTGAAGACTGTTCCAGTGACTGAGCATGCTCAGTGGAATCTACATAAGCGTGGACAGTGAGCTGAATCTAGTTAGAGTGTACTTTGTAGACTGAGGAACACATCAGACTAATCAAGGGCTCCTTTCACCAGTGTGTGTGTGTGTGTGTGTGTGTGTGTGTGAGAGACACTCTTATTCTGTAAAAGGTGTCTTACATGTAGGTGCTCTGGAAATGGCTTATTGGGGGGACAGTTTTAAATGTTTGATATGTTATCGCTCAACCGTCATCAATATTATAGTAATACTGTGCAGACAGCACCTTACAGTTGTATGAGTAGTCACACTTACAGTCTTAGGGAATCAGAACTGCTCATCTTCCATTAAATGCATGTGAGACTACTCTTACAACTGTAACTATAAAATGATTGGTGAACTATAGCCTCCTAACTGAAGAAGAATTGGCATTTATATAGCGCTTTTCACACATGTTCTATCCCAAAGTGCTTTACAAGCAATGCTAGACTGGTAGTGAAGTAACTGAATGTCGTGACAGTCATTTTGCACATCATCACCCACTGTGCCTAGACAACAGCCTGAACCAGTTTTATGAGAAGGGAATGTTGAGCAGGACACTAGGGAAAATACTCTACTCACTGCACCATAATATTTAACATTAAGGATCAACTGCAACAGCTAATATCTATGGCACATATACATAAAGTTGATTTAACAGCACAAATCCAACATACAAAAGCAGAAATTATTACATTTCAATATAATAGATACTTAAGCCTGAAAATGGAGGCACAATTCGGCACCCAAAGGCGACGCCCACTATGGACACTTTTCGAGTTGTGCAGACCGAGTTAAAGCCACTATTATAAGGCAGCTACAGACCGAAACAGAGTCCACCCCTACTACTGATCAGGGAAGATTAAAAGAGTCATAAAATATCTATTTAAACAATTTGGGTCTTTAGTAGATACTGTAGATAATCCTGTTTTTCACAGGTTACAACTCCCTCCACTTACTAGTGATTTTTAGACTCCATAACAGAAGAAATTTTTTAGCTGAAGTGGAACAAGCCATCACAAAACTTCATTTAAATACAGCACCTGGGAAAGATGGCCTGACACCAGAATTTTATAAAACTTTTGTAAATAAATTAGCCCCATTCTAACTTTGGTATTTAATTTCCTGTTACAACTATCTGAAATACCTATAGATTTTTCTCAAGCTCTTAATTACTCCTCTATTTTTGTATATGACAAACATTTTTCCAATCCCATTTTCTTAGGAATCACAAGTTTTAAATATCTTTTTCAGGGTCTATGGGGAAGTAGGTTGAACCCCATTAGAAGATTTTACGTATTATGATTACAACCAGTGCAGAATTAGAATGGTAAATCCTATTGGTTTTTTTATAGTATTTTTTTTTGCATTATGTTATTTTGCCACCTTACTGGCCCCTGAGTTGCCACTCCTTCCAGCTGCACAAGACCCCCAACCTTCTCTCCTGACCCCTTCCTACTCATCTCAGATTGAAGCCGACCCAGAGGTGGCCCGGCATAACCCTTTGCCGGATGGGTCCCTCTCTTCCGAGGGGAAGGTGCCAGGAGGGGGTACCAGCGACTCTCTAATCAGCCCTTGGGTGCTGCTGAGGCAGATTCCAGGCGTTGGGGCATCTGAGGTGACAGCTTTGAAAATACAGCAAGGATGGAGATTGAGTCAGGAATGGCATATACAGGGTTTCCACTCCTGGCCTAAGACTCACTCACGAAGATAAAAGAATGAAACTAAAGGGGTATCTGTTTCACAACCTCTGGGACAGTCTGCAGCAGTTTTGGAACATAAACTAGTAGAAAAGAAAAATGCTCTATTAAAATTAATGTAGAAGATGACACTGGGCAAAATGAAAAGCAGATGAACTCAGGAAGTAGAGGGATAGTGTTGTCTTGCAGCACAGACACATCCCGCTGGTCATGATAATAAAGTGGCTGGTATGACTGGTACTCAGGTTATTATCTCACACCCAGCTCTTATGTTTTCTCAACCAGAGTCAGCAGCAACAGCTATTAAAGCTGCATTTGGTACAACAAGAGATACAGTAGCTGAAAAATCCTGGTCTGAATACACTCTTAAAGAGGCAGGCTAGATACAAGATAAAGAAGGGCACTGGGTGCCAGACCCCATGTAGGACTACAATTCTTTCTCTCAGTCCTCTGCAACCCTGAATGGCACCCCACTGGAAGTTTAGGGGAATGAGGGTACTCAAATCTGGACAGTAATCCTCCCAGTCACTGATGGAACTTTACAGTCTGCTTCCAGTGTATTGTCTACCTCTACCCCTTCCATAGGGAGCAGCACAATAACTTCAGAATCTGACAATGTAAACCCTGCCACCATTATACATCCTCAACCGCTGTTGACACACACTGCAACTATTTCACCAGGAGGTACAAAGACAGTGCAGAGTAATACTTCCAATCCCCTACAGGGTTCCACACCTACCTCAGGGACGGCTCTTCCAACACAGGAGATACAGACACTCGTGGACCAACTTTAGCAGGTCAGAATCTCCAGTCTGAACAACCTCAGAGACCCTTACTCTTGGAACTGTTTAAAACAAATAAAGCAGAACCATTGCCCTGACAACATGCAGTATGACTAAAATATAAAGGCAGCTTGGACCCCCACTCTGATAGGCAGTATAGCGGTGGTTTAGGGAGGCAGTATAGCGCAGTGGTTTAAGGCTCTGAGCTGCAAATCTGGTGACATCCAGTAATCCAGATCTGGGTTTGAATCCACAGCTTCCACTTACATACTGTGTGACCCTGAGCAAGTCACTTAACTTCCCTGTGCTCCCAGGTCGCTACTGTAAAAAGCTTTCAACTTAGTGTGCTACTCCTGGTTAAACAACTAAAAATAAAAAAAAAAAAAAAAAAATATGTCGGAAAGACACTGATAAAGGATTCCTTACGCTTCTACCCAGCAGATGTTTTGCTTTTATCCAAATTTCAGGAGATGGCACTTTGAGATCAGCTTTCACTGTGCCCACCTTCTGGAGTTATTCTGGGCTAAATATAACCAACTTAAATTCTCTTCTCTTTGGACCCCTTTGTAGTCATCTCATTGACAAAACCTTTAGTGAAAATGGTTACAATTATGTTCAGGAATGAAAGTGTGCAGGTGGGGGACATCTACCACTGGCTCCAACAGAAATGTGAAGTGTTGAGTGCTCCAGGAGCTATCCTGGATGGGAGCAATTTTGGATCAGAGGATGGAGATTTAAAGTTAAACTGCATCAAATGGATGAAGGAATCATGCATATTCAAACTGCTTCTTCTTGGGTCATGATAAAGAGGTCTGTTTCTACCCGGACAACCAAAGACATGTTACTGATGTGGGTCATGGACACATCTTTCCAGTGTCTGTGACAAAATCCGATGTAACTTGTGTAATGAAGTGGTCACATTAGTTTGCAGTGCAACAATCACACCAGATGTAATCTTTGCAAAGAGTTTGGACACCCTATATCAAGAATGTCCATGGGCCATCTGCAAACAAAACACAGGATCTGGACCCAGAAGATTTGATAAATGAAGCACAAACTGATATGACATCTAATTCCAACCCTCCACCCCTCCACCCAAATCAGCATCAGCAAAGGACACAAAGGTTCCTGCACCTGAACCTACATCCAAGGTGGTGGAGGGGCAGGGATGCTACCTAAGGAGGATACAGAACCTAGAGATATAGAGAACCCACCAGCAACTCACCTCTTACAACCAGTTTGTTATACAGACCCCACCGAACAAGACCATGCAATTAAGCAACATGACTCAGTTCCTCCCCTCAGGATCCATTTCCCCCTGAACAGAAGATGGTCCAGATGGATGAAAAGGAAGAGATAACCCAATCAGTGGATACAGACAATCCTTATGAAGTCCTTGTCACTGCCACATGGGGAAAGCCTGAGATGGAAGAGGACCTGCAAGATGCAATGGATGTGGACAATGATCTCTCACAACCACCAGACAAACTATAGTGGAAAGAAGAAGAGAAGAAAGAAAACATAAACAGGATTTTATTTTTATTTGATTTTTTATTTGAAATGTAGGATTACAAGTACCATTGAGCGAGGCTCTTTACAAAGTTCCACGTCAGATGGTGTACAATACAACACAGGACAATTAAGTACAAAGAGTTGGAACTTGCGGATAAACATTGGGTTACAGAAACATGGAGGCTTAACTTATTTTGTCTATGCAAACATACATATTGAGACAGTACTAGGTAAGGATACAAAAGGCAGGAGCAGCCAGGGGCAGTGTCAGCAGCATAGGGAAGTGCAGTGGAGAGGGGGATGCGGGACATGAGAGGGGGGAGGAAAGGAGGTAGGAAGGGAGCAAGTAAGTGCTGAGTAGAATGGGCAGTGGTGCAGAGAATGGTTGATTAACTGGTTACCATGCATAACACAGCAGTGGCTTCTCTTAACTGCCACAGTATATTGAATACTAGGAAAAGGCAGGCTGTTTTCAATTGTTGCATGATTTTAAACGGGATATTATTATACTCCAGGAGATGTGGATGGGATCAGTGACCAACATTCAACCTTTAAATCTGAGTGTCCTAGGGACCATCTTATTGGTGCCTTGGAACTGACAGGGCAGATGGCATAGGTTTTCTTTTTCAGAAACAGGTTAGCTCTCTTTCAGTTGATAGATATTATACCAGGGAGGTGTTAGCTCTGGATGGGTACTGGGATTGAGACCCATGTCAGCTGTTAAACATCTGTGGCCCACAATCTAATGCAGACAGGGTAGATTTTTTGATAAAATACAACCCTATTTAGCCACTGCAAAATCTGTTATAATAGGAGGCTATTGTAATTGTAGTTTATAAATCCTGAGAAACCCCCCATCAAAGGTATACTGTGATTCCCTACTTTTTAAAAAATGTATTACAGTTGCAGACTTAGTAAACTGTAATGGCCAGATAAAAACATTACATCCTTTACCTATAAAGGGCCCAATAAACCACTACCATAGATTATGTTTTCATGTCCAAATACCTAACAGTGAACTCAACAAAGTTATGCCCAGCTGAATTTTCAGATCACCAAATGATAATCTCCATTCTGGGAACAAATACATCACATCCATAATGAAGACCCTTTGGAAGTTAAATACACAACCCTTTCAGACCCAGTCATACGGCTCGCCATCAGACAACTATTATTAGCAGGGGCATCCGTCATTGACTTATATGAGGATATAGGGGACTGGTGGAATCAGACTAAAACTGATATTCAGAATTGTTTCCAATATTATGGGAAGAATAACGCCAGAAAGCAATATTTAAAACTAAGAAAACATCTGCAACATTTATTATCTAAGACACCCACAATAGGGAATGATTCGGCCTCCCAAATTAACACGGTGAAATCCGAGATGCAGAAATTGCAATATGATAGGGCCAGCTCTATCAGAGCTGAACTTCCTTTTAGGACACAAAAGTGCCCTCTTTTTAACCATGTGCAGCCTGTAGGTGAGATGACAGGCAACCTCAATTTCTACCTTAAAAATAAAGATGGGCTACTGGTTTCCTCTTTTGAGGAAATTTTTAGTGTAATTGCAGACTCCTTACAACGCACGGGGTAGTAAATGGGACACATGATCTGGAACTATTACATTATCTCTCCAATATTTCTAAGCATAAGCAGAAGATTCCTAACATCTAATCAAATTAATTATAACTCAAGAAATAACTGAGGTTATACAATCAAGAAAACTGGGGGCTGCCCGGGGACAGACAGGATTGCCTTTTGAGTTTTATAAATCTTTTATTTCAAAAATGGCCTTTTCCTAGAAAGGGTATTTAATTTATTTTTCAACAGGAATCGGTTCCAGAGTATTTTTCTAAAAGTTTAGTAATCTATCTATATAAATCTGGGGCTAAAACACTTCTCCATAATTGGCGACCAATAAGCCTGCTTAATTCTGATTTTAAAACATTGGCACTAATTCTCCATCTTCATTTACGGAAAGTAGCAGCAAATACTATACACCCAGTTCAGTTTTGTGGCTTGCCAGACAGAGCAATTCACCATCCTCTTATCATCCTGTGGGAGCTTTGGGAATTTTATCAGAAAACCCAAAACACGAGATGGGTTATATCCCTTGATCAAAGAAAGCATTTGACTGGGTAAACCATGGCTTTCTGTTTAAAGTTTTACAGGCTTATGGTATCCCAGTGAACTTTATTGCCAAAATCAAAATGTTATATAAACAAGCATCTTGCAGTCCCATTATCCAGGGCAAAGTAGGCCCAGAATGTAAAATAAGGGAAGGGTTAGGCAGGGATGTTCCTTGAGCCCCCTTCTCTGTATTGTTTCTTTCAATCCATTTTAGAAACAATTGTGGACAATCCATCAGTTCAGGGACTGTCAGGAGGCATAAAGGGGATGAGATAAAGGTTTTGTCTCATGCGGACGACATAATATTAAAGATACCAAGTGTACTTGAAACCAGCAAGGAATTGCAGCATTTTCAGAAGTGTCCTCGGCCCAGTTAAACTTAAAGAAATGTAAGGCAATCCCAACAGGACCTGGAGCAGATCTCCCCTCTTTAGTGAGGAACTTTCCAGTGGTTACTGGCCTGGTAAAGATCTTAGAGATCACTTCTGGGATGCAAAATTTAGCCCAATCAAATTGGGAAATGTTTTACAAGGTTGTGAGGTAAAGGTAAATGTTTAGAAGGGTGGAAACTGTCCAAACTATTCATATAATAAAACAACTTTTGATCCCCAACTAATATACATTGGAACAATTGTTCCATTACCAACAATACTAGAAACTTGCCTTTACAGTATTTTTTTCGTATGTTGTGGGGCAGCTGAATCAATTCCATTAAAAGGATTCACATACCCACCATGAAATACGGGTGGACTGGGTATGATAGATCCTGTGGCCTTTCATTCCTTATTCTGGTTTCATTCCATTAAAATACCATAGTAAATGACCGACTCCTTGTTAATAAATGTTTTTAAAATAATTGGAAGACATATGTGGCAAAATGGGATGATGCTGCCTAAATTATTAAAATTTCTGCTACTGCCAGAGTCAATGAAATCCACTGCCCAAAATTATATAAATGGAACATCTTGAAGTCTTCTAGAGGTTTCATCCAGGAAACAATTATACCACCATATTTTAGGCATGGTAGGCCCTCAAAACCAGGTTTAAAAATTGTAGGCCCCAGAAACAGGACCAAGTCATATCCCTTCTGAATAAAGCATCCCAGAAGATATGTGGGAAACAATTTATTTGATTAAGTGCTTATGGGAAATTAAATGTTGAGGCAACAATAAACACAAACCAATGGAGGAGCGATCTTGTCCTTACACAGGATGTGGAGCTTCAGAGGAATCTATGGAACACTTTGCTGTATACAGCATCTTTTCCCAAAACTTATGTCAATTCCTAGCCCATGCCTGGAACCTACCCTGGCTCCAAAACCTTACATATGAAGCCTTGATATCGGGGACTATACGAATAGATTGGCTAAGTACAATAAGGAACTTTACCTGTTTTCTTTGCTGTTTTGAAGTTTTATTTATGGAATGCAAGGTACAGTGGGTGATTCATCAGCAAAGAATGCCTTATACAGTATTTAAAGTACTTTATGAAAATGCCCTGAGAAATATTTATGAAAAGAAGTTGCAGCGCATAGCTTGCAGACAGTTAAATCATGGTGTAGAGGACTCTCCTTCTTTGTAAAGTTTAAATAAACTTCTAGACCTTGACAAAGGAATTGTAACTTCTAGGATTGCACTAGAAGTATGAGTGTTTCTAAAGATTAAAAAAATATTTATTTTGTCTGATTTTTATTTTTCCTCTTGTATTTTTGTATATGGTGTTGTATCCTTCAGTGAAAAACTCCCCTACTCCTGCGAAAAGTGCCTTGGGTTCTTTTACTTCCACCTGGACACCCACCAGGACAGCACCAGTGATGGGTAAGAGGGACCTCGGTCTAACATCTCATCAACAGCGGCACAGCAGTTGAGCCACACTCGCAATTGGTTGTATACATTCTAGGCCTATGTTAATATTAAGTAAACATATATGTATTCTAATCAAATCCTAAACAGAGTACAATACTATTTTAAATTACCTATTTTTATAATAAGAATAAGGTATTGCTGTTAATATTCAGTTACTCATCTTCTAGAGGCAGTAGCAACATGCAACACCCAGAGATCTCGGGTAGTGTGGGAAGGGGTCCTAGAAAGAAATATATTATCCATCTCCTATCTGACAAACCCCAAAGCAATACAATTATGGACCCTCGTCCACTAACAAAGTCAGTAGTATGTTACATACTATAAAGAACCCAGCGTGTTCACCTATTCTGAAATCTGGAGCTCAAACTAAGAAATGGGATGTTTTTCATTTTATAAATTAAGTTAGTAAGGGATACGCCATTTGCTAATTAAGGGAGGGAGGCAGGGGAACCATCGCTAGTGATGGACATTTTGCTTCCGTGAGTAGGATACCAAAATGAAATTGAACCTCCCTATCCTTTAAATGTGGTGGTCAGGATATTTTAAAGTGAAGCACTAATTGTATCTTGTGATCCTTTTTAGGGCTGCAGTGGGAGCCCTGCAGACCTCCTGCAATGGAAAGGGAGACTTTTCCAACTGAACAAGACTGTGGAGTTGCCTCACAGTCACCTCTGTATATGTGAAGCATTCCACGCTGTTCATTAGGAGTTGCACAGCAGTATTTTCTGCAGCCAGAGGTCATGGAACATGGCACAGTCCGCCATGTCCAGAATGCCAACAACCTGTATTGTGCATGCGCAAGAGGTTGTCAACCATCTAGTCACGGTGGATGGTGCCATCTTCCACCATGAACTCTGCCAGCAAGACAGTGGATGAGGCTGTTTCTTTTTTATATTTTTTCCTTCAACCCACCCAACCCTCCCTCTCAGCACCACCACCCTCCCCAAAAAATTACAGTCACACTGGGGATGTCCAATCCCCAGTGCAGGAATCCTCAGTCTTTTTTTTCTTTCTTTTTCCTTTTGCCCACCTGACCCTCCCTCTCAGCACCTACCATCCCACCCCCCCAGAAACATTACGGTGACACTGGGGTGCCCAATCCCCCAATGCAGGAATCCTCTGTCATTTTTCTTTTGTTAATTTCACCCTGTGAAATGAAAACCATCCATCGATGTCTTTTTGTGGCCGTTACAGTACCCCCACTCAACCCTCCCAGTCAGCACCCACCATCCCACAACCCCACCAAGCCCTTACTTACCCATTGGGGTCCAACACCATAATCCTCTCTGGACCACAGACGCATCTTCACTCTTCAAAGCTGGACCACAAACTGAAGAAACAGGTATATGGTTCAATGTATTTCAATGGTATTTTAAACTTAGGGGCATAACTTGGTCATTTTGCATATTTTGGCCCACATTTTAACATGCCTGTTTTGGGACCCTGCCTCATGAACAATTGCACTGACATTAGGCAAATTTGTCCCAAAAGGTGATTTTGTGGTCCCACGCAAATCACCTTTCAGGCAGGAGTTGAAAATTTTCTCTAACCTTGTTCATGAGGTGGGGTCATAAGAAGGCTATGTTGAAAATTTGGTGTACAGATATGAAAAAAACAACAAAGTTATGAGACTATGTTGAATTTTGCAAATGCAAGCTCATAACTTTGGTAGTTTTCAGTATTTTTACCACAAATTTACAACATGACAATATCTTTCTAGCACCTCATCAATGTGACAGCTGTAATTTTTCAAATCCTGGCCAAAATGTTTTACATCCCAAAGGGTGATTTTTGTGGTCCTGCATGAAATCACCTTTCAGAGAGAAATTGAAAATGTTCTCTACCCTTGTTCATGGGGTGGGGTCATAAATGGAGATTACGTACTCCGTAATACGATCTTCTAAATATCTTCACCATTCATCACTGATGGATCCTACTGGAGGCCAGGACCCTGCACTGAAAAGAGCACTGCCTCTTTAAAATTTTTGAGGTGGGGAGCAGGCGTCGGGACGGTGCTGTCCTCGAGGCCAGCATTATATGTGGCACTAGCAGGTTGGTCAGTAACTGATGCTGACTCCTTCCAGCCCTCAGTTCTGTCCTGCCAGGTGAGGAACAAGAAAAGCTGGGTACAGCAGAGGTCCAGGGTGCCCAAATAATAGGGAAGGGTGGGAAATAAAATCAAGCTGATAGTGAGGAATAGGGTTTGGCCAGAGGGATAACCAAAATGGACAGGTGGGGTGACCAGAATACTGGGCAGCCCTAGGCAGAATAAAACACAACTGAGGGACAGGAGAGAAAGAAGGAAGACAGGTAGAAAGAAAAGGAAAAACTGGCTCAACTCTCCCCGACACTCCCTCCCAGATCTCCATTGGAACTCTCCTCTCCAGAGAAGTCCATATGGACTAGATTCCACTAAAAAGGGCAATGGAGCTGGTCCAGTACCCAAGGCCCCAAGCTGATTTAGGAGGGAGGTGAAGGGGAAGGGGAGATGCAGGGGAGGAAGAGCCAGAGGCCTGGGGACATGTCCTTCTGAAAGAAGCCCTTTCCTTTTATTTTATTTATTTTTATTTTTGAGTTGCAGATCATCCCACAACAGGTGAACAATACCAGCTCCCTTAAATTTAAGGAAGTTTGGGTCTTACCTACTGTTCTTCATCCATTCTTCCTCTCCTGTGTTGTGAACTCCACTGCCCTCCTAAGGCTCGCCAGATATGGTGAAAAACCAATGCACCAGCAGAGAAAGATCGCTCTAGGGTGAGCAGAGACTAGAGCCCAGAGGACTGCTTGGTGCTGAACTGACTCAATTAAGAAGGCTGGATTTTGGATGTATTCCACATAATTTAGAGGGACAACCTCATAAGCTCACCAGCAGTGAGGAACATCAGACCGGACACAGGGTTCACCCAAGAGTGTCCTTTTTCCTACCTCACCCTTCAGAAGAAGGTGGAGAGGAGAAAGGACTGAACTGCCCAGTGTCTGATTATAGGGAGGGTGGGTGGGTGGGCATAATGAATGGTGAAGATATTTAGGAGATTATAATAATGGTAAGTATGTAATCTCCATATCTCCCCAAATCAATCTTAGCCATTCATTACTGATGGGTCCAAGTGACAAGATGGTGAACCCTGGGAATAGAAATTTCCCCAGCCTCCTGTGGGGAAAAACATGGCAGGAGGAGGCCAATATGGGCCTGGCTGGTCAAAAGTTTGACAGGGCCAGCAAATGCTCCCAGGATCCAGGAGGTGGAGGATGCCCCTGAAGAACCTGCGGTGCCCTGCAGGTAAGAGGGCCCCGGAATGGTGAACATATCACCCTCACGCTGGTCCAAGGGTGACAACCTGGACAGGCAAAGCAACGCATGATCCGTCTAATGCAGACTGAGTATCCTACCAGCCTGGAAGCCACCTCATTGGTGTCATAGACTGCCCTGGAGAGGTGTCTTGCTAGCTACGCCTTGGGTAGCCAGGCAAATGGCTTGCCTGGTTCCCTTGCCATCAGGCAGTACTGATAGGAACTGTCCAACAGAGACCAGATGTGCCTTGCATAGGTCACCTGGTCGCCAGATGTGCTGGCACCCACAACAGGAGGCTTGCAGAACAAAACACCCTCCTCCCATTGATCAAACTCTGGTGAGTCCATGTCAGGCAGTCCCAACTGAGGCATCAATGCCCCAATGGGTATCCAGGAGCCCAGACCTGAAGAAGGCTGTGGCAAGGCACCTGGGGACCCTGCTGCTGCACAGTACCTGTGCATACAGTCCCTAGGGGCAGGCAGAGGGCGCAGCCAGTTGATGTGCGATGATTTCTGCAGTGGCCTCAGCCAGGGAGGGATGACCAACCTGTCAGCACTGTACTCCCCAGGAATGACAGCATTGCGATCAAGGTTCCATCCGACTGGATGGGTAAGATGGAGCTCCCACATCATCTCCGTTAGGAAGCGTTGGTAGGATATAGATCCCTCACAGTGGAGAAGTGACATGTAGGTCCTCTTCCTCTATGGAGGAAGTCATTGAGGAGAGGAGTCCAATTCAGAGCTCAGTGGTGCAGATGTTTGAAGTCTGAAAATGACCTTGGAGGCAGCTCTAAAGTAATGAGGAACAGTGCCACCACAACCCTGAATTGTTCCCATGTGAGGAGGCTTTCAGGGCTACAGAAACTCAGAAATGGGGAAGAGGTGGCAGAGTGACCAGGAGGCGGGACAGCCTGGCCAGGCCAGGAAGGACCTCTGCCTGAGCTTTGTGGCTGTGTAGATGTGCCCTGACTAAGGAGGAATTAGCCAACCCTTCCTCCCCAGTGTGCCCAACTCCCAAGAGGCGGACAGGCGGTTGCACTTGAGGAAATCCCTAGATGGTGAGGCTGGAGCCATGCAGTGCCTCTCAGGAGCTCCTGCCCCCACCAACTGAAGAACCTCTCCCAGAAGAGGTTAACCTAGACAACCCCGACGACAGCCTCCAATGCGATGAAGGTTGCCCCTAGATCCAGTTCCACCAGCCCTCTTCTCCTGAGAAGAAGATCTGTCCCTCTTAGGAGGCCCAGTGGAAGAATCGAACTTTCCCCTTGAAGAAGACCCCCACCCCAGAGGAGGTTAGGGGGTCCCCTGAGATCATCCTTGTCAACTGGGATCCAGATCATGATGGGTCTGGACCTGGCCAATGAGGCAGAACCAGCTGTCATGATGGACCCGGTCTTGGCAGTAGACAAAGCAGCATCGACACCAGCACCACCAAGAGACACAGCGCGGCCTGGCACTGACCACAGACTCGTCACTGACTGTGGTACCATGCGGGAGACAGCACCAGACATGGCATTGCCACCCTCTGAACCCCAGAGGAACCTGCAAGGGTTTCCCAGAAGCGTAGTGATTCCAGAAGAGTCCGGGGTAGCGGCGCCCGATGACAGCACCATCCTCCAACAAGATACCAGTCCAGGAGACTCAATGTCCCCAGAGATGTCTGAGCTGAGTCTGAGGTTGGGGACCCAGTCGAGGATCACCCGTGATCATCCCCAAGGCGGGGATAAGACCAGGGCAACCTTCAACTGGGCCACACTCTGAACCCTGGACCCCTGGTACCCAGAGAGGCAACAGAGGAAGGCCTGGACATGGCACCCATTCCGCCCACTCATCGGCACTGGAGGTGGCACGAGAGCTGATGATGGAGGGCACGTTGCCTTGAGGGGACCTCCCAAGGAGAGCCTGCATGTAGCTTTGACTCCACACTTGGGGTTGCCTGGTCCTCTGTGAAGGAGCCAGACTGTGAGGGTGACGGTCACCTTCCTGGAGGAAGATGACCTCCCAACCCCTCATGTCGTATAGACCAGGAGAGAGGCTCAGGGGTGGAGCCCAAGGTTCTTGTCTTGGCATCCCGAGTTTGTAGATGTCCGCCAAAAGTTGGGAATTCCCTACTCCATCGCGCGCATGGACAACCAGCATATGAAAGTCCATGGAAAAGTAGGCATTGCACTTGTTCATCTGATGGCGGGGACTCAGGCAAGAGAAGCAACAGTTGTGGAGGTCCTTGATTGAAATGAAGTTGCCATGAGAAGCATTGACACATGGGGCAAACTCCCTACTGTTTTGATTTAGATCAACACCCTGACCCTGACATACCGTCACCACAGCTAAAATAAACAAACTTAAAGATAAGCGGGCACCGGCGCCAAGTTAAAACAAAAAGTATTAAAAATACTTCCTGTGCCAATTGATGCTGGTACTCATGGTACCACAGGGACTGTGGCCTAAGGCAGTAATGCAGTTGCTGAAGAGATTCCCACGGGATCCTTCCTCAATGGTGGAAAAGACAGAACTGAGGGCTGGGAGGAGTCAGCATCGGTTACTGGCCAACCGTGAACACCATGTAGAGCGCTGGCCTCGAGGGTGGTGCCGTCCTGGCGTTGGCTCCCGAGCTCAAAAATTTTAAAGAGACAGTGCTCTTTTTCCTTGCAGGGTCCTGACTTCAATAGGACCCATCAGTAATGAATGGTGAAGACTGATTTGGGAAGATAAAGGATATGTTATAAATTTGGTGTAAAAATAAAAAAAAAAAAAAAAAAAGGGGGCACTGCTGAGCAGTCATGCAGGAGGCAGCAACTTTCAAGCTCTGGAGTTCATTTCTTTAATTTGTCTTTTAAAATATATTTAGAGCTTTCTTTTAGTACCAACTGCCCTACCTGTGTTCATGGACCATACCCTGCAGATGAAATGGGAAAATTGAAAGGCACTGCGGCTAGTTCTACTGACTTCTTCCACCCTAAAGGCAAAGCGGGACACAGGGTCTTCCCAGAGTGTGCTGGCAGGGACTGCCAGCACTACTGAACTGGAGGAAGTGTCCCTAGCCACGGTCAATGCCACGCTGAGTCAGTTGGTCCATACGGTCCAGGATCTGGACCATAAATTCTCACATTATCCCCAGAATCGTGGCTCTCAAGCAAGAATGGACACTACCAGTCAGTCGGTTTCAAGCTGGCGACAAATTTGAATGAAAGATTCCATGACAGTACAGCGACTGCAATTTCAATGAATTTAACATAGGCCAATATTAGCGACCGGGAACATCAGCAATTGCATTTTCAGTGCATATAACCAAACTTGCAATTGAAAAATTGTAGGCCATCCAGGCGGCTCCTGACTTATCCTGTTGTTAAGTGGCACTATGAGGCGTGCGCAACCAATCCTGGGGGGCAAGCCATGGGGTATCAGGGAGCTGCGGCTAATGTGGGACGTAGGAGCAGAAGGGTCTGTGACCAGGTGGAGGATTGGCGACAATAGCAGCTGCAAATAAAGAATACTAAAGAAAAAGAAAAAAGAAAAGAAAATTGTAGGCCAATCCCGCAAATAGTCATACCAGAACCATGTACTGTACTCTTGGACAACCTGTAACAACCTTTCCATCAAGTCACAATACTATCATCGACCACCTCCCACATGAGCCCCGACACAAGTTACTTCATCGTACCTCTGCCATCCTTTGTTCTTCCTGCAACCTATACAAAACCTCCATGCAAAGGACACCCAAATAGCCTTGCCACACCTGCCATCAATCGGTTTACCTGTTAATGCAGGAGGCTATCCCACTTCGCCTCATGGGAGGCTGTGCCCCGAACCATATTTCTAAAATAACCTCCTCCGAGTTGTTCATTGACTCAGAGTATCGCTGTAATGTGTCATCGCTGAATTGCTGCAGTCGCTAATAATCGGCGCCGATACTGACTCGCTGAAATGCTTTCACTTGTACTGTGTGCGCTGTAATGATGTGCTATCGAATAAAACTATGGATGTCTCTACTAATTTGATCAGAGACAGTACCTGGATGTGTCCAAGTCTTGGGATTGCTGGAGGCTACGGAGGGAAGATCTGCATTTCTTCGTACAATTCTACTGGATCTGCTTGGCTTTAATGAGGATGAGTTGCCCCTGTCTCTAGAGAGCTTTTAAGCATATCCCTTACAGAGCATAGCTGGAATCTGTCATTACTTGTGCTTTTATTCAAGTCTGTACCAGACTGGGGACAGAGCCTGCTTGTTATCTGCGGCAAGAAGGTATTGTCAAATCTGGTACAGGGACTCAGACCTTCATTTCTTCCCTGACTTTGCCTATGGCACTAGACAATGTTGCAAGTCCTTTGACAGAGTGTGGAGCCGCCTGAGGCAACTTAAGGTTCCCATCTGCTCCTCTTCCCAGCTAGGCTCCATCTGACTTGGAAAGGCAAGCTCTGTATGTTTAATGACCCACAAAGAGGTGGAGAAGGTGCTGGGTATTATAGAGTAGGAGCAGGACCAAGAAAATGGGGCTGCCGACATGGAAGGAGAATGACTGCCTTATGATCCTTAGCATGAACTGTAATGTATTTAGACCCGTTTGTGTCCCCATTGGTGTTGATTATAAATGTTATTATCTTGAATCTGGGTGGTACTTATTATTTGTATGTAGTTGTTTTCTATGCTTGAGGCTCTGGGCTGCTACGTCTAGGACTGGAGTTGTTCTCCTACTTGACTACTCTGGGTCTAACTCATATGGACACGATTAGCATTATATTCCTGCTACATTTAATAGCACCCAAATATGCCTTTGGATGTATTTGATCCACCTGATGTTTCCTGTTAAGCCCGGGGTGTTAAGATCTTGCTTAGAACTTTCTACTAATGTGATGATAGCATGATCTATGGTAGATAATTTGGGGGTAACGGGCAGTGTTGTGGGTTTCATTAATTAAGGTTCTTGTCTTTTTTATATGTATAGTTAACCTCATCTGAGTACAGCAGAGGAGTTGTGGGCCACTGACCTACAGGCTGGCTGGCTTTTTCTTGTGCTGGCTATTTGATGTCTTCCCTCTGGGACTTTCCCTGAGCTGCATGCTTAAGATATAATATTCTTTATATCACTAGCTACTTCCCCATATCGTATCACTTGGGGTGGCTCCGATTCCTCATGGTTGATTGTATCCATTAATGTGGATTGCATCGTAATTTGGATTCAACTGTGCTTACATGCTTTTGTAAGTTTTTATCCTTGCAAAAGCTTAATAAAAATATAATACAAAAAGTTATGAGGCTATGTTGAATTTTGCAAATGCAGGCCCTTAAGTTTGGTAATATTTGTCATGAGCCTCACTCCTAGGGTCAGGTTCACTGAACTCACAGTACCCACCCTAAGTGCAATCCATGATGGGGCCCTCCTAGTCCTTTAGAATGCTCACCAAGGTCAAGACTGCACCTTTGCCATGAGGATCCTGGGCACCCCTCTAGCTCTGGATAAGGGCACAATACCAGTCTCGAATCTTGTGGCCAAATATGAACCTTTCCTTGGCTATTACACACAGGAGGAAGACCCAGGTATCACACTTTCTTCAGAGTAGCAGCATAAAAATCTGATTTGGCCTTCTCCCTACAGGACATGCAACAGCCTGGTTCAAAATCTTTGTAGACTCTGGTATTCTCCCTATCCTTCCAGCTCCCTTACAGACCTTTTCAGTTTGGCTGCTACGTTGGCCCCTCTAAGCAACTAACAGTTGTCACAAATTATTAATAAACCTTCTACGGTCACACATACAATAAAAGAACTGTCATGCAGGCAGAAGTTCTTTAGAAAAACAAAAGTTTTTACTAAAATAATTTAATAAATGCAGTTACAACTAAACAGGACATATACTAATTTAGGTTACAGAATAAGAAACAGAAAAGTATACAGAACAAAACACACTAAAACAGGTTAGCTAAGTCTGCCTCATATCTGCAGTGAACTGAGTCCAGAAAAGTAGATGAGACGTTTTCAGTTCCTTTAGTCCTTGTAGCCACACTGGGTTTTCAGCAGTTTGGTTTCTATGTGAGTGTGTGTGTTAGCGGAGTTCAACTGAAGAGTGTGTCCAAATGCCCTGAGCTGGAGCTATTTATACCCATCAATTTCCAGTTCAGAGCAACTACTCAATTTGGCCAGGAGATGGCACTGTTAGGCTATTTTCAAGATTTCCAAACATATTAAAAATCAGAGTCCGAGACCTATAATTAGCATGGATATGACTTTTCAGAGTTGAACCCTTTGAAGTCCCCTGTAGTCCACTGGCACCCGTAAGATCAAATTCACAGGCCCAGATATTCAAACTGCACCCAAAAGTGCGCAATAGCAGGGCGGCGCCAAGTCTATTGCGCCCATGCGCAAGAGACGTGATATTCAAAAGGAGCAGGCCAAATTGCGCCTATAGCCAATGAGTGAATATTGCACCACCTGCGCCATAGCACAACTAGGGAGGGAAGCTGAGCAGATCTGATGCGCCATAGCGCAACAAGGGATGTTCAGCTGAGCAGTCAGAGGCACCATAGTGCAACCAGGGAGACCCCCAGCTGCAGAGCAATGTAACTGCACAATCAGGAAGTAGAGGCCCACCACCCATGCCACAGATGGGCACAGGTACACACAGCAGAACAGACAGTGTCCCCACACCCCAAGCACAGCACAACTGGGGAGGGCTAGAATAATCACTGGTCCATGGAGACAAGCAACCAACCCACAGCCTGGCCATGGTGCCCCATCACACCTACCGCAAGCTGTGACTGGCACAAGGAGGGCAGACCACCCTGTGCCACACCATCCCCAGTGCACAGCACACCCTGCACCATGACCCCCAGACACCCCCCATGAGCAGTGACCACCACTGCAGGAAACCCCATGCATGCCACCACCCCCACTGTGTAAATGCAACCCTGTGCACCACAGAACCATGCAAGCCAGCCCCACCATGAGCACCCATCAGCAGGTTGCAGCACATGGCAATGCAACAACAGCAGACACAGTGCCACCACGCACAGTCCCAGGTACTGTTGAGAGACTGACCATGCATTGGCACAAGAGGTACCCCATATGGGACAGTCATGTCCTTGACACCACCACCAGTGGTACAGCGCCCTGCACAGTATTCCAGTGACACACCCGCCCACCACTGGCCACAACAGCCAGCACAGACACCCACAGTGGTGCGTGGAGCATCACCACACTGGATGCCACACAGGGTATGGACAGACACCCACCCATGCCCAGGCACAACAACACAAGGGCGCAGTGGTGGGGCAGCCAAGCCCCATTGGGGCCCATGTCGCCATGTACACACAACCCTGATCCACCGTGGCACTGGAGTGCCAGCCACCTTCTGTGGGCACCGTGGACCTATACACCACCAGTACTCACTGGGAGCACAAGCCACAGTCAGTAGGGTACATCCCTGCAACACACACAAGCCACAGCATGGAGGTGGGACAATGACCGTGTCACACACAGTGCCACCTGAGCCAGGCACGCACCACACCAGTGACATGGACAACCCAGCAAAATGGCCGGTTACAGTGTCAGCCCTGCAGAGAATGCCATCATTGACATGCCAGCGGACCATGCAGGTCACAGACAGGCATGTGTGTCAGCTGCACAGGCCATGGACAGGCCGATGGGTGTGCCATGGACACAGAGCATGCGCCATGGACCACTGCATACAGTCATCCAGTGTACAGGGAACAACACACACAACACAGACACTGACTGATATCTACCCCACACCATAGTCACCTCCACATGGACACACCCATGACTGCACCACCCTGATTCCATGCACCACTGCAGCTGAGCACCTATAGCCGCTGCAAATCAGAGACCACCATGGTATTCATATAAAATTCAAATATATTGTAAAATATAAAACTTAACTATGTACAATAATAATAACTATTTACAAGCTTGGGGTGGGGGACACAAACAAGGTGGGGGTGGGCAGGAGGGGTGGACAAATGGGATGGGATAGGTGGGGTGTGAGGGGATCCAGGAGGGTAGGGAAGTCAGGGACCAAGGACTGTCAATGTGACTGCCGTTCCTGGCTCTGGGTCCACCTTGCTCTGCGCCGCAGTACTCCCGTCATGTCCAGCCTCCTAAGGATTGCCACTGACTCCCGGGCCAGATTGAGGAGCTCCCTCATGGTGTCCTGTATCTCCCTGAGATGTCTCATACCTAGGACAAGAGAGCACAGTCAATAGGTGTGAATGCACACCCCATACAGCCCACCACTGTGCATCGCATATGGCCATGGGACATAACACTGTGATGGTGTGTGACCACCACTGCCACATCCACAGGACCTGCCCGCAGGCGCATACAACCATGTGGGCATGCACACCCACCGGCCAAGTCACGCTGCACCACGTGGCCATTTAGTGACATGGCTATGTGGCAAAGGCAGTGCACAGCCATGCACCTGGTGCACCATGGACCACCAGTGATGTACACCCAGACATGCATTGCCACTGGACAGTGTTGACTGTAACAAGTGGCGTGCATGGCAGATGATGTCGATGGATGGTGGCCATGCCCGTTGCCCACCTTGTCAAACAGCATGCAATACTAATCATGGAGGTCTGCACTCACCCTCATCGGGCCAGTCAGGTGGGTGTTGCTGGTCCTCAGTCCACCTGGCTGCGGTTTCAACACCCCTCCGCTGCTCTGCCGGCACCCTGCATAGTTCTTCTGGGCCTGTGGGGACAAAAGGAGAAGAACATCAGTACATTCCCGAGCAAAGTCCCCCTGCCCCAAGGTGTGTGCCCTCCCACCCAGCCAGACCCACCCACCCCACATCCTGTGAACACCCACAGCCAACCCCATACGGTCCCTTCCCTATGTGCTGGACACATACAACACTGTCACTCATATGGACTGATAAAAGCATGTTGACAGAACCCCTACCTGGGCGTGGCACTGTGCCCCTCCTGGCATGTGACCGCGAGTCGGGCCAGTAGCTCCAGCTCCTCTTGCGCAGGTCACCATAGTGGTGCCTGCACTGCTCAACAACGCCCCCGGCCTGTTGCCTCATCCAGGGCAGTGGCCACCTCCTGCCACACCTGGGTCCTTGCCCTATCAGGGGCATCCCCAAAGAGGCCCATGGTGTGGCTCGACTATGGCCACCAGATTGGCCAGCTCAATGGCAGTCCATGGAGCAGCTTGTCTACTCATCATTCCAATAGCTATAGTAGGCAATATGGCGCTCTGCAGCGTGGCTCCCCGCGTGCAGATGCTGCATAGTACAACACTGCCATTCCCTATTAGCTGTTACTGAGCAGCATGATAGAGGTGCACCTATGCCTGATGCATGGCGTGAAGGGGCAAAGGTCGGGCACAGGGTCAAGGGTCTCTGGCACAAGGCCATGCACGCGCCATCGGATGACAATGTGTGTAGTGCGTTGGCTGCCTGTGTGCCAGTGCCACAGCGGACTATCGGGCAGTTGGGCCATTGCACCTATGAAGGCCCAGTGCCACAGCGCCATGTAGTGACCATCGCTATAGCGCCACTGGCACAATGGTGGCCATGTCCTGCATTGCCTACCATGCACAGCACATCATCAGCATGGCAGATGCCTGCATCAGTAACCCAGGCATGCGCGGTGGGGTGTACTATGCATGCCACAGAACTGTGCCATTGGCTCCAGCACGTTTAACACAATTGCGCAAAGCGCAACAGTGCGATATTCAGCCGTCATATGCAAAATCATCCGATCAGCCATTCAATGGTGCAGCACTGCAATTTGCATCTAATTAAAGTTGCTCCTCGCCTCATTTGCATGGATTGCGCTATAAAGGTGCGACAATGTGCTGCAGTGGCCACGATCGGTTACTGCAGTTTATTGGTGAGTTGCATGCTGTTTGGGAGTGTGGACCATGGGTTCAGGGACATGCATGGGACTGCACAGTCACATTTAACAAGTGCCATTCTTACAGGCTACATAATGACCGTGAGCGTTCTTGGAGAGGAGGACAACAGTGGTGGGAGGAGGAGGAGAAGGAGGCCAAATTTTACTAAGGCCAAAACCGAGGCCCTTTTGAGGCCTACCTGGATCAGGAGCCACTGCTCAGTGGACGGCGGGGCACCCCTCAGGCCCGTGCTGCTGCATGGGAGGAGGTGGCATGTGCCATGAACCTGCATGGCAGCCACCAGTGCTCTGTGCAGGAGTGTAAGAAGAAGATGGGCACAGACAGGGAGGGTAAGGAGAAGGTGGCTGCCATCAGGGCAGCACATGCTGCAACAGGTGGGGGAGGCAGGAGGTGGTACAGCTCACCCAGCGGAGGACACGCTGCTGGAAGCATGCACTGAAGTGCCATTGAGGGTGCTCTGGGTGGTGGCTTCCAGGCAGGTGGTGGCCCATCACTGCATGGTAAGTCATGGTCTGTCTGGGGGGCAGGGTAGGTCACATGCAATGTACGTGACTTTACTTTCCCTTACAGATCCTAAGCATCTGCATGGGTCAGCGGTGGTGGGCCTGTCCACTGTGGACAGTTGGATGGAGTCGGAGGTGGGACCATCCACCTCCACAGGTATCTGTGGATTAGTACGACAGTGAGGCTGCCTGGCTGTCCACACTGATGTCACTGAGACAGGTGTGGAGGAAGCCCTGCCTGTGTCCCGGCATGTTGGCGTCCACGGATGCCAGCACACTGTGGCTGTGGCTGGGGCAGAATCCGGCACCAGTGATGATAACATGACCGTCTTGGGCAATGACACGTGTGTGCCACAGGATGGACACACAGCAGGGCAATTCATGCCCATGGCTGTGGGTGGTGCTGTCATGGAGGCCTGCATGTCAGCACAGTCCCGAAGCTGTACCTGTCAGCACCAGTGGGACAGCACGATGTCTGATCAGGACAGTGGGACTGTTGCAGCCACTGCGGTGGCACCACTGAGCCCTGGTGTGTAGCAGCCAGAGGCAGCATCAGCAGTCACTCACTGGGCTTGGGGTTACGGGGTTCAGCGGCGGCATCTGTGCACCACCTGGGGACATGTCCAGACCTGGTCTGGTGCGCAGCACCACCCTCAGGGGTGCTGAACATCAGGCCCTTGCACACCCTGATGGACAGGATGCCGAGGAGGCTGATGACCTCTTGGGCAGAGCACACCCGCCTACTGCGAGCATCAGTCCAGCAGCAGATGTGGCTGCGACATCCGTGGATGCACTACGTGTGTCTCTGGAGCAGGCAGAGGAGCATTGCAGCAGGGACACTGAAATGATCATGGCACGGATGGACCATTTGCGGGAGGATGTGACCGCTGCCATTGACAGGCATGCACAGGCATTCATTGCTGTCATGGCCACAAAGGGCACACAGTCAGGTGCCCATGTATCCACGGACACCACGCAGTGCACTGTCCACCCCGTTCCTGGCATCATGTGACTCCCACCTGTCAATGCCGGGTTCAGCTGTGGGCATCCGAACACTCCTGGTGCAGGCATGTTCAGTGTGCTGCAGACTCCTGCGGGCACGGTCATGTTCACACAGTGGAACCCCTGGGGACCATCGTTGCCACCCCATGAGGCCAGCGGTCAGCCTGCCAGTGCTGGTGGGTCTCGGTGGGGCTGCCCACACATCCGTGGTGGCGTGGCACTGTGTCGTGGGACTGACCTGTCTCCCAGCGCGGCTACTGTCTGGTGCTGCCCTGTGTGCATTGTGGGTGTCAGTGGGCAGTGCACGGGGTACCTGGCCCTGCGCAGACACACAGTCCACCTGCACACCTCCTGGCTGCTGTCCGCAGTTGTGTGTGCATGATGATGCCTGCATTGCGCTGTACACCAGTGTGCAATGGTGCTCAGCATCTGACACACGCACATGGACAGGCAGTGGTGTACTGGCCTGTGGACATGTGTGCTGCTAGGGTGTGCGTTCTGGGTCAGTGTGCCTTCTCCCTCTGTGCACATTTGTTGCATTGTGTGTGTGTGTGTGTGTGTGTGTGTGTGTGTGTGTGTCCTTTGGCATGGTATGTTAATCCTCACCCATCCCTGGCTGTGTGTGTGCCTCTGTGCCCTGCCACTTCCTTGACGGAATGCACCCCAGTGTGGATTCCTGTGTGTTTTGGGTTGTGCCTTGGTCACTGGTGGTTGGGCATGGCCCCATGACTTACCTGAGTTGGCTGAAGTGCTCCTCCATGATGGTGTCCCGGTGCAGATGTGCCAGCGGGCAGTCGAGGGTCCCGTCGGCCAGGGGGCTGCCATCACCATCGTCCCCATCGTCCCATTGCTGTCCCCTCTTCAACCTGTACAGCTATCCCACATTCATTGGCCATGTTGTGCAGGATGCAACAGGCCAGGAATATCCCACAGGCCTTTGAGGGCTGTACTGTAGGGCACCGCCAGAGGTGTCCAGGCAATGGAAACATGCCTTCAGCATCCGAACACCTCGATGACATTACGTGTGGTGGCATGTGCCTCATTGTAGCATTGTTGCAATGGGGTCGTGTGCTGCCGGTAGGGTGTGAGCACCCAGGGGTGGAGTGGGTATCCACTGTCACCTGTGTGTAAAGGGTGGAGGTTAGTTTGGTGATCAGCATTGCCTGCCCCAGGCCATGTAGGCCACTACCCATGCCACATCTGGCCATGCCCTCCCAGGCCCTATATTTGTCCATGTGGTTTGCATACTCACCCACTAGGTGGCCAGTGGGATGTCCCCACTCTCAAATCTGTGGCACAGTGCCAACTGGTGCCAGATGAAAGAATTGTGTGATCCCCAGGGTGCATGGCACAGGCGTTGATGAGCCCTGGCACCGCACACTACCACATGCAGTTGATGCTGGCATAGCCCTTCGATTATGTATGTGGCCCCTCGGGCCAGGTGGTGTCGCGTATGGCCACATGGGTGCAGTCTATTGCCCCTAGCATGCCAGGCATATGTGCTACCCTGTGGAACTCCTGTATGTTTGCTGTGCGCTCTTCCACTGTGCTGGGAAATGGATGTACTCCTCAGCATGTGGCAGCAGTGCGCTGAGGATGGGTGAGATGGCGTGACGTGGCCAACTGGGTTATGTCTGTGGTGTCCCCAGTTGGTCTCTGGAAGGTACCGTGGTGAGCAAGCACATGCAGGCTGTTACCTTGGTCTCCACTAACAGGGCATGGCTCCGTCGTGTGGGTGCCTGCATCACATCACTGCACAGCTCACAGAGCCATCTCAGAATTGCCCTGTTCAGGTGGTACTGACCCACAATCTCAGTATCTGTGTATAACTCAAAGCTGGTGTGGGCTCGGTACTGCCTGCTGGGGCATACCGCCAACAGACCCTTCCACGGCCACGCCCCCAGCCGCCCACCTTCTCACCCCTCATTATGGCCTCCATGTGGAAGGTGGCACTGGCCATGTCCCGGCTCATGCTCACCCCTGGCAGCTGTTACTGTATTCCCCGCAGTCCTGGCTGCTACCTCCTGCACTGGGTACACCTGCCTGTGTGCTGGCGTCTGTGCTGTGTGCTCCCACACCTTCCTGTGCCTGGCTGTTCACTGTGCCCTTTCCTGGCCTGCACTGTTCGTGCCACCTGCCCTGTCTGTCTGCCTGCCTCTGCCTCTGTCTCATGTGGCTTCCCTGTAGCGTTCTGCGCCTTTTCCTTGCTCCTTTTATTTTGGCTCATTTCTGCTATGGCGCAACTTCTGCTTGCTACACTGTTGTGCATTACGCAAGTCTTTGAATATCACTCGCCATTTATGCGGTTCCTCCCCTTTGGTTGCGCATGCCTTCATTATCATTGCGCTGTTGCTCAGCATGATTTCGAGGTGCAACTGCCTCCTGCTGAATATCGCAGAATAGGCGCAATTCCGGACTTCGCAGGCGCAACCCTATTGCGCATGGCTCAACTCTTTTGAATATCTGGGCCACAGTGTCCTATCAGAATGGTCATCTGCTGATCAAATCCTTGCTAAAACATCTTGGGCTTTTGAACTGGCTTGTTACCAGGAAGACCCTGTAAGGTTTATGACTATCGATGGGACTTTATTACTGCTGGTCAGCTAGACAGGAAATGCATTGGCTTCCTGTCAGACAAGCTAGCCTTTCAGGTCAGAAGAAAGTCAAAACCTTTTAAAAAAATCCAGTCTTTCCTCTATGTGCCTTTGGAATTAATACTGACATGTAAAGGTAACTGCATAAAAAAGCATATATACAACAGAATAATATCTACAGATAGGGCTAGCACCAGGTAGCTCACCACAATATTCAATATTTCAACTTTCAGCACTTTTCTTCTTGCACCCGATTGGCTGCTTTTGGCCTCTCGCCAGCCAATTGGTCAGCTGCCTATCTGGGGATGATTGAAACTCCAGCCGGCTCCCTTGCATACCACTCTGATTTCTACAACTGTATTTGTAATTATGAAATGTATCTGCTTAGAGAACTTCAGCTTTTATTGTAAATGCTTTAAGTTACTGTTAGGCACCACTGTAAATTGTGAAGGGCTCTGCTTGAAAGGGTGCTGTTATCTGCTGTTAGTTAAACATCTGCATATCTCTCTCTGTCTGTATTTTTCATTTTTTTTTTTACTTCTCTGACACTGTATTGCTATCTTTTCTGTCCTAATCTGCACACTGTACCTCTCGACTACTGTGCTCCACTACAGAAGAATAACCCCCATACTCTATTCTTCCAAACGGAGCTCGATGTGACCTGCCCAGCCCCGGTTTTAGCTCTTGTTTTATTCATGACTCTGTCTTTCCTGTGACTTCTGCCCTCGATTAAATTAATTGTTCTCTGATGCCATATTCCCGACAATCTCTCCCAGCTTGCTTTGCCTTCACCCTTGCCAGTGACCAGTCTGTTAAATAAATCCCTTTCCTTTTCTCCTGCAGATTTGTTACAAGCCCTTGGTCGGGCATCTCTGCCTAGGTGGTGCAGTGTTTCCAGGTTGCCTCGCCTGCCTGCTCCCCACCAGAAAGCAGCTTCCAGGTGCGGTGCTCTGGTGAACAGCTGAAAATTTCAACTTTCAATGCTTTTTCTTCTCGCACCAATTGGCTGCTTTTCAACCAACTTGCCAGCCTATTGGTCAGCTGCTAACCAGGGATGACTATGACTCAGATGGCTCCTTGCATACGCTCTGATTCCTACAACTGTATTTTCCTCTCATCCGCCTGCCCGACCCGAGCGTCTATTAAATACATATGCTCCTCCTCTCTCACTCTTTGCCAAATGACTGGCCACGTCTCACAGTAGTTAGGACTTAACTTCAGCCCCATTGGCTAGAGTACTAGTACTCAATCTAGCTTAACCTAGGCTTGAAATTCTCTAGGTTTGAAAATCTTCCTTCCTGCTCCTTGCACCAGGACTGCCTATATATTCTCATTTATCTTTACTCTGCTTTGTTCCCACATATAGACCTAGCTCTTGCTCATCCTCCTTTGGTCCTTCCACTGCAGGGTAACCTTAGCTGATAATAATTTCTCGTGTCCTTCTAACTATAACCCCCTGCAAATGGGGGTTCCCAAAACTTCAGGAGCTTGCTTGGATGCTCCAAGCCTGAATGGTGTTTGGCGTTTAAGCCATTTATCAGTGAGTGTTTTAGAGCCTCTGGTACTGTCTCTTTAAGAGCTGTCTGCTTGCAGACATAATTAGTTGTATGGGGGGACTGTGTGCTTCTCTGTTTGAGTACCACTCAAGCTGCTGCCAATTCACTCATTTTGCAGTCACTAAGGTGCAAAGGGAACCTATCTGAAAGATGTAACTGTTTGCCAGAAATCATTTACAGTAATAATGAAATTACAGTTTGTCTAACCTGCTGTCTTTGCAGTCAGAACTGTGTCTGCCTAGTTCCCCATTTGGTTTTGAACTGCTGAACTGGACCAATCAGTGTGGGGTAAGCTAGCTCTAAAATGGTGCCTTGGACGAATCAGAACTTGGACTCATAATCTGAGCCAGCCACAAGAGGATTGTATGGGCAGTGACTCTGGGAGATGTAGTTTAGACTTGGCGCCTTTTTGGACCAACAGCAGCAGTCTATTGTGAGTGACAGCCAATCCAGTCAAGAACTGGGAGGAACTCAAAGGAAGTGCCCGGTTTTGTCTGTTGGAGTTTCAGTTGAGCTTTGGCAGTGAAGAAGGAAGGAGCCCTGTGCTTTTCAGTGTGCAGTTTCAGTCAAAAATGTGTGTAAGGCCCAGAGTTCCGGTCTGCAGCTTGTGTAACTGCTTGTTAGGACTGAATCCGTCCTGAAAAGAATCAAAGGATCTCTGAAGAGTAGAAACCAGGCTCACCCTGTAGAAGACTGGAGAAATTGTTGAATTGCACTCGGTCTGTCAGGAACTGAATCTGCTGTGTGTTCTCCCGGGTATTGTGCAGTAATTGCGATCGGGATGAGAAGCAGCCTGCCTGTTTGCCATATAAATCGTGAGGTCTCTTGGAGCTCAAGAGTAGCCCTGCTGACGTTGAAGGACCCTATCTTGTTTGGAGGTCGTGAGTACTAATTCAGGGTCGCTCCTGTTGAATTGCCACATTAAATCCAAATGGAATCACTGTACTGCTGACTGTTTAAACTAATTTTTCTTTCTCGGTGTAAAAGGCCCCACAGCTGCCACGGTTTGGACTAGCCACTAGGGCTTGGGTACCCAGGGACAGTAACTGGTAGGGATAGGCCAATGCACAGAGCCATAGGTAGATGAGTAAAATGATAAGCTAATTAACCTGAATTCCCCATCCTTGTTATATTCCCCTAAATAAATCAGAGCTGCTTGTTTAGCAAAGTTATACTGCATGAGGTATTTGTCTATGTTAAAGTATTGTACTGTGATTGTTGCACTGTATCTTATTTTACAGGAGGTCCCAGTGTCTGAATCGGCCCTGGGGGTAAGTGTATACTGTGAAGGTAATTCTGATATATTGTGTGGGCCACTAGTGGGAAGAAAGGGGGGTTGCAGTGTCCCAGAGGCTGTGACCAAGTAAGTTTAACTATTGCAAACCCTGACCTCTGGGTGGAGGCACCGCCATTGGATCCAGGCCCCTCAACCTGTTGTGGCAAATCAGGCAGGGTAGTAGCCCCTAGGATAGCGCCATCTAGGGGTTACATAACTATTCTCCATACCTCCACAAACTACACCCAACAACAGCAATGCTGCTGAGGTTGCTCACCCTCACCTTACGGTTCTCCGTACTTGTCTGTGTTTTGCTGCAGGACTTTAAACAACATCACTGACTCCCTAAACTCCGGCAGGCCTCCACTATAATGCTAACATTAATGTGTCTCTGCCCAGTGCCAGTATCACACAATTGTTCCCATAGTTTTCGGCACACTGTCCCTCACATTTGTCTCCTTTCTTTACCCCTTGCAGCCTTATCATGCCCATACCCCACTCCTTCTATCTGTCAGAGTTATTCTTCTCGCTTCCTCCACCACTTACCCTAACCCAGCCCCTGATCTGCCCAGTGCCACCCATCCTTTAACAAAGAGGGGTAGAGCTCTAGCCACCAGGTTGTTACTCAATTCACTCAAAAATACTGTTTATTATGCTAATCTGTGCTGGTAACATCAAACTAATCCAGGTCCATGATTGCCTGTCTTATCCCCTCTGACCTTGTAAACTCAAAGGCCTGAGACTCATCCACGTTAATGCCTGATGTCTGCTTAGCAAAATTGACTCAGTCAAACTTGGATTTGCCACACCAAACCTGACGTGCTGGTCTTATCTGAAACCTGGCTGAAACAAGTCACCTCTGATCAAGAAATAAATCTCTCCTCATACAATGTGTACAGAGCAGATAGAGCGGTCCCGGAGAGTGGGTGTCGCGATCTATGCCAATGATAGATTCACCGTCTCACTTACTGGCTCCACCACTGTTTCCAAGCAATTCAAGTGTCTCTCACTAAGGTTACAGCTCTAGCCCCTCTGAGTCACTGACCATTAGTTGGATGTTACAGACCTCCCTCCGGGAGCTCGACCTGCTGAAACACCTTCAAAATCTACTTTAAACAAAAGCCATCAAAGTGATCATTATGGGGGCCTAAACCTTAACTGGCTATCTCCACCTCAGAACCCCTAAAAGACTTATACGGTCTCACTCAGTTCATTTCTGAACCTACCCGTCCCAATGACAAAAACATCAAATAGTTCACTTCTTGACTTAATTATAGTAAACAAACCTTTGGCACTGCTGCCTCCCTACTCCTCTCACTCTCTCTCTCTCTCTCTGGCTCCCCTTCATTCTACTTCATCCAAACTGGTATCACTCTCTCAGCACTTTATCCACTTTAAATCTGTGTCTGGATGCCTTAATTTGCCTGATTGTATTGCCTTATGTAACCTAAATATTGTATATTTGTGTATTTTGTTTTGCTACCTAAAATTCCTTGTCAAAATTACCACTGTTATGCTCTAATATCTACATGTAACTTGTGTTTTGTATTCATTATTGTTCTTTTGAAAGTTTTGTCTCTGTACTCTCCCGGGTCATGCCTGAAAATAGTCTTTCTGGCTAGTGCACTTACCGGTAAACAAAACAATAAAATAAATAAATGATATCTCTCATACTGCTGTGTTCTTCAAGGATATAAGCGATCATAGTACCATTGCTTGCATATGGACTACACTAAACTCACTTCAAACTCCAAGTACCTGTACAAAAGGCATTGTAACAACTTTGACAGTAGTAGCTTCCTTTCAGATCTTCATAGCATATTGATGGCAAGATTTGTACCTTGCAAAAATGGTTATGGAGGCCTTCATCCTATTCAAGACCTCCTATCTCAGGTAATAAACAAACATGACCTCTAACCAAAGTCAGGACCAAGAAAATGACTTATCCATGGTTCAATTATACCATCAAATCATCCCTCCATCATAGGGCCACCTCTGGAAATGTGCCTGCAAATCTAGGACACCTTCCAATTGGGCACCCCTTTAGAATACAAGAATCAGTGTACCAAATTAATTAGGACTGAGAAATCCAAGTTCTTTAAGTCCAAGCCGGACTCTTCTTTCAATAATCCTACTTTTTTTGGAAAGTGGTATGAGACATTGAAGGCCATCAACGTTCTTCCTCCCTTCTCGCTAAGATTACCACGGTGATATGACCTTCTCAGACAAACTTAGCATATTGGATGCATTTAACAATCGCTTTGTGACAGCTGATCTAGCATTCAATACTTTGCCTGCTAGTAGATGGCTCCACAGCTGTCGTGCCTTGAACATGACAGAACAAGCGACTAAATCTACTCCTCTGAGGACAGGCTCAGTTTCTGTCCAGCATCCTTCAAAGATGTTGAGGACTTGTTACTAGCTCTAGAGCCTAAGAAAAGTGCTGAAGTGGATCCATCGATCCTTTTTACTTGAAACTAGGCTACCAAGTACTCACCACTCCTATCACCACTTGTTTAACCTGTCCTTAGCAAGGCATCCTCCCTGATCTATGGAAAACAGCTCATGTCGTTCCACTCCACAAATCAGGAAACCCGTGCAATCTCAATAACTACAGACCTATATCCTCTTACCTATACTATCTAAACTCCTCGAAAAAATTGTCAACATTCAGCTCACGATTACCTTGAAACCTCAACCCTATACAATCAGGCTTTCAACCTAATCATAGCACTGTAATAACCCTTGCAATGTAACCAACAACTGGCATCTAGCCTTGGACTCCAAAAGGCATGTGGCGCTGTATTCCTAGATCTTATTACCAAATGAGTTAGGTAATATAGGCCTCGAGGAATCAACCTTGAGTTGGTTCCGGTGTTACTTACAGTAACTGGCTGTCAGCAGCAAGCAAGAGCACTGGTGACATCTCCCTCTCAAGCCACTATTGAAGGGAGTCCTCAAGGGTCTATACTAGGGACACTCCTTTTCGCAATTACATAAACAATCTTAATGCCGATATACCTAATGCAAATGTTCATCTTTTGCAGATGACACAGTAATCTGTCTCCAGGCCTACCATTGAACAAACTTGTACTGCTTTACAGCATGATTTCAACATCCTGCAGTGTTATCTCCTACAACTCAAACTGCTGCTTAATGCTAAGAAAACCAAGTTTATGTTCCTATCCCACTAATCTTACCGTATTTACATCACTCCTCAGCGTCTAAACCACAGATCTCTGAGCTCTAGGAGAAATTTTGGAATCCGTGGAATATTTCAAATATCTGGGTTTCTGGATTGATTACAAACTTACCTTCTCTGTGCATATTGATGAGCTTGTGAAAAAACTAAAGCAAAGATTGGGTCTCTTTTCCAAATCAAACACCTCCTCACTTATGACACCAAAGTCAGGTTGGTACAATCAATCTTTCTACCACTCCTGGACATACATCGTCATATACTGTCATGGCCCTAGTTCTGCCTTGGCTAAAATAAACACCTTGTACCACAGGGCCATTGGGTTCATAACCAACACTCTTATAACACTCACCATTGCTCCCTCTACTCCCTGTTGGGCTGGCATTCACTAAAGACAAGAAGACTGACTTGCAGCCATCTGGACATTCAGAGCCCTGACCAATAAACTCGCTGAATACATCAGCAATCTGTTAGCCACTGCACGAAGGACCTACTCTCTTGGGAGATACATACATCTCACTAGAGTTTCTCGAGTCAGAACACTTTGGATCACATTCATTAAGTCATGCCCTCCCACTTAATGGAATCACCTCCAAAGTTCCTTAAACTCTCTAATCTCACCAACTAAATTTATTTTTAAACACACCTCAGGCAAGTCGTCCAGGATCCTTGTAATTGCTACATCTAAGCCACCGCACTCTGACTTCCACCACCCCACCCCTCTCCCACCTGACTATGCCTTCATCTCCACTTAGCAAAATTTTACTAGACTGTACTCCTTTGGCCTTGTAGATTACTCTACTTCAGCCATCCCTCGTGTAGCCCTGCCTACCCATTGAGCTTGAGGTCACACATAGTTTCTACTCTCTGCTCCATACTTTGCACAGCCTCTCGTGACTTGTAGTTGCACCTACACTTTTGTTTCCTATACCCTGCCTCCACTCAGTATCTAGCATTGTCAACCAAATGTAACCTGATGGATTAGTTCTTTAAGCACCCTATGCATCTCTAATTTCTGATATTTGTGACTTAATTATCATTGTTGCTTCAAAATGTGTATGCCTCTAAAAATATTGTATGCTTCTTTTCTCCTTGTATCTATATGAATCTTTATACATTGAATGCTCTCGCAGTACTCTGTTCACATATGAAATTGTACAACTATCTATGGCTCTTATTACACATACCTTCATGTATCTTTTATATTGTAAGTCCTTATATGACTGTTTTGTATGTGATGTTTGTTGTACTACTGCCCGGTCCATCTTGTAAATGGCAATGCACAATGATGTTTCTGCCTGGTAAAATAAAGATTGATTGATTGATTGATTTTACCCAGATTTTCAACATAGTCATTTCTTACAGCACCTCAAGAATGTGACAGCTGTCATTTTCAACTCCTGCCCAAAATGTGTTTTGCATCTCGAAGGTGATTTCTCAGTGCCTGTGCGAAACCATCTTCAGGCTAGGAGATGGAATGTTTCTCTACCCTTCTTCTTGAGGCAGGGTCATAACAAAGCTATGTTGAAAATAAAATTTGGTGTAAAATATTAAACAACAACTAATTTATGAGCCTACATTACATTGTGTGAACACAAGCATGTAATTTTGGTAATTTTCAATATTTTACCCCATATTCCTCAGTTGCAGCCCCATGGGCTCTGGCCACATCCTGTTTTAAACTAGTAGCTGGTGCAGCAGCTTTTTACTTCTACTTACATAGAAACACATAAACTGTTGGCAGATAAGGACTGCTAGACTTATCCAGTCTGCCTGTAAGCCCTACACTTGTTTGTGGCCTCTGACCATCCCTGGTCAATGGTTTTCAACACTTCTTCCCACCTCTCCCTCCACTATCCTCACTCCCACCACCTCGTGAGGCAGCTATTCTATGTGTCCACCAATCTCTCCGTGAAGAAAAACTACCTCATTTCCCTCAACCTGACCCTTCCAATTTCATATCATGCCCCCTCATCCTTGTACCCCTCCTACATTGAAAGATATCTCCCTCTGTACCTTTTTATTCCCTTTAGGTACTTAAATGTTTCTATCATAGCACCCCAATCCCTCCTCTCCTCCAGTAGTACATATTGAGGTCCTTTAGTCTCTCCTCATATGTTTTTGGCGCAAGCCCTATACCATCTTTGTTGCCTTCTCTGGACTGCCTCCACCCTGTCGATGTCCTTGCAGTGCTGCCTCAGAACTGCACAGAGTACTCTGGGTGAGGCCTCACCAGTGTTTTATACAATGGCATCACCACCTCCCACTTTTGCTAGTGATACTTCTGCCTATGCACCCCAGCATGCCACTGGCCCTCCCTGCCACCTTTATACTCTGCTTAGACACCTTTAGGTCATCTGAAATGATAACTCCCAGGTCCTTTCTTCCTTGGTGATTGTCAGCAACTCCCCCATCCTGTAGCTCTCCAGGGTTCCCCATCCCACATGCATTATTTTGCACTTCTTTAAACTGAACCTCAGTTACCACACTCAGACTATTTTCAAGCTTCCCCAGGTCCTTCCTCATTTCCTCCACTTTGTCTGGTGTATCCACCCTGTTGTAGATCTTGGTGTCATCTGCAAACAGGCAGACCTTTCCTTCAGACCCTCTGCAATGTCATTAATGAAGACATTAAACAAGACTGGCCAAAGGACTGATCCCTGAGGTACTCTGCTGGTCACCCCGTCTCCCTGGATTGGATCCTGTTTGCCACCACCCTCTGCCTCCTGTTGGTTAGCCAGTTTCTGAACCAGTTTACCACCTTGTACCCCATATCCAGACTACTCATCTTGTTAACCAGCATTTTAGGTGGGACGGTGTGAAGGCCTTTCTGAAGCTGAGGTAGGTGATGTCACTGCCCTCCTGATTTACTTCCCTTGTTACCCAGTCAAAAAATCTATCAGATTTGTCTGACGCGACCGTCCTGCTGTGAATCCATGATGTCTTGGATCCTGGGCACCAATGGATTCTAAGTGTGCCACTATCAAGACCCCTAGAATTCCGCGGCTGCAAGTATGCTATAACTTGCAATCTACCGTAGAACTTCTGCAGTCCACATAATTCACTGTTCTTGGTGATTTTTCATTAATATTTCTGTTTATCCATAGAATCTGGTTCCCTTCCCTCTTTTTTATATTCAAAATCCCTCTATGCTCAGAATGTGATGTTATCATTGCTATAACATCATAGATTAGCTAATGAAATGGCTACATTCTGCCACAGAAATGAATAGTCACTTATCTACCACAGCTCCTACTGCCAGAGATGGTGGCACAGCACATCATGCATGGAGATATTTGCTCACCCTGCACTACAGCCTAATACAATTTTCAGTCTTATGTTATTATACTAGGGCCAACAAAACAAAACCTTGTCAATAGCATGAATCTGTTACATCCATACCTTACTTTGTACAAACTTATTTGTGCCTTTAAGGTATAGAGATGCCATCTGAAATGAATAACTGGTAAATGAATTTACCTGTCATTTTAAGAAAAATAAAGTAATTATGCCCAGAAAAGGGAATATAATAATGTGTAGACCTGCTGAAAGAACAGGCCTGTTAAACAAATAATTGTGCTGTTTACATTTTGCCAGGGTTATTGATTACATATTTTCACTGGTTGATGGAGTCTGCCAAAGCGTTATGGAGAAATGTTGTGTGCAGGGACAGCTGTTGGGCCAGAGGGTAGCATGTTGTGTTTCTGTGCCAGCAACTCAGGTTCAGAGATTAGCTCTGGGAGCTGGCTGGGCAGCACAAGGATTGGGGAACACATCACTGCTCTGAGCCTGGCAAGGTATGATGCAGTGTTCTGTCACACAGTGGACACATTGTGATGGGCTGGAGAGCTCTATCTCACCGTCGGTTCACATGCATGTCGTGGCCTGATGGTGTACGTAATGTGTCAGGGAAGCAGGTTGGCATGAAAAATGAGTTTTGCAAGAACTCCTCTATTCTGTTTATTCCATTTCCAATGGGACTTGTATGAATGAGGATGCAGTTTCATGGAAATTTATATATATATATATATATATATATATATATATATATATATATATATATATATATACTGTATATATATATATATATATACACACACACACACACACACACACACATATACAGTATATCTCTCTCTCTCTCACTATACACACACACACACACACACACACACACACACACACACACACATTTGTACTGTATGTTGTTACAGATTGCATATAAATAGATAAGTGATACACAGTGGGGACCTCATGAGTGGTGTAGGAAGCATATATAAATATATAAGTGATAGACATTGGAGACCTCATTAGTGGTATAGATACCATTCATAGAAATACCTTATTTATCACATAAGGTCCCTCTGCATATTTCATTTGTGCAATAGACAAGGACCTTAAGGGAGATATTTGTTTTGCTTTTTAGGCATAACATTTTCTATAAGTCTGTTATTTTTGAACTAGTGTTACTGTGCTTTCCACCATCCTGATTGCTATAACCATTGCCATGGAAATGAAGTCAGGATGACAAGCTGACCTGTGATGTGGTAGTTTGTTAGTGCCGCAGAACTTCCACAGAAATTACAAACCACTGCCATAGTTCTGCGGAAAATGGTAGTCTTGCCACAGAACTTGGTCCCACTGTGCACTAGAAAAGTAGGGGCCTTGGCCACTATTCTTTCTTTAAGCAGTGCCTCCTATATCTTCCCCACTACTGAGGTTAGGTTGACCGTTCTATAGTTCCCTGCCTCCTCCCTGCTACCACTTTTGTGTAGAGGACTACATGTGCCTTCTTCCAGTCCTCTGGGACCACTCCTGTGTTGAGGGACTCAGTGAACATGGCTGCCAGAGGTGCTGCTAGCTCTCTTCGCAGCTCCTTTAATATGCTTGGGTGTATGCCATCTGGCCCATTGCTTTGTCCACCTTTAGTTTTGTGAGCTCCTCCAGGACTTTCCCTCTGTGAATAGACTTGTGTTTAACCCCTTCATGTCTATTACCCAGCTGTGGTCCCTGACCCTCCCCTCTTCAGTGAATACTGAGCAGAAGTATTTGTTCAGTATTTCAGCCTTCTCCAGGTCTCCATCCTTACACTCCCCTGTATCCCCTCTGGGCCTTACAATCCCCCACTGTTTTTCTTTCACTAATGTACCTAAAGAATGTCTTATCCCTGTCTTTACCGTTTGTGCTAATGTTTCCTTGGTCTGCACCTTTAAGCTTTTACAGCCTGAGCCTACCTTTAGGTTCTTTAGGTACACCTGACTTCCTCCCTTTCAGCCTCCTTATATTTCCTGAAACTCACTCTTTTGGCCCTTACCATGTCTGCCACCTCTCTTAAGAACCATAGTGGTAGCCTCTATGCCAAGGATAGACTACACTTGGCGAGGAGGAAAAGAAAGTGTTGAAACAGAGGATGGAGGAGTACATAGAGAGTAGTTGGGAATTTAGACTAGGAGTAGGGGTGGCAAGTGGGCATGGGACATGCAGAGACCACAGGTTGAGAAGCCATGAGCTTACCCCCATAACAGTGACAAAGGACAAAGGCAAGCACTAGTGGTGATGCTAGGAAAGGAGGGCAGGATGGGGAGGAAAGGGTGGAAGGTGGTCACCCTGAATGGTATGAGCCTTGGGAAAAAAACTGCAGAGCTACAGACTCTCATGGCAGAGGGAGGTGGACATGGTGGCCATCACCGAAACATGGGCCACCAATACAATGACTGGGACCTGGCAGTACCAGGGTGCATGATATTTTGTGAGGATAGAGTGAATAGGAATGGGGGTGGCACTATATGTGAGGAAGGACTGAAGTGTCTATGGGAGGAAGGGGAGGAGGGTGAGTACAGAGTCACTAGGGATGCAAATCCAGGATTCAGAATAGGACTCTTAGGATGGGGTGGTGTACAGCCCACCCTCTTAGACAGAGGAGTTAGACAGGGAACTAGTGGGACAGATCAGGAGGCCCTGCAAGAAGGGTAGTGTGGTGATTGTGGAGGACTTCAACATGCCAGGAGTGGATTGGAAGCCCCAACTACCAGTAATAAAAGGGAGCAGGTATTGCTGGATGCCTTCCAGGACAGCTTCCTGATGCAAATGGTCAGTGAACCAAGAAGGTTAGGGATTACCTTTGACCTTGTGCTGGCAGATGGGGAGTTTGTGAGGGAACTGAGGGTGGAGGAACCGCTTTGGGGAGTGACCACCTCAGTATGGTTCACATTGGATATGGGTAAGGAAGAAAAATTACTCACTGTAGTAATCTTCTTTCTTCCAAGGGGTCCTTTAGTGGAATCCGGCACAAGGGTGCTGGAATTTAGGAGGCCAACTTCAGGAGGATGGGGAAGTGGCAAAGGATACCTGGCCAGAATTCAACCTAGTATGGGCACTAACCAGAGGTGGGAGCTCATAAAGCTGTGGATAGTGGAGGCAACCAGAACCTGCAGCAAGGCCCAGAGCAAGAAGGTTGGGCAAAAACCTAGCTGGGTGAGCAAGGAGGTCATGGAAAAGGTAAGGAGGAAAGAGCTACCTTTAGGAGGTACAAAAAGGGGAGTACAGGGAGGGTACCTGAAGGAATCAAGGGGTGACAAGGGCAGTAAGGACAGCCAAGGTGTCTCATGAACTCAGACTGGCACAGGACATTAAGAAGAGGGAGAGGACTTCTTCAGGCACATCAGGGAGAAAAGGAGCTGTAAGGACCATATAGTAAGGATTTGGAAGGGGGTGGAAGCAGGGGTGATAAGGTAGAAGCTAAATGATTACTTCTGCTCAGTATTTACTAAGGAGAAGGGAGGATGATACCCAAGGGGAGGGAGGGCAGGAATGGAGGAAGAGAGGGTGACGAATGGGAAATCATGGAGGGCAGGGTTCAGAAGGGTTTGAGGACACTGAGGGTGGACAAGGCATCAGTCCCAGGTGGCATCCATCCCAGGGTGCTGAAGGAGCTGGCAGAGGTCCTGGGGGACCTTTGACAGACCTATTCAATGCCTCACTACACTCAGGGTGTGTACCTCAGAATTGAAAGATGGCTCATGGTGCCCCTCCACAAGATCAGCCCCAAGGATGAACTGGGAAGTACAGACCGGTGAGCCTCACATCCATCATGTGTAAGCTGATGGAGGCTATCCTGAAGGAAAGGCTGGTGTCCTCCTGGAGGCCAAAGGGCTACAGGACAGAAGACAACATGGCTTCATAAGTGGCAAATCCTGCCAAACCAGCCTGGTGGAGTTCTATGACTGGGTAACTAGGCAACTGGATGGGGGCCATGCAGTGGATGTCCTGTACCTGGATTTCAGTAAGGCTCAGTGCCACATGGGAGGCTGGGAAGTAAGTTAGAAGGCACAGGGGTGGGTGCGAAGATGGTGAGATGGGTGAGGGACTGCTTCAGGGAAGGCAACAGAGGGTGGTGGTGGGTGGGGAGCTCTCATCCCCAAGGGTAGTGATGAGCAATATTCCACAGGGCTCAGTGTTGGGACCAGTGTTGTTTGGGATATTCATTGCAGACATATCATTGGGCATCAAGAGCAAGACCAGTCTGTCTGCTGATAATACCAAGATGGGAGCAGTGGTGGATGACCTAGGGAGATGGCAGGGGTTGCAGGATGATCTGCAAAGTTGGAAACCTGGTCAGACACCTGGCTACTGGGGTTCAATGCCAAAAGTGCAAGGTGCTGTATTTTGGGGTGAAAAACTCAAGGAGGAGTTACCAGCTGGGGGGTGCAGCTAGCCGAGATAGAGGAGGAGGAGAAGGATCTGGGGGTGCTCATTATGGTGTCAATGAAGAACTCAGCACAATGTGGGAAGGCAGCTGCAAGGCCAACAAAATGTTGAGTTGCACTGCAAGGGTATATCCTCGAGGAGGAGGAGGTGATTCTGCCACTGCATAGATCATTAGTTAGACCACGCCTAGAGTACTGTGTGCAGTACTGGCACCCATATCTGAAGAGGACAGTAAGTTACTGGAGGGTACAGCATGGGCGACAAAGATGATCAAGGGGCTGGGGACTTACAATATGAGAGGAGGCTGAGGGGTTGATCATGTACTCACTGGAGGAGAGGAGAGACAGTGGGATATGACTGAAACCTTCAAGTATATGAAAGGAATAAACAAGACAGGTATGGAGGGCCTGTTCAAAGTAAGGGAGGGAGAGACACCCAGGGCCATGATATGAGACTGGAGGAAGGTTCAGGAGAGAAATGAGGAGACACGTTTTTTACAGAGAGGGTGGTAGCTGGGTGGAATGTATTACTGGCAGAAGTTGCATCTAGTAGAACAGTGGGTGCTTCAAAAGGGCTGGGATAGGGCATAGAGGAGGGTCAAGGGAGGGAGGGTGGGAGGAGGAGCAGCTGCACATTCAAGCAGACTTGATAGACCACTAAGCCTTTATCTGCTGGCAAATTTCGTATGTTCATGTTTCCTCCTTCTCTTACCTTTGTTTACCTTCTTGATGCATTGGTTCATCATCTCCTGTGCTGAGGCAACTTAAATTCTTGACCAACTGGGTAAATATTTTAAAATCCCATTCTGACAGGATTAGTGAATACATCAAGGCATAAATTAGTTTTGAAAACTTGATTAGCAGTCTTTGCAAATCAACAAAACCAGCCAGGTCTCGAGAGTAATTTCACTATAGGGTTATTTTCATCTGTGCTATAGTTCAAAGAGTGCAATTGCATGGAAAATGTTTCAAACTGAAAACAATTACCACAATTCTATATTTTTACCACAGCTGCATGAAAAATTACAGCAGTTCAGAAACATTTACTACAATATGGCAAACTGGTTGATTAGCAGCTTTTGCTAATCAAGGCTGTACTACTTTTTTAATTATTCTTTGGTGACGGGTAAGGCCCACTAGGCACAAGTGCTTGTTTTCAGGGTGACCCGGGAACACTGGAGAGGTTAAGTGACTTCACAGAGTCACACAGTATGCAAGTGGAGGTTGACAGAATCAAACTCAGGTCTGCAGGATGTACTGAGCTCATTCACAGCTCGTTATTCTAACCTGTAGGCTATACTGCCAGCCCTGTACTTGATTAGTAAACTTCAGTTTTGGATAGCAAATTGTGACATGCACCTGCTTATTTTATGCCTTGTACATCAATACCTTTATGTGCCAATGGTGCCTGTAAATCTGACTATAAATTCAGCCCTAGGTGTGGACTGAGAATGGCCAGCTAAGGCAATAACATTCTACTAACTTGCAGAGGAACTCTTGCTGCAGCGCCCCTGAAGTACCTGACAAAAGAAGGTGCCTGTTGCAACTTTTGCTAGTCCTTTCAGCAACCTCAGCCTATAATCATATGCAGGGCTTTACTCATCAGCAGGGACTTGGACCGGACAGGAAGAGCTGTAAGGACCCAATGAAATCTATGCATGTTTGGGCTATGGAGGGGCTCCATTACTTAAGTCCCACTCTGTGTCAGCAGAGTTGCTTTGCAGGACGGTGTACAGAGGACTAGCTGTGGAAGGAAATCCTGTTTGAACTGTGTAGACCAGCTTGAAAGTACAGGCTGTTTGGAACTACACAACTGCTCCCTTCTGTGGTTGGCCAAGTTTTTTAATTAGCCTTTCTCCTCCAACCTCAACCTCCATCAGCACACTTTTCCCCGTGGCCACCCGTTCAGTCTTGTCAGCTGTATCAAACCCCAAAGACCATCTCACCTCCTGCTGCCATGGGTGATACTTCACAAGGGCCTTTGAGGGCAGCCATCCCTTCCAGAATCCAAATCCTGTGGAGGCTGGTCTTCATGCTGAGCAGATGGTCGATGCATGGCCGGGCACATCACAGGGCAGGGGCCCACCATCCTTTCAGTACTGACAATTTCTGTGTTCTCCCACTCAGGACGACCCAGCATTATCAGGCAGCATGCGCACTAACAGGCATGCTCACAGCAATGGGTAGGACACTGCCCTCTAAACTGCCACTCTGCATGCCTCTGCTTCCTGAGCTCCCCAGGAGATGCTAAAGTGGTGAGAGATGGTGGGTCCCCTACCCGAGGAAGGCAGTGTCTAGTGGGATGCTGGACCTTCCCCCACTGGCCCTCTGGCAATCTGGGTTCATTTCTGAACTTGTGTCACCAACATTAACAAATGGTAGTGTTGCTGCCATGCTGCTGAGCCAGCCAGGCCAGGCCAGCCCAGTGGTGTGTCCACACTGCTTTTTGCTGCCCACTGGGAGCCATGAATTCATGAATGGACTCAGGTTTTCTGGCACAGGGACAATCAGAGTCCCAGTGTGCCCCCATAGAAGTGCTTGGTTTGCAGGGAGGATGGCTCACCCAGTTTTCAAACATCTCTGACAGCCACAGAGTGGCACTGGCGTGAATGCCCACCCACCCTCCTGACCAGAGAAAAGGTGAGGCTGCCTCTGAGCATGGGAGGACAGCAGAAAGCACTGGGCAGTAGTGGTGCTTGGGGGCACAAAGTCACACTGGAAACAACTTGCATCATCCCCCCTGCCCCTGCATGTGTCTGCGCTAGAAATGTTCCTGAAGAAGGATGTCAGATTACTGGAGGGGTACAGCACAGGGCAACAAAAGATGATCCAGGGATTGGAGGCAAACTCTCGAGGAAAGGTTGAGTGAGTTAAATATGCATTCCCTGGATGAGAGGAAGGATAGGGATATGACTTGAGACCTTTAAATACTTGAGGGGATAAACAAGACTAGTACAGAGGATTTTCAGTTGAGGAAGGGGAGGGACACGAGGGCATGGTCTCAGATGGGAGGAAGAAGATACAGGAGAGAGATGAGGAGACATTTTTCATGAAGGGGTGGTAGCTAAGTGAAACACTCTACCTGAGGAGGTGGTATCCTGTAAGGCGGTGGGCAGTTTTAAGAGGGATGGGACAGGGTGGGAGGGTGACTGTGAGGAGGGAGGTGGGGCAGCTGCAGTGTGAGAGGCTAGCTGCACAATCGAGCAGACTCAGTAGATAATGACCCATTTCTGCTAGCAGATTCGCATATTCGTATATTTGTAAATGTTGCTGGATCACTGGTTCACAGGCACTCCATTCCTTTTTTTTCTTCTTAAACTTCCGTTTTATTAAGATTTTGTAATAACAACCAGGCTCATCCTGGTACAGCATCAAATGTATACAAGGAAATAGTGCTTGACAATTTACGTAGTATTTATATCCCAAAGGGAAATGAACCTGGTAATGTGCTCTAAAGAAGAAATTAACTCATACTTACCATAATTTCCTTTTCTGTTAACTCCAACATTGTCAATAGGTAATCATAACAACTGGGTATAGTACACCTCTACCAGAGGAATGGCACAGCCAAGCTTTTAGAATGTTGGGCACATGAGGATTCCATGCACTAGCAGCAACTCCCCATTTACTACTTACCTCACAGTGCCATGAGAGCTACACATATATACAATAAAATACAATCACATACAGTACTTGTATAGATGAAATTGTGTCTTGCCCTCCTATCCGACATTCGGGAAGGGATGCATTTCATGGACCCAAAGAAGGCCTTAAGTATTCACTTCTTCATGCAGAGAAATCATGGAGCCATAACATGCTTCATAGAATCACCAATCTGTGAACTGAAGCTAATACACAATGAGACATGTCCGGTCTTACGTTTTCTTTTTCTTTTTTAACAATTCTTTTATCACCTTCCAGCCTGAACTCTCTCAGGCTGCCCTATCACACTGTGCCACTCTACCACCCACCGTGATCTCCCTCCTCATATATATTACCTCCCCCACTGAACCCATGCCAGACAAGCCCCCAACTCTGAGCCCCTTGAGGCTGGGCCGCCTACCACATACCTGATGCTCTATCTACAATCAGTTCATCTGGCTGGGTCAGCAGGAGAGAAGATCCAGTCCTGGGCGTGTGGCAGCCAGCCCCGTGAGGGAGCTGTCACCTATTGGGATTGGAGGGTATTTTTCTCTTGTTTACGCCCTTCCTCCTCCCCCGGTGGAGCCTGAGGGTGCAATGATGCCAGACACGTCCGTTGCGGTTCTGCATCCCACTATGCTAGCCCTAAGGATTGCAGTGCCTCGGTCTCCACCTGGGGCCACTGCGGTGCTGGGCAGTCACCTGGATCCCTCGAGGAGAGGCAATCCTCGGATGCTCAATCGTCTCTCTCCTGCCAACCTCTGGCAGCCTGGGTTCATTCCTGAACCTGGGTGGCTGGCGCGGCACAGGTGTGGCATCCAGCACCTCAACCCTCAGCACCTCCAGCCCATCTTTCTTTTTTTTTAAATGCAGAGAATTAATCTGCAACAAAAACACACCTCAGACAAACAAACGAACCCTGTTAATCTGTGGTTGCAGATGCATGACAAATCAACTTATGAAATATTTATCTGACTACAGTGCAACAGAATAGAGAGAGGTCCAGAGGGACTTTACAAAAATAGACCTCTCTCTAGCATGCAGGATAAGATTCTCCCTCAGGAGCCAAGCTCATGGGTGGGTCCCATTAACAATGTTGGAGCTAGCAGAAAAGGAAATTATGGTAGGTATGAAGTTACTTTCTTCTTTCTATAGTGTGCCACATTGCAAATGGGTAATCATAACAACTGGGTTCTAAGAAGCGGTACCAGAGAAAAACAGGAGGGGAGGAGAAGATTATCCCATACACCAGATGCCTCACAATTGCTTACAAACTGCTGCCTGGAACACTCTGCGACCAAAAGCTACATCAGCAGAACTCTGAACATCCAATTTGTAATGTTTCATGAATGTGTGGACTGATGACCACATAGCTGCCTTGCATAGTTCTTGAACTGTGGCTTCCTTCTCTCCACCCAGGAAGTTGCCATTACCTGGTGGAGTGAGCCTTGATAAAAGCCGGAGGCCTCTTCTTTTTCCACATAGGCCTTTGCAACACTGCAGCTAGGGTGGGTTTGGAGGCTTTTACCCTTGTTTGGTTGCACCGACTTTGGGACTTGCAGAAATTCAGATGTCGTTTAAGGTAGATCCAACTGCCTGTCTCAGGTCCAGTTGTGCAACTCCTTCTCCTTAGGATGAGAAAGATGCAGGCAGAAAGAGGAGACAGATTTCCTGGTTCACATGAAAGGCCACGGGCACTTTAGGAATTAAGGATGGAACTGTCCTAAGCACCACTTTGTCTTCATGCATGATAAGGTAAGGCTCCTTATGAGACAAGGCCAGAGGTTCACCCACTCTCCTGGCTGAACACATGGCCACCAAGAAACAGACCTTGTAGGACAACACATCCAGTGGCACAGATGCCAGTGGCTTGAAGGAGCTGAACACGGAGAGCATTCAGAACCAAGTTAAGATTCCATGGGGAACCGAGGATTGAAACAGCGGTTGACTCCTGCCAACCACGTGAAAAATGAATAATGTATAACCTCTCTATTTGTTCCTAGGAAGAACCCCAAGGAAGCTTTGAGGCAGAAATCTGACCTCTCAGGGTGCTCAATGCGGCCCCTTATCCATGCCCTCTGGCGGAAGTCAGATTTTTGAGGAATGGGGGCTTTAGAAGGTTTAAATCCCTTCCCTCTGGACTAGGAGGAAAGATAGTCCAGACTCAGGCATAAGCAGCGAAGTGGAGGTTTTCTTGCTGTCATCAAGGTTTCAACTACTTTCGATGAAAACCTAATTTTAGAGTCTTCTCCTTTCAGGAGCTAGGCTGTGAGTTGCATTGTGCCTGGGTTCGGTGGAGAATGGGGCCTTGCAGCAGGAGGTCTCTTTGTACCGCAAGGCAGAAGGGTGTTTGCTTGTCTAGGTTCACTAGATCGAGAACCACGGTCTTATTGGCCACTCCGAGGCTATCAGAAGAAAGTTTCCACTTGCGTGTCTTATTTTTCTTAAGACCTTCTGAAGGAGAGGAAGTGGAGAAAAGACATATGCTCTGTGGAAGGACCACTCCAGTCAGAGCATCTACTGCCTCTGCCTGTGGACACCCACACCGACTGAAGAACCTGTGGATCTGAGCATTGTGGTTTGAAGCAAACAGATCTATCTGTGGCTGTCTGAACCGTCTGAACCAATTACTTGATAGTGTGAACACTTCTGGGTTCAACTACCACTCTCAGGGTGAACAATTTCGTGACTTAGCCAGTCCGCCTGAATGTTGAATTCCCTCGCCAAATCTACTGTGACAGAGAAAGGTTCTTCTCTGCCCAGCTCGGGAGTTGGAGGCCTCTTGAAACATTGCTCTGCTTTGTGTGCCTCCTTGGTTGTTTATGTATGCCACTGTGACAGCACTGTCTGACCGTACCTTTACTGCAGTGTTCCCCAGTCTGGACTGAAAATGAAGCAGAGCTAAGTGAACTGCCTGCATCTCCAGGATATTTATGTGGAAACGCTGTTCCTGTAGGGACCAAATCCCTGAGTGGGAAGTTGGTCCAGGACTGCCTCCCACCCGTGCAGACTTGCATCCATTGTGAGAATCACCTCTGGTGGGAGTTCCAATGGAATTCCCTTGTTGAGGTTCTGCATATTCATCCACCAACTTGAGGGTGATGCAGCTGAGGGTGAGGAGAATCTTGGCTGGATAGTCCTCTGATGATGGGTTCAGGCTATCAGCAGTCTCGTTTGAAGGGGCCGCATGTGAGCGGACCCAGGGAACTAAGTCTATTGCTGCTGCCATGAGGCTGAGAATCCACAGCAGATTGTGGGCTGATGCTGAGGACTGATTCCTGAACCACTGTATCTCCAACAACAATGTCTCCTCCTGGGAAGGTGAGAGGAACACCTTCCCACTCTCATATCAAAGACTGCCCCCAAGTGCTCAAGGACTGAGATGGTTTGAAGGAGCTCTTCTCCTGATTACTATCCAGCTATATGACTCCAGGATCTCCAGGGTCCTGGACACTGACTTCCTTGCAAGGAACAATGTTGGTGCCCGAATGAGCAGGTCATCCAGACAAGGGTAGACATGATGACCCTCCTGACATAGTTGAACCACCAGAATTATCAACACCTTCGAGAAAATTCAAGGGGCTGTTGCAAGGCTGAATGGAAGTGCCTTGTACTAGAAATGCTGGCCCAGTATCAAGAACCTGAGGTACTTCTGGTGGGACTGATGGATGGGGATGAGAAGGTAAGCATCTGTCAGATCTATTGAGGCTAAAAAGTCCCCAGTTGAACAACCCAGATTATTGACCTCAGAGACTCCATCTTGAATGTCCTGTGGTGAACAAACTTGTTCAGATGCTTCAGATCCAGAACTGGCTTGAAATCCCTTGACTTTTTGGGAACTATGAAATAGATGGAGTAGAACCCTTGACCCTTTGCATTTGGGGAACCAGCACAGTGGCCCCGATTTGGATGAGGTGGGTCAGAGGGTCTGACACCACCTGGTGTTTTGTTTCTTGCTTTGACACCAGGGATGGCAGAAAACATCCCTTGAGGAACAGTTAAGAATTCTATGGCATAGCCAGTTGAAGGTTTTCCAGAACCCAGGCATCTGTTGTTGCTTGGGCCCATCTTGCAGGAAATTCCTGTAGTCTTTCACCAAGGGAAGGGAGACAGGGATGGGCCCGCATATCTTCATTGTGAGGTACCAGGTCCTCCTCCGCAGAGCCTGGAAAAGGATCCTCTGTTGCCATAACCTCTATTGCCTGAATAGACACCTCTGTTTACCAGGTACCGAAGTTCAGAAAGGACAATACCCTTCCTGGGACTGCCTGTGCCGACCATCACCCTGATCTCATTGAGGAGCTGTGGCCTTGCGTTGTTTAGACACTGGGAGGTGGCCCTTCTTATCCTGCATGTCCTGCAAGATAGAATCAGACCAGAACCAAACAATAAACTTCCATCAAAGGAAGGCTAGACAGTTTCGTCTTTGAAGATTGGCCAGCAGACCAATGTCTGAGTCACACAGCCCTCATGGCCGATGCAATGTGGTAGGCCAAGCAGGCTGACATGCATAAATTGTCCACTGTGGAATCATCCAGGAAGGAAGATGCCATGGCCACCAACTGCAAAATGCTCGCATTCTCCGAATCAGGAGGAATGAAGTCGGTTAGCATAGTGACCCAGAGAAATGAAGCATAGGAAGGTACGAATGTTTGTGTCTGTAGAGGAAAAGCCTTCCTGCATGTGGTATCCATCCGCTGGTTGTGTGAATCTAATAGTGCCAGAGCACCCTCCATTGGAATGGTGGTGTGTTTTATAGAATTGTAAAGTCTTGTCTGCTGGTGGGGGTTCCCATTTGCAGACCTTTCCCTAAAAAGGATAATTCCTTGTTTTGGTTTAGAAAATTTTTCTGTCCTCCTCACCTGCCCATTCCTGCTCAATAATTTGGTCACAATGGAAAACCTGGAAAAATTTAGGAGGCGGGAAGATGCCGACAGAACTGGATTAACATCCAATGTCTCCACGGACTGCTCCTCCTTTAGCTGTAAGGATCTCAAGCTTCAGCTATCAAAAGAACAAGGACTTATTATCAAGAGGGGTGGAATCGGAATCCTGGTTTTGGCTCCATCCACTCTCCTTCCTCTAACTCCTCCTCAGAGGGGTGTCCTCGTCTGAAAGTAATTTTTCAAGGCCAGGCATTTCCCCAAGATCCCTATAATCCAATCAAATAGGTCAGGGTCAGGGTCTGCATGCATATCTGAATCTGCAGCCTGCTCTTGATGGTTCGCACCTGGATGTGCCTGCTTGGGCCCGACCCAAGGTGCCAGCTTGGGGTCAGGTGTATCTGTCATGATGTCCTGCAGACATTGGGGCTCAGAAGCTCACTGAGGAGCAATAATAGAGATTTTGCAATTCTGCTTTGCCACTGCCAAGAGATGGATCAGATATCCCCACACCAACTCGGAGGACTGGATAGGGGTACTGTGAGAGAAATGTTATGCTGGAGCAACACAATGAGGGTACTGTGTACCCATGGGAGAGAGCCTCATCACCCTTCTGCAGGTCTTATATCTTTTCATAATTAATGGTCTCCTGTGAGACATGGTGTCAATAAACAGAGAAGGTGACAGGAAAAAACCCAGATTTAAACTGAGTTATTGAAAACATTTTTTACAACAGTCAACCAACTGCTAAATGCTCCAGAACCTTCACAAAAATGCTCCAACTGGGTGTGTGCATGCTCCTGACTCCTGGGGCGCTAACACAAGTATGCACATCCGATTTATGTGTGCACGCCTAGCATAATGTAAATCAATGGCCCCTAGTGCTGTGCAATGCTATTAGAGCTGCACCGCAGGCGCGCGCAGGACACTGGCGGGAAGCTGAGGGAATGAAGAAATGTGTGACTAGCCCTAATGCGCCACGCAAATGGTAAAACAGAGGTTGAGGTGAGGAATCACCAAAAAACTCCGTGTGTCCCAAATTCACTGAAACAGTAAAAACACAAAACCTCAAGCTGAAGGGAAGGGGTGGGCAAGGAACCAATGCCAAAGACAAGTGACCCCAGAGACCCTCGCTCCCAGTAATTAAATCTGCATCTACCTGTGGCACTCTTTTTCCTTTTAAAAGTAAACCAGAGAACATTAAAAACACCCTAGCAAGGCATAAGTGGCTCCACACAGGGAATGAGAAAAAGGCAGGTTATTCAATTTGAAAGCCACAGCTTAACAGGCACGATTTAAATTTAGGGGTGCTCCCATGAGACAGGTAGCCCCAACCTGCAGAACAGAATTGCAGCCCCAAACTGAAGTCCTTCTTGAAACTTCAATTCTTTAGAGCAGAAAAAGTAGCTCTATCCCTTTGAATGGCAACAGCTTAACTGGGGAGTTGCTGCTATTGCATGGAATCCTCATGTGCCCAACATTCTAAAAGCTTGGGCTGTGCCATTCCTCTGGTAGGGTGCACTATACCCAGTTTTATGATTACCAATTGACAATGTGGAGGCGCTACAGAATAAACACATGACTACTCTAAAAGCCTCAAAATGTCTTACTTAAGGTCTAGGCGTATTAACCTCTGGTTTATTTTTTGTAACTATGTTTATTCATTTTACAATAACAAAGGTGCACTGTGTGCAGCAGACATACAAGCACAGAATGTTGTTCCATCAGACACAGTACATCTCAGGGCATCTGCAGGCGGTACTATATGACATGCCATAGATCCGCTGGAGCTCGACACAGCAATAGGTCCCATATACGTCCTAGTAGGATGTATGGTTATATCTAAGTGGCAGGAGCAAGGGGATCCCTGAGGAAGCTTTCTCATACCCCAACTCTGGGGCAACCTCTCCTCCCGAGCCACACTCCTACCACCCCCACTAAAGTCTCTCTAAGGGACAAAAGCAGGATCATGTTGCATGACATATAATACCCAGGGTTCAGTGGTTTGTAAAGGTCTCAAGCCTGTCATTCAAACCAAAAGTAAAGCACTCCATTTTGTAGAGATGATTGACAGTCTCCCACAACTGCGCCATCCCTGGGACCTGATCTACTAACCAGTTTCTAGTGATACATTTCTTAGTTCTACGATGCCCAGAAGATATTTTGCATGTCTGCCCTGCAAGTCTGATAATACTGAAGTATGTTTCTGGGGTCAGGTTGAAAGCCTGGGGTAAAAATACCTCTGAGCTCCTGCTCCCAGTTCCTAAGAAAGTCTGACAACCTTGGGCATGCCCACATTATAGGCTTATGTGTAGCCCTCTCCTCCATGTCTCCAGCATGCTGCTGTCACCCCTGACCATATTTGGCCATAATTACCATGGGGGTTCAAAGTAGCAGACTATAAGCGTCACGCATATTCATGCCAGATGTGGAATGAGATGACACGGCCTATTTCAGAATACCCTTGTTCCCACTTTGTCAGCTGTTGCTCCTGCCCAGTTTCTGCTGCCCATTTATCTGCAATATAAGATGTGCTGTATAGCCGAGATCCTGGTATAGCCTGATCCAGAAAGGTGATCATATGTTTTGTAGTCTGGGATTGGGCATGGATTAGGATAGCCTTGATCAGGAAGGGATATCTCCCAGTCCCTGACCCCTGCTGGTTGAGATTCCAGGTAATGTTTCACCTGCAGTTACCTGAAAAAAATCCTGTAGTCAAGCCCAAACTGTTTTGAGGTTTGTAAAAGACACTGTCGCTGGATCTGCACAAAACAGTGAGAGACATCCCTGGCATCTCCAGTGACAATATACAGGATTAACTCTCACTGGTTGGATGCCAGGGAGTTGGACTAAGGACAAAGCCCGATCAGGTAGAGGCCAAATCCAACTCTTCGTTCAGTGTCATAAGGTAGTTTGGGTCAGTGCAATCCAGGGTTCTATGGCTACAGGGGTGAGTCAGGTCTCTGAAACCAAACAAACTCAGGGTCATATCCCAGAAGTGCAATAAAGTGCATTCCATTTGCAATCACTGCAGGTCTTCAGTAGTATGGTTGCCAGATGGGAGCATCAGTGGGTGGAGTCTGACCCATAGTCTGCTGCCATGCCAGAGATATCTGAAACTGTAGTCTGCCACTGCCAAGTCTGTGCAGCGATAGGGACAGGGAGATTCTGGAATATATAATGACATCATGGGAGGGTCATTGGATGGTGTCCACTTTACACATGAGGCCGAGAGGCAAAATGTGCCAGTGCTTCAATCAGAGAATAATTGTGAGGCCAGAGGGGACACTGGCCTCATGAAGTCTACATAACTATAGTGGGATTTTTGATGCCCAGCTATTTAATTTCCTGTAGTCCCCACTAGAAGGGGAACTGTACCTACAACCCTGCTGAGGGCTGCCAGTTAGTTGAAAGCACCTCAGTTTTTGTAATATCTAATCAATCAATCAATCAATCAAAATCTTTATTTAATCAGGGTAACATCATTGAGCATAGCTCATTTACAAGATGGACCTGATGGTCAAGAAGTGCAAGTGTTAATACATTGACAAGGGTAGCATAAACAGTAATACAATGACAGTGGTAACATAAACAGTAATACAATGACATAAGTGCTAATATATAACAATATACATATGTACACGGCACATTAAAACTATTAATCTGTGAGACAGAAGGCAATGGACACATCAGGAGTAATATGTAGATTATAGGACCTAGCAGGCATTTGAGGGTGAATCTTGGGACTGGAAACAGGGTTTATCAGCATATAAGAACACGAAAAAGAGGGGGGTAGGTAGGGCCGGGGTTTAGGGCCTTGTGGAAGCAGTTGCAGAGTTCTGGGAATAGGGTGGTGAATAATCTTTTGAAGGATATTAAGGGTAGGAGGTTATTTAGCTTCATGGTTTTTGGAGTGAATTCAAACAATTGCTAGTGAGTAGCTGATAGCAGCCCTCCCAAACTGGGTGCAGACATTGGGGACCTTAAGAATGATAATTTTGCTGATCCTTAGGTTGTATGGCCTAGAAGTAATTTGAGTAAAACAGTCTGAGATATAGGTAGGTAGCTTGCCTGATAAGGCTTTGAATATCAAATTGCAGCATTCCTATTTCTTCTGTGTTGTAATGATGTCCAGTTAACTGCCTTATAAAGGGAGCAATGATGGGTGCTGAAGGGAAGGTCAGTAATGAATCTGATGGACCTGTGGTATAGGGTGTCCAGTTTATTTAAGAGGGAGTGAACAATGTCCGTACAGAAAGTCAGCATAGTCAATGAGGGATAGGAATGAAGCCTGGATTAATCTTTTTGGAGTCTCTGTTGAGGTAGTGCTTTATTCTAAAAAATAAACCAAGCCTTTGTCTCAGTTTCTTTAGTAGCTCCTCAATATGGACAGAATAGTCAAGCTTGTTATCAATCCAGACTCCAAGGTATTTGAAGTTATCAATGAATTCCAGCTTCTCTCAAGTAAGGTGGTTAGTTGTAGGGTGGTGGATGGTGGGGTAGTGGCAGAGCAACTCTTTGAGGTAAAGAACATAGCTTTTGTTTTTGGCATTTAGAAGTAGTTTTTATCTAGTAGGTTGTGTTGTAGGATGGAAAATTCAGATTGTAGCAGTTCACAGGCTTTAGATAATGAAGGATTGCTAACATATAATACAGTATCATCAGCAAACAGATGGATGTTGGATTGAGTGAGGTTGGCATCAATATTATTAATATAGATGGCAAAGAGGATGGAGACAAGAATAGAGCCTTGCGGTACACCTCTTAACAGTGGTTTTAAGGTGGATAGGTAGTTTCCATTTTTACCAGTTGTGACCTATCTGATAGATAGCACTTGAACCAATTGAGTGAAGGGAATCCAAACCTAGTGAGCCAAGGGAGGTGATTAATGATTCATGGTCATTCATTCATTCATTCAATATGTAATCTCTCAAGAATGGTAAAAATTTCTTCTGAGGAGATGTCTGGATTAGCCAAATAGAGGAGGACATTGCCCGCATATAAGGAGACACAATGTTCCTTACCTCAAGATGCATGTCCTGTACTGTGGGGCTTTTCCTGATGGCTTGGGCCAGAGGCTCAGTATAGAGGGAAAAGAGAGACAAGGATAACCTTGCGGAGCCTCACTCAATGGAAACTCAGTGAAACATGTCCATTCACTTTAATAAAGTCCTGGGAAGTGGAACAGATCCACTGCAGTAGGGTAATGAAGTCTGCAGAAAGCCATTTTCTGTAAAACTGCAAACACACAGGACCAAAAGACTCTATCAAAGGCCTTCTCAGTGTCCAAGCTAAGCAGTAGGAAGGGGTGGCCATCTAGTGAACCCAGTGTAGGATATGGGTTGTAACGAGTGTTGTTGCTTGTCTGTTGGGCATGAATGAACCCGTTTTCCAGATGTATCAGTTTGGGCAACAGACTGTCCAACTGGTTTGCCAGCACCACCACTGAATAATTTATCATCCCTATTCAAGATCGATATCAGTCAATATGCATGGCACTCTGTGGGGTCCTTTTCTAATTTCAGGATTACAGAAATGGTTGGATATTGCCATGTTCTGAGGAGGAGACAGTATAGTGTTGTGATTAAGAGCACTAAGCTGCAAACCTGGAGAACTGGGTTTGATACCACAGCCACAACTTGCATACTGTGTAACCATGAGCAAGTCCTTAACTTCCCTGTGCTTCCAGGACAAACCTGGAAACAAGCCTCAGCTTAGTGTGATTTAAATAAACAAATACACCAATCAAGTTTATTGTTGAACCATTTGAAAATCAAAGTGGTTATTTCAAAATCATATAAAATCATTACACATTATCACATTGCAAATCATACAGTTCCACAAGGCATTACTATTAGCAAGTTAAACATTACAGTGAGTGTAACTTAATGTATCATAAATATTCATAATTTAACAGATGCCCATGGGAGGCGTGGAAAGGAGGGAGTATAGTACTCTCTCATTTTTATCTGTCAAATTGATTAAACCCACTATATTGCATTAAAGATCATGTGAGCGGTTTTGCATATTTTTAATAAAAGCTTTAAAAGCTGAAATTCAAGTCCTTGTGTCATGATTAGTGATTCCTGAAAATTTCATGCTGTTTTGTTATGTGGTTTTCTTTAAATCAGCATTTGTTAACTTGCTCTACAGTGGCTGAAAACAGTAGTTATTTCTGTGCTCTCAGTCAAACTTGGAAGCGATGACATCATTTTGGAGTAGCTTGTTGTTTCAGATTCCCAATCAGAGCAGCACTCTGTAGAGTTTATGGTTTGCTGAGCTCTCAGGTTCCTTACAAACCCATTCTCTGGTTTGTGTTTAGATAGATCAGTTTAAAATATATAATTATTTTCCTTTACAAAGCTGATCATTTCAGTTCCAATGCTGAATTGAAGTAGTGGAAATCTTTTCTGTGAAAATCAGATTGTCTGTATCACAGCTCTGTTCTTTCTAATCAAACCTTAATTCTTTTCTAACTATATAACACAGGGCTGTTTAACAAATATAAAATAAATCTAAATTTTGTTCATTCACAGAAACAGTTTGTCTTTGATGTAGCCTTCATAAATACAATCACGTAAGAACATTTTCTTTTCATGTCAGATTGACAAACAGGTGCTTGTCACACTCTGCTACAAGTATTTCAAGCACATGTACTGTCAGAACTCCAAATTTAAGCTTTTGGTGGTTTCTGTGTGAAAATACATCATGTACTTGTACAACTAGAGCCACCATGTGGCATCCTGATGCACTGTGTCTCTGCCCCACAGTTGAGGCAGCTGCAGTCTACTGCCAGCAGTCCCCTACCCCACAAGCCCCCTGCCTTCTGCTCCTTATTCAGAGGCTGCTGCACCTGCTGCCCTGTCTTCTCCCACAAAGTCATGGATTGTGCACCCTTGCCTCCATCCTTTGCCTAAAGAATCAGGACTACTGCACGCTGCTGATCTCTGCCCAGCAATTGGGGTTGCTGAACCCTGCTGCCCTATCTCCCCCACCCTCACAGTTAGGTAGCGGCACCTGTTGCCTCCTGTTCCTGTCTCCACAGTCAAGGTTGCTGTGCTGCGCTAGGCCTAAATCACCATGTTTCCTGCCTCCATGGGCAGGGCTGCTGCACCAGTGTGACCCATCTCACAGTCAGGGCTGCTGTACCCTGATGCCCCATGTGTCCTGCCCCACAGTGTGGCTTCTGCACCATGCTGTTTTCTATTACCTAGCACCACAGACAGGGCTGCTGCACCATGCTCCTTTCTACACAGTTGGGGTTGCTATGGCCTGCTGTGCTCTAGAGCCCCATGCCTCTGCAGTGTGGGCTGCTGCACCATGCTGCCACTTGCCACAAGATTCAGGGCATTTTCTGCACCCTGTTGCATGCCTCCACAGTTGAAGCAGTTGCACCCTGCTGTCCCTCTGCCACCAGAGTCAGATCCTTTGCTACACTCTGCTGAGACAAGAACAAGAGCAACATGTGCAATGTCCCTGACTGTGAGGAGAGCGAGAGGGTAGCATTGTGCAGCAACCCCAACTGTTTGGAAAGGGTGCAGCAGAAAAGTAAGGGCATTTGCTGCACTTGTCCCTTCCTGTGGAGGCAAGGGGCTGTATGGTGCAGCAGGACACAACGGTGACAGGAGACAAAGGACAGCATGGTGCAGAAGCCTTGACTGTGGGGCAGGACACAGGTGGACATCAGGATACAGCAACCCTGACAGTGGTACTGGAGTACATTGTGCAGCAGCCCAGCCCATTTGGGGCAATGGAATGTGTAGCAGGGCTCAGCAGCCCCAAATGTGGAATGCAGGAGGCATGAGATTCTGGGGTGTAGCACAGCACAGCAGCCCTGACTGTGGAGACAGGGACAGGGCAACAGGGTGCCATGGCCCTGACTGTGAGCATGGGGACAGAGACCAGCAGGGTGTAGCAGCCCTGAATGTTTGGGCAGGAGATAGGGGTGGCATCAGGATACAGCAGCCCAAACTGTGGGACATGGTGCAGCAGCCATGCCTGTCTGGGACAAGGAATGTGGGTAGCAGGGTATAGCAAAGGATCTGACTCTGGTGGCAGGGGACAGCAGGCTGCAACTGCCTCAACTGTGGAGGCATGCAACAGGGTGCAGCAAATGCCCTGCATCTTGTGGCAAGTGACAGTATGGTGCAGCAGCCCAAACTACAGTGGCATGGGGAACTAAAGCACAGCAGGCCATGGCAACCCAACCATGTAGAAAGGAGCAGGGTATAGAAGCCCTGTCTCTGGTGACAAGGGATAGAGGACAGCATGATGCAGAGTCTCGACTGTGGTGCAGAACACATGGGCATCAAGGTACAGCAGCCCTGACTTTGAGATGGGTATTGCAGCAGCCCTGCCCATTTGGGGCAATAGAAGTTGGTAGCAGGTTGTAGCAAAACCCCACCACTGGTGGCTAGGGCAACATGGTACAGCAGCCCCAGCTGTGGAGGCAGGGGACCTGGCACACTAGGGACTGCTGAGCACAGCAGCCCTGACTGTGCAGACAGGAACAGGGGTCAACAGGTGCAGCTTCTAACTGTGAGGGTGAGGAGAGAGGCAGCAGGGTGCGTCATTCCCAACTGTTTGGGCAGGGGTGGCAGGGTGCAGCAGCCCTGATTCTTTAGGCAGAGGATGGAGGCAGCAGGGTGCACAATCCCTGACTGTGTAGGGAGAAGACAGTGGGCAGGATGCAGCAGTCTTGCATGTCAAGCAGAAAGCAGAAGGCAGGGGCTTGTGGGGCAGGGACAGGTGGCAGTGACTGCAGCTGCCTCAACTGTGGGCAGAGACACGGTGCATCAAGATGCCACATAGTGTTTCTAGTTGTACACGCACATGATATATTTTCACACAGAAATCACAAAGAACTGAAATTTGTGAGTTCAGACAGGTGCCTGTCACTACTCTGCTACAGTATTTCAAGCACATGTACTGTTTGTCAATCTGACATAAAAAATGTTCTTACATGAATGTATTTATAGTACATCATAGACAAACTGTTTCTGTGAATGAACAACATTTAGATTTATTTTATATTCATTAAACAGCCCTGTGCTATATAGTTAGAAAAAAATCAGATTTTGATTAGAAAGAACTGAAAGCTTTGATACAGACAAGCTGATTTCTCACAGAGAAAGATTTCCACTACTTCAATTCAGCATTGAAATTAAAATGATCAGCTTCTTTATCAGATGATAATGATATGTTTTAAGTTGATGTATCTAAACACAAACCAGAGACTGGGTTTGTAAGAAACTTAGAGCTCAACAAACCATTAACTCTACAGAGTGCTGCTCTGATTGGAATCTGAAACAGCAAGCTACTCCAAAATGATGTCATCACACTCTAAGTTTGACTGAGAGGAAAAAAATAACTTCACTATTTTCAGCCACTGTAGAGCACGTTAACAAATGCTGATTTAAAGAAAACCACAAACTCAAACAGCATGACATTTTCAGAAACACTAATCATGACACAGGGACTTGAATTTCAGCTTTTCAAGCTTTCATAAAAAATATGCAAAACCGTTGCACATGATCTTTAAATATTCGATGCCAAATATCATTACTTCATTTGCTGAGTACTCATTCTATAGATCAGCTTTTGTTTGCTTCTACAGCTGCCAGAAACTTTGCAATTCTTTCTATTTCAGTTAATGTGCTTGGATATAATAAAATGAATACAGGATCATAATTTGCCTGAGCATATTTTCCAGGAATTCCAGAAGATATTCTTTTCTTGGTTTAGAATACAGAGAACAGATAGTAATATAGAAATAGTCTCAAGAAATCCTTTATTACAAGGACAAAATGTTCTGATTTACCTTGTATCTTATTAAAATATGTACATTTAGCGTGACCAGTCCCATTCTAGCCCAGGCAATACATTTTCTTTGATCTGAGATTGTCCCAGTCATTAGATATTCTTGATGTTAAGATCAATTTATTATCTTTAAACCATGTACCATTTTTCAGTTTCTGATTTGTAACATGTCCTCCTCTTTTGCTTTATTTTTAGTTTCTTCTCTAACTATTTTACCAAATTTCTCTGATATCACTATATTTTGTTGTAATCTTCCCAAAGGTGCAACATTTTATTCCTGTTAAAGGGTATTTCAATGTTTTTTCACCATATGGACTTTATGCCCTGTTTCTCCCAAATCAGTTTTTCTTCCCAACATGCCTTTGGCAAGTTATTATATTTGTTATTTATGATTCTCAGACAATAATTTACCATTTTTGAAACTTTAAGGATTGTGGTTTCACCCTTCCCAATTCAGCCCTAACCATTATATTAGTTGTTGAAGTTGGTATACTTAGAAGTGCCTTATAATAATACATGATTATCTTTTCCACTTGACTAGCTCTATATGTCCCCAGACCTCAGCCCCATACAGTAATATTTGTAATATTTTAGCTTCTCCGCTTTTATGGCTGGTATTATCACCATATTGATAAGTTAAATCTCAGCAAAGCGTTTGCTACAAGCTTTGCTTTAACTTGTTGCTCATCCATGTGCATAACACAATTTGTTGTTTCAGAATGTTTTACACCAAATAAACATAACTTTTCACTCTTTCAATTTGTTATTTCCCAGGTATATTTTCCATATGTTTTTATTATTATTTTGTTTCCGGTAACTATCATAGATTTTTTTTTGGTTTATTTTCAGCTCTAGGTCTTGACATTTCTTATGAAATTTGTTTAATTTGTTCTGTAAGTCTACAGATGTTAAGGCAAATAAAACTATGTCATCTGCATAGGCCAACACATCAATAGGCTTATTAGTTATATTTGATGAGTCAAATACATAATTTCCTTCAAATTCCAACAGTGTATTTCTATAGAAGATGAAAAGAGACAGTACCAAAAGGGTAACCTTGTTTAACTCCCTGTTTGATTTAAATGGGGTAGTTAGATGTCCTAGATTGTAATATACACTTGCTGAGGTATTGGTGTATAATAGAATTATTGGTATTAAAAGGGCCTTATTGATCCCATTCAAAATTGAGATTTTCCATAATATATTCTGATTTTTGGAGTCAAAGGTGGCCTAAAGTACACAAATAGATGTAACTTCATTTTCCTAATTTTCACACATTTCTCTATTATGTGGGTGAAACAATATAAATTGTCCAGTGTTGAGTGACCCTTTCTGAAACCTGCTTGATGACTTGAAATTAGAGCCTTGTCTTCTGTCCAGGTTGTTAACTTGTTCAGTGCAATTTTGCAAATATTTTGCACTTATATCTAAGAGGCTTATAGGTCTGAAGTTGGATGGGAATAAACTGATCCTTTTTGTGTATTGGAATGATAATATTTTTGCCAGGATGCAGGACATTTTTCTGCTGCTGACAAATATTTAAAAAAGATTTAATAAAGGAATCAAAAATCTCTGTATTGTTTATACACTTTGGTATATAATCAGGGCCAGGGGCTTGGTTATTTTTGGGCATTGATTGATATTGCTACTTCTCCTTCAGTTATTTGTAATGGGGAGTAAGCCGTGTCATTCATTATTTTCAAAGTAGCATCTTCTAGTAAAATTGTTCTGGTTTATTGAATATTGCCGAGAAATGTTCAATCCAGGCCTCCTTAGGAACATGTACAGTGAGCAAAGGTTGGAAACAATTTACTCCTTTGGCTACCAAAAGTCAGAAAGTTTTTGAATCATTGTTTTGAATAGTATGTAGCATTATATTCAAATTATTATATAAATATTCTTTTTTTCCTGCAGAAATTTACTATAATATTTCCTAGCTTTATTCAGTTTAGAAACATTTTCTCTGGATGGATTTCTTTTGACCACCTAATTACATTCTGTAATTCCTTTTGGCCAGACCACATTCTGTAACATACCAAGTATTACTTTTGTTTTTAGCGGAGTTCACACAATCAGTGTATATCAATTTTTTATCTGACTGTTCAATAGATCAATGTTGTTAATAAAGTCTATAACCAATATTTGGTAAGGACCCTCTTGTTCCCTTAATAAGACTTCCCAGGTGTTTATGCACTTTGCAAGTAAAGGGTATTGATCTTTCCTCTGTTTAACTTTTGTTTGCCTGTTACTATTAATGTAGCTAAGGTGTACTCTCATCATTTACATCATTGCCCACCATCCCCAGATCTATCTGTAACTGTAATGGGGCATGATTATGCTGCAGGTTGCATTTGGAGCATTAAACTTTTAAATTTATTTAAATTGATCAAATGACATATCACAGAATCTATTACACTCTGTCCTCTAGAAGAGAAATATATTGCAGTACCCTCTAAATCTCAATTTAATCTTCCATTTAGTATAATTAAAGCATTTTCTTTCAACAGTTTCTGTAATTCTTTTCCTTGAATGTTAGTCTGTTTGTCTTGACACTTTCTTTTCCTAATATTACCCATCTCCAGCTGTTTGTACAGCCTATCCATACTGTTGGTATTAGCTATCCTGGCACTGAAGTCTCCCTTAATAATTAGTATAACATTTGGGTATTTTTCAAAAGAACTGTCTATCTGGAAGGATAGATCTTGCCAAATGCATTTATTCAAATTCTTTTTAATAGCAGGTATATACACATTAATGACAACAAAGTCAATTTTATTTATTTATTTAAAAGTTTTACCAGGAAAGACATACTGAGCAGACTACCACTCGATTCCAGATGTGTCCTGGGGAGGAGGGAAACAGGATATAACATACTAGTAACAATAAATTGTAGAACAGTGAAAATTTCATAGGTAACATACAATATGTACAAGGTTTCATTATTACAGTGAAATACAATAATCTAAGAAATTTGTACGTACAGAAGGCAAGAAACAGAGTGAACGGCATAATAGTAGGCAGAAATAAGAATAAGAGATCATCAAAATTTGATAGTTAAGCATTTGGGTGGGTAACATAGATTATATTGGGTGGTTGGTCCTTACATTGTGCACACCAGCTTGACATGGCCCATGCTAGTGTATGTCAAGTTGACATATGCAGCTGTGAGGACTAGACCTTTTAGAAGGAGATTTGTATCCAAGGGAGAAGGATGTCAGCTGGCAGGAGTTCCATAGTTTTGGTAGATGGACACTAAAAGCTGACTGTCCAGCAGAGGTGGCCATGTGTGGGATTTGCAGTAGGTGGGAGTCAAATTCCTGAGTGAGTAGCTGTTGGTTTTGGGCTGTTGGGGTGAGAGGCTAGTAGGAGGGCAGTAACTGTGTCCAGAATTTGGCTGTGAGTCTATTGCAGTGGTAGCGGCATCTATTTGTGAGGGAGGGTAGGTTTAGGCAACTGTATAGGTCACAGTGGTGAGTGGAGGGGACAAACCAGTGCAAAGCGGCAGAAGGAGTTGAAGAGAGGATCAGTCTAGCCAGAGTGGATTTAGAGGCAGAACTATAGACTATGTCCCCATAGTCAAAAATAAGGAGGATCATTTTCTGTAGAATGGCTTTGTGGGCAGGCAGAGGGATGCAGCTGTGAGTTCGTATAGTGCCCCCAGCCTAGGACAGTTTTTGTGTGTAGCATCGGCGTGCATGGAAAAGTCAAGGTGTTGGTCCAGCCAGACCCCTAGGCATCTGAAGGAGGTACAGACTTCTAGAGGATCCCATGAGTGTTTTAAGAATGGGGAAAGCGGGGAGGTGGGAGAGTCTTTGTCGTGTGCCAAAAGTCACGCGATCGTTTTTGGCATTTAGGATAAGTTGGTTTTGATGAAACCAGTGCTGTACTTCAGTGAAGTCTTGCTGGATCTTAGAAGCAACATCCCAAGGGGAAAGATCTGATGTGTACAGGACTGTTCGTCTGCGTACATATGAATGTCAGCATGCCGGCAGATTGAAGGGAGGTCATTGAGAAAAATGGAGAATAAGATAGGACCAAGGACAGAGCCTTGGGGACACCGATGGAGACTGGGAGGAGGTTTGAGGTGGAGGCACCAATTTTACTGATTGGGACCGGCCACACAGGTATGAGTTGAACCAGTGCATGGCTGCACTGGAAAGGCCTGCCTTAGAGTTTAGACAGAAGGAGGTATCACGGACTGTGTCAAATGCCTTTGCTAGGTCGATGAAAATGGCAGATGTGATGTGCCTTTTATCCATGACTGTGAGGATGGAATCTGTGAGTCAGGAGGGACGTGACAGTGGAGTGGGATTTTCTAAACCAGACTGGTAAGGGGTGAAGAAGGAGGAGGAGACAAGGAAGGTAGAGAGTTGCAAGAGGACAAGATATTCCTGGATTTTGGCTAGGGTGGGTAGAAGAGAGATTGGGTGGTAGTTACTTGGGGAGGATAGGTCACCACTTTTCAGGAGGGATAACTGTGGCGTGCTTCCATTTTAAAGGTATAGAGGCAGTGGTGAAGGAGAGGTTGAAAAGGGATGCTAGGGGCATGGCAATGGCTGGTGCAGAAAGGTAGAGCATTTTGGCAGCCATGCCTGTGGTGCATCTACCTTTGGAGGGATTTAGGGAAGTCAGGGCTTTGAGTACTTCTGGTGGGGTAACCAGAGAAGGAGAAACCGGGAGAGGGTGAGGGTGTTATGTTTTGTATGGCAGGTGGAGGATTGGAATTGTGAGGGGACCCACGGCTGAAAACACGAGTTGAAAGCCATGGCAACTGCTAGTGGTTCGGTTAAGATGGAGCCTCCACATCTAGGGCTGGAGTGGGTGGCTGGGTGGGGGAAAGTGATTTTATAGACCTCCAGAACTTGGCTGGATGATTTAGATTGTTTTGGAGGGATGAGGTGAAGTAATGAGCTTTAGCCTGGCGGATATGCCTGGTGCAGGCATTTCTAAGCATTCGATGCGTAGGTGATTGACATGTCTCCCGATGTCTTATATGCTTTCCATGCCTGGTCTCTGACACAGAGGTGTTCCATAAGGTTAGCAGTGATACACGGCAGGTGAGCTCCTTTTAGTCTAACCTTTCTTGGTGGGGCATAATTATCCCAGGCGGCAAAATTTAGTCCTAAAGAAGTCAAAAGCGAGATCCATGGAAGGGGCCTTGGATATGTAAGACCAATCCAAGTTAGTTAGGTCTTGTAGGAGATAACGAGGTTGAGAGATTTATAAGATCTAATAAGGAGGGTTTTGGAGGGTGTGACTTGGCTTTGAATACTTTACATATTATATATATCATATGGTGGTCGCTCAGTGAGTCTGGAAGAGGCCTGAGGTTATAATCCTGTGAGGGTGAGAGGTGAAGGCCAGATCGAGCAGGGAGTGATTTTGCATTTTGAGGTTTAGTCACGTGGGCTTGGTGATGAGTTGGGTCAGATTTAAGCTAGCTACATGGTTCTGGAGTTTGGTGCTAGCACTAGTGAGCCAGTTTAAATTGAAATCACCTAGGATGTGGAGCTCTCCACCTGAGGTGATTATTTTTAGGGTGTCCAGGTGAGTAGCTACGAGATTTAAGAGGAGTCCGGGGAGCAATAGGACCCAGCTATAAGATTGGGACTGAATGGGGTATTGAGATTTTGATCAGTGAGAGTCAATGTTGTCCGGGGAGGTAGGTAGCGGGACAGGTGAGAATAGTACTTGGAAGATACATAAATGGCTGTGCCACCACCTCTCTTAGTGCCAGAGCAGTCCTGCCGATAGATGGAGTATCAGGGAGAGCTACATCAGCATCCGAGTTGTGAGGTTTCAGCCAGGTCTCGGTGAAAATTAGGGCGTCAGGGCATAGTGATTGGACTAGGGTTTGTAGTGGGGCATTTTTGTAGGAGACTGCGAGATGTTTAGATGGGTAATTGTTAGGTCTTTGGGTAAAATTACCAGTGGAGGTGGGTGTTTGGTAGGTGCTGGTGGCAGGTCCGGGATTCAACTAATGTCCCCAGTGAGTAGGAGTAGTAGGGTTAGTACCAGTTTTAGGTTAGATAGTGTTTTTATAGACTTGCGGTGGAGTGGGTGTGTTAGGGGATGCCGAGGAAAAAGCCCAATGAGTGTAGTTTTAAAATGGCCAGCCCAGAGCAGAAGGATGGGGGATGATGGATGGGCCAGGAATCCAGGAACAGCGTGTCCCCAGGAGGATTGGCCATTTATGATGGTGGAGCTGTGACTAGGGTAGCAGTATAGAGGTGAGAGGTTTGGGGGCCAGGCAGTGGATTTGGGTTAAGCATGGGTGGTAGGGATGCAAGAGTAGCAAAGTGCAATCCCTAGCATTGGTTTAAAGTCTATGAGCGGCATGATGTAGCAAGAGGGGATTAAGTGCAGCCAGAAACAGAGGAATTGCTGTAGCAACGCTGGTGGAAGCTCTGATAAGCTGGTGAAAAGTAGACTGATAGGTTAAAATCAGTCACATACTCAATACTATAAAATGGACTGCTCTCAAGAGGTGGTGGTGGCGGAGGGCAGCTGGCGCCAAAGTGTCAGTGGGAGCAACACAGTCTTCTGGTAGCGAGCAGCGTGGCTTCTTGACAAAGGGATGTACCTGGGCACGGTTCGTTTGCGGTTCCTTGGGGAGGGCTCCATGCACCCTCAAGACCACCAGCGATGATTTTCTCCATGGGGCTGCTGAGAGGGAAGACAAAGAACAGGTATTTATAGGGAGCAAGCGTGTCGTATGGAAGGTGTGCAGACAGAACCGTACAGAAAATTAACACAGGATGAGTTTCTTTAGCTAAAATGGAAAGCGCCAGTCTCGTGGAGGAATTTGGTAACGTAGTAGCGAGTCCTTGCTGCTTGCCACTAGCACTTTGGCTTAGAATATTAGAACTTGATTAGCCCTTCTTGTTTTATTTTTTGTTTTATTACAGACTTTGGTGCAGAGTGTTCCCCTGCAGCGCATCCATGGCACTTTGGAAAGGTAGAAACTATGAAAATAAAATGGGAAAGCCTTGAAATGACATAAGTAGTAATTAAGTTTTTTTTTTTTTGCTGTGCACCGCGGCAGAGAGTAAGGAGCAGGAAGCAGGTAACCAGGTAAGGGACTCGGGAAATATTATTCAAGATGTTGATTCCACTTAAGTAATAGTGCGATCCAATTAGTTTTAATATTAATTTTATTTATCATTTTGATATTTATGCCAATTTATATATACATAGCTAATCCCCTGATGGTCTGCCTAATTTATGGATTTTACTTGCTGGAGAAAACACAGCGTGATAGCCATTTATGTCAATACTTTCGTGTCCAGATTTCTTGGAACATTATTATATCAGATTTATTTACATGCTTTCCATTCCATATCTGGAACCTTATTGTATAAACCTAGAATATTCGATATCAAACAATCTGGATTCCATCCTCCTGGATTATAGATGGAGTACTTTCTGAGTTGTTGTTATTATTTCTTTTCAGTCGGTTTGAGCTCTTATCCATATTATTTCCCTACATTTCTCTCCAGTCTACAATTAACATTCTAATTTTTGGGACTTCGGTGGCGTCATGCATTGAGTAGCAGCCTAGGTCGTGAGGCTCCCTTGAAATAGATAAACTGCATCAAATTTACTAGCTAAAGCAAAATAAGAGTACCTCAGCAGGAAGTAGCAGAATGCCCAGAAAGAGAGGAGATGCAGTTCAGTAGATCCCAAAATGCCTGGATGGGGAGAGATCCCAGGAAGAAGATTCAGAGAGTGGGGACTCGTGGGCGTCCTCAGCCTCCTGCCATAGCAATACACAGGCCGACCGGGTCCCGCTCTCCATCCTGCAGAGGCAAATGACTCAAATGCTGGTGGAGATCGTGACTTTAGAAAAGAGATGCGGTGGCGGTCACTGCCCTTCCGGACTGGACGTGGGCAAACTTGAGAAAAGGCAAGATGACTGCGAGGAGCAATTGACTACCACAGACAAAAGAGTTGAGGAGACCGAGCGCATCATTGTTCAACTATACACACAGCTGAGAGGCCTACAAGATTGTGCGGAGGACGCAGAGAGCAGGAGCCGCGGAATAATATTCGACTCTCTCGGTCTCCCAGAAGGAAATGGAGGGCACTGAAATCATCCCTACCCAGAAACTGCTGAGGGAAACACTAAAGCTACCTGACGAGATAACACTGGAGATGGAAAGAGTGCATCACACTCTTGGTCCTAAGCCAGCAGCAGGCACACGCCCTCGCACACTACTAATAAAATTCCTCAGGCATCAAGAAAAGAGCGGTGCTTCACACTGCTTGGAGACAGGGAATGGTCTTCTACAGGTCACACAGGTTATTTCTGGAAAATGATTTTGCCCAGTAATGGCATTAGAAGGGCCTATATTCGGTCATGAGGGCTCTTAAAGCGGCAGGGGTGCGATTTAAGACTCTGTACCCTTCAGAATAGTGATCCACTTTAAAGAGGGGCCCCACACGTTCGACAATGCAGCTGCAGCAATCACTGAACTCAAGACAAGGAAAATGGAGATTCCTCAGCAGCAACCGGGAGCTGAAATTACATTGCCTCTAAATTAGCCCAGAAAGTATGGAATGCTAGCCACGAGGATTCCAGGCGCCACCAAGGCGTGGAAGCTATACAGTCAATTGTCAATACCCTGAAGTCCAGAGCCAGTGGTTCGCCAGAGGCGGAGGAGACCATGCCAGACCCCAAGACCTGAACTGTTCGCAAGTATTAATGTGGACTCGGTCTGCTAGTCAGACCCGACTGAAATAATGCTTTAGTAGTTAAGTCCAGCTAGAGTTAAAGTTAAACTAAAGCAACTGTTATGATCTGTGGAGGGTAGGGAATGGCGGAGGGCCGGGTATGGGGGATGATGCAAGTGCATGGAGGCCGACTTGAGCAGATTAACCCAGTGTCCACATTGAAGGTTCACTGGTTGGGATCTGTGGAGGAGTGGACCAGGAGGTGTAGAGATCACCCGAGCTGAGGGTGGAGTGTACTGACCAAATGGCTGCCTGGGTTCCGGGGATTCCGGCGTGGCGAGGTTTCATTCGCTGTGCCAGCTACTGTGCAGCACCTCTGGACAGCCTTGTGTTGTAGTGAAGATTGCTGATGTGGGGCGGTAATCCGGCTGGGCCTATACACACCGCGAGGCGAGATACAGCCAGGGGCTCTCTGTGTGGGGGGTGTGGGGGACCAGCTTGACGAGGGGAGGAGGAGAGGTTTTCTGTGGGTCTCCTCCAGGATTTTCTGGACAGGGCATGGGACACTGTTAACCCCGAGCTTAGTCGGGGATACAAACCAATTCGAGCTAGTGGCAGTGCAGCACCAGGAGGCCTTAAGGCTGAACGCCGATTGCACTTCCAGATAGTGGCGTAGCGCTGAGGCCCAGGCCGTTTTGAGCAGGCCGACTGGTAAACAGCCTCTGCACCTCTTAACATCAGCATGGGGAACCTGGTTGAGGCAGGCTACTTCACAATTGTCTAGAGGCGCTGAAGGGAGGTGGGGAATGGGGGTGGGGAGCTTCCACTCAAGACCGGGGACTGGCATGGCGGGGAGGCGCGGACCAGATAGACAGTAGGATTGGTTGGGGGGCATGGGAACTTTGAAAACAGAGCTGGTGACTCACTCACCTTCCCCTGCCCCTCGTGGACTCTTTGTCTGCTCTGACCTCCAGAACCCTGATGAGATGGAATCACGAGTCTCCTCAGTACCTGCAGTAGTGGGGGCCTCACATACACAGTTAAGGGACTGGGGGAGGACTCGGGGAGACGGGGAATATGAGGCCTTGCATGTAAGCATACATCGGACAGCCTAGAATAAGTAACTAGATTTGCAGGGAGGGGAGTGGGGGAGAGAAGCTAACACAGTGGGAAAATGGAGGATATAATGGAAATGGAAATGGAGCTTATGAGGTTGGGGAATACAAACGTAAGAATGCTGATAAGAAGGTTATCATAGAAGATTGTAATGGACAGTCTGGGATAAGAAGATACACAGGACTACTAGGGCAAAAGGGGGTGGGGAGGCAGGGTAGGGGATACCCACGGATTAAGGCTGGACCAACCTAAACAAATCACACCAGCCGGGTCTCTGTGGGGTATGGGTAAGTGGACTCAATTCCATGACCCTGGATGGGTGGGAGGCCCTCTGCCCACCGAGAGTGAGGCGGTGGGTCTCCCAAGGGCCTCAAGCCCATGGCTGGGGCCCTGGGTCACCACGGCAAAATAGGCAGATAGTCAATCGGAATGCAGTACGATATTCCCGGACACCAGGGCCAGCAGCCCCTGCTGAGAGCTACAGTACAGATATTGGGTCATGCACCTGCAGGCCCTTGAGGATGGCGAGAGGCAGGCATATCCTCATGGGGCGGTGTTCTCTTCAGCCCAAAGGGACCCAGTGGCAAGATGGATGAAGCGGGTCACAAGCAGGGATACACCCATCTGGGCAGAAGAAGGACAAGCATTCCATTTATTCAGCTAAACTCCTCTATAGCACTACGGTCTCAGGGGAGCCTATGACCCTGCCATGATTGTCACCTACTCCAGCTACCTTTTCCCCATAGGTACTCTGGTACCTAAGGCCCAGAATAAATAAGGGCGCTTAGGTGAGGGTTACACCCCACCTTCAGATCAGGGCTTTACCCAGATCAGTGGAAGTGCTAGTTGAAGTTTAATTGACTATGTTGGTCACTAGGTGGTATATTACCCTTTGTTAATTGTTGGTCTATGTTTGTCATTTTGCTGGTGTTGTTTTGTATGTCAAAAGTCATCGAGTTTACACAATATAAAATACGGTCACAAGCCTTGTATGGTTTCAGGGGATGCCCTGTAGGGATCAGGAAGCCAGGCATTAAACACTACAATGATTCTACACAATGCATGCCCCGGGTTGAAGTTATTGTCCCTTAATATCAAGGGTCTTGCCTCGCCCATTAAAAGATCTAGGGCATTAGCTTACATCAGAAGGTCAAAATCGGACATAGTTTTCCTCCAAGAAACGCATATGAATCCTCCTGAACATAATAAATTGGCTAAATTAAGTAGGGCAGGTGTTCCATTCTTCTTGTAAAGATGGCAGGCGAAGAGGGGTAGCTGTTATTATATCTTCACACCTCCATTTCAAATGGAGGCCACCTGGTCCGACCAGAAGGCCGACTGATAATTGCCAAGGAAAATTAATGATACATTACAGTCCCAAAACTGAGGCCTTTACTGGACAAGATAGTTCAGAAGACTAGGGCATTCTCTTGATGGCAGGTGACTTCAACCTAACTATGGACCCCGGGTTGACTCCACCAGTAGGAGACCCCAGAAACAACGGCCACCAAAAGTTTTTCAGCAAATTTGTATCGGAGATGGGCTGGTGTGATGTATGGCGGAATTGCACCCAAATACAAAACTACTCCTATTATTCCTCGGCACCTCATACCTACTCCTGAATAGATCATGCATACACCCAAATAGAAAATCTAGGCACCACACAGGATTCCCAATTGGGAGATATAGCTACCTCGGACCATGCACCCTTGACAACTCACTGGGATCTGGGCCTACAGCCGAAAAACATGCAGTGGTGACTAAATCCATTCCACCTGCGGTCAAAAAGTTTGAGAATTCCTCTCAGAAAGAATTACAGAAATCATAACAGATAATCCTCCTCACGACTCTACACCACCGGTACACTGGGACACAATCAAAGCAGTCCTTAGAGGACATATAATTAAATATACAACGGAATTAGGGCAGCACAAGGAATATAGGGCCAAACTAGAGGACACCCTCCATTTCTTCAAATGGTGCATCAACAGAGGATGAGTCAATCCTACCCCAGTTACAGAAAATCAAATGGGAGTTGGATGCGTTGGTCCAGCAACAAACCGAAATTGCCTTAACCTTCTTGAGGCAATGATTTTATGAAGTAGGCCCCGAGCTACACGTTTGCTCGCATACCAAGTGCTTAAACAAAGAAAGGTGCAACAATTGCATCCATCAGGCACCCGAGGGGCCAACCGCTCTCCCAATTACACGACATAGTGGATGCCTTTACAGCATTGTACAAAACCCTCTACACTCGGAGACTATGCCATCTGCAAATCAGATGAGGGAATACTTGGACCCAATCCCACTCCCATCACTCACGGAGGCACATAGGGAAGCCCTGATGGAACCCATTATGGCACCGGAGGTAGCTCAGGCCATAACCAAGGTCAATCACTGAAGGCCCCTGGGCCAGACAGTTATGGCTCGAGTTCTACAAGACCGCTAAAACCCAGACTGCATCTTTACTCCTCGGGTCATCAACTCTGTTCTGGAGGAACCCCCACCCCAATCTTGGTCCTACGCCACAATCTCAGTGATACCCAAACCAGGTAAGAACCCCAAAATTGTGCCTCCTATAGACCCATATCTGTACTTAACCAAGATTACAAAATATTTATGAGCATACTGGCGCACCGCCTAGACCAGGTACTTCCCATCTAATACACAAAGACCAAATGGGGTTCTTAGATCCTGCACCACCACGGATAGTATCAAACGATCCTTATATATAGTGCACCAGATGCAAGAGACTAGTGAACCAACAGTATTAATAAGCCTTGATGCAGAAAAGGCCTTTGACAGGGTTGCCTGGCCCTTCCTATACCTAACTTGAAACAAATTTGGATTCCCCTTCCTTGTTCAAACCCTTCAGAACATATACTCAACCCCCAGGCTTGTGTGAAAGTGAATGGGCATCATTCTAGCTATTTTCAACTTCAAAGCGGTACCCGTCAAGGGTGTCTTCTATCACCCTGCTGTTAGCCATAGTCATCGAACCCTTGGCAGCAAATCAGGGAATCCCAATGAATTCAGGGGACCAGGATGGCGATACTGAACATCGCATTGCCTTATATACGGACGACATACTCCCTGTATCTCCAGAACCCCGACCAATCGATCCCTGTGAGACAGGTCCTGGACTCCTACGACTTGGTATCAGGTTACAAACTTAATTTTACTAAGACGGAAATCCTCACCTTTTATTACGCCCACGCAGAATATCCGAGATGCCTTGCTGGGCAGATGGGACTTGCAGAAGCTGAAATACCTTGGCATATACATACCAAAGGACTCCACAAAATACTATAAACAAAACTATGAACCATTCATTACACAACTAAAACAGGACTTACAGGCCTGGGCAACCCTGCCTCTTAGCCTATCCAGGAGAGTAGACCTAATCAGAATGATAACCCTACCAGAGCCTTATATCTATTTCAAAATATTCCTCTATACATACCATTAAAACTTTCCATGAAATAAATCACCTAATAAGGAATTTTATATGGGCTCACCAAAACCCCAGGTCCGCCTAAAGATACTCTCCCTCCCACATCAATACGAGGCATAGCACTCCTGACCTAAAGCTTTACCAACAGGCGACTATCCTCACACATATAATGACCCGACAGACCAGAACCTCCACCCACACTGGCTAGAAATAGAAAAACCCTGTTACATGATCAGGCCTTCTTAAGGACCCTATACCGGCAAGAACTGGGAGAAAGAGCCCAACAGTTCCCCAATCCCTGGTTAGCAGTGCAATTTAAAACTGGTTTTGCTTAAAAATCCAACGACTACTGCCTTATCAAGCACTCATCTGCCCGATCTCAAACCTAACCGACTTCCCTCCTAACAATATAGACAATGGTTTCCTTACATGGGTGAGGCATGGGTTAAAATATTGCTGCAAATAGTGACACAAGGCAATATCTGGACCTACGCAGAGATTCAAAGAAAATTTCACCTTCCACACAAAGATTTTTACAGCTACCTTAACTACGCCACTATATGGAAGGTCTCCCACGAACACTGTGGAACCGGAGGGATACCCGCATTGATTCAATGTCAAATACAACTAAACAGTACAGGGAGGCAAGACCACTTGATTTCACTGTACTATCAAACCCTAATTCACAAAGAGAAGCCCTCACTGAGGACATCTGTACACAATGGTCACAGGAAACAGGACATCAGCTCTCTTTGGAGGAATGGAGACAGGCATGCAGCCTCTCAGCCCGGGTTACTAGCTCTCATCAGTGGCAAGAATTTGCCTGGAAGGTTTTAGTGCGATACTTCTGATCTCCAGTGGTCACAAGACACTACTCCCCAAACAACACAGCAGAGTGCTAGAGGCAATGCGGGAACTGCAGGCTAACCTATCTCATGTTATGTGGATTTGCCCGACCCTCCAAGTGTTCCTCATACAGTTTGAAGCTCAGCTGCAAGAATTTATAGACCCACAACCCAGCTGACCCTGGAGATGTTCCTGTTTCTTTAATTTCCCCAAAACACATAGAGGCCCTAATACCAGATACCTGCTTTCTCTGCTCCTAACCGAGGCAAAGACAGCAATCACTAGACAGTGGTTAACAACAAAACCCCTTCAATTCAAGACTGGTGGGATGTCACGAAACAGATTTATAATATGGAGAAAATAACACATAACCTAAATGAACAGGAAGAGAAATTCAACACCAGATGGACACGCTGGCAAATATACTACATGTTGAAAGACCCTACTTTATACCCTAAGGAACCTCAACTTAGGAACTTGCCAAGAATCACAAATAGAGATGGTGGAGAACTGCATCCCGGGACCCCAGCCTGGCTCCCCTGGTCCCTCGTAGGGTAGCCGCCCACACATAAATTGGCCCGCGGGAATCGGTCCGGGCAAGGAGGGACTCGGGAGGGATGGTTACTTGGAAAAGAGCGAAATGTGAAACCAAATGATTGTTACAGTTAGATTGTAACCTGAAATGGGAGATGATATAAATATAAACAAAAACCATATATTGCTTTCTTCCTTTCTGGGGTGGGAAGACCACTGGGACAACCCAGGAGTCATGACACCTGAGAAGAACAGTCCTGCACAAAACCGGCTCTGGCTCCATGGGGCCAGTACCCACTATTGAGTATCACCGACAGAAGGGTCAGTTAGAGAGATGCTTATGGCACCTCAAGCCCTAAATGAGAGCCTAAATGTTAATTTCTTAGACCCAGTGGCTGAAGGCGTGAACCAATTGTATTGTATTGCACTAGACAGAGAACTGCAAAATTGAATGATACACCCGCTGTGAATGAATTTCATAGTGCTATTATAATTGACTGTACAATATGGAATCTATGAATGTTTTTATAAGTATGTGAACATTGGTGACTTACATGTATATAAGTTGAAAACTTAATAAAAGAAGAATTATAAAAAAATTCTAATTTGATCAAATGTATGTGTGTTCTCCAATAAAGTTTGATAGTACTCTTTTGTTGCATAACTAATGTCAATCCTATTGCCCTCTTCAAAAGAAAGTGATCTTTCTATTTTAAGAAACCAATTTCATGAGATTTTTTCCCTGTAATACTTGAAAAAGTACAGACAGTAGGTTCATCAAGCTGGTTTCATTTTCTGTCTGTAATCTATCTAGACCAAAGATTACTAGATTGAATTCCTGCCAGAGATCCGGATTAGACCCTGCTGTAAGTTTCCATCTTAATTTCACTAAGATCTCATAATTTCTGACCAACTAATAAAAGGGCCAAGTTCTCCATTTGGAATGGTCTTATGATAAACTGTTTTCAAGAAACCGGGCTTTTACTTCTAGACCTAACTGGATTAATTTCTGTTGCGTAAACCATATATTTTTAGCAAAATCCATATTCTTTACCAAGACGTAACTGATTTCTGATCTTCACTTGTGTCCCTACATGCCATTAGAACATTTTCTTTTGAGTTCATAATTTCTAATTCCACTGAAATTATTTGTTGAATTACTTTCTCTAACGTGTCTTTTGTTCCATATGATTTATGATATATTTCTTCTAACCTCAGCACTGTTTCCTGCCATGTCAGATTTATTATATAAATATCAACGGACCCATTTCCAGAGTCTTCTTTTTTTTCCTGGGAGACTTTAGGTTCTTCTTGCTTTCTTTCCTTTAGCATCAGTTTTCTGGGGTTCTTTTCTGTCTGCTGAATAACTCATCTACAGCTTGATCTTGTATCTTATTTCTGATAACTGTTTGTGAAAGATGCTGGGCTTTTCCTTTATTAGCGGGTACCTCCTGACCTTCATTTTCTTTGTTAGATTGTTTTGGCTGCCTTTTCTTAGTCTTTATTTTTTGTGTTTTCTTTCCTTTTCCCCTTAATCTTCCTTCCAGGGTATTGGGATGACAATGGCAGAGAGAGATAATATCCTTTTGCCTCTATTTTCTGACTAAGGCTAGTAACTCGTATCTGCAGATTGTTTATCTGAATATAAATTTCCTTTGCAAGATTATCCATTTTATTTCTGATATCATTCAATGCTTCCAGCAATACTATATTAGATATCACTGGGTGTCCAGTGCTTTTATTATACTGCATATTTCGACAACGAATTTGGTCACTGTCCTAAAAATCAGCTTCAAGCTCTGTTTGTTCAATCTCTGTGTCTAATCTTTGGAAAACAGTGTTTGGGGATCCTGCCAACACAGAGTCATCCTGTACTTCTCTTTTTATTTAATCTTTACTTGAATAGATGGCAATTCTAGTGAGCTAAATAGCTCTAGTCTGGTCTCATTTTCTTTATTAGGTGTTTGCTGAAGATTTCTAGTCTCTTTACCTAAGTTATCTAAATGATCAATAACTACATTCTGTGTGTTTCCTGTTTGTCCTCATTTAACCCTATAGCTGCCTGGTTTGAATAAAAAAAACAGTGATGTTCCTTTGCTTTTGTAGTTGCTGAGGCTTTAAATAATCTTTTGTGTTTTCTTTATTTCAGTCTTTTAGTCATTTTCCCTTCTTTAATTCCTTTTCCTCATCTGCCACATTATGAACCAGAGATACAGCCTCTGTAACTATATCTGTGTATTTACTAAAAAGTGTTTTCAAAAACTTCTGTGTCTTCTTTATTAAAATCCCCATGTTTCCTGCATTATATGTGACATGCAAGGTTTCCCAAAGTTTTTACCCTCTCTTTCTGTTCAATCTTACAAGTTCTTTTTGTCAGGAAGACTCCTTATTTCATCCTCCTATTGAATATTAACTTTAATTTTATCAGCATAAGTCTGAACTACAACATCCTTCTCCTCCCTTCTTCGAGGGACATAGATGGCCGTAGGAGTAAATGTAATGATTTCTGTTTCTCCTATAAAACACAGCCATTACTTTTTTGTTTTACTTTCTGTGTGTTAGCATAACATTTTTCTGTTACCATTTTCCCTTCTTTTATACATATTCTATAGATTCCCCGTTAACTTAGAGTTAGGAAACTATACAAAAACAACAACAATAAAAAAGGAAAATGAAGAAAAAACAACCAAAAAGAAAAACTTAATTGCAAGTTCTTGGTTAGTAAGTCTAATAGTCCAATACTCTGAAAATCAACTAGTCCATTGGTCCTCTACACAGAATCATTGACAAGCAGCTTTGCTTTGTGTTGCGGTGTAGAAAATAAAACTCTTGGGATCTATGAGCCTTCAATAGAATATCAACTTCTGTTTCTTCCAGTTCCACAATTAAAGAAACTTCAGTATAATACTTTCCAGTTCCCTCAGTTCCTCCAAAGTGGTGTGTTTGGTCCCAAAATATTTGGAATCAGTTACAAAATAAAGACTAAGGAATGCGATAATGCCCAACTTAAAAAAAATACATATATATATTTACAGGCCACACTCCACTCAACAGGTAGTAATGCAATTCACTGTACATACTTTGTAACTTTAGAATGTAACTTTTAAGATAGACACCATAAAATAGCTTAAAATTAAATATAACATTGAACTTTAAAAGAATCAGAAATAAAAAGAATAAACAATAGAACAACACACTTACATATTCAGCACGAATTAAAAGATTTATCATGAGAACAGATTCTAATGCTTTGTCCAAACCAGGAAATTCTGCCGATCTGCACTGAAACTACTGCTAGTGCCTGTAACACCTGAAGTGCGCTCCTGCTTCAAACTGTGATAGGGCTACGCCCGCATTCAGTAATAAAATATTACTGGTCCAGTGCTAGCATCAAATTAATTCAGCTGCCAAAGACTGTGTTTTTATTGTGACCGCAAGACCTTGAAACTTTAAACTTTCAATGCGGAGCTAACATCTCTCAGCAAAGGACTTGTACTTTAAAACACAATATCACGGCTAGTCTTCGTATGTGCACAACTACCTGGCTAGTGCAATAATAATAATTTAAAGTTGGTTAGCTTCATACTCGGAGCAGAGCTCAGACTTCAGCAGCCTTCTAATAGCCAGCCCATGAGTGAACTGAAGCTGCTGTAAATGCTCAATCCAAGTTTAGCTGTACTCACATAGTAATCAAAAACCTGGTTAATTAATAAAGTCGTGCAACACAGCAAGTAAACAACCAGGTGTTAACTGACTGAAAGGCACGTTAAATGGTTTGGCCCTTAATTACTATGTCAGTTAGGGCAATTAATCAATTAACCCAGTAAACCAGCTAAACAGAACAAGCAGAATCTCCTGAGGCTGGATTAACCTACTGTAAGTAATTTTCATAAATATCAGTAAAATGCCAATGAGATCACATAGATCGCTATGGTCACTTCAAAGTTATGTTGTAATGATTTGCAGCCTATTTCTAGTTTATTAACACCGCAGTTTCAATCTTTCATAGAGTTCGTCAAAGGCCAAAAGTTTCAAAGAATAAATGTTATAAATAAAATCTCAGCTGGCCTGGTGGTGCTGAGGGATGAGGGCTGAGGCACTGGATGCCTTACCTCATAGTGCGCTGGTGACCCAATTTCAGAAACAAGCCTGGGCGTCAGAAGTTGGCACAGGGGAGGGTGGAGCTGGATGGAGCTGCCGACAGGCAAGCTCCTCCTCTGGGGAGGGTAGGGCTTCCTCCAGCTGATGGTTGCCAGCTGGTGGAGGTTGAGGGACAGCATGGGCCAGGAGGAGGCAGGCAGTAGGCCTTGGGTGGGAGGAAAGGGCCATTACCAGATAAACTGGTCCCCATTCACCACGCTCCTGATATAGATACTGCCCTTGCCTTCTTTTCCCAAATCTTTAACAAAGCCTCGACCTCTTGCACCCTCACGGCTGCCTGAACCAAAAACATAACGTGCCCTGGATTACTCCTGCCCTATTACAATTGCTCAGGCTTAGGGATAACCTATGGCACCTTGCCACAGAAACAGGCCAGATGGCTGACAGACAGGCCTACAATGCTGCATGGAATAAGTACACTTGGGCCATCCGAAAGCCAAGGCCGACCACTACCAGGCCACTCTCATCTCCTCCTGGGGTGTGCCAGTACTTTCTGGGATAATGTCAAACAATTAAATGGAGACGCACGCTCCTCCCCCATCCCAGATCACCATTGACAGCACAACCTACAGGACCCAGCAAACATTGCAAACTACCTTAACAGACCTTTACGGACCTGAGCTCTGTCCTCCCCTAGTACTCTTTGACCCGCCACCTCCCTACCTGCCCCAGTCCTCCAGCGCCTTACTTCTACCTGAGTAGGGTAACTGCCCAGGAAGCCAGACCCCACCTGGTCAGAGCATTAAAAGTAATAGTCCCGTGATGACTCCCTGGACCCCAGCATTCTCCATCTGGTTCTGGATCAGGTTCTGCACCACTTACCAGCCTTCTCAACAAATCCCTCTGTCTGGGGCAATTCCCAACTGGATGGAAAACCACCATTGTTACTCCCATTCACAAAGGTGGTGACAGGTCCTCTGCGGAACTACCATCCTATCTCCATACTCCACCCTCTCCAAAGCCCTAGAAAAGCTGGTTGCCATGCAAATCACTGAATACCTGACCAAACACAACATCCTCTGCCCTGAACAGCACGGTTTCTACGCAGGACACAGCACCGGCACTGCATTAGTTGAATTTTCAACATTCCTACACTCCTCTCTGGACTCTGGCTCCTAGCTGGGGCAGTGTTCGTCGATCTCTCAAGGCATTCGACACTGTCTCCCACCCCTCCTGCTGGTTGCCCTCTGCCACACTGGCTTCTACTGGGCCTCTTGCCTGGTGCACCAGCTACCCATCTGCCCACTCCCAATGTGTCAGAATTAATGGGACACTTTCCAAAACTTGTCCCATCCGATCAGGGTTCCTAAGGGCTCCATCCTGGGACCCCTACTCTTCTCACTCACTTAACACCTGCCCAGTGCATGCGCTGGGAAAATTCTGCTGTATGCAGATGATGCCATCATCTTGCCACCCACTATAACCCTATCTCCTCCAGGACTCCCTACAACTATCCTATAATGATGCTGAAACCTGGTTTGAAGAGCACAGACTGGTCATTAATCTCAAAAACAAAAACAATGCTCTTTGCCCACCCCAAAACAAAGCCAGCAACTTCCCTCCATATCCTCCCTGCCCCAAACAGCCACTAGAGCAAGTCCACCACTACAAGTACCTTGGGGTCTTCTTGACTCAGCCCTCACCTACCACACCCACATTGATGCACTTGCCTCAGCCACTAGTATGTGATGGTATCTATACCACCATAAAACTGTCTCCCCTGCTGCCCTCTGTATAGCGGTTACTTCCTCTATACTATCCATTGTTGACTATAGCCTACCAGTATACGACACTGCTGACACGACCGCCCTCAATAAAATTCATCTCATCTTAAATAAAGCATGCAGGCTAATCACTGGGGCTCCCAGGCTTACATTCATGCCAGCTCTATGACATGGCAAGACTGCTGAACCTAGATGAACGTCACGCTACCAAACATGCCTAATAACAAAAATACTCTTCTGGGCTGTCCTCACCTGGGCTGACAGCCTCCCTCCACCAAGCCCAACCCTTGGTCTGCACACAGTCCTCCTGCAAGGCCACTTTTCTGGTTCCAAGATCTAGGACATCCCATGGACAGAGATCCTTTGCTATAGAGCTCCATCCTGGTATAACTCGCTCCCTGCCCCCATCTCAGATGCCCCACAATTTCCAAATTCAAAACCGCATACAGCAGCCAACTATTTAATACACGGCTGCACCTGTCTATAACTGAGGCATAGCTCTCTGTGCTGACAATGCCAGCATGCATCCACACCACACCTCTTTAATCCTCACCCATTGCTGTTTGTACTGCTATTATCCTGCTGCTTGCTCTTACCATCGTGCAAGAATGTGCCCATTGTAACCAAACTGGCTTATCTGTTTACCTGGTGTGGTCATATGTGCTTGCTAACTATATGTAACCTGCGCTGTAACCAAAGTTCTGTTAAGTGCTTGCAATCTATGTAACCCAAGGCGGTAACCAAAAGTCTGTTATGTATTTGTCCTCAATGTGACGAGGTACCTTTGGAAATGAGCCTCTGGCTCAAAGGTTGTAAACCAATGTTCAAATAGATAAAATAAAATAATGCGTGCCCTCCACATGCAAGCGTACCCACTCCTGGGGATCCTGGGCATAAATGGAGGAAGAAAATCGGCAGCAGGATGGTGACTGACTCCCGCAGGTTGCGCTCCCGGCCGGGCGTAAGGTAAGCCCTGGTAATTCGGGTGACAGGGCTGGGGGGGCAGTCAGATGGGGCTGTCCGGGGTGCAAAAAGTGTTAAATGATAAAAAGAAATAAAATCCCAAATAAATAACAGCAGCTTCTTAATTTAGGCTGTCTTTCCAGAATATGTCAAAGCTTCAGATCATTAGATCACCAAAGCTCCCCTTTTATTTCAGTAGCGGGGTTTTAATAGCATCTGATAAAATGTTTAGGAGACAAAGGACTGGGGCAAATGGAAAAAGGAACAATAACTGACAGTGAAAAGTAAACTGTATACAGAATTTTTCTCACAGTTTCACTTCCTCCCTTCTAAAGTGGCGACAAGCAGGAATATACAATAAAAATACACAGTATATGCAGTGCACCACAAAAATGTTCTCCAGATGCTTTAGCATTAGTTAGATAGTTAGTATCAGTCAAGTAAAATAAGCCACTTCGGCTCCTTGCTCATACTCGCCACTGCTTCCCTCAGGTATTGGAATCCTCCATGTGAATCGTGTATAGTTTGTAATTCTTTAATTCTGTAGTTCTGGGCAGATCTATCACATGCCAGATCTTCAAACTTTCCAAAGTAACAACCAAGGTTCTATGAGAGTATCTCCAGCCCCAGCAGGGCTGTCTGCCTCTTTCCAGTTGCGGAGTTGGCTCCTCCACTGTCTGGACTCCTTCACCTTGAGCTGGGGGCAAAAAGAACACAATGGGAACTTCTGATACCAATAAGGTACAAGTTGGACTGGAAAATAAAAACACAGGTTACTCACCTGTAACAGTAGTTCTATGGGTGGTACATGTTGTTCATCCACACTGTTTGGCATGTCCCTTTCCCTTTAAATCTTACTGGAAGGCCTCAAAGCTGGCTCCTCCTACCCACCCAGCTGGTATAATCCTCAGCTCCACCCCATGATGCCAGATCTTTGCCCGCTGGAAGTTGGGTTGTGCATCAAGTCAGGAGGTCGGGTGGGTTCATGTGGATGAACAACATATACCACTCCTAGAACTACTGCTACAAGTGAGTAACCTGTGTTTCTAGGACATGGATATGTTGTTCTATCCACACTGTTTGGCAGACTCCAAGCAGTTCTCCGGAGGAGGGAGGCAGGCGCACACCCTACTTGGAAACAGAGACTGGAGAACTATGGCCCCAAAACCAGCATCCCGCGTGACTCTAAGTCGATGTGGTAGTGGATAATGAAAGTGTTAGTTGTCTTCCAGGTAGCATCCTGATAGATTTCCTGAATAGGGATGTCCCTGGAAGCAGCAACTGACGTGAGTGGTATGGTGGGTGGAATGAGCTCATAACCTTCTGGGAGGCTCTTGCCTACAACCTGTAACAGAGATCGATATAAGATGTGATAAATCTGCCGATCATCCACTTTGCTGCAGGTCTGCCAGGTGTGGCTTCAGCATAGGTGACAAACAGCGGGTGAACCTCTCCTCAATTTCCACTGTTCTCTCCATTATAATAGGAGAGAGTTCATCTCAGGTCCAGGGTATGGAGCCTGTACTCAGTGACCGAGGTGTAGTTTGGGTAGAACACAGGCAGAGTCATCACCTGGTGAGAGGGAACTCTGACACCACCTTCGGGAGGAATTTCAGGTGGGGTGCAGGACAACCTTGTCCCTGTGGAAGACCAGGCAAGGAGACTCCATCGAAAGCACCTGGAGCTCCCCAGTCCTTCTGGCTGATGTGATAGCCACTAGGAAGGTGGTCTTCCATGACAAGTGTGACATCTCACACTTGTGCATCAGTTCAAATAACTTGTCCATGAGTTTTGCCAAAAGGTTCATGCACTGGAGAGGATATGTGATTGAGGCCTTTGAAGAAATGCCAGACTACCTTCTCCTGTGCCACTGTCTGCTGACCAGCCCATGCCTGGTAAACAGAGATGGCTGCCAGGTACACCTTAAGGGTTGTAGACCAAGACCCTTTTGGACAGAGACCAAAGATAGTAAAAATGCTAGCCAATGGACAGGACAGGGATCCAGACCCTTGAGCTGGCACCAAATGGAAAAATGCTTCCATCTGAAGGCATAGCACCTCCTGGTCGACTTCTTTCTGGATGCTTTCACAACTGTGAACATATTCTCAGAGAGACCCAAAGCCTGGAACTCTAGCTGCTCAGGAACCAGGCTGTCAGGTACATGGACTGAAGGTCTGGATGGAGTACCTTACCCTGATTGACTAATATCAGGTCCAGGTGTGCTGGAAGATGCCCCAGGAGCCTGTTGCTGGGCTGAGGAGATCTGGGTACCAGAACTGATGGGCCAGTCTGGGGCTACCAGGATCACCTCGCGCCTTGTCCCTCCTCACCTTGAGAAGCACCCTGTGGGTCAAGAGAAATGGAGGGAAGGAATAGAAGAGGCCTGAGGTCCATGGCCTCAAGAAGGCATCCTTACAGTGAGCGCTGCTGAGGGGATAGGCATCAGAAACAGCCTCAGCTTGGTGTTCTCCATGGAGGTGAACAGGCCCACCATTGGTTTGCCCCAGTGGGAGAACAGGCTGTGTGCCAATTCTGGATGGAGAGACCACTCATGGGATGTCTCACCCCATGGCTGAGAGCATCTGCCAGTTGATTTGAGGCTCCTGCCACATGGATGGCTAGAAATCTGCCTCCAGTCAGCTCATGAGGGTCCAGATGCAGGCGCTTCCCACACAGCAGCCGGGAGTGCATGCCACCCTGTCTGCTGAGGTAGTACATGGTCATGGTGATGTCCATCTGGACTTGAACCACTTGACCCTGAAGGAGCTGAGTGAATGCTGAAGCACCAGTCTGACTGCTCTGAGCTCTAGCAGGTTGATTTGGTATCAGATTCCTTGGGGTCCAGAATCTGTGGACTCTGTGGTTCCCATGGGCTCCCAGCTTGTGAAGCTGACATCAGTCGTGAGGGCGACTGTCGGCTGGGGGTGGACAAACAGGATCCCTTCCTGCAGATGATCCAGGATGATCCACCAGTGGAGAGCATCTTATATCCTCTGGGTCACAGTGATCAGCTGGTCGAAATGACCTTGGTGCTCAGTCCACTGGGTGGCCATGTCCCATTGAAGGAGTGCATATGACACGGGCCCATCGGATCACAGTGGTGCAGGCCAGCATGTACCCTAGAAGGCTTAGAAAGTCACAGACAGGGTGCAAGTGTCCAACCAGAAATGATTGGGCAAGGAGGAGAACCTCCACCCTGTCCACGGGAGCTGGGCTCTGGCTCAGCAGGAGTCAAGCTCTGCCCTGATGAAGCATATCACCTCGAAGACCCAAGCTCCGAGTCAGTCTCATTGATCAGGAGGCCAAGGTGAGTGCAGGTTTGGAGGCCAGGTCCCTGAACCTCTCCACTTCTTTTCATCATCATATTTATTTGTTCAGCTGTAAGCCATTACAAAAGATTTTAAATAGATAAAAACAAATGTTTACTTAAATACATTGAATAAGGTGCTCTGGCTCTTTTGAAATGAATATCAAAATACAGACAATCCTCCAAATATGATCCTATAGCTTTAAAATTTTAGAAACTGCAACGTTTTGTCAATATCTGTATATCATTAGATGTAAAAATGTTGTTAATATTTGGTCGGTGGGGAGTTCAAGGTCACTTAAGATAGATCTAACCAAAAGGATCTGTGTTTCTGATATAGTGGACATATCAAGGCAACATGTTTTAGATCATCTACCATATTTAGGTTACATCTATGTATGAAAATTATGTACCTACCATAATTCTTGATCTTCTCTTGTATCTTCACCATTCATTACTACTGGGTGTACCCGCTACGGAGGTTTTTTTTTTTTGGAGGGGAGGTCGGCCTGATGGTGCCACCCATGAGAATGACGCACCACGTGGTACATGAGGGTAGCCGTTAGGGCCACAGACTTCTCCTCTATCCCAATTCTGTGTCGGAGAGGCGAAAGAAAAATAATTAGAAGAATGAGATCAAGGCAAGAGAGCCAAGGATAGAAAAGGAAAGGAAGCAACTGAAAAGGAATGAGCTGAAAGAGGACAGGAAAAGAAAACGCTACCTTAAGGGCCACAGTACCTCACTCCTGGGGTGGCTCTGAGAGAGCAACAGATAAAGGGAGAGGAAGAGAGAAGGAAGAGGAGGAAGAAAAAAGGATATTGGGAGGAAGGAAAATTCTGTCATGAATTGGGTGAAATTGGCTTGAAGCTTATCAGCTGGGAGCTTAAAAGCAAGGGAGCAATGATCCCTCAGACAAAACTGGTTTAGATGGTTCAACCGAACCTTCCGGACAGCTTGGTATGAGAAAGGCAGATTTTCCTACACATCCCGCTATTGTATGACCCATTACTCAAGCTGAGAGCTTACAGATTGCCAGAGGCAAAATATCTGTTCCGGAGGAAAGAGCCCCAACTAGGTGTATGAGAAAAAGACCCCTAGTACATAGCCAGATGATAATACTGGGAGGAGAAAGCCCTAAGAGAGGGCAACCCATTTTGGAAAGATGAACAGAGACAGATAAAGAAACTCCTTCTAACTCCCTGATAGAAAGCAGAGACCAATGGGACCAGACCACCAGTTCAAAGATGGTGATGTTTGAATCGGGCTAGAATTGATGTTGACTAGCCTCGGCCTGGCACTCACAAGGCAAAATTCAGGGATACCAGCTAGGTCCAAAGACTGAGGGTTAGAGGACTGCCTCAGAAACTAGCCCTGTTGGCCGGTGACTGAACAAAGCCATCCAGAAGGTAAAGTCCCTGAAAGAAACACCTTCCAGGAGATAAGAGAGTTCCTCAGATGGAAAGGGAGAAGCTCCACTCACTCTCCTCCTCCTTCAAATCCTTCGCTGTTCTTTTTTTTTCGAGAAGCAAAAAGGTCCTGAGGACTCCCAAACGGCCCCTAGAGGGGAGGAGGGCAGTAGGGTGGGAGACACCCAAGAAATGAGGCCCTGAGGGGAAGGTGGGTAGGATTAGTAATGAATGGTGAAGATACAACAGAAGATCAAGAATTACGGTAGGTACATAATTTTCATATCTTCCCTTGTCAGTCTTCACCATTCATTACTGTTGGATGAGTACCAAGCCCCCAGAGGGGTCTGATGTTCAGCCCTGAGGGAACAGATCCTCAACCTCCTGCTGGTGGAAAGCAGGAGGGGAGACTGTAACCAATCAGACTGGGTCAGTCTAAGGTTGCTGAGGATGAGGGGTGTCCCCATGGTGGGGGGACAGAGATGCCCTGAAGAATCCTCTTGCCCAGTGGGAAAACAGACAGGTCCCCAGAAAGCAGAAGTCACCCTATGCTGGGCAATGGGTGACAGTCTGGACAGATGAAGCCATACCCATCCACCTTATGCAGATTGCTAAATCTGCCAGTCTGAAGCCACCTCATTGGCATCATAAGGCGCCCTTGTCTGCTGTCTTGCAAGCTCCAGATTCTGTGCTGAGAGGACAATGGCTTTTCTGGACTGCTCTTGAATCAGGCACAGATGCCAGAACCTGTGCCAGCTGCTTGATGTGAACCTATACACATCAAACACGAGCCAAGAGAAGACTCTTTGTCCCTTCCGGTCAAATTCAGCGGAACCGGATCTGGGGTCATCATGTGCCAGGCACTGAGGCCCAGAAGGAGTGTCTAGGGATGTCAAGCCCAAGGGTGGGTGAGGTAGGGAATGTAGAGACTCATGGGGGGCACAATAACATCTCCTGCAGTCTGCTGGGGCTGGAGAAGGGTGGCGGGAGACTGCCAGGTGCAGATAGACACCTGATGGAAAGGGATTGGCCAGGAAGGCATCACAAGGTGGCAAGCATTGAATTCACTAAGGAATGCACATGTCTGCTGCTCAATATTGTCACTTTGAATGAAGGAAATACAAAGCTCCAAGACCAGCCTCGAAGGAACCACTGATATTCTGTGAAATCAGCATCGGAGGACAAGTGGACAGGAGGTTCCTCTTCCTCAGAGGAGGAGGAGATGAGGAGGAAGTGGAGCTCAAATGATCAGAAGACTCCTGCGGTGGGGGAACAGGCAGAAGACCTGTTCATGCTCATGGCCCTGCATATGAAGGAAGCCACGCAGTAGCTCTGAATGTCTTCAAGTTAAAAGCCCTGTAGGACCCACATGGCCTGGGAGGGGGGCTGCAGAGGGATGGGTGAAGGGCACCTGAAAGTATGTGCCCAGCCTCTGCTGGGCTCTAATATCCAGGGAACAATGCCACCATGACTGGGACCCTGACACCATATCGGGTTGTGAAGAGGTAACTTGAGATGGCAACTCTGGAAGAGCCCAGGAGGGAAATCTCCCTGTGACATGACTGAGGTTGCATTTGTCCAGAAAGGCAACCTCTGCACCACCACTAGAGGGCGCTCTTGAGACTTTGAAGGAAGGCAGGGTTCAGCATTGTGACTCCTCCCCACACCCTGTAGGGCAGTGGGGATGTGCCGCCACTCCTCACCCAGATCTCTCAACCCCTCCGACTCTGAGTCAGCCCTCTTCCTCAATACCAGCATAGGAGCTCCCCACTCTGTGGGCCTCCAGAGGAAGGCCACAGTAGCAGGGCTCTCACCTCCTTCCAGGGACCCCAGCAGCACCAGAAATGGCAGCTGCCTGGGCCCTCTCCCTCTTCTCTCCTGAATCCCAGAGCTATCACCCCTGGGGATCCCATGCCACCCTAGCCATGGGACCCCTATGGTGAACCTGCTCGGGGACTCAGGAAGAGGAACACTAGCCACCTGATACCCCAGCCTATAGAGAGTTCCGATTCTGAAGAATCAGGCTGCCAGTCTGGGTCCACCTCTGAGTCATCCTCCTCTGAAGAGGAGTCAGCAGAGTGACCTCCAGAGAGGCAACCCCAGAAACATCTCTGATGATGGCACCAGGAATGGCACCGACATGAACCCCATAACGTCATCAATGGCACCGCTTGAGTCCTCGGCCCCATGGATGGTGCTGGAACCCAAAGCAGCACTGCCAATGGTGCCACCTGAGTCCCTGGCACCCTGGATGGCACCAGAACACAAACTGGTGCTGCCAATGGTGCTGCCCAAGTCTCCAGTGCTGCAGACAGCGCCGAACCCAAAGTAGCACCACCAACACCACCACATGAGTCCCCAGCACTGCCACAGACAGTGCTGCAACATAGCATGTTACTACTCGGTGGCATCGAGGGTCCACCAGTGCCTGGCCCTGCAACTGGGGCCCGTGACATTGGGGAACTTGCACCTTCGTGGAGGTGAGTGCCCGGACTGCGCCAGCAATGTGACCCTGGGAGGAATCGCACTGCCTCTGGTGCTGAAGAAGAGACCTCCTCAGCAAGTCTGGAAGTGGAGGAGGCCTCCTCCTCACCAGGCCATATAGACCCGGAGGGACCCGGTGGAAGGTCAAGAGATCTGGTCTGGGAGGCCCGTGGGTGATGTCATCCTCCAAAAGTCAGCGTAACCCTGCCGATCTCAAATGTGCAGATTTCCAGTATATGGTGGTCCACAGAAAACAGGCATCACAGTGATCCATATCATGGTTGGGTCCCAGGCACCGAAGGCAAACATCATGTTGATCCATGATGAACAATTGCTGGCCACAGGGCACCGACCCATAGGGCATGGCCTGCCTTGGATTTACGCTTGGCCCCGAATCAGGCGTGATGTGAACAAATTCACAAAAATAGCAAAAAATCCCGCGCCGTCAAAAATAGAAAAAGAACGGTCTTACCAGGTCAATGGCGTCAGGATGAAGAACTGGGATGAAGGAGCGTCATCAAGAAACTCAGCATTGAAACAAGGTCTAATGGCATAGCAAATACTTCTGAACTCACACAGCAGGTGCAGCCTCGGACGGTGGGAGAAACAGAACTGGGATGGAGGAGGAGTCTGCGGCGCAAGCGGCTGCCCCTCATGCACCATGCAATCGTCATTCTCATGGGCGGCACCATGCGTCGACTCCTCCCTCAAAAACACACAAAAACTCCCGTGGTGTGGCCTTCGGCTTACACCCAGCAGTAATGAATGGTGAAGACTGACATGGGAAGATTTATCATTATTCTCTTTTCTGAGCTTGGTGTACATAGTGAGAGTCAAATAATTCCATTCGAAATCTAGTTATCACTCTTCTTAAGTCTGGTTTATCCAGCAGCAATAAGTAGTGTTCTATTGTATAAAATGATTTAAATTTTTGAACCACGAAAGTTTTTATAAGATTGATTTTCTCCATATCTTTACTACTAGAAACATTTCTAACTCTTTCTTTCACCTGAAATTTTATGTCACTGAAAGGGAGAGAGTGAACTTGATAAAGCAGATGTCCCAATCCCAATGGATAAAGACATGTTGCTGTGCAATTTATACTTGAAATTTATAGCCCAGTCATATACTCAATCTCCTCTTCCAGGCACATTCTTAGAATTCTATAATCCGGATACAGAAATAACTTGAGTAAAGATAACATTCTCCTTTCCACTATGTAGCTTAATTGGGAACTGACCCAGTTCTGCTCTTACTACTGGGTCTGGAACTGATTGGGGTATTTTAAGAATATATCTAAGAAATTTATGTAGTTGTACCTCCAACTGCTTAGGAGCCACTGGTGCCCACATTTCTGAGGTGTAGAGTAAACTTGAACACACCTTAGCCTCAAGTGCCCTCAAGAGACCCTCACTGATCTGTTCCCCATCTGGGCTCTGAATCTCTTAAAGGCATTGAAGGCAGTAATTGCACTGTGTTTCACATAATCATGGTGAAAATTCCACCAGGTAGACTGAGAAAAGTTAACACCGATATAGGTATATGTTTAACTGTCCCTAATTTAGTTCTATTTATAAATAAAGTGGGATTTCTTTTCTGCCTATTACCAAATATCAACATTTGAGTTTTACTAATGTTAATGGATAGTTTATTAGTACTACAAAGAGTAGCAAATAGATTGACTTTCTGTTGTAAGCCTAGAAAATATGTAGATAAAAGAACTAGATCTGCAAAGGTCAATAATGAGATTGTTTTATTTCCAATAACAGGAGAATGGAACTCAGGATACTCCATCTGTGTTAGGATTGTATTTATATATAAATTAAATAATAGGCGGGCCATAAGGCAGCCTTGTCTGACTCCCAGATTAGTTTTAATCTCAGGAGTAAGATCTCCTTTGGTTAATTTTAACTTTTGTCAGATATCTTTGTGTAGTCTAATCAAGGTGTCCAAGAGGACAGGATCTATTTTATAGGATTGCAACTTCTCCCATAAGAGGCACGACCAATTAGGTCAAAAGTCAACTTCAGATCCACAAAGCAACAGTACAGATGTGACTTCTTAACCCTGACATACTTCCAGATCATATATGCCAGAGCATAGCAGTGCTGCACTGTTGATCTGTGTGGTCTGAAACCATTCTGGAGTTCACTCATGAAACCTGATTCCTCAGCCCACAACTGTAATCTATATAATAGAATATGACAAAATGTTTTTTAGATGTATCGATAAGACTTATAGCTCTATACATTAAGGGTCAATCGAGCTACCTTTTTTTTATAAATTGGACAAATGAGGCTGCCCTTCCAACTTGGTGGAATGTCTGAGCCTTGTGTAATCTTATTAAAAGAAACATGCAGTAGTGGAATCCACCAGTCAGAATTATATTTATATAGCTGTGCCACTATTTGATATGGACCTTATTATCTTTAAATCGCATACAATATTTCTTCCCTAGTAATAAGAATTGGCCTAGGATAGAACTGAGGCAGCTCATGTTGTTCTTCAGTTTCTTCAGTAGGGGAATAGAACAAAGATACTTATAAAATAAGATACTTAAAATACTATCCCTTACCCTGGATGTAGTTCTACTCCCCTCACCAGAATATTCAATCTCTCCTCTGTTCTAGCAAATTCCTAGTATATGGAAGGCTGCTATAATCACCCCAGTGCACAAAGGGGATAAGTCTCTGCCTGGTAACTATAGACCAATTTCAATACTCCTCCCTTATCAAAGGCTCTTGAACCGTATGGTAGCTGACCAGCTTACAGACTACCTGAGAAATATAACATTCTTTGTGACCAGCAACATGGTTTCAGACAAAGGCATAGCACCACCACTGCCCTGCTCGAATTCCTCAGGAGTAATCCACAGGCCTTGGACAAAGGACTCCTCACGGAGCTGTGTTTATTGATCTAACGAAGGCATTTGACACTGTCCACCATGGCCTACTGATCAGTCAACTACAGACACTTGGGCTCTCCTTGGGCTCTGGTGCCTGGATAAAACTACCTTGCCCAGCGCACCCAGGTTGTAAAAATATCTGGAATCCTCTCCGACCCTAAGCCTGTCCTCTCAGGAGTTCCGCAGGGATCCATCCTAGGCCAGCTACTTTTCAGCCTCTTTCTAAACTCCCTCCCTAAATCCTGCCCAGAACAAATCATCCTCTATGCTGCGATGCTGTGATTCTATCCTCACACAAGACCCTAACCTCTTACATACACAGCCTACAGCACGCTTGCCAGTGTTGAGGAGTGGTTCGGTGGACACAAGCTAGTCCTAAACCACAAAAAACAAAATCTATGCTCTTAGCTAGTCCGCAGAATAAGAAAAGACAAGCTCCACTTACTATCAACACTTCCTGGGAATCACCTTGAACAAGTGGCTATCTTTAAATATCTTGGAATCACATTTGATCAAGGCCTTGTCTTTGCATCACATATTGATGGTATTTCCAAAACTATTAATCAGCGGCTGCGATACTCTACCGTAACAGACAACTTTTCACCCATCCAACGCTGAAGCTAGCTATTCAATCCTCAATCATCTCAGTCATTGACTACGGCTTGATTATTTATGGGTCCGCCCTCAAGCACACTGAAGCGGGTCACAACCTCCTAAACAAGGCATGTCGGCTGCTTACAGGTGCTCATCGACTTACTCATACCTGTGAACTCTATGCTGATACTGGGTGGTTACAACTATCAAACCGGTTAAAGTTCTTTACCTGCCTAATGGCCAAGAAATCCATCATGGGCCTCACCCACCCTGCATTCAAGACCTGCTATGCCAGAACTCAAGTGTACGATCCACCAGAAGATCAGAAAACCAGCTTCTACAGGTCCCGCACTGTCGGACCACACATGGTCAACGATCATTTGCCTATCATCCCCCTAACTGGCTAAATACTCTCAGCACCTCTATTACCTCCTAACTCATTAGGTGCTTTAAATCCAGACTATTCTCTCACCTAGCCACTTCAGACTCCTGTGATTGCCTTGTTTAATCTCCTATTCTATTCTCACTCCTCCTCCCTTGCCCTCTTACTTGACAAAGGCCTACTAATGGATCCTCGTCTCCTACAATTGGTCTGCTCCTTCCTCCTACCCCCTTTCCTCTTTTCTTACTTACACTGCCTAACTTACCTCCCTTACCTATCTTCCCTCCTCACTTGTTTTCTATATAGTGAAAGTGCCTAAGTGATTTATCTGCTATTCATAAATGTCATTAGATTTTAGCTATTTGTGCAACCCTGTACCTCTATTTGTCTGTAACTGATTTTGACGTGGAACCTTTGTAAAGAGCCTTGGCTCAAGGTATTAATTCTAGATTTACAATAAACAATAAAAAAAAAAAAGACTCAAAATGGGCCGTCCATACATCAGCTGTAATATAGGTCTCTATACCAGTAGTGGATTGTTTATAGCCTTGCTTACCAACAGTCAAAACTTTTACTATCTCTTTCAAATATTGACTGTCTCAGTTTTTCAAATTTATGATCTGAAATTTAATTGTTTAATTGGTATTTCAGAAAGACCTTTGAGTGTGAGCTCTTTTACAAAGGATCACGTCAGGGTGGACAATAAGACAATACACATATTCAGTGGTTACAGAGGCCTGATCATTAGGCATTAAAGAGCGATTACATGACAATTAGAGAACTAGTAGAACAAAAACTGAGCAGTTGTAGTGAATACTAAGCTATTTCTAATCGGTTGCCCTAGGTAGCACACCCTGGAGAAACCATATAATATAATCTTTCCTAGCTTTGTTTAGTTGCTTAATATTACTTTTGTTTGGGTTCTGTTTAATCATGACAAACCAGTTTGTTTAACTGTTGTTTTGCATTTTTGCAAGTTTTGTTGAACCAGGATCTTGCCCTTGATGGTCTAGCTGTCTTATATAGGCATGGTCTTATGTAATTCAATATTGTAGTTAAAAGAACATTTTGATCAAATTTACCATTATGCTCTATAATGCTGTTTCCAATCATTAAGTGTATCAGAATCCAAAATTTCTCCTAAGAAAGCACTTAACCTGCCAAGAGCCAATCGTCGAGGTAGGGATAGAGTCGGACACCTCAATGCCGTAGGTAGGCTGCCACCACTGCAATGCATTTGGTGAAGACCCATGGGGCCGATGACAGGCCAAATGGCATGGCTTGAGCTTGTAGAGGGTTCCTCTGCTCAGAAGCAGAGGAACCGCTGATGAGACGGATGGATTGGAATGTGAAAATTGCATCCTGGAGATCCAGTGAGCAGAACCACATGTTCTGTTCCAGGGATGGTATGATCTGGGACAGAGTTACCATCCTGAAGGTGCATGGCCTGAGAAACTGTTCAGGTCATGCAGATCTGGAATGGGGTGCCAGCCCCCATCTGCTTCAGGACCAGGAAGTACCTGGAAATGAACCCTGGGTAAAGTGGGGCCCATGACTCTGACCATGACCTCCTTGAGGAGGAGTTGGGTGACATCGTCCGGAGAGCCAACTGAGTCTGCACAACGCCATCTCTTCCTAAGGGGTGTGGGCTCAGCTGGAGGGTACTGCTCAATTCCAGAGACAGACCCTGGCCAACCACTTCTAAGACCCATCTGTCCATGGTAATAATGGACCAGGTGGAAAGAAAGTGATGGAGCTGGCCCCCATGGGAGGACCCAGAGCTGGCGTGATGGGAATAGGGTGGCAGCCCTATCCCATCACTGACGAAAGGCTTGGAGGAAGAGGGTCAACACTGGAAAGTGCCTGAACCCTGACCTCCCTGTCTGCAGGCCGTTGGATGCCCAGACTTGGGCCGAGGGCACCAAGCCTGTGCCTGCAGCTGTTGCCCACCTTGAAAGAAGGGCTGCTTGGCCGCAGGAGCAGGGGTGGTGAAATGGCTTTTCTTCTGCTTCTTGGCACCTTGAGCATCTCTCTGAGCAGAAGTGGCTGAGTCTAAGGTGGCATTGAACTTCTTGATCCATTTTAGGTGACTGCCCACACCTGGCCTGAAGAGATTGGTATCCAGGAAAGGAACATCGGCAAGCTTATGCTGGGTATCCACCATAAAGGTAGAGAACCTTAACCAATCCCTGCAGTGCATGGCAACCGTGGCTGACATCAAGTGTGTGCATGAGTCCCTGAGGTCCAGGGCCATCTGGAGTTGCTGTTTGGCAACAGCCCGACCCTGGTCCTGGACCTGTTTGACCATAGTCTGAAGGTCCACAGGGAGGTGGCGAGAATCTCATCCAAAGAGCCCAGAAGGGCGTGGGAAAATGCACCATGATGATGGCTGAGCTTGCCTGACGGAGGCCTAGCGAAGAGGTGGCATAGACCTTCCTGGCAGAGTGGTCCAACTTTTGGATTCCTTGTCCAGAGGTCTGTTCATGTCTGCTGAGCTGCCTGTGCATCTGAATATGGATTCAGTCACCAAACCCTCTGCAGCGGGATGTTCCATGAACCCTGAGAGGGACCCAATGGTACCGTGTATCGTGGGCCATCCAGGCAGATGATGTGAGGCAGGAGGCAGGGTGCTGCCAAAGCTCCAAAGCTGGACCAACAATGGCCTTGGCCACTGTGAAGGCTTCATTTGGAGTGTCCCTCTCTTAAGGATGTCCATCAGAGGGTATTCAGCCCATTTCTGGACAGGCTCAAGGGGCATCCCATGGATTTGGAGATCAAGTGAAGAATCCCCAAGAAGGATGAAGGGCCTTCTCCATCGAGACTCTCACCAATTCATTGTATACTGGACGAGTGTGTAGGTCGGAGTCATCAGAATCTGAAGTATCCGGATAAATTGGCTGGCCACCAAGGTCCCCTCCATGAGCCTGGGGTGGTCAGGCATGAGGGTAACCGACAACCTACAAGGAAAACCCAGAACAGTCCAAGATTCCTTTGTAGGAGCCCTCCCAAAGGCTGTTTAGGTGGCAGCTCCACCACTGTCAGTGGCGAGGTCGATTTTGGCAGAACTGGGTGGGTTTCACCAGCTCCATGAGGTGGAGGAACCGTTTTAATGGTTCCAATGGAGTCGGCTTGGCTTAGAAGGCGAGAGCCAAATAATGGCGGTGTGGAAACCGTGGCTGGTTTCTGACTGGCAATATCAGCTGTTGCCACATAAGGTCTTCATAGCATCAAAGGAGTTTCGCCAAAGCTTCCCTCATCCGAGGAGGATGAAGACGAATGGCAGCATCACCTTTTCTTGGAGCGCTTATGCACCTTCATCGCCTATCGGTTGAGGGATCCAAGACCTCGACCTTGATCATCAGGGTTACTGACTTGGTTGCTCAGGAGACACTGGGGAACTGGCACTTTTCCTTGATCTGGGACTGGCTCCTCAATGGGATTGCCAGTGGGCTGGGTCTCCTCATCAGGGAGAGGCAGAACCAGGGTCCTAGTGAGAGGTTATCAGCCTTGTCAGGTGACAACAGATCAACAGGGTCGAGTGATCTCAACTGCATACGTCGATTGAGACCTCGACCGCTGACCAGATGGCATGGCTGAGAAGCCAGTGGCTAAAGTCGCAATCTCAAATGAAGTCGAGGCTGGAGATCCCTGGGACTGAAATCACTCTCAATTCCAAGAACATTTTCACCGAGATGAAGAATCTCTGGTTCCTTGTCCTTTTACAGGACTGGGAGATATCTGAGCCCAAGGTCCCTCACCCTTGGTGGGGAGAAACTCTCACATCTCCTGAAAGGAGCTGAGAATGTAGAACCGGATTGATTGGAACAAAAATCAGCCGAGAGAAATGATCCATGGCCTGTGCCACCTCTTCCTTGAAGGCCTACATTTGTTCAGTCTGCTCGGTGGTCCCCGAAGCTGTGGAGACCACCCACTGGGCCTCTTTGATTTGACCGATGGATTCCATTTCTCTGGCCTGCTCAATTTTAAATGTGCAAGATGATCATCAAGGACATTAGGGTGGAAAACGACACACATCATCGAGCCTGGATGTCATGGCTGACACCCAGACAGTAAACGCCATGGCATGTGGGTCTGTGCGTGACATCTTCTGTCCACACGACACCGTGGAATCCCGGAGAAGATTTCTTCCAACATGGTTGAGATGGCAAACTTGCGATTGCTAACTCTAATGAGTTTAATCTTCAGAAAATCCAAAGTATGAGAAGCTAGGGCCTACAGCATGCGGGAGCAGTAAGGAGGCAACCTGAATCTTCCATCAGAAAGGAAGCTCTAAGGCCATGGGCAGAACTGAGGGTTATACCACCGGGTGAGTGGGAGGAGCCAGCTTTGAGACCTTCCAGTGAGATTTAAAGTGGTAAGGGACATGCCAAACAGTGTGGATAGAACAACATATCCATGTCCCTAGAACTCTTAGAATTCTAGGCAACAGTGGTATACCTGTTAAAAATTCTAAGTATGCATGTAACAATGCATCTGTATCCCCCTCCGGTCATTCCTGAAAATAGGCAAGATTTGTCTAGTGCACTTACCTGGTCAACAAAAACTAAGTAAATAAATAAATAAATCCCTGCTACTAAGCTTCCTCCTCAAGTCTCACAGCATGAAGTCGCCATCTTGGATTGGCTGGAGTCTCTCAATACATCAATCAACAAATCAATGTCTTCACCCACTAATACTTTGTTGCACACCCATTTCAGTTGGAGGAGGAGGAGAAGATCTTTCTGAGATATGTAAAATTCAGTAATATACATGTCAGGGCCAAGGCCTTCTGGGAGTTCATTTTTTGGGGAAGTGGAGTAGTTCCTTGTCAGTCACAGGGTGGTAAGGCCTTCAGACTGTTCAGGGGTGACCTGTGCAGGAGGAGTGGCTAGAAATGCCTCTGTCTGCTCCAGTCTATAAGGGCCATGTAGAGAGTAGAAAAAGGCATAAAAACTCGAAAGGCTTTAGCAATGTCTATCATTTGTCAGAGTTGCTGGTGGTAGTGGAGTGTCATATCTCAGCCACAGTCACTCTGTCTTTTCCACCTGACCTGGTGGGCCAGGAGGTGATTTGCCCTAGGTCCTACCTCATAGTGTTTGTGACATAGGTAAGTTAAGGCTATCTCCGTCTCATGCTGGATAATAGAGTCCATCTCACTCTTACTTTTATCCAGTTGTAGTTTTACCGAGATGTCACCCACCATATAGGCCTGCTGCAGGACATTAAGGATATCCTGCAACTCCTCCATATGTCACTGACACTCCTTGTGCTTTCTTGCAGTATAACTGATCATAGATCCCTGATGAATCATTTTCAAGATGTCCCAAATTACGGCTTCCAAGTGCCCTCCCCATGGTTGAGCTCCAGATCTCTGCAATTTGGCCAAGAAGGTCAGAAATTACTCTGAGTGGAGGTAGAATGCATTGAAGTGCCAATGTGTGTGGGGTGTTACTGCTGTAAGATGAAACATGTCGAAGTGGAGCATGATATGATAAGATGTCTCCCATCCTGCAGTTTCGGACATAATGCAGATGCTCCTGTGGAACATAACTATAGGCAAGGCCCTGATTCTCTGCGATTCTGTGGTTTCTGAATTTTCCACAGAATTTGCATCATGACACAGAATTTATTGTTTTGGTGAATTTTCATTAAAATATACAGTTTTTCCATAGTGCCAGCCTCCTGTACCAATCTTGTTTATCCTGAAGTCTATGCATGGCATGTGATGTCATTAATGACATCACATCATATTTAATCCAAGACAGGACTGCATTCAGCCACAGACATGAATAAATTATGCCACAGAAATCAGAAAATGCTGCAGAGAAGCCTTGGAGTCCTGCCGCAAAATTGGAAAATGCTGCTGTAGAGCACTAGGGGCCCTGACTATAGGCAATCCATCTATAAGTAGAATGCATTGCTGAAAATGGGAGTAATGCCTAGTCTGTGGGTGCAGAGCTCTTCAGACATCTGCATCCCACTTGTGTGTCTGAAGGATGGTTGCACATGTTTTATGAGCTGCTGGCTGGACGTGGGGGTCGGGGATTCCTATCGAGGTGTCCCAAGTTGTTGGCTAGCATATTCAAATCTCTGGCAAGGAGCAAACTCCTACCATGTTTATTAGAATCAAATCTAGAAATGTTCTAGCTGTAGCCGAATTAGATCCTGTGGGATGTATAAATTAGCCGGGTGACTGGGACCTACTATAGTTCCCCTGTACAATTACTAACTGGCCCTCTAGGTCACGGATTATGTTTGTCTCCTGGAATACTGTGGAGTGCAAGTTAAATATGGCAATCCCTCTATGCTTGCATTGTGGCATCTCGAACTACAGACCACCTGGAACCAAAACATATGGAGTTTTCCATGCTCTGAAGCACTCAGATGTGTCTCCTGTAAATATATACATTCTGGGCACTCATTTTATGGCTGTGTGCAGACCTACAGAAATCTTGCTTTCACTTGAAAAAATGTGTTTCTGTGGAACTCATCTTTTAGGAATTTTCAGTGTATCTTTCTATTCTGCAAATCTCTATGGCAGTTAAAAAATACTCCCTTCTTTCTGCTACATTATTATTGCATCTCAGACAGCCTGCTTTTGTGAAATAACTATGCTGAGACCAACATATGGTTTATATCTTGTCATGCCTAATTTAACAGCAGATCCTGAGTTATACCTTTGAAATTGGCTGGCTGGAGGAGAGTTTTATGACCATAATTAGTCAGTCAGTTGTTAGTTCTTCTTAATAGCCTTCAAAGTGGTCCAGGAGGGTTTAAAAGAACACTGCTCTTTTATGGAGCAACACTGGTACAACTAAACATATATTACTAATCTTGACCACTAATTTAACAAATAAAAAGATTTTTAAGCACAAAAAGTCAAGAAAAGACTGCATAAAAGATGTACACATAAATGCAAATTGCCCCCTGTTCACTTCTCTAAGCAAGCTTTAAGTGCTGGTGGAAGATTAGCTAAACAAAGACAGTCTCATGGAACCACAAGGAAAAGGACTTTTGGCTAACTTAACCCTTTGAGAACAGCACATTGTTAACAGGTGATTCTTCATTTTCATTTGCTTTCTCAACTGTTAACCTGTATTTCTTTTTAAATAAAAAATTTCCCTGCAGCAATATGTTTTTCTGAAGTTGAATGAAGCAAAACCCAACAAATGCAACCATGAATGGTGCATTAATAAATACACTTCCTGAAAGGGTGCTTTTCTGACACCTCTATCATGATTTTTGCTGTATTAAAAAGCCATATGGTTGGTACCAAATGAGATCCAGTGAAGGTTTAATTTTGATACAGGTAAAAAATGCCTTCGTGAATGAGGAAAACATCATCTTTATAAGACCTTGTAATCACTTTAATATTTTTTAGCATGAATGACAAACAGAACTATATTTGCTGCACTTAATCTTATACACAACCGATGCACTTATTTTCATTCAAATGTGGCTGCCTCAATATCACTTTATTTGCCATCTTTCTTATGTATACCAGCTTCCTGATATAACCCGACAGATATATGGAAAGGAAAAGTGGAAATTGTTTAACCAGGAAAGGCACACTAAGTCAAAGTTTGTTTCAGGTGTGACCTGGGAGCACAGGGAGGTTAAGTGACTTGCTCAGAGTCACACAGTATGCAAGTGGAGGCTGATGGGATTCAAACCCAACTCTCCAGGTTTGCAGCTTGGTGCTCTTAACCACAACACTATACTGCCTACTTGTGTAGACAATATATATTTCTGTTTTGATTCAGACATGTATCTACTACATGCAGCATTTCTGCAAAAATTATTTTTTCTTCAGGACACCATTACACTACATTAAGTCCTGAATGTCCAAGCAAGAGCTCTTATTTATAGCCAAACGTCATTTAGCAAGCCAGTGTACAGAAAAGGGGAGGGGAACTTGTTTAACTAGGAAAGGCACACTAATCTATATCTTGTTTCCTGGTGCGACCTGGGAACACAAGGAGATACGTGACTTACTCAGGGTCACACAGTATACAAGTGGGAGATGATGGGATTCAAACTCAGGTCTCTAGCTTTATAGATCAGTGTTCTTAACCACTACTGCCTCCTAGTAAGAATAATACAGCCTTTCTGTCTGAATCTAAAAGAAGTCACATTTGTTATAACAAAAGTAGTACAATGATGAAAACATGCCTCTCCAGCAATGTCATGTTGTCTGATTACTGGTAAGATTTAGGATAGCCTACTGTATTAATTTTCACTAAGTCTTTATGCGTTACTGGACTAGAGGCACCATGACCATTTCACACCTCAGAGTAAAAGTTCAAAGCATAGCACATATTTGCTAAACACGTGTGTGTATATGTGTATATGTGTGTGTGTGTACAGACAGACAGATTGTTCAGTTGAGATGCACTGCCCTGTTTTCAGTGAAGTAATGCTTCTTATGTTATAAAGTCTGAATGGTAATAATTTAACACTTTTAAAATCTGGTACTCCCATTTCTGCATATTTTTTCCATGAAATGATGTCAGGGATTTGTTTGTTCACTAAAGCAGCAGTATTTGTTAATCAACATCAATTTTATTTTTGGCAAAAGATGCATTGCATTCATAATCAGTATGTTTCTAACTATCTCACGTACTTAAAAGCAGATTTTATAACTATACAATATTTGCAATTAATGGCTCAAGACATTAGAATGGCTGGCAATACTTAATCTTTGTGGTTGACAGTATCTTATACTGTTGGATTATGATGTATATCAAAAATGATTTGTAAAAATCCCTTTATACCCTAAAAATGCCCTTTATACCCTAACAAATGCCCTTCCAATTTTCAGCACCCTCATCTATTTCAGTCTCCTGGCACCCCTGTCTGCGAGCATTGCTCTCTGTCAGCGATGCTCTGCCAACTCAGCACTGGGTAGACTGGATTACATTCTAATGTACAGCACAGAGCAAGATGAATTATACTAAAATGTTTAGTGACTGCAGTGTACAATCACAGATTATGTCTTCATCTCAGTTAGACTGCTGGAAGCGTGCAAAGATAAAAAACAAGCCTTTGTCAATGCTGAAGATTCCCTTGCATGGTGAATGTGGGATGGCACTCATAGTGCACGTTACTTGGAGCTTCTTCAAGCTCACCACAGCCATATCACCTCTGGCTAGAACTTGTTAATTATAGATAGTACCTTTGCCCCGTCACTGAATTGTGAAGCCCATTAATGTTCAAAGAACATAAAATCACCAGCAGAAGGAGACCTCTCGGTCTAGCTGGTCTGCTCAAAATAACAAGGATTGTTTCTGGTTTTAAGTTTACCTCTGTGCCCCAACCCCCCTGACTTTTCCTGTCTTTCCCTTATGAGTCCATCTGACATTCCTTTGTGCTTGTCCCAGGCTCTCTGAAGGCACCCACTGATTTTGACTCCACTACTCCTGTGTCAGCTCATTCCATGCTTTCACCACTCTTTCTGTAAAAAGTGCTTCCTTACAACCCTCCTGAATCTACCCCCATCAGTTCTAGGTTGTGCCCTCTGGTGGTGGTGTTGACCCTTAAATTGAATAGGCTCCTGCAGTCCACTGTTAATTCCTCTCAAGTACTTGAACATCTCAATCATATCCCTCTCTGCCTCCTCTCCTCCAGAGTGTCCATCTCCAGGTCCCCAACCTTTCTGCATATGATCTATCCTGCGGTCCCTCTATCATTTTCATTATGTCCTTCTTCAGGCGTGGATGCCACTATCTTACTCTGTATTCCAAGAGACGCCTCACCAATTATCCCTACAGCAGCAGAATACTTCAAGTATACCAGCCTTCAAATCTGATTCAAACAGCACCTCCTATCCAGGAGCACTTGTGACTGCCTGGTGGGCACTTGAAGGTACTCTACAGCAGCCCCCTGCCCTTAAACCTTCCACCCAGATTGTACCTGCTCCTACTTTCATATTCCTCATTCTCACAGATTTCCTTGATCACTCACCTTACTCGAACTGTCCTACCCTTCTCTCTCTCCATAACCTGTCTTCTTCACCACCCCTCTCACCCAACCTGTTCCTCACCTGGTACCCTTCAACTCCCCCATTGTCTCCCCCAGCTCCCCCACCCCAATGCATAGTCTACTATTCACCCCACTCATCCTACCTTACAACAAGGTCTCGCCTTTGAGGCTGCTTCCTTCTCTTCCCTCTCTCCTTCCTGACATGCTTCTCCCCATGAGTTCAGCCATCTATAATGCTCCATTGGCAAAAGTGTTGATGTACCCTTATCTGTCTGTAATTGTGTTTGAAGTTTGTACCCTGTTCAATGTTGCTTGATGTGGAAGCTTTGTAAAAGAGCCCCTGCTCAAAGTTTTTCTGAATTTATAAATAAAATAAATAAATAAGAATAACCTCACGCTCCCTACTGCAAAATCCCTTGTAATATACCCCAGCATCCTATTTGCCTTTGCTACTGCCTTTTTGCATTGAGTCGAGTGTTTCAGGTTGCTAGAAATTATCACTCCAAGATCCTTTTCTTCCTCCGATGGCGTAACCTGATCTTTTCCAATGACTCAGTTTCTGGGTTCTTTTGGCCTCATGTGCATCACCTTGCACTTTTGGACGCTTGAACCTCAGCTGCCATGACCCTAGTTGCCATACAAAGAATACGTATAACATATAACTCCAATGTTGTAATCACCCCAGAGTGCCTCTACGCCACATCGAAAAGCTGTACTACATGAAATGCAGTGAGATAAGCACCAAAAGTAAGTTTGCCATTTATAAACCAGGGCACAGTAGGAAAAGTACAGGTGGTGTCAACTAGGCACCCAGAATGGATGTATCGGGACTCAAGAAACAGATGAATGTAACTGGAAGGAGTGCTAACTGGGCACCCAATCCAACAATTGCTGAAATGGGCTTCCAAGGTCCAATGGAGGCCCTGAACTGGCAAAGTCCACAGCAGTGGGATGTCCCTCCCAGATGAGAGGGCCCCCAACAGCAAATGCTACCCTAGGGTCAGGACTGGAGTTAGGGAAAGTAGATGTCACACAGCTGTTGTCTGACAGCACCCTCTGGTGATACTAAACCTTGCACAGCAGAAGGTCAAATCAGAGGAGGCGCCTTGACTTGACAGATCCATGGACTCCCAAACATGGCTCCCAGCAATGCCCACATCCTCAGGAACATAAGAATGCCCAATTATGAGCCTCAGGATGGGAGAATGAGAAAGGAGAAGTTTCTTCATACTTAGTATAATTTCCTTTTCTATTAGCTTCAGCGTTGTCAATGGGAGTTAACACATCTAGGTAAAGACTGGGGTATTGGCACAGCCCAAAGCTGTCAATCATCATAGAATCCTGAGCACATGAACATTCAGAAAGCTGAGATTCTACAGTCACCTCTTGTCCACACAGTACCTTTTTTTTAGTTAATACTTTCCTTCCCTGAGTCCTCTGCTGGTGCCTTCTGATGTCCCCCAGTGCCATCACCAGGTATCAGACCCTCCCTTCAGCCCCATAACTCACCCTTCATGGCTGGGGGTGGGGAGACCCCGACCCATCAGACTGGATCCAGTTCCAGGGAGGCATCTTCCTGAGCAGTGAGCTACGGAGGAAAATGATCATCCTGTGCAGAGGACTCCATGTTTTCCATGTTTTCATCCTCAGGGATGTAGCATGCAATGATACCAGCGGAGGCAGCATGCACACTTCCATGCACACTCCTCCAGGTATCTGCTACATCTCCTGCCCACATTGTCAGTATCGGTGAGCTGCCTTCCAGCCTCTGCTAGGGGCAAATGTTCGCTGACTGCTGGATCCCCCAGAGAAGGAGAGCAGTCCTGGATGCTTAATCCTTGTCCACCCCTGCTGACCCCCAGCAGCCCATGCTTAGTCCTGAACATGGGTCACCAGCGTAGTGCGGTGTGGCGCTCCAGTGCCTCAAGCCTCAGCATCACTGGATCGGCTGCACAGTACCCTTTAACTCCTAAGTAGCTAATAATCTGTAAAATGCCCAGGTGAATGAGTTCCTCCTTAAATGAATAGTAACCATGCCCATACAATTAATTTGACATTATAGGAAAGATAATCTGCTGCCGTACTTTACTCAGGAAAGCTGGCTAAAATTCTATCCTTCCCTGAAGGCATCTGACCACTGGTTCCTTAACACGCTTGGCCTTCTGTTGAACACTTGCAACATGAAGATGTATAACAGAGATATGCAATGGCCCAGTTCAAACATGCCATTAATTTCCATGAGTGAGGAGGTGGGACCATAATTCATGAGTGACAAAGCCACGATGAGTTATGAAAGTCCTGCCAACTCATGAATGGAAATTAATGATATGTTTGAACTCAGTCCATTGTATGTTCTGTGTATACAATGTCTGTGTTCTGTGTGACACCAACCCTAGGTGCCACAGATTGATATATCAGTCCAGAATTCCTATATGTTCTAATTCTTTCAGCAGCCCAAGGGTTAAGGACAGATTCATTGTGGGATTGGCAGAATGGACTGTCAATCAAGTTGATATTGTGATAGGCAAGTGAAAAATAAACAGTGTTATTTACTCACTTGGTGAATAACAGTTTATCTTTCACTTGGGTCAGAGTCTTAGGAAAATAATGCATTTATTTAAATAATAGAATCCTACATACATTGTATACACAATAATATCAGTTATCACAACTGCAAAACCAGGATAACCACTAATGTGCAATTGGGAAAACACCATGCAACATTCAGAAATCTCCATCTGCTAATATGTGTGCCTGTAACTGAATTGCAGATGTTTTTCCTGGTTAGCAGATAAGCCTGGACAAATCATAAACAATGACCATCCTTGCTGAAATGCAAAATGCTGAGCTATATCGGATAATACTTCCAACAGGAGCCATGGGCTCAAGGAGAGGCCCCATTGACCACACTGAGCTAACAGAAAAGAAAATTAAAGTAAGTGTGAAGAAATGTTCTCCTTTTTGCATTGCTCCACATTGTCAATGAGGAGTTAATACACATGGGTTGCAAGAAGCAGTACCCATTTTCCAATTGGGTGGGGAGAATACTGTCCCATACAGTATATAGCCGATATGAGCAAAAGCAATAAATACCAGCTAACCACCGCTTCGCAAAACTCTGCATCCAAAGGCCACATCGGTGAAACTTTGAACATCGAGGGTGGGATATTCAGACTGCGCCAGACTGGGGCACAATCCTGGGTGCAGCGCAACTGATGTGCCAGGCATGACCAAGGAGATATCAACGTGCCATGGCTCAGCACTGCTGACTATGGCAGTGGCCGCCAGATTGCACATGACGAGTGGCACTGCGCCCAGCGCAAGTGGCAAGTGAGGAGCAGGGGATGCTCCAGCGCAAGCACGGTTGCGCTTAGGTGCAGGAACCGTGATATTCAGTGGTGGGTATGCAAATGGGGTCATTATGCATGCAAGGTGTACAAACGGGGCCATTTGCATGTCATTATGGCCCCATTTACATGTGCAGGTGCACCGATCCCGGCGATTTACGCTGCGCCCTGCCAGGCTGCAGCCATTGGGGACCGATGCCCATTGTCCTCGGTGGCAAAACACCCAACACCCCTTCATGGGCATTGTAATTATACTGTCATTCCCTGGTGGTCCAGTGGACCTGCTCCCCAGCCCGATCGTGGGCTATGTAATATTACTATTATCCCTGGTGGTCCAGTGGACTGAATCCTGCATGATCGTGGGCTCATAATAAAGAAATATATCCCTGGTGGTCCAGTGGACCCACTCCCAAGCCTGATCGTGGGCTTCATACATGAAAACACCCTGGTGGTCCAGCAGTACCCCCCTCCCAACCTGCCCACTGAGCCCCATCACCCTGCTCCCCAGTCAGTACAGCTGTACACCCATTGCTCCACGCGTGAGCAATGGGCGTGCAAACTACTGTTATTTATTTATTTATTTATTTATTGAATTTTGATGACCGGTAAGCCCACTGGGCCCAGAAGGTCCCTTTTCAGGGCGACCTGGGAATAACATTAAGAGATAACATACAGTAGAAAACATGTGGGAGTACAGGTTAACACCGGTATACAGTATTCAGCTGTTTACACATAGCAGACATGACATTGGTTTGGTGTTGTTCATTACATTATCCATTGACAGAGACATTATTGAGACAGTACTGTAGATTCTCTAGGTAAGCCTAGTTCAGGAGCATTAATAGGTTCAGGTTGGGGAGGAAGAGATAGTGCAAACATTATTGGGGCTAACACTTATAGTTAGGTGAACAGTCTGCAGAAGTAACTGCAATAGTACTAGTCTCGATATGTGAATGGATCCATTCACATATTGGGACGGTGTAGCATTGTAGAGAGTTCAGACGCCCATTGGCCCATGCCAGATCAATGGGCGACAGCTGTACTGTATACTGTCACTTGTGGGCAGCTGGGCAGCTTGTAGGTGAGGAGCTGTCACCCTCTGCTGACCGGGGAGCGGGCTCAGTGGGCGGGTGGGGGGGGTACCACTGGACCACCAGGGTGTTTTATGTACAATGCCCACCAGGCTTGGGAGTGGGTCCACTGGACCACTAGGGATATATTTCTTTATTATATGCCCGCGATCAGGCAGGATTCTGTCCACTGGACCACCAGGGATAATACTAATATTACATAGCCTGCAATCAGGCTGGGGATCAGGTTCACTGGACCACCACGGATAATATTAATATCACATAGCCTGCGACTGGGCTGGAGATGGTCCACTGGACCACCAGGGATGGTGTTAATATTACATAGCCCTGATCGGGCAGGGGGCATGCCTGGCCTGTGGCTCTGGGGTTGGGTGGCCACTCACAGCTGGTGGCTGCCGTGTTGTGCTCTGCATACGGCAGCCCACCTGTGGTGGCCAGGCCTGCTCCCTTAATTTTGGTGGATCTTTGCCTCCGTGTGGTGCAAGGCAGGTGTGTGCCTGCACATGCGCCTGCACATCCCAGGCTGAATATCGGGATGTGTCAAATATGCATGAGCACGCCTGCACTTGTGCCGCATACACATTACTGTAACCCGTGCAGCAGGATTGGCGTGGTCAACATCCCCTTTTCAATATCACGACATGGCGCAACACTGCTGTGCCATGCGCAACCCTTTGAGTATCCCGCCCAAGTCTATAGTGCTTAGTGACTGGAAGAATGGAGGGCCAGCTGTCCCGTAGTGCTGAGGGTTTAGGCACCAAATGCCACACCTTGCGCTTCACTGGCAACCTGGGTTCAGGAATGACCTTGGGTCACAGGGGTGCTGCCACAGGGTGGGGTGGGGAGCAAGATCGAGCATTGGCTTTCCTCTCCTGGGTAAGGGATGGGGTCACCAACCCATTGTTCTTCCATCACTGAATGGAGGTTGGTGCCAGGCGCGGGCTGTCAACAGTGCAACTAGAAGGGCTTGGAATGGTGTGCTCGCACATGCCCACACACATGCGCCTATATCTGGGACACGTGGGTAGGGGTCGAGAAACCCACAAAAAAACAGAAACTATATATGAAAAAGAAAAAAAAAAAAAAACGAGAGTACTACGTTGCCGCATGGCATTGTTCTAATACGAGTCCTGGTGGACTGAGCCTTCATGAAAGTTAAGGCTTTCTTCTTCTCTACTGCAGACCATAGCAGTGCAAGCCCTCACCCACCTAGCTAAGATGGCCTTGGAAGCTTTCTGATCTTTTTCTGCCATTCCAAAAACAACAGAGTTTTGAACTTCCTGAATTCTGTTGTCCTCTTGAGGTACATCCTGACTGCTCTATGCAAATCCAACTTGTGCAGCTCAAGCTCCTTTGAATTTGCCCATTTAAGATGGAAGGATGGTAAGCAGATTCCTGATTTACAGTAACAGCTGTAGGAATCCTTGGAACAAAGGACGATTGTCCTCAATGCCACCTTCTCCTTATGAATAGTACAGTTCTTTGTATGGCAGCACCTGAAGTTCACCAATTCTTCTGGCAGAGCAGATTGCAGTTAGGAAACACACCTTGTATGACAGGATCTCCAACGGTACTGATGAAAGAGATTCAAAAGGAGCCTTGCAAGAGTGTTAAATACCAGATTAAGGTTCTGGGAGAAGCCAGAGACCAAAACAATCATCTGCTTCTGCTAATCGTTGTTAGAAAATGTGGGACCTCTTGATTGGTGGCCAGAGACAAGCCAGAGGACACTGGAAAGGACAATGGAACTGACTGAAGAACCACAGCATCTGAGCATTTGCCTTTCAGGCAAATAGGTCAATCTGGGGATGACCGAACTGTTTGTACAGGAAATTGAACACCTCTGGGTTCGTCTGCTCCCCTGGATGAACTTTCTCTCAATGCAGCCAATTGCCTGGATGTTCAGCTCTCTTACCAGATGAACAGTCAAAAGAGTCAGGAAGTGTTCCTCTGCCCACAGCAGAACTTCAGTGGTTTCTGCCAACATTGGCATTGTCCGACCTTGCCTTACCACCCTGAACCAAACTCAAGTGTGAGAATCGAGAAGAGCAAGATGTACTGCCCTCATGTCCAATATATTTATCTGCAGCCACTGTTTTGTACTTTATGCTCCTCCCGGGCAGCAGGGCAGTATCTCAGCCCAACTTTGGCCCTACTCCCCAACTGCCACTCACCCTAGACCCCCCACAGATTACCTCCTGTGGTGGGGCCTAGGAAGAGAGCCGCCCTCCCGGAGCACAATCCAAACTGGATGAGCAGCGGCAGACTGGCAGCACGGAGATGGGCATCATGGAGCCCCAGTCACCTTCTTTTCCATTTTCTTGTGGTCCCCTCCGGCATCTATGTGAGCACATGCGCAGGGGGCACCTGCATGCCATGCCCACCGGCTAACATGCCTCCCAATCTGCATTGCCCCTAGTCCCCACCAGAGGGTGATCAGCAGGCAGGATGACAAACCCTCCTCCCTCCCTGAGAGAGAGAGCAATCCTCCAGATGCTCGATCCTCTCTCTCCCCCATTGGCCCCAGTGGCCTGGGCTCATTCCTAAACCCAGGTCACCGGCATGGCATGAGGTGTGTGTCCAGCGCCTCAACCTCCAATGCCACCATGCTGGCTAGCCACTGTTTTTGAGGGGCCACATGTCCTGGGTTGGAACGTGGTCCAGAACTGTGCCCCAGCCCAAAAGGCTGGCATCAGTTGTCAATATAAACTCTGTTGGGACTTCTAGGGAACACCTCCTGCTGGGGTTCTCTGGACTTACCCACCAAACCAGCAATTGCCGATGGACCGAGGAAGTGCGATCAGGGTTTGGTAGTCTTCTGAGGCCTCCAGCATCCTGTTCTGGAGGGTCGCATATGCAAGTGAGCCCACAGGACTAATTCTATTGCTGCAATCACCAACCGCAGAATCCACTGGAGCCTGTGAGCAGAGACTGATGGCCAGCTGCTTAGCCACTGAACTTCTTGCCTCAGGGTCTCCTTCCTGGACAATGAAAGAAGACTTCCCTCTTCTGTCCTGAACACTGCTCCTAAGTGTTCCAAACTCAAACAGAATGAGGTGGCTCTCCTCCTGGATGATGACCCAGCATCTCTAACACCTCCAGGAACTTTGAAACCGATCTGCTAGCCATCTGAGCTGATGATGCTCAGATGAGAAGATTGTCCATGTAGGTATACATGTGATGTCCCTCCTGTCTCAGTTGCACCACTAGTACAATCAGCACCTCTGAGAATAGCCAGGGAACTGTTGCCAGGCAAAGGGAAGCACCTCATACTGGAAATACTATCTCTAAATTGAGAACTTCAGAAACTTCTGGTGTGACTGGCACATGGGGATATGAAGATAGGCATCTTTCAGACCTGTGGTAGCCAGATAACCCCTGGTTGGATGGCTTTCATTACTGACCACAAGAATTCCATCTTGAAGGTCATGTGGCATACAAACTTGTTTAGGTTCTTCAGGTCCAGAATCAGTCAAAGCCCCTCTTGTCAAGGTTTAGCTATTTTAGGTTGCTGTACAGCACACAGGTGTGTGTGTCATTTATTAGGCCAAGCATGCGGCAGGCCCTACTGAGAGACCCTGACTCTGGACATTACACTGTCACTTGCAGAGCCATAAATCACAATCCTATAATCAACAATACTTACAATGAAGCACTGTACAAGTAGTACAGTATATTAAGAAATCTCCAGAATGAACTGTTTCCATGCCTGTATAGTAGCCCTAGTCTAGAGCTGGCTGTCTTAACAAGAGGTCAGTAAAAGCATTGAAAGACAATGCACTATCAGGTGTAACCCCAAGATATTTAAAGGTTTGTACTTGTTCAAGAGGTCCCAGTTACAGAGGTAATGGTTAAGACAGGAAGGTGTGGGTCTTATTACAGGTGCCAAAAAGCATGCATTTAGGTTTCCGTTATGAGCAGGATGGAGATGAACTATTCCTGGATGGCAGTAAATTCAAACTGAAGCCTCAGCCTCAGTTTCTCCAAGCACTTGTCACTGGAGAAGAAGACAGTGTCATCCGCATAAAGTGTAAACTGGCTGATCTGCAGATGTTATATTATTTATAAATAGACTGAAGAGTAGGGGTCCTAGGACTGACCCTTGAGAACACCCACAGTGATTAATCTATCCTGTGAAAGTATGTTGCAACATTTGCAGCTTGGGTTCTACCAGCCAGGTAACCTTAGAGCCAGGAGACCGAGTCTCAGAAAGGCCTGATTAAGTAGTTTCTGGCAGAGGAGGGCATGGTTCATAATGCTGAAGGCATTGGTTATGTCAGGTATATGGACCCGGCTCTTCTCCTTTGTCAGGGCACAATGAACTGAGACAGTGAACTCGAGGAGTGCAGTCATTGTGCTAAAGTTTCTTTAAACACATTTTACCCATTTGCCAGGAGTTCATGCTGCCTCAGATATTAAGCAAGCTGATCGCTCAATACTCTAAGGTTTTGATAGGGGGCAAAATGGAGATTGGGCAGTAGCTCAATTGCAGATTGTGATCACCCCTTTAAATACAGGGGTCATATGGACTTTTCCCATAGTTCTGGTACTTGTCCAGTGAAAAGAGACAGACTGAAAATTATCTGCAAGGGGTAGGTGATCTCTACGCACTAATTTGAGCAGCTTCATATCTATGTTGTCTGGGCAAAGTCTAGTTTTAATTTTGGTTCCTGTTGGGTAGCCCAGGGTTTTAAATAATTAATTAGCACGTTTTTCTTGGGACAATGCTAACTGTACAGAAAGCATTTATATAGGTTTTCTAGAAGTGCTATGTTTGTTAAACACAGTGAGGCAAGTGCTATGCATTTTCACAATGTTTTAGAACTTTTATGAGCAACATGTTAATCAATTTTAGAGTTAAATAAAACCCTGTAGCCATGCACTTCAGTCCAAGTAAGCCTTTGAAATAGAATTCAGGTCTAATGGGGTGATCAAATGTATCTCCTGCAGTGGCAGAGTTAGTAAGGGTCCAGTATGTATAATGATAGGTCACTAAAGGTTTTCTTAAAGAAGTCAACAATGTTCTTGCCCCTTTAATTGTGGTGCCACCATCTATGACAGAGTGGGGAAGGACTATTTTAGAGTTGCCCATGATTTTGTTTATGCCACTCCATAGTTGTTTAGGATGGTGAATTATTTTTTTCTTGGGCTTTGTAAAACTCAGCCTTGGGTTTCTTGATGTGGAAAGTCAAGTAGAACCCCAGACCCTTCTCAGTGGGGACTACTGGGACAACTGCCCCAATCTGCCTCTTCAATGGGTTTTGGGGCACAAGGGATGGCAGGAACCGACCTCTTCCGGTACTGTCACAACTCTATAGAGTATCCTAGAACCAAGATTTCCAGTACTGGTGTCTGATGTGATTTCTGGGCCCATCACTAGTAAAACTGCTGCAGTCTTCCATCAAGGGAAGGGAGGCAGTGACAGGCCCACGATACCTTCACGGGAGTTATCTCCTCATTCTCTTGCACCTCCATGACACCTGTGGGTGAAGGATCCTTTGTTACTATTGTTCTTGAATCCAGAAAAGATTTCCTGGGTCACCAGTTTCTGAATTTGTGAAAGGGTTAAAACTGCCTCGACTCCTGCTGCTGAGCACCTCCTCGACCTCTTTTGTTTGAGTTCACTACTGCTGTCTTGAGACTGGGAGTTGTCCTTTTCATCCTGGATGTCCTTCAGGATGTCATCCAGGCCAGAACTGAATAAAAAACACCTCCAAAGGCCAGGTTAAACAGCCTTACCGTTGATGCCTGATCTGCGGTCCAATGCCTCAACCAAACACCACACATAGCTGTCACGATGCGAAAGCAAAGTGTGTTGACATGTCATCGAGGCACAGGGCAGGAAGCATAGGAAAATCAAGAGCAGTTGTAAAATTCACAATGAGAGTTTTATTATTAGTAATAGTATATAAAAAATGTAATTATTCAGAATAACTTTACAATGGTAGTATTAACATAGAAAACAGAATAATTTTTCTTTTCAATTTAAAATCTCAGTCTGTCTCCATCTCTCCCTCTTGCAAAACATTTTTTCAACTCGTCTTTATTCAAGAGTTTGAATACAATACATATAAAGAACACATACCTGTGGACTTGTAGCTATATATATACAACTATCCAATTTATAACTTCAAAATCATCACATTTTGTTCTATTTTATAATCAATTGTCTGGGTCAGACTCCAGATCACCAGGCGTCTAGTCCGACTGTATCTGATCTTCTAACACTCATACATAAATCAATATAAAATAACTGTTCAACTCATTACAGACTCTGTTTTATATCTTATCCTTCAATCAGGCAGTAAAGATTAATAACAATAAAAAAAAATTACTATCTATTATGCCCAGACTAGAGAGAGGAAACAGGCAAGGGGGTGTATACACTTAAGTAGATTTAATTTATTGTTTTGATCTTTTTAGTTAACTCGAGGCTATATTGGGGTGAGAGAGGAAGGCAGGCGGAGGGAGGGCACCCAGTGAATATAGGGAGGAAGAAGCATCGATTTCTATCCTTCCAGTAAATTATAAAGGTTATTCTAATCTGGTCTCCTCCTCCCTTCCTCCATGGAGGCATTCTCCTTCTGCTAAACTAGGATCCGGGTTCCAGAGTAGCCAGGGGTTCCATATATACCTAAACTTCTCCTCTCGGAGGCCTAACAGCTGTAAGACATTCCATCTCACAGATGGAGTCCACTCTACTGCGCCATTCCGATAGTGTGGGTGGATCCCTTTTAAGCCAGTGGCTTGTAAGGCATTTGAGAGCTGCTACCATAACAATTTGAGCTAGTTTTCTCTGTGGAGCAGGGAGCTGTAGGACCGTGGGCAAGCCCAGCACTCATTCAGTCATGTCTCCAGGGATACTCACTTTCATTATTATGTTAGTTGTGATTCTTACCTCCTCCCAAAACCCTCATATACATGGGCAGTCCCAAAAGACATGTAGGTGGAATCCTACTGAGCCACAGTCTCTCCAGCATTTATCCGAGTTGGATCTTTGGAAATGCTTTGTAATTTTGGGGTATAAAAACCTAACCAGGATCTTCCAATAAAATTCTTGCCAACTAGGTGAAGAAGTTACTCTCAACCTATAGAGATCTTCCTCCAGGTATCTTCTGTTGTTGGATTTGCCCTTCCTTGTGCCAGACCTCTTTAATATTCCCTAATGGGACAGCTTCTCTGGCTCAGCCGAGGGTAAAGGTCTGAGATATGTTTCCTTTTAGGTTTATTTTTGCTGTATTATATTTAAAATCTTCCCATGCATTCTTTTGTCTACCCACCAGGGCAGGTAACCCAGTGTATTCAAATAGTGTCTTATCTGCAGGTATCCGAAGAATTCGAACCTGAGTATTTTAAATTTAACGTGGATCTGTTGAAAGGACATGAGGATTCCATTCTCTACTAACTGCGCAAATCTCATAATTTTGTTTTTTCCCCTTTCATACCCCAAATCTGTCCTTGGAGGTATAAAGTCTGGAGTGTGTCTAATAAGTGACAGTGGATCTAAGTTACCTCTCCCACCTCCCATTTTATACCTGGTTACTTGAAGAATATCCATAGAGTGTTGCAGCCATGGGTTCTTGATGTGGTTTATAAACTTTCTTGAGAGGGTCAAGCTTGGGAGGGCAAATAGGGAACTGGGCAGTTTCACCACTCTTTATCTCATACCATCCAGAATCCAGACATTGTTTCACCCAGGTGATCACTGCCCCCATCTGGGCAGCTAAATAGTAGGCCTTCAGGTTGGGCAGACTGAGTTCACCTAGTGATTTAGGTTTTGAGTATTGACTGCCTGACCCTAGGTCTGCCCTCTCGATATATCCAGTAACACCCAAATCTACTTTCTGTCAAAATTCTTTAGGGATCTGGATTGGTAAGGTAGAAAAGAGGAATAAGAATATTGGAAGCAGGTTCATTTTCACTGCCAAAGTCAGTAAGAGCAGCGACCACCTGGCCATATCTTTTTTCATATCATTCCATAACTTATTGTAATTGACAGCAAATAGCCCAGATATCTTTGTGGTCACCTGCACTCCAAGATATCTGATCTGATTTTGTTTTGCCCATATAAATGGGAACGTTCTCTTGAACTCTGGAGGGAATGTTCCACCCAAAGTCAATGCCTCTGATTTATTATAATTAATTCGTATCCGATATTGCTCCAAATGAGTCAAGGACCCAGAGCAAGTGCAGCAAAGGACTTTCTGGGTTTCCTAGAAAGAATATGGAGTTGTCAGTGTATAATGCTATTTTGTTTTCTATGGCCCTGTTAAAACCCCTCTATATTTATATTCTGATGGATCGCTACAGCCAGAGGTTCAAGAAAAATAGCAAATAGCACTGGGGAGAGCGGGCATCCTGCCTGGTGCCTCTGTGAATGGGGAATCTACCTGAATTAATTCCATTCACTCTGACTTGCGCCTGGGGGTCTTTATACAGATTTTTGATTATTTGTAAGAATTTAGGGCCAAATTGCATTTTCCATTGTTTGTAAAGAAATCTCCAATTCACTCTGTCGAACACCTTTTCGCGTCCATTGATATAGCTAATTGAAACTTGTTTGGTTTACCTGGGCCGAGATAATATTTAGTAGGCACCTGATACTATCTATTAAGAGTCTTCCTGTTATGGAAGCCAGTTTGGTTGGGTGAACCAATTGTAGGACCACCTTCTGCAGAGCGGTCCGCCAGAATCCTGTGAACAGTTTGAGATCTACATTTAGCAATGAGATCGGGCGGTATGAGCCGCACTGCTCTGGGTCCTTACCTCCTTATGGATCACTGAGATCTGGCGTATCGCCATGAGTCAGGTATTTCCTCCTCCTGGATATAATGGAAGCAAGCTAATAAAGGGGTAACCAACTCTTCTTTTAAAGATTTGTAAAACTCAGAAGGAAGGCCATCAAGCCTGGGGATTTGCCATTCTTTAGGTCTGTGATTTTCTGCAGTAACTCTTGTCTAGTAATTAGAGTTTCCAAGTTCTCCCTTTATTCCAACTCTAAGCTACTTAAGGGTAGATATTCTAAGAAAGCGGTCCACTGCTATCGGGTGGTGGTCTCCGACCTCTGACCTATACAGATCTTTGTAAAAGTCAGCAAAGGCCTCTGCTATCTTCAGTGGGTCTTCTACCTTAGGAACATCTTGGTGTTATATAGACAAAGTAGGCCATGTGGGCCCATTTAATTGTCTCCCACTCATAGTTGGTTTATCTGTTGACACTCTTATGTAATAAATATTCATCTAACCTCTTTTAAATATATAAAATGATGAAGATTCCACAACATTCTTAGGCAGATTATTCCAGATTATAGGTGTATGAGATTATAAAAGCATTGATGCCTATTGGTTCTTGCCCTATATATAAATATTTGTTTATTGTGTGATCTTGAATTTACTAATTTCTGAATCCTTCTTATTTTACATTGTGCCATTAAGGCCTCTTTTCAAAATTCGTATAAAAGTAATAGATCTCCTCTAATTCTTCTGGTCTCTAAGGAGTACTGTATAGATGTAGGTCAACCAGTCTTTCCCCATACTCTTGTGATTTAGTCCTTTAATAGATTGTCAACCTCCTCTGGACTCTTTCGATCTGTATGATATCTTTTTTAAGTATGGGTTCCAGATCGGTGAACCATAATCGAGATGGGTGGGACATATGTCCTGTATAGCTTAAGGACACAGTCTTTATTCCTAGAAATGAATGCTCTTTTTCTATCTTCACACTTCCATTTTCCTGCCTTCTAATACTTGCTATTGTTCTATTTACTATCTGTTTCTCATAGCTGCCGCAGAATCCTACCCGCTCTATTGCCTTCTACATAATATTTTTGGTTAATTCTGTGGAGTATGCCTTCTCCTGCCTAGCCAGAGGTTCTTAAGTTCTGATTTATTTTGTAACCAGTAGTTTTTATCCAAAGGGTCTAATGTAATTTTATGTCTAAACTCCGCTTTCTGTAAGTCTTGCTCTAACTTCTTCTGGTCTAGTTCTCTTTCCTTTTTCCCTGGCGCTATAGGATATAAACTGCACCTCAGGTAAGCCTTAAGGGTGTCCCAGACTACCGATGGGGAGGGGTTCCACCGCATTAACCTCCAGGAACATCCCCACCTGCCTCGATATGTCCCCTTTGAAATCCTCAGAGTTTAGGAGTCCAATATTCAGTCTCCAGTTTGAATTTCTGATTGTTGGGGACCACTTTTAATATCAGTTGCAAAGGGCATGGTCCGACCATGTCATGGGTAAAATATTGGAGGCCTGGACATAAGATAGGTGCTCTCCAGATAGTAAGAACATGTCTATAAGGGAGTAGCTCTGGTGTCGTGGAGAGTAAAGGTGAAATCCTCTCCCGGTGTTGGTGTCACCAGGCATCCCTCAACCCCAACTCATCCATGAGGCATCTGAGACACTCACCCCACTCCCCATCTGTGCTCCTGGCCTCTTCTATCCCATTTGGCGGAGACTATCCTGTTGAAATCCCCCACAACATGCAGGGCTTCCGGTTCATTCAGGGTCTTCAATAATTCTTTCCTAGGAACATTTTATTCTCCGAGATTCATTCAGGCGTATAGGTTCAGGAGTATACAACGTGCCCGTATATTGTTGTTTGCAGTTTAACACTAGCGACCCGCTGGATGAGTCTCTACCCCAACACTTTAATTGGGTGTTTCTCCTAAGTAGTATTGCTGTACCTCTCCTATGCGGATTTTGAGGCCACAAGGCACTATAAACCTCCCCACCCACATTCTGTGAAGCTTAGAGTGCTTCAACTCATTAAGATGGGATTCTTGTATAAAAGCAATATAAATATTATCTCAAAGTATGCTATAACTGAGTATCTTTATTTTTTCTTTTAGTTGTTTTGGTTGTTTATTGTGCATTCTTTACTACCTCTGTATGTATGTTGACCCTCATTCTTTGACATGGAACCTTTGTAAACGAGCAGTTTCTGCTCAAAGGTATTTGTAATCTGAGAATTTAATAAATAAAATAAAATAAATAAAAAGCCACATCTGTCTGGTATTTACCCAGTTCCTCAAGACCCTAGTCCTTTTAATTGGGCTGCTAAGGCCCTTAACATTGTATGAAATAAATGTTAGTGCCATCCTATGTTGTTAGGTAAATAGGCTATTTGAACCTTGATTTCTTCCATCTGGGCCTCCCCACCCATCCACCCCGGCCCTCCCTCCATCCCCCACCTCCAAACCGTCTAGGCATTAACTGATAGAATAAACCATTTAACTTTAACAAAACAAGAAGGAGAGTATTTTAAATGAAGAACTCTCCTGAATTAGATTAACTTGAACACTGACTTCCAACGTCCTTGGAATACCCACCCTTATTGATGCCAAATGGGTAGGATGGTGCAGTACCTTCGATCGCACCTAACCCATGCCCAACTGGGCTAAAGGGATACAAAATCCCGCAGCACTTGGTTAGACCAGATATCCCTCCAGCTCCCCATGTGATGACTCTCCCATCCACCCCACTTCCATATTCATCTAGATATTTTGAACGAGTACAACATGAACAAACTTCGTTAACTATCTTGATGGGCATGGAGCTCACATAGTGATTGTGAAAAACTAACATTACTACTTTTGTATGCTTTCACCCATGTGTCTATAATATTTCCAACTGCCCTTCCGTTAGTTACCTTAATCGGGAACTAAGGAGAGAGAGAGAAACAAGCCCCCAATCCCATTCTGTCTCTGCAAACAAGAGTGTCTCTTCATTTGAATTATTTAAGGCCTCTGATGTCCATGTTCACTTCAAAACCCGTTCATGAATGTCCTATCGTCTGCCGTTCCTCACATTGATCCTGTGGGTAGATTTCTCTCGTGTCTCTCCTTTTGCCACTTTATTTCATTTTACAGTTCTGCTTGGACGTTGGGGCAGGAATGTAACCTGTGTAGGGGTCGGAGCTCTTGATCTCAAGCTGTTCGAGTGGGAGATTGTCTGGGGTATTCTCACAGCCAACCACATGGTTTTTCCTTCCTGGCCTACCACTGTGTACCAGTGCCTCCCTCTAGTTCTCTGATCGCCTCTGGATCAAGAAGAGCGGTAACTGAGATGTCCCACTGCTTTAGGAACTCCAGCCTCTGAAAGTTTAGGAAAAGAGCGGTACCTGAATCAGTAGTAATTTTAGAGTAGCAGGGTAGTCTAATTTGCTTTGACTCCTTTGGCCCACAGTAGTTTCAAAATTGGGAAAAGCATCTGTCTGCAGTTCATCGTCGCGGGAGCACAGTCGTGTTCAAAGAATAATCGTACATTGCCAAACATGACTTCCTTTCTCTCCCAGGCTCGCTTTTAAAACCTCAGATTTGGTGTGATAGTCCAAAAAGCTACAATTAGCGATCTTGGTCTAGCTTTTAGATCCACTGGTTTGGCTGTTAGCAATCTGTGCGCTCTTATGATGTTTAAGGAAGTCCTTTTCTAAGCCCAAGACCTCGCATAGGAAGCTTTTCTGTAAAGTGGATCGTCTCACGGACTCAGTCCCCTCCGTATTCCGTGGATTCAGATGTTCACCTTTGTGACCTGTTCTCCAAATCTTCTAACTTTTGCTGAAGCCAAATCTCCCGATTGTGTAGTTGGAGGATGGCACCATTATGTAGGTCAATAGTTTTAGATAGCTCTGTTGCATTCTGCTGCAGGTCATCGATTTGTTTTCTGTGCTCTTTCTGCTCCGATTTCACCTCCGTTAGATCTTTCTGGATCGGGTTAGGGTATCTCCCAGCCGGTGTAATTCTTTATATAATTTTTTAGAGGTTATTGAACGCAGCCTCTTCATCAGAACTATCATTTGAGGTGGGGTCGAGACTTGAAATACTCGGCGCAAGGTGATTCTGCGGCTCATCCCACGCTGCAGAGTCTTTGTTGCCCTGGTCTGATTTCTGCCTTTCCTGCTACAAATTGCTCAATCGCTGTCCAGTTTTAGCCATCATATCGCCAATTTTATGCTTGTTTTCCTGGAAGCCAGCGTGGTTGCAGATGGGGTTAGATTTGGGAGTAGTCCCAGGGCAGCCTTGACAGGGTCAGTCTGCCATTGATGCTGACGTCACCAGAAGTCCCAAAACATTTGTATAAGTCTGTGCAGGAGCTCATTAAGAAAACAGCATGCTTCTCACACAGTGTTCTTGTCAGTTTCAGCAGGTGCAGCAAAAGAACACTGTTACCAGAACTGACCTCTTGTTTATATCTCTGCAAAAGGCTTAAAAATTGCACCTCAGGTTAACCCTCTAAGTTCCAAACAGCTTTGTAATAATTTCAACAGTATAACTATATACAGTTTTAAACAAAGGGATCTCAGTATCAATTACATTTCCACAAAAGAGTCAAATATATTTTTATACCTGCAGAAATGCAAGGGGAAGAAAAGACAGAGCAGCAAGTGAGGGAGTGAAAGGCAGAGAATTGCAAGACCGCAGGGTGATCAAGTGCTAGGTCTCACGAGAAAATGTGGTTGCACAACCAGAGAAAAGACAAAAGAGAACAGAACAGATCCCTGCATTTACTCTTTCTCCATAACAGCTGGGACAGAGCCATATTCAACCTGTCACATACCCCTCCTTAAGAGGGAACCTGTTTTACAAAACAGGTTTCAAAACTTTCTAGTACTCATCTAACATAAGCATATAACCTTTACAGTTCTATGCATATGCAGTATCATGTTGTCTATAACAGCAGTACAGCAGATAGTGAAGTTTAAACTAACAAATTTGTTTTTCAGCCTTCAGAATTATTCAATTCTAGATCCATATCTAGACAGAATCAGCATTGGTATTCTCTTTCCCAGATCTGTGCATTACTTTAAATTTAAATGGCTGTAGTGCCAGGTACCACCGATGTGATTCTAGAATTTTTTGAAACTTCAAGTTTATTGTTTACTTGCACAGACAATTCATCCAAATTATGACTATTACAAAGTGACTGATTACTATATATATAAAATTCTCCTTGTTATAGTCCTTACAGCAAGAAGATCAGTCATTGATTATAATCGTCTCTTCCCCCCTTTTTTCCTTTTATCCAGGTCTCCAGGAAGTTCTTGTCTCCTGCTAAATGGGTATCCAGAGGCGATTAATGTTCTTTATGTAGTATCTACTCCTCGATCTGTCATTTATGTAGATCATCTGTCGGAATGATATTTTCTGCATTATCAATTTACAAAATTTATATCTGTAACAATTTTTTTTCCCAAAATCAAATAAAACATAATAACTTACAAACTTCATGGCTGTCTAGTCTTGTAAAGCTTGAGTGGTATATTCTATCTTTCTGACCTATTACATTTAATTTTTGTATTACATATAGGCTTGTTGGGATAGCACTGAGATACCTTTATTGCTTTCAATCAATTGCATAAAGGGTAACCATACCCCATTAAACTTATCTTTTGTAGATGCAAACATGTTGTAATTCTCTCCACTCTTTCTATTCCTTTTATTATATCTATCCATTCTTTCAGTGTAGGCAGAGTGGGACACAGCCATTTCTTGGTGATAGCCTTACTGGCCGCTGCCAGTAATATCCCTGAGAAACTCTTTACTCTATTGGACATTTTTAATGGGTAGCCCTAGGACAAAATGTTCAAACCCAAGTAATCCGAGCAACCCATCAATTTACTATAGTGTTCCTTTACCTCTGACCAAAAGGTAAGTAGTTTAGGCACCCCAGAATATATGATAAGTGTTACCACTCATTCCACATCCCTCCAACAGAGGTCTGAACTGGCGGCTCCATAGTGTTTAGTTCTGGTCAGAGTAAGAAAATATCTATTAATTGTTTTCCACCTAAATTCCTTCCATATGTTGGAGGCTGATGTTTTAAAACCCTTCCCAGATCAATTGCCATTGTTTCTGATCCAGTTGTATTGATGCTTCCTGCTGCCATGTTGTTTGGCATTTCAGATTTTCTACAATTGTGGAGCTTTGGTAGGCTCGACTAGTCGTGAAATTATGTGCTTTTCCTCTATGTTATCTGCTGCACTCAGAATAATCTCTACTATTGGGTAAGGGTCTTGTTGTATTTTTCCAAGTTGGCTCCTTGGGTTAAAAGGAAAACACCTGGAGTTAGCTAAAAATGGGAATTGGGATGTGGTATTCGTTTTGTATTTCTTGAAAGGTCTTTACCTTCCTTGTGCCGAAAACTGTCTAAAATAGGTCAACCCCATGTGTTTCCATCTCTGGAATGTATCATCCAGTCTCAGTGGATAAACAAAGCACAGGAGGTTATCTTTGATTTCCCGAGCTAATGTTCCAGTTTAAGCTTACTGTTTACCGTATCCCAAATTCTATATATTTGTGTCTGCCATGGGTTATTTGATTTGTAAAAGATTAATTTAACTGGGGGTTGGGCTGTTGGGGTGGATTGAAATTCCATTTCTTTCCAGACACTGTTGTCTTCCTTTAAGCAGTAAGTTACCACGCTGTTAGTTGGGCCATTAAATAATAGGTTTTTAGGTTGGGTAGGCCCAGTCCCCTTGTATTTTCGGTCTCATTAAGTTGGTCCATGCTATTCTGGCTCTACTTTTACCCCATATAAATTGTCAAAAGCTGTATTAATTTTTTCCACTCCAGTGCCGGGATGCAGGGAAGGGAGCTAAACAGAAACAAAATCTGGGAGGACGCTCATCCTCACTGTCTCAACTCTACCTATTAACATCAAGGGTAATATCTCCCATCTCTTTAGATCTGTAAACACCTCTGTAAAGTTTCCTGTAATTACAGCAGTATAGCTGCTCTAATTGAATAGGGATATAGATGCCCAAGTATCTAATGCTAGTTTTCACCCATTTGAAGGGTATAATTTGAGTTAGGGACTGGGATATGGGACCACTAACCTGTAAGACCTCTGTCTTGTCTATGTTTATTTTAAACCCAGAAATCTGGCCATAGGTTTCTAGTATTTGCATTAACATGGGGAATGACTGTTGAGGGTTACCTAAGTAGATCATTGTATCATCTGCATACAAAGATATTTTGTTTTCTACCCCTCCTATTCTTATTCCTCCACCTGTGGATGTGAACAATTTGTTCTGCTAAGGGTTCAATACTCAATGCAAAGAGTAGAGGTGAAAGGGACATCCCTGCCTTGTGCCTTTCTGGATATCCAAGGTCCTGAGACTGTACTGTTGACCTCTACTCTGGCTTGAGGGCTCTGGTATAACCTCTATCCAGACCAAGAATTGGGGTCCAAATCCAAATTTAACCAGTGTGGCCTTCAAAAATCCCATTGTAGACGCCTGAACCTTCTCAGCATCAATTGAAATGGCAATTTGTTGTTTTTTATGAGTTTTACCTGACTGCAAGATGTTCAAGCAACGTCAGATATTATCTTGGATATGCCTGTTCAGGACAAACCCAGCCTGGTGTGGGTGTACCAATTCCGGCAGGAATTTGTTCAACCTGGAGGCCAAGATTTTAGTGAATATCTTTGAATCCACATTCAATAGGGATATGGGATGGTAAGAAGAACAAATCTCTGGTGACTTGCCTCCTTTGGTATTACTGCAATTATGGCACTGCACCACGATTGTGGCAGATCATTTTTCTCCTTACAGGCAGTAAATAAATTACATAAAATAGGGCTTAAAGATGTACTAAAGGTCTGATAAATTATAAGTTAAACCCATCAGGCCTAGTGTTTTATTTTTTTAAGTTTTTTATGGTTTGTTTTAGGGATAGGGGCTTCCAGTTGTGCCCTATTGGCTTTGTAGCTGTGGAAGCTGTATCTGAGAGAGAAATTCAGTGATTTTTTCTTGAGGGTCTAAATCTATTTTCTCTGAGGCATACAGATTGGCATAGCATTTTGAAAAGCTCCTGCTATTTTTTAGGGTATAATTATTAATTGTTTGACCATTTTCTTGAGAACGAATATGTTTAACATATCTGTCTGCCTATGCTTTCAGTAATCTAAAGGCAAGTAGTCTGCCTGCTTTGTTTCCATGTTCATAGTAGGACTGATTTAGATATCTAAGTTTCCTTCCAGTTGAGTATCTAGGAGGGCTTGCAGGTCTTTTCTGTTTTTTCCATCTGTTGCCAGATGAGATGTGACCCTTCCTTTCTATGCTTTATCTCTAACTGTTGTAGTTGTTGTTCCAATTTTAATTGCACTGCTTTTTGATTTTTTTGAGATGGAGGAGTAAGCTATGATCCGACCCCTTAATACCACCTTCAGGCTATCCCAGTATCATTTAATTCCTGTATGTTGTATTTTATTAGTTTCTTTAAACTCTTGTATAGCAGACTCTATCATTTTAACAAACTCCTCTTTACCAAGAAGTGAGATGTTCATTCTCCATAAAGTGTCTCTCCCAATCTCCCAGTTGTAAGTGTAAAACAACTGCTGTGTGATCTGATACTAACTTGGGTTGTGTAGAACAATTTCTGACTTTAGGTATATCTGCCTGACTACACAAGAAGCAGTCAGTCCTCGAGTAGGATTTCTTTGAATTAAAATAAAATGTATAATCCCTGCCCGCTGGGTTATGTTCCTCCATATATCAATCAGAGCCAACTCTTGCATGTTCGCTCTAACCATCCTACTCATATTTTTATTAGTAGAGAAAATTTGTGAGGACCTGTCTTTTGATGGGGAATCATGCAGTTAAAGTCCCCACCCATCACTACCATCCCTTCCCCAACCCTGAGATTTTCTGGAAAATGTTTCTATAGAAGGACTGATCATCTTTATTTGGACCATATACATTGATCAGATGTATCTTTTGGGAATATATGTGTCCTGAAAGTGAAACAAATCTACCATCTGGGTTGCGGTCCTCTGCAGTGATATCCAAGGGTATATTTTTTTTAAGGAGGATCACAGTACCTGCCTTCTTACTCTGTAGGTGTGATGACCCCACCACTGTGCCCACCCAGGATTGTACCAATTTCTGATGCTCTACCTGAGATAATCTGGTCTCCTGCAACAAGCAGATGTCTGCATTAAGATTTTAAGATAATGGAGAATCTTAGTACATTTTGCAGGCAAATTTATGCCTTGGACATTGAGTGAAATCACTTTAATGTGACTCATCTTATAAATATAAAGATCTTTGCTTACTTATTTTCTTGGTCTTTCCCTTAATATAAATGTGAGTTTTTACTTCTACCTGATAAAGGTACGTCTATCCCTCTTCTTTTGTTTGATTTATGTTATCATGCCTTACATCTCAGCCATTCACTGAAAATAATAGGCACAACAGGTGCCAACATAACTATTTCTAACATTTGAACTAACATTTCATTAATTTCTATAGAAGAGAACAGTTGTATTTTCAAAATTTGAAACCAGGAAAGGAAAGGAAAGGGAAAAAGGGGGATAAAAATTAGGGAGGGTAGTCTGCAAGTAGTGGGAGAGTGAGAGAGGAAGAAAAAGAAGAAGAGAGAAAAGAAAGGAGGGGTCAAGGAGTTAGAGAGGAGAGGAGTTACCCACCAATGTAGGCTAAAGCTCTCCTCTCTTGTCAGATGTCACCCTAATTTTTTAGGGGGTTCAAAAAGAAAGCTTGTGTCCTTCCAAGGTGAAGTTCTGTGAAAAATGGATCTAATAGCAAATGCTATAGTACCTGCTGATCTAAACAGGTCTGACTTTAAAAAGTCAGTGTAGTGCTTACGCCACTTTGTCTACCATGATTCGTGTGGTAGAGGCTGGCCCAATAGGCAGTATTAGGCCTGTGGCTGCGGTCTAGAGCTAAGGAACACCGCTCCTTTATTTGGCCCTCCGACTCAGTCTGAGTCTTTAAATTCACTGAGGAGATTACAGAGCAATTTTACCCTGCCACATATCACTGCATTTCTCCCGATCTATTTGTCCCAGAAATCATGCAGTGTGAGGGAGGATGGGAAAGAGAGGAGACATATGAGAACATCATATTGACATGTTAACAAACCCATCCCCCACCCTCCACTCAAAACATCCGATAACTATTCGTTTGTTGTGTGTTTTATTAAGTCTTATTTTGTCTGTTGGGTATGTCATTAGTAAGCATTCACCATGATGACTGAGCGTGTAGCTTGTTTGGTAGTATAGCCCACTCATGACCTTAAAGATGCGAGTCTACCTGGCCCTTCATGATCCAGTGAGACTGGTAACTGCTGATGATCCTGGCTTCTCACAGGAACCTCATTTCTCTCTCTCTAGGATATCTCTCAGGTCGCCCCTAAAATGTGAAGGCCAAGAGATCGCCATTTGCTGATTACGCCATGCGTCCCACTTGCGCATGCAACTCCTCGTGATGTCCCTCTCTAAGGCCTCTGATTGCATTTCAGGAACAGGGATCCCTAGACTTCACAATGTGGATGAAGCCCCAACAAAGATTCGAATAGCCGTGGACCCTCTTTGGTAAGGACTCTCAAACATGCTGGATATTGCAGCTGTATTCTCACATTCTTCTCCTTTGCCACTCATATTACCTCTTTGACTTGTTTTCTTTTATTATTCAGATAACCGGAGAAGTCTTGATAAAAAAATTCTCCTTCCATCTATCAAAGTTTCTTTGTTCTTCCAAGCAGTCTGGAGAATAAGTTGGCGATCTCTGTAGTTAAGCATTTAATGCTTATTGAGCGGGCTTGGTGTTTTGTTCCTTACGCTGAAGGAGCTGATCTATGCGCTTTTCTACAATCAAAGATGTGGCTGAATCCAGTTTTAACACTGACTCAAGAATGTGATGTATAAAGTTCTCCATTGTGGGAATGAATCTTCATACCTTCTGGCACACCATAAATTCAAAAATTATTACTCCGTGCCCTGTTCTCTTGGTTGTCTAATTTTGCCTGCAGTTCGCGCTCCTCGTTAATAGATAGAGAATAGTCCGGTCTTGTTGGCTTGAAGAATCTGCCAGGGAGCCTATTATTTGTTCCGACGCTGTAGTTCATTTGTCAATCTTGCAAAGGTCTGCTCATACATCAGCCACCAAGGATTCCACCGATGCAAGGTCCTGATAATTCCATCGAGCTTAGCTATAACTGTATGTGGGTCCAGTAGCTCCAGACTCTCCTCTGAGTCAGCCAAGCTCACCACTGGAGAAGCTGGTTGAGAATTCAGCTGTGGGCCTCATCCTTTTCCTGTGTTCATCATGGCTTTTATCTTTGCAGCTTGGGAGTTCTTTCCCTTAAGTTTAGAAGTCGCCATCATTCAGGCGTTGAATCCGATTATTAAAGTTAGCGGATTTGACGCTTTTTCTGTTTTTAATATATTTTCTGGAGCGGTTGTTCCTTGAGTGCCATGGCTATGCAGCTACACAGTTGGTGATGTCACCAGAAGTCCAATTCTAGAATTTTTATCCTTCATTTGTTAAGCCAACAGAGAGGATTGTGATCTGTTACAAGTACAAAGTCAGCTCCTAGTAAGTAAACCTTAAGGGACTCCATGGCCCACTTTGCTGCATGGCATTCCTTTCTTATGGAGTACCTTTCTCTCTGTCATGCAACTTCCTACTTATGTACAGAATAGGATGTTCTTTTCCCATCTATATGCTGACTGAAGACTGCACTAGGCCTACCTCTGATGCATCAGTCTGTAAAAAATTGTTTCTCAAAGTCTAAGCTTCTAAAAACAGGGCTGAAATATAATATAGCCTTAATTGCCCGGAAAGCTTCATCACACTCTGGGGACCATTTCACATTATTCAGGTACCTTTTGTGAGTTCAGTGAGGGGAGTAGTTAACTTAGCAAAGATGGGAACAAATTCTGATAATAGCCAGCCCTAAAAATGACCTGATATGTTTCTTGGTTTTGGGGACAGGGCTGTTAGTTATAGCTTCTATCTTGGACACCTCTGGCTTGACTTCTCCATTTCCTAAAACATAGCTCAAATATCTGGTTTGCTGCATGCCCAGTGCACTTGGTAGGATTAATTGTCAGACTTTGCCTTTTTGATTGATTGGATAACTGCTCATAGCTGTTCTAGGTGGCTTTTCCAGTCTGAACTGTACACCACAACATCATCCAGGTACGCAGCAACAACCAGTGTGAGGTGATAACATGACATCCATGTACCGGCTGGAATGTAGTGGTGCACCATGTAAACCAAATGGCATGGTGGTGAACTGATAGAATCCTATAGGAGTAGCAAATGCAGTTTTGTCTCTGGATTCTTTAGTTAGGTGGATTTGCTAGTAACCTTGATGAGATCGAGCATACTGATATACTTAGCATTTCCCAGTCTGTCCACCAAATCATCTATTCTGGGTACAAGATAACTGTCAAATTCTGATAGTTGATTAAGTTCTTAAAATCAAGGCAAATTTACACCCCTTCTTTTTGTTTACAATCACCATTGGTGATGACCAAGCACTTCTTGACTCTTCTGTGATACCCAGTACTTTCATTTTTGTATTTCTTAATCACATCAGCTCTCAATCACTCTGGTAATCTGTATGTCTTTTGTCTAAGTTTGCTGGCAAAGGCACCTAGCTTCACCTGAGCTCTTTTCTTCTAGGTTTACTTATAACGGACAGAGGAAGGAATATTATCAGAGCAAGGAAAAGATTAAGGTTTCTTTTTGGCAAGGCAGATTTACTGTGTTACTATTTTCTTTTGTATTCACAGGTTTTGTTACTGTTTTTGCTAACATTGTACTGCTTTATTGTTCTCTGATTTAAATTGTGTTGCAGGGTGTACTTTCTGCTACATTATTACAGGGTGAGCCTACAGGTTTTTACTGTTTTGTGCCTACAGATTTCTGCTGTAACTTGCTTCAAATTTTTGGCAAGGATATCTTTGTTACTGCTTTATTTTCTCTGTAGCAAAGTGTTTTTTGCAGGGTATATCTTTTGTGAAATTATTACAGGTGGTGCTTTTACAGGTTTTACAGTTTTATCTATCATTAGGCTAAGCTTTCAGGGCTACTGCACTTGTTGTTGGTTGATTGTTTCAGTGCTTACCTCCTTGTTTCTTTCATCTGTTGGTGGTTCTTTTGGCAGGAGGCAAGCCACCTACTCCCATCCCCAACCACCCCATGCTACACCCTTTATAGAGTAGCACAGTCGTGACATTTCCTGTAGCAAAGCAGGAAGGGAAGATCAGAGGTGTATCCACACAGTGACCTCACTTACAGGGTCACAAGTAATTTAACTTGTTATAACAAGTTATACAAACAAACAAACAAAACAAAAAATCAAACTTTTGCTTTCATTTTTTCTTCGACTATCTGACCAGGTTATAAACCTGGTAACTCATCTGAATGGATATTATTAATGCAGGTTCTGTGACACTTTTCAAAAAGGGCAGTTATACAGGATTTAGGACACTGTCCCACATGCTGGACCATTGAGATCTAAGGACTCAGCTCCAGGCAGCATGAGCAGAGATTACGCACTTCACATCGCATAATCAGGGAAATATATTATAAGAACCATCCACCATTTCCCGACATCCAACTGAAGCACCTCGACTGCAGAGGGTAGTTGGTCCAGGAGGTTGGCAGGTGGTTAGAGGGCAAATCAGGTGCCCCATCACTCAGTGCTCTCCAACATATCACCTCCACAAACCATATAAAAACTACAAACAGGTATCTGCCTCATCTCCAAAATCAAAGGGCAGAGGACACTGCAGCACAGGAGCTAGCACAACAAAACTCACCCAAAACAGGGACCAAAATAAAAAGCAAAAGGAAATCCAAACCAGTTCTGATCAGAGGAGACTCCATGATTCGGGAGTTGATACTCACTGTACCTCCAGCCGGGGTAATGGTCAGATGTCTCCAGGTACATCAGTGTGGAAAGACACTGACCGCATTGTTAAAACTGTACAGGAAGCAGAGAAACACTGACATCCTGGTACACATAGGGACTATCATCTTACCAGCTGGTGTGAGGGAGACCAAAGGAACACCTGACCAGGCTGGGAAACAAACTGTCATCCATTCTATCTGGCATCTCCTTTCTGAGATCCTACTGGTCTGGGAGAGGGGCAGATGGACAGAAGGTCAGAGAGGGGAGCTAGAGGAGCTAAACGTGGCTCAAGGGCTGGCGCTAGGAAAAAGGACACAAATTTGTAGGTAATTGGCAAGAGTTTTGGGAGTGAAGTCCTTTAAATTGATGGACTGCATCTGACTAAAGACAGAGTCAGTGCTTTGGGGCAGAAGTTTGACATCTTTGCAGAATATTTAAACTAGCAATGGGGAAGAGGGGTGCAGCACCCAATACATCGAACAGGAAGAACACCCCTCTCCTCAGCTAGTGATCATACAGGAGTTCAGTATGTTTGTAGTTCATTTGCATCACCAGGTAAGGAAAAGGTCCAGCTCCCCATACAACACACGGGAGGAAATGCTGGACCTCACCCAACAACTAACGCATCAAAATCTGGCCAGTGGAAAATCATGTGCTACAAATGCCCAAGTCTGGGAAACAAGATCCCAGACCTGCAGGCAACAATGACAGAGGCTAAACTGGACATAGTAGCCATTAGCTAGACATGGTTCACCAGTAACTACACTTAGGAGACTTCAGTACCGCAATGTACTGTCTAGAAGAAACTGAGGTGCATGGGGGTTGCCTTTATGTCAATGAAAATATCAAAGCTACAGAAAGTCAGAATACACATAAGGAGCCAGAAGAACTGTGGGTCACCCTTGAAACAGGAAATGGGACAGCCACACGAACTAAGGTTGTTTACAGGCCTCCAGACCAGGGGAGGACACAGACACATTACTTTTAGAAGATATACAAAACATGACAGCTAAATGGGGAGGTTCTGATAATGGAGACTTCAACATGTCAGATACAGATTGGTCAATCCCAGCAGGAACATCCACCAGAACTAGACACATAGTGGATTCCATGCAGGAGAGGGTCTCAAACAACTGGTACAACAACCCACAAGAGACAGGGCTATCCTAGATCTAGTATTGACAAATGGAGAAAGGATCACAGATCTCCAGGTAGAAGGTCACCTGGGGCCAGTGACCATCACATGGTATGGTCTAATTTGGCCACTACAACTAAATCATCCTATTCCAAGGCAAAATCGGACTTCAGAGGAGCTGAATTTGATAAAATGGCCAACAGAGTTAAGCTAGCCCTGGCAAGAAGAAATACAGGTGAGGGAGTATAGACAAAGTGGTAAGTCACTGAGGATGTAATACTTTGAAGCAAACATCCCATTGTGTTAGAGAGAAAAGCAAGAGCAAAAAGGAGGAAACCACTTGGTTCTCAAAAACAGTAGCAGAAAAGGTCAGAGACAAAAGGCTGGCCTTCAGGAAATATAAGGGAACGAGTGGGACAAAGATAGAGGGATACCAAACTTCCCAAAGGGAAGCAGGGAAGGCAGTAAGGCAGGCAAAGGCCCAAACTGAGGAAACACTAGCACAAACAGTAAAGAAGGGGACAAGACTCTCTATAGATACATTAGTGAAAGGAGAAAGTCCAGAGGGGTATTGCTAAGATCAAAGGGGTGTGTGTGTGTGTGTGTGTGTGTGTGTGTGTGTGTGTGTGTGTGGAGGAGGACAAAGGAAAAGCATTTATCCTAAATAGATACTTCTGCTCAGTATTTACTGAGGAGAAGGTAGGTAGGGCCCACAGCTCAGCTCCATGGACATGGGGAGGAAGGTGCACAAGTCCCTTCACAAAGAAAGGGTCCTACAAGAGCTACTAAGCTCAGGGTGGACAAGGCAATGGGACCTGATGGTATACATCCCAGGGTACTGAAGGAGCTAAGGTGGAACTAGCAGAGCCATTGTCAGAACTGTTTAGTGAGACTCTGAGCACAGAAGATGTACCAGAAGACTGGAGAAGGGGCTCATGAGATCCACTCCACAAGAGTATTAGCAGGGAGAAGGCAGGGAACTACAGACCAGTCAGTCTTACCTCAGTAGTGGGCAAGATTATGGAGGCAATCTCAAGGAAATGATAGTGGAACACCTGGAATCCATAGGAGCACAGGATCCAAGACAGCATGGGTTTAAAGGAAGGTCCTGTCAAACCTAATCTCATAGATTTCTTTGACTGGTAACCAGAGTGGTGGACCAAGGGTGCAGTTGATGTAGCCTACCTTGACTTCAGCAAAGCTTGATACAGTTCCACATAGAAGATTGATTAATAAGCAGGATAGGCTCAGGGTGGGTCAGAAGTTGGTCAACTGGGTGGCAAACTGGTTGGTAGGAAGAAAACAGAGAATGGTGGTAAATGGTATACAGTCAGAAGAGAGGCAAACCACAGTGGATATCAGGGATCAGTCCTGGGGCCAGTCCTCTTCCATATCTTCTTCAATGACATTGCAGATGGACTGAGGGTAAGGTTTGTCTGCATATGACACCAAGATCTGCAACAGAGTAGATGATCCAGATGGGTGGGCAGAATGAGAAGTGATCTGGATAAACTGGCAAAATGGTCAGAAGAGTGGCAACTGGGGTTTAATGCAAAGAAGTGCAAGATCATGCACGAGGGAAGAGAAACCCTGAAGCCATCTATAGGTTGGGAGGGAGTTGCTGGCAATCACAAGGGAAGAAAGAGACTTGGGCATCATCATCACAGATGACCTGAAATCATCAAGCAGACCACCAAAGCAGCAGATAAGGCTAAAGAGATGTTGGAGTGTATTAGTAGGGTATTGCAAGTCATAAGATGGAGGTAATAATCCTCTTTTACAAGACACTGGTTAGGCCCCATCTGGAGTACTGCATGCACTACTGGAGGCCGACCTGCACAAGGACATTAACAAAACGGAGGCAGTCCAGAGAAGGGGCAACCAAAATGGCAGGGACTGCATCAGAAAACATATGAGGACAGATTAACGGAGCTCAATATATGTACCTAGAGCAAAGGAGGAGAGAGGTGATATGATCAAACATTCAAACATCTTAAGGGCATTAACAAGGTGAAAGAGTCTAGCATGTTTTAGTATATAAGAAAATAGCAGGACAAGAGGACACAGCATGAGATTAGAGGGAGGTTGATTAAGGGTAATGGAGGAAGTTCTTTTTCACAGAAAGGGTGGTGGCTGCATGGAACGGCCTATCTCAGGAAGTGGTGGATATGAATACAGTGCAGGGCTTCAAACAGTCATGGGATAGGCATAAGGAGCAATACAGATGAGTATGAACAGATAGGCCATTAACAGTACAGGCGATGGCACATTCATAAGGAAGAAAAAAATGGGCAGACTGGATGGGCCTTATGGTCCTTATTTGCCGTCAACTTCTATGTTTCTGTGTTTCTGTGTCTAATAGGGCTGAGCATTCCTTGTCACTATTCAGTGATCCATCCCTTTGCTCGGCCTGGTGCTGTTGTAAAGTACTGTTAAATGTCTTTAGCAAGGTACAAGTTTCTGTGGTTTGTTTGAAGGTTAAGGAAACATTTACCTTTACAGCATCAGCAGTTCCAGTTTGTTCCAGTCTATCATAAGCTACATCAATATCTTAGCAGTTTCTGGTAAAACTAGCAAAACAACTTTTGGTGTTTTTCAACCCATTTCTTGTTGACGTATTGGTATATCTTAGTAGGATTTTTCCTATCAGGGTCTTAATCTCATAGTTAACTGTGCCAGTATGTCTAAGCACTTTATAAGGCCCTTGCCACTGCATTAACAGTTTATTTTCTGTAGTGGCAACAGTCGCAAGACCTCTTCACCTGGCTCAAAATGTTTTCTTTTCCTCATGGTCATAATACCCTTCTGCTGGTTGTGGGCCTCTTTCTGATTACTATGAGCAATTTCAGGATATTTTGCAAGCTTATTCTCAGGGCACATATATAAGATGTAACAGATTGTTTTTGATGGGGGTTATCTTCCCATGTTTCTTTTATTACATCTAGTGGCCTCCAGGTTGTCTACCATGCAGGATTTCAAATGGTGAAACACCTATTGATGCCTATGGCACTTCTAAGCAAAAGCAGGTAAGGTAAGTATTGGTCCCAGTATTTCCTTCCCTTTACAAACCTTTTAACATGCATTTTAGGGTTTGATTAAAATGCTCAACAAGACTGTCTGAGGGTAATAGGGGAAGTTCTTATGGCAGTGATGCCTAGTAGTCAGTACAGCTCCTTCAGTAATGCAGCACAAAATTACTACCTTGATCAGTAAGAAAAATTACTAACCTTAGTAAATATGTTTCTTCTAAAGGAGTCTTGCTGTATTCTGACATATTGCAGTGATTCCCAACCTTTGAACTGCCCCTGAGAACAAAGAGTTAACTTTCTATGCAGGGCATAGAATGCTGAGCTGGAGCTCTGCTGAAGTCTCTGTCTGGAGTGTTTCAAACTCAAACCATTAGATTCTTACGAGCCCAACTAACTAAAAATTCTATGTGGAAATTGTAAAAATTCTTACTAGCTAACTGGCAGAAAGTTTTGGATTCCCAAGGAAGACTCAAGTCAGAAACCCAAAACCAAAAACCAATCTAATACAAATAACAGTAATAAATGAGCACCCAAACAAAAAAGGAGGAGGGTGTAAACAAAAACACCCCTGGGTGCACTACTGCACCTGCCCACCCACTTCCTAAAAACAGGTTCTGAGAGGGGAGGCAGGGAGGGAGGTCAGAATACAGCAAGACTCCATTAGAAGAAACATAGTTACTAAGGTAATTTTTTCTTCAAACAACATGAAGTCTTGCTGTATTCTGACATATTCAGACTACCAAGCAATACCTCCATGGAGGAGGGACAGAACCTATTTTGGGAATAGGCACTGAAGTACTGCTGTGTTAAACTGAGCATCACTCCTAGCCTGGATATCCAGAGAGTAATGCTTGGTAAAGGTATGGACTGTTTTTCAGGTGGCTGCTTGACAAATTTCTAAGGGAGGATATCCTGCAGCAGCCAGGAAGCAGCTGTACCTCTTGTGGAATGAGCCCTCAGGCCTGAGGGTGGAGTTTTTCCCAGTTCTTCATAGCAGAATTGTATACAAGACACAATCCGCCTGGCAATAGATCTCTTGGTGGCAGATTTGCCCTTACCCACTTCACCATAAGTGAGGAACAACTGAGAGGAGTCAAACCTGTGACCCTTGGTATGCTCCATGTAGTAACTAAGGGCTCTTTTAACATCTAAACTGCGTAGCCTCCTCTCTCCTGAGGAAGAATGATCAGTGAAGAAAACAGGAAGAGACACAGACTGGTTTAAATGGAAGTCTGAAACCACTTTGGGCAAGAACCTTCTATTGGTTCTAAGGACCACTTTATCCCTGTGAAATTAGATAAAATCAGGTTCCACTGACAGGGCTTGCAATTCACTGACACGCCTGGCAGAGATAATGGCTACCATGAACACAGTTTTCCAAGTCAAGTACTTAAGCTCTGCTGAAGACATAGGCTCAAAGGGTTGTATAAGTTGAGCAATGTAAACATTCAAATCCCAGGCAGGGGCAGGGTCTCTAAAAGAAGAATTGGTATGAAGCAATCCTTTAAACATTTACAGAATACAGGATGAGAAGATAGTGAGAAAGACTTCCCACAGACAAAAACACAGAAACAGCTGACAAGTGTACCTTGAGAGTAGCTGGTCTGAGGTCTAGGCCATTAAGATGGACCATATAATCCAGAACAGTAGGCAATCCAGCAGTGTCTGGAGAAATATGCTTCAGAACACCAAATGCTGAATCTCTTCCATTTGGAGTTATAAGTCTTTCTGGTGGAGGGCTTTCGAGAAGCCTTGAGGATATCCAGAACCCTTGGGAAAGATGCAGATCTGCAAACTCTAACTCTTCAAGAGCCATACCTTGAGATTGAGAGACTGAAGATTGGGGTACCAAATCCTCCCTGAGAGGATGTTAACAGGTTGTAATTCCTGGAAGAGACAGGGAAGATGGACTGCTAGGGACAGCAACAGGGGGTACCAGGGCTGTCTGGCCCAATCTGGAGCAATCAGAATCACTTTGCAAGGCTGAGACCTTATTTTGACTAAGACTTTGAACAGGAGAGTGAAGGAGGAAGGCATACAGAAACTTCCCTTCCCAATTCAGAATCAGGGCATCCAGGGGACTGAGCCCAAGACTGGAGGTCTGCAACAAAAGAGAGGGAGTTGGTGATTGTCTGGGGCTGCAAAGAGGTCTATCTCTGGAGTGCCCCACCTTGCAAAAATCACTTTCAACACCTGAGGGTCCAGTGCATCTGCTAGCACATTGTCCTTCCCTGGAAGTTGAACTGCTACCAGAGAGGTTTGCAGGGAATAAGCCAGGGACCACAACTTCATGGCTTCTGTGCACAAGGCCGTGGACCAAGGCCTCCTGCTTGTTGATGTACTACATGGTGGTGGTGTTGTCCATTCTGACCTGAACCACCTTGTTCTGTACTGACTGACAGAAAGCTTTTAGGGCTAGAAAACTGCCCTGAGCTCTAGGAGATTGATATGGAGAAGGGATTCTTAGGGGGACTACAGCCCCCAGAGTGAGGGACCCCAGATGGGCTCCCCAGCCCAGAAGAGAAGCATCCATGGTAAGGACCACTGAACAAGGCTGAGTAACAAAAGGAACACCTTGTCTTAAATTGTCCTGATCCTGCCACCACTGAAGGTCTTGGATCAAGGTCAGAGTCACTGGGATCAGTTTGGTAGGAATCCTTCCTCTGAGACCAAAAAGCTCTCAGGTGGAACTGAATATATCTCATCTGGATCTTGCCCCTTGGACCACTGCTGTTGAAGCTGCCATGTGGCCCAAGAGCTTGAGGAAATGCCTTGCTGGCTGAGATACCAGAAGGCTGAAGGAAGAGGCTAGTTCCATAAGAACCCTTGCCCTTTCTAAAGGAAGAAAGGCTCTTGCTCTGAGTGTGTCCAATACTGCCCCTATAAAGGTAAGAAGCTGGACTGGTTCGAGAAACTGACTTGGGAAGGTTGAGAAGAAATCCTAGAGAAGTGAGCACTTGCTGGGTCACTGCAGGTGAGACTTGACTTCGCCTGGAGACTGACCCACTATTAGCCAATCGTCCAGATATGGAAAATGGAAATATTTTGCCTTCAGAAAGGCAACTACTACTGCCAGGCACTTTGTGAAAACCCTTGGGGCTGAGGTTAGGCCAAAAGGCATTGCTCTGAACTGATAGCGGCCTGAGGGCAACTCTCCGAACCTGAGGTACTTCTGTGGGAGCACCTGATGGGAATGTGAAAGTAGGCATCTTTGAGGTCCAGGGAGGCTAGCCAGTCCCCTGGCTTAGAGAGGGAAGGATTATTCCTAGAGTATCATCTTGAACTTTGGTTTTAAAAGATGTTTGTTTAGATATCTTAGGTCTAGGATGGGTCACCACTCCCTGTATTTTTGGGTCAGAAAGTACCTGGATTACAGTCCTTTGCCCCAGTGTAGCGTAGGAACTCTCTCTATGGCTCTTAAGGTTGGAAGAGAAGAAACCTCTGCTTCTAGGGCAAGGGTTTCTGAGAGATTTGCAGGGAAAAGATCTGCAGCTCATCTTTGAAATTTGTTGAAGCTGAGAACCAGTCCCTAGCTTACTACTTCCAGGACCCACTTGTCTGATGTAATAGACATCCAGTCCTGGACAAGTAAGCCAGCCTGCCCCCTACTGGAATAGGAGAGTTGACCCAGGCAGGCCCATCAAGGTGTAGGCTGAGGAGTGGATGCAGCCCTGCTCATTCCCCTTCTGCCTCCCTCTGAAGAACCTCCCCTGAGAAAAGGAAGAAGAGGCCTGTGCTTGGTAAAAGGTCTTTGAAAAGGCCTGCCCCTGCCCCTAGACTGCTGCTCTTGAGGAATTGCCTGCCTCTCCTTGGCCTGAGCACTCCTGTAAGTGGTCCTGTACTCATCCATTTTTTCATGTCCCTCTGTCTGCTCCCAAACAGAGAATTACCTACCAAGGAAAATCCATGGCCTTAGCCTGGGCATCCCAAGTAGAGGCTAGTACATCTGAGCCAGCCATCCTCGAAAGAGCCACAGATGTAGCCATGACTCTTGATGACACATTTAGAGTCCACCGCAACATGAAACTGAACCTTAGATGCCTCAATCCCATCTGCAGCCACCGCCTCCAGCTCCTTTGCTAGCTGGGAGAGGCCTGTTTAGCCAGTGCCAGTACAGTGTCCTACATGGACTTCTGTACCTGGCTGCATAGGCCATGTAATTTGCCTACCTGAGTACCAAAGAAGATGCCATGTACTGTTTTTTGCCATGGCATCAATCTTCCTGGAGTCCTTGTCTGGGGGTGTGAAGCCAAGGGAATATTTGCCTTGTCACAGGCAGCAGCCTGCACTACCCCAACATGGCTGCATTGCTGGTATAAGAACTCGTGTCTGAGCCTGAAAGTGTATACCTCTTGTCCATTCTTCTATCCACAGAGGTACAGTGTTAGGAGACTTTAGGATTTTTGTGTCTGTTTCCCAAAGGATTTGTGTAGGGAATAGACAGTCTCCTGGACTCTGGGATGTCCATCATTTCTACATAATCGGCTCCTTGATCTTCCACAGCCTCCTCCATAGGAAGCTGGAGGGTTTCAGCCACCTTTCTGTAGAACATAAAGTGAGAAGGACTCAGAAAGCCTAGGAGGGGAAACATCTGAAGGTCTGTCTGGGAGATGTACTGGATCCACAGGCACATCCAGACCCCTCACTTTCACCATCATCATCCTCAAATTCCTTTTCCTCTTCAAATTCCAGTTCATAAATCTTTGAGGGTATAATCTTGAACAGGGGAACCAACCAAACCCAACCCCCGCCAGAAGGAACCGGATCAGTAGGAACTGGTGGAGCAATTCACTAATCTGAATCACTCTGGCTATCTCTTCATGCCGGAACATGAACCTCTGGATCCGAACTGGTCGATTTGTCTTTGTGTTTTGTTTTTGTCAGAACTGGATCCTCAGAATCGGCTCTCCTTGCTCTGAAGAAGTATCGCTCTGGTCAGAAGGCATTTCTTCTGGTTCAGTTGGAACCAACCGGCTGGCCATCTGGGGCCGCAGACTTCGGCCCTTTTCTCCCTCAGTCTACCTAATCTCTCAAGGGTAGATTTAGGAAAGCTATTTACATATTTGGCAGTCTGAATTGAGGTGGTCAAACCCCAGACAATAAACACAGGTGGTGGGGATCGGCCTTAGCAAAGACCTCCCCACACTCACTGCAGCGTTGAAACCCAGTGGACCCTATTTTTTTCTTGGGTTCTCAGACATGGCCAACCCAACTAACTTACCTTTTTATGGCAACCGCCAGGCAAGACTTTATCGGTTCCTAACCGTTACGTGGTATTGAAAAAACATATTAAAACACGTTTTTAAGAACCGATAAGAACCGTAACCACACACTAAGTAAAACACAAAACACAAGATTTCACTATCAAATGGCCAGTTCAGCCGAACCTATCCACACACTTTACAAGTTCCACACAGAAAACGGAAAGTACAGTTATGTAAGAGCTACTGAACAGTAGATCTTCGAGAACAGCTCTTGCAGCAGGTTACACCATTAGGACTGAAGCCAGCAGGCACCAGAACCCCACAGAAATTTCCTAGCTAGCAGTATCAGTGTGGGGACCACTCTTGTCGGTCCCGCCCGACATCAGAGCGAGTACAAAAGGAGGCGTCCCCAGAATCTCCAGTTCTCCCGCCAGAGACTCCCGCCGCTGGATGACATCAGAAGAGACTGAGGATTCGCCATCAAATGGCAAACAGAAAAAAGGCTGTGAATGCCTTATCCTAGAGAAGGATGTTAGAACCAGAATCTACCTCCAGCGTGGAATGGTGGGAGGAGTCCTGCTGCAAGAGCTGTTCTGAAGATCTACTGTTACAGTAACTTCTTACAACTGTACTATCTTACTAGAGAAACAGCTCTTTGCAGCAGTTAACACCATTAGACTGATTCCTCAACAATCCTGGAAATCACACACCATCGGGAGGGGAAGGCAGAAATCCTCTAATGACATCGAGCCTAGGACAGAAGTCCCTGAAGGACTGCTAGACCAAAACCTGCTCTTCGCCTCGATGCGATATCCAGGCTGTAATGCCTGATGAAAGTGTGAACGGAGCTCCAAGTAACTGCAGCACAAATAGCTGAGGTGGTACGTTCTTTAAAGCTGTAAAGAGGTAGCCACTCCTCTGGTGGAATGACCCTTAACTGCGTGCCGGTAGGGGTTTGTTCGCTTCTGGTAACAGAATGTAATACATTGGATGCACCACATGGACAGCGACTGTTTTGAAACAGGAGCTCCCATCATCCTGTAAGTGCAAAGGAGACAAAAGCTGGTCCAATTTTCGTGGTGTTTGGTTCTGGTCAGGTAGTATCTGAGACACCTATGCACATCTAAAGTGTGCAGAAGGGCTTCTCCTCGATTAGAGTACTTAGGGAAATACACTGGTAATTGATATCCTGATTAAGGGTGAGTGCTGAGACCACCTTAGGCAGAAATTTAGGATTAGTCCGTGAGGGATACCCTGTCTTGGTGAAAACCAAATAAGGTTCTTTGCACATAAGTGCATGGGTTCGAAATTCTTCGGGCCGAGGTAATGTCAACTAAAACAGCATCTTCCAAGAAAGAAGACGAGCTCGTAATCTGTGGTGGGTCTAAAGGGTGGAGCGTAAGCTGTTCCAGGACAAAGGGTAGATCCCATGGTGGAATCGGATCCCACTTGGGGCCTAAGGTGGAGGACACCCTCAGGAAGGCACGTGTCATGTCTAATTGAGCTATAGTGTGTTGGCCTATAGGGATGTGATAGGCTGAGATGGCACAGAGATATACCTTGATCGAGAGTAAGCCAATCCTGACTGGAAAAGGGAAAGCAGGTAGTCCAATACAAACTTCTCTGGACAGTCCAAAGGCAAAAAGCCACTGCAGCTTGAACCCATAAACAAAACCTGCGCCACTTCATGGCATAGGTGGCATGGGTGGCAGCTTCCTGGCGGTAACGAATGTCTGCCTACCTCTTACCGAGACCCGTGTCACATCATGGCTATGTCTCTAGGAGCCAAGCATGTAGGTTCAGGGAATGTAGGTCCGATTGGACCAAGGAACCCGCCTCCTGAGACAGCAAGTGGGAGCTGATTGGCAATGGCACTGGAGGTTCCCAGGACAGCTGATGCAAAGAGGAACCAGATCTGCCTGGGCCAAAAGGGCATGATCAGTATCAGTGTCACTTGCTCTCTGTGACGTTCAGAAGAACCTCTGCATCAAGAGGAAAGGGGAAAGGCATAGAGAATCTGCCCACCCAGGAGAGGACACGCATCTCACCAGAAAACACCAGGCGCTGGATCTAGAGAAACAAAAATTGGGCAGTTTTGCATTGGATAGGGGCCGAAAAGGTCTAATTCTGGAGTACCCCATCTGCGAAACAGATCCTCTTCTACCTTCTGAAGCAGTTCCCATTCATGGACTCTGGCCTGAGAGCGGCTCAGGCCATCTGCGATGACATTGTCCACACCTGGAACATAAACGGCAATGAGGTTTGTGCCGTGCTGCAAGACCCAATCCCACACTCTCATGGCCTCCTGCAAAGCGGGTAGGAATGGGTGCCTCCTTGTTTGTTGAGGTAGTACCTCACCGCAGAATTGTCTGTTTGTAACAGAAGTGTACCTGGTGGGATCTCCGACTGGAAGGCCTGCAGGCGAAAGAACTGCCCTCATTTCCAGGATATTTATGTGGAGATGAGTCTCTTGGTCTGTCCACAGGCCCTGAGACTGGACACTGTTGGGTGCTCCCAGCTGAACCCTGAGGCATCCATGGAGAGTGTCACAGTCAGGGACAGCGTGATGAAGGGACTCTCACCGAAAGATTCCTTGAATCTAGCCACCATTGCCAATCTCGATTACGGCCTTCATGATCCAGATTGAATGCTGCAGATGGTCTTGCTTTTGGTCCCATTGGACCCTTAACATCCACTGGGTTACCCGCATGTGGAGATGGGCTAGAGGGACTGTTGTAATGGCCGCAGCCATGTGTCTGAGCAGGCAAAGGACCAGTCTGGCAGGAACGGTCTTCTTCGCTGAAATGTCCCTGATGAGGGATCTGATGTGCTCCACTCTATCTGGGGAGGAAAGCTTTCCTTGGATGGTGTCCAGAACTGCACCTATGAATTGCAGAGTCTGGGATGGAACCAGGCATGACTTCTCGAGATTGATGATGATGCCCAACATCTCGAACAGAGAATCGAGTGCTGTGAATAGCAAACATCAGGGCCTCCCGGAAGAGTCATGAGAAGCCAATCGTCCAGGTAGGGGAACACGTAGTGGCCTTGTCTCCTCAGAGATGTGGCTACGACCGCCATGCATTTCATAAACACCTGAGGTGCCGATGACAGCCGAAGGGGAGGGCTGAGATTGATAGTGGTGACCCTGAAACTCGAGAGTGCAGAAACTTCCTGTGTGCCTGAGCAATAGGTATATGAAGGTAGGCATCTTGCATGTCTAGGTATGCTAGAAAGGCGCCCGCTTGAGCATGGGAATCAGACCTGGGAGGGTCACCATGTGGAAGCGTTTGTACAGGACCGAGTTGTTGAGGTCGCCGAGGTCCAGTATCGGACGGAGGTCCCCTTCTTCTTTGGAACCAGAAAGAAGTGAGAATAGTATCCTAGACCCCTCTGGTTCCATAGTACGTGCTCTATAGGCTTCTTTTTGCAGAAGCGTGAGCACCACCTGCTGTATGAGCAGGGCATGCTGACCAGTAACGGGAGAGCAGGGGAGGTCTTGCTGGTGGGTGGTCGAGAAATTCTAGGAAATGACCTTTCTTGACCAATTGAAGAACCCACCTGTCGGTGGTGATCGACTGCCACCCTAAAAAGTGGCGAGCGATGCAACCCCAACCTTTTGTGTCTGATGATCCAGAGGAGGGTGGGGGCCAGGAAGGAGTCATGCTGTGGCAGCACTGTTCCTTGCAGGCTGGGCCAGTTTAGTGTAATGTTGGCCTCTGCCTGGGGATGACTTGGCCTGGGCTTTACGCTGAAAAGTGCCCCTTTGCTGCTGGCCAGAACATGGCTGCTGCCTTTGTTGCTGGCTGTGAAAGCGCTCTGATTCCTAATAAAGGAACTAGGCCTGGATCTGTACATGGCCTGTACAGATCGGACTGCCTTCCCTGCGCCCTGGAGTTTGGTGATGACCTTCTCCAAGGATTCACCAAAGAGTACCTCGCCGTTATCGGGACGTTGAGAATGTTCTTCTGTACGTCGGGGTGAAGCCGGAGACATGGAGCCAAGAATGTCGCCAGAGACAAACGCCTGAAGCTGCAGCTCTGGCAGATGAGTTCTGAGGAATTGTATGCAGCTCTAAGCACTTGGGTACCCACATCTGACCCTGTGTGGAGAAGACTGAGGAGCTCTGCCTTTGATCACCATCGGAAGCTTATCTACCAGGTCCTGGCCCTGTTCCCACAGGGTGTTCTGAAACTGTGCAATGTGGGTAAGATAGTTCAGGGACCTGATGGCATGTAGCAGCCACATACGTGTGCCTCCCCAGGGCATCCGATTGCTTGGATTCCTGGTCGGTGGCTGTGTGCTCATGTGTTGAGGTCTTTGAGACCCGGTCATGCAAGGCTGTGATGACCAGGGAGTCTGCCAGAGGTTGTTTAGCCAAGTACTGGTCATCTCAGAGCCTTGTACAGGCGGTCAGCCTTCTTCAGCACTGCAGGAGTGGAGTGCAGATGCTTCCACGCAGACTTGGTGACATCCACAAAGTGTCCACCAAGGGTGGGACTACCATAGGCTTCAGGCCTTTCTGCCGAAGATAATGGGCAAGGCTTTGTCATTTGGGGTCAAGGTCTTCAGCATCCCACCCCATGTTGTCCTGGATGTGCCTCATGAACTCAGCGAAAGGGATCATCCAGATGAGACCTGGGGAGGTCATGTGGGTCAGGAGAGGAGATGCTGAGTGGAGAAGGAGATCTGAGGTAGTCCGAGGTGTCCGGTCTGGAGTCCTCCCGATGGAGTATACTGACGCTGTCTGGGTTGCTTGGGGCTGGGAGACCCTGATGGAGATCTGGAGGGAGGCCTTCTCCTGTTTTAGATCTGCCCCTAGGAGGTGGAGTCTGTTCCTTGGGAGTTGGTGGTCATCCTGCTGGCCCCTTTGGTGGAGGGGTGTAGGAGGTGAAGGAGTAGGAGGAGGAGGAGGAGGAGGAGGAAGATAGGTCTAACAGGGACCACATCCTTTTGGATGGTGTCCGACCAAAAAAAAGTGCTCCTTTACTTCTTCAATATTCATACCGACGGCGGGGCCTGGTGCTGGTGGTCTGTCACCGGGTGTGGGCATCAGGTTCCCGAGTGTCTTCGGGTTTGGGGAAGGTTCCAGCGAGTCCGGCATCCTCGGTGTCGCCCGGCCTGGTCTTCGGGCAGTGTAGCGTCCTCCTCAGTCGAATCCCTGTGATCGGCGTCCGCCAGTGAGGGTGGTCTTCCGCTCGGAGAAAGTGATGCCAATGTCGGCCTCTTGGCTGATGCCCTCGGATCCAGTGAATGCCTGGCCAGTGATGGTTGTCTGGCTGGTGTCGTCGGTTCCTGCAGAGCCTGGCCGACTTCTGATGCTTGGCCGATGTCGGGTCCATCGCCCGCTTCAGGGACGCCAGGTCCTTAGTCTGTCTTGAGGCAGAACAGGACCTCTGGGAGGTTGGGAGACTGACCTGAAGTCAGTGTCCCGATGTCGGGTGGCAGATGAAGATTTATGGTGCTCAGAAGAGGCCTTGGATGAAGTGGAGGAAGCCAAGTGCCTCGAAGTCTTGATCGGCTGGGCGAAGAAGAGCAGCCTGAAGTCCGGACCTTAACGGGGGCTGTGACTGAGCCCTGGAGGGAGAGCGGTCCGATCTGGTGGAGCCTGAGCTGTGGGAGTCTGAGGCCTGGGTTGGGGATCTAGACCTAACCTTCTCCCAGTGCTTGTCCCAGTGCTTATGGGCCTTTGAGGACGATTCTCCCCGGAGGAAGGTTCTTGGTCTATCCTTTGAGCTTTTCTTCAGAAGATCGCCTGTAGTGCCTTTTGATGGCGGATCCTAGATGCGGCTATTGAACCCTTGGCAAAGGTGCAGGCCTTGGTATCATGGTCTGGGCCTAGGCAGCACATGCAGGAGAAGTGAGGATCCTTGAAAGGATCTGTTTTCCGCAGGCACACTTAGAAAAGTGACCTCAAGAAAAGGAGTTGGAGAGACATCAGTTAACGAAAAAACACACAGAAAGTTATGTAGTCATCGTACACTAGGTAGAGACCGAGAGGCCAATGCTGGCAAGTCGGCAGCGAGGAAAAGAACTGGAGATTCTGGGGCACTGCCTCCTTTTGTACTATGCCTGATGTCGAGGTTGGGGCGACCGACGTTGGAGGCAGTCCCCGCTGTATACTGCTAGCTAGAAAATTTCTGTGGGATCCGGGCGCCTGCCAGCTTCAGTCCTAATGGCGTAACCTGCTGCAAGAGCTGTTTCTCGAAACAAGATCAATTCCTATCTAGTACTCATGGCACCACAGACAGAGACTGAACTGACTATGGGAAAACTTTTCGGGGTTTAAAAAGCAGCGATAAACTGAAACTTTAAACTAACTTTCGAACTGAGCTGAAGGAGAAATCTCTGGAAGCGAACTGCTCAGTGAGGCAGAGTAAAGAATCTGATGGTTTAAGTTTGAAACAATCCAGACAGAGCTCAGCATTCTATGCCCTGCATAGAAAGTTAACTCTTTGTTCTCCGGGGCAGTTCAAAGGTTGGGAATCACTGCAATATGTCAGAATACAGCAAGGCTTCATGTTGTTTGAATAATCTCTTTAGAGTATGCCCACCCTGCTTGAAAATTTTGGCAAGCTCTGCTGCACTTTTTGAGCTGTGACAGTACGCATAGGAACTGCCTCTGGGTATCGAGTAGCATAGTCACATACTACCAAAATTAATCGATTACCCTTTTACTTTTGTCTAAGGGGCCAACCACATCCATTGCAGTTGTCTCAAAGGCACATCTATCAAGGGTAGCGCATTGTCATTTTTAGTCACTGGGGCTACTTTCTGACACTCAGCACAAGAACTGCAGTAGGTAGCAACATCTTCATGAATTACAGGCCAGTAAAACCTGTACAGCAATCTGGCAAGGATGCGATCCCTCCCCAAATGACCAGCAATAGGACTATCACGTGCTATCTGTAACAACTCAGATCAATGCTTTTGTGGTATAACCAATTGTTCTATCTGGTCCCGTGTCTGAGGTTTAACCTAAACTCTGTATAGTAGCCCATTACATTTTTAAACATAGGTTCACCATGTTTTGTTTCACCCCAGCTGCTTAAAATCACCCTGAGAGAAACACTGTTAGCCTGTTCTGAAAGAAAATCACAATCAGTGATCAGTTTAGTTTCAGAATTTTCATATGTTAACCCCTTATGTCCATCAGTCTTTTGTTGCCACTGTTTCTTCAGGTGCCGTCTTTCTTTCCTGGGCTTCAGATCTTGGAGCTCTGCTCAAACAAGTCCGAATCAAAATCAACGAAGGAAAAAGTCCCACCATCCGAGATTTTCTTTGCCTGAGTTCTTGTCACCAGCTGCTGAAACAACACGATTTACTCCCTCTTTGGTTAACTCAGTAAATCCTGGGAAGTCATTTCCAATAATCACAGGTATAGGAACTTAGGTACTATCCCACTTTCATTTAGTGTGACACCCCATTTAACAGTCAGAGTCACTTGTTTGGTGCAATAGTAACAAGTGTCTCCATGGATTACAGAATGACACCAGCACATGGTCCTTTTGGACACTGTTTTCCTAAGCACTTCAATATGTACTAGAGTCTATTTGCTTCCCAAATCTATAAGTCCCTTCACAGTCTTACTGTATCTCCCACCTTCACATCTGTTAAGTACTTGCTCCAATTTGCTAGACAAATCTGCTCAGTGTCACTCTCCTTACTATGGCAGTTTCTCGCAATATGGCCTGGCTTATTACAGTTATAGCAAATAAAGTCTTTGGGCACAGACTTGTTACCCCCACCAGAGTTCTTATCAGACTTGGAGTTTAAATGGGAAAAGAGTGTCTTACCGGTGATTGGCATTGTTACCTCACTGCTGTGGCATCTGTCCGGCCATTTGGTAGTCTTCAGCAAAGAAACAGCTTTTTCCCACTTTCTGGTCAGTATTCTTTCACCCCAAACTGCACATCTGTAGGCAGGATGTTGATGATTTGCTCCATTGCAAATGTGTCGATTTGTGGGACTGTTTTGCCCTTTGGTTGGAGCCATTTTATCAGGAGTTCTCTGAGTCGGGTGAAGGCTTCTTGACGATTGTCGATTGAATTGTACTTCAGAGACTGAAATCTCTGCCTGTAGGTCTCTCCTAGATGTCATACCTTTTCAGGATTTTGCTTTTCACCAGGTGATAGTTTTCTGACTGTGCAGTGTCCATATTGCTGTAGGCAAAGTTAGGCTTTCCCTGTCAGGTAGGGTGCCAGTCTGATTGCCCATTGCTACTTTGGCCACTGGCAAGCTGCGGCGACCCTTTCAAAAGTTGTCAGGTATGTTTTGATATCATCTGAGGGACACAACTTTAAGTTGTTTGTGTCTTGTTGTCTGCTGGACCAGTGCCAGATCCTCCAGTTTGATAACATCAAGGCATCCATTAATCACTGCATCTCTTCTCTTCTCTTCTCTTCTTTGCTGCTCTTATCACTGCATCTCTTCTTTTCTCTGCTGTTTGAGTTGTTGCATTTCTTCTTTCTCTGTGCTTCTAAACATTGAATTTTTTTCTCTCTGGTGCATCTTTTTTTCTCTGTGCCTCTAAATGATGAATCTTTCTTTCTGCTGCATCTCCCTCCCTCTTCTCTTTTCACCATCTCCTTTTTGTTGTATAGCCCACCACTTGAAAAAGGCAGTCAGGCTTTCAGGTTCTGTCACTGCCTGTTCTTTTTATATAACTGGTGCTAGCTGTACAGTCTCAACTGGACTTCTGTCTCTGCTAGTTTGGCTGCCATTCTCCTGGTAACCACTCCTGGGCTTGCTGGTGCAGAATCCATACCTTTCTTCTATGCTTCCCTGGTACCAAGTCTAATGCGCATGCACAAAACTCTTGGCTTAGAGTATGCATGGTGTAAATCCCACTTAGGCTGACACCATCTGTGGTTGAGGCATAGGTCAGGATGCATAGGAAAATCAAAAGCAGTTGTAAAATTCACAATGATAGTTTTATTATTAGTAATAGTAGAAAAATAAAAATAAAATTGTTCAGAATAACTATTTACAATGGAGTACAAACTGAAACTAGGTAATACAATTACCTTCCTCAGGTTCTTGTTGGAACAGCACAAAGGAAGAGACAACAGCAAGTGGTGCACATGTAATAAATGTAATTTATTACAGGTAAATGATAATGCAGGCTTACTACCAACAGTGAATACACTGAGGCGCTTCCAGTTTTCCTTACCTACATAGGTGCAATCTCTCATCTCAGAGAAGCTCACGTGCTGCAAGGGGTCTTATACCCTGATAATCACTATGGTAACTACTGAAGAAGATACATAAAAAGTAACTAATTGGACAGTAACAGGTGGCATGAGTAACCATCCTAACTAACACGAGAAGCTGCTTAGCTAGCAAAAATAGCATGAACAATGGGCTCTGTATAAGTCTCAAGGTCAGTTGCAGTTACAGTGATGCACAAGCACTAAAGATGGCAGTGTTGCCTTACTTGTGATTATACAGTAAAAATATAATGGAAAGCATCTTCCAGTACTAAGATACATTGGTAAACATAATGGAGCATAATATACATTAGTAAAATACAGTAGAACACAGATCCCCACACTTATCGGTAAGTGTCTCTGCCCTAAGGTTAGTACATGTACCTACATATATGTTGCTGTCTGTGAGGTGAGGGTACAATCGGGTGCTGGACCATGGATAACATTCCCCTTTTTGCCTTCAGAAGAAAAGGCAACAGCCACAGGAAAGTAGTGGGTTGGAGCTAAAAGTCATTTACAAGTCTGACGCATGAGCTTTGTAAAGGAATTTGAGTTGTTCTTGGTGTTGTCTTAGAGTACATCACAGACAGCAAAGGGTTAGTATCAGAAAAACAATCAAAAAGCTTGAATAATAACAAAAGCTTTAAAAGTGAGCTCTAACCAGGTATTGGATAAAGCAGTGCTTAAATCACCATCATGAATAAGATCATTAAAGAGAATCACCAGCCTTAGAAATATTATTGCTAATACAAATCAAATGCAAATCTTTTCTAGCTAAAAGATTTTAAAGAAAAGAGTCAAAGGGTCAATGTACGTTAAACACAGGCAAATATTGAGACAAAGGCAAGCAAATATTGCAGATCGGTATCAATAACATCTGGTTCAGGGAGAGAACAGGAGTGATGACAGTGTGACCAATAACTGTTTTCTGCTGTGGAGTAAAACTGAGAGGTAGGAGCTGAGATATCACAAGATTTCTGACCATAAGCAAAGGATTTATGATTTGTCACTACACAATACTGCCCATGGAGTTGTAAGTAACTCTCACAGTTGGAACCCTCCATAACTGTAAGCGAACAAGACAAGCAAAGGACTGGTTGATAAGCCATGAGCGTGAAACAATGTACCTCTTCCAGATAGTTTTGGGATGCAGCTGTTTGCGTCCGGTGCTGAAAGATGCTGCTTTATGAAAGATTTGGAGTCGCCATCTGGGTCAGTCAGGTTGAATTGCAATCATCACCCAAGAGATAGCACCAATCAAGATGTTCTAGGGAATATCTGCAGACAGGTTTCACAATATCAAAATATCACAGCAGCACAGGTAATAGCATCCTTCTTGGCACAACAGTTCATGTGGGGCACCACCCAGGCTTGGAGAACAGAATGGTAACCAATAAAGAAGGGATGTCAGTTCTTTCGGATAGATGTTGCCATGAAGGTGTCTGATGGAATTAATTGCAGCTAACCTATCAAAGACAGAAGTTTCAGGATCAAATTGTGGTAGTGACACAGTAAAGGTAATAAGCATATTATCATGGATTGAGCAAGTCTTAATAAAGTCACAAGGTACTTGATTTAGATATACGTGAGACATACCCAGGTTTCAAGCTGTGGACATAGACATGTTAACAGAATTTGCTAAACACATAGTAATGCAGCCATTCGATTTGAAATGAGGACAATACCATTTAGCCATCCTCCTATCATGAATAAGATCTGGAATGTGTCCTGTTTCAAGTCCTGAAAAGATTGATTAACAGTGGCAATTACATAAGAACCATGAGAGAGAGCATAAAGTTCATGGGCAATATATTGCTTGTCTACCTCCTTATTTTGAAAAAATCAGTTCATTAATCTTATTCTTAGTATCACTGAACCCTTTGGCAATTTCCTGCATGTTATATACATAAAAACATTCTTCTTTATTTAAACCATCTACACCATGTAACAGTAGGGTAGAATATCATTCTTAACAGCTTGCTGAAAATTAAGTGTTTGTGCTTTAATAGGAGCTATATCTACTCTATTCAGATAGATATTCCTAAGCCAGAAAGGCCAGAGGTGGTGCCTGCTGCACTGGTAACATCTGCAGTGTCACACCTAGTATGTGGTCTAGCTTTAGAATTAGATCGCGGGTCTAAAGACTCCTACATGATCAGTGGTATGAGGTCCACTAACTGGATCATTAGTGCGGGTTTGATAAGCTGCTGCCATGTCTGTAACCATCATACTGAAAAATTTGAGAAGTATTGGCCCTGTGACAGAGACCATTCTCCAGCCATATTCCAATGTGTAAGATTGAAAATAACTGGGACATGCATAAACTGTACGTTATTAATCAGGGGCACCTGGAAGAAAAGCAGCTCAAACCACTAGGAGAACCTGCTCCTGGTGAGGGAAGTCAGTCATTTCTTCTTCAGTGGGTGGGACTACAGAAAGAAACAGAGCTTCAGTACCTACACAGTTGTGAAGACAGAAAGTAGTGTCTCCTCAGAGTTGAGGTAGTCACACCAAGCAGGATCTATTAGAATAGTAAGGATATAATGGCCAGTACATGTCTGGGAGAAGTCTGTCGAATCGAGAGAGTGTACCATTAGAGAGATGCCTGTGTTGGGCCATCCCTAAAAGTACCTTTGGATAAATGAGCTACAGGAAGTGTGTAAAAATTAAGATTGGTTTCCCATTGTATTTGCAATGTGGACTTGTCTGGAGCTACTACCATGGCATTAAGATAGGCGTCTTAGCCTTCCCTTAACAGTAATCATTTTGTTGGGTACATTAATATGAACTCCCATTGGGGCTTAGTGTTCAAGTTTGCTAAGCAAATGTTCCATATGTTGTTTGTGTGCAGTTGACAGGTTTTTTACTGAGAATCACCTAGAGAGAGTGGTCCCACCAGGATGAGGGAGGTGCAAGATAGCCATCTTGCCAGTGTACCTGAAAAAAAACAGAAAAGGATTAAGTGAAGGGTATTATTCCACCTAAGTGGGTTAGGAAAAGTAATTTTAGTCACCTTTGTACAACTTGAGCTGATTAGCATGGAACCACTGTCCGATGGTCTGTTTTGCTGTTTGACTCGGGACCTGGAAGACAGCAGGTCTGAGTTTGTTGACAATGGGATATGAGCCTTCCCATTTGCTGGCAAATGAATTAGTTAGTTGTCTGTATTGGAGAAGCATAACTTGGTCTCCAACTTGCCGGTGAACTTCTTGACATGCTTATCAAAATGAGCTTTAACTTGTTGTTGAGCTTTACCCATTTGATTGCAGCGAACAGATGTGTCTTCATTATATCATCATGAAGTTTTTCGATGTATTTTATCACAGATGCTCTATCTGCAGTAAGGGTGTGGAGATCAATTAACAGGTGCTCAGGCAATCTCACAGCTCTACCTTATAGGGTGTGCACTGCATAGTTACTGCAGGAGTGCTCCTAATTGCCATCAGTAGTAGTGGCAAGCAGGAATCCCAATCTTGGGATTGTCATTGATGAGTTTGCATAACATCTGTTTAATTCTTCTGTTTGCTCTTTCTGCCTGACCTGAGGATTGAGGATGGTAGGGAATATGGAATTTCTGATCTACTCCAAGTAGTTGTAGTGTCTGCTTCATCAGCTCAGCTGTAAAACTGGTTCCCTGAGTATGAGTCTGCACCTTTAGGGGTAGGCCCCACCTGGAGAACAGCTGATCCACCAGGATCTTGGCAGTTGTCTTTGCCGTGTTATTCTTAGTGGGAAATGCTTCCACCTACTTAGAAAACAAATCTGTGAGAAGTGCATACTTGTTCTTGCTTGACTTGGTGAAAGGACCAATGAAATCGATCTGTATCACATTCCATGATCCAATTTGCCTTTGTGACAACAATCTGGTGTTTCTCTTCACTGAAATTGGGTTATTCTGGGCACACACTATGCAGTTGTCCACATAGTGTTCTACATCTTTGGCCACACCAGGCCACCAGATGATGGTTTGGAGTCTCTGTAGGGTATTGTCAGCCCCCTGGTGTCTACCAGTGGGGGTATCATGAACCATATGGATGAATTCAGTTCACAAAAACTGTGGTGCAACCCACAGTTTGTCACCTGTATCTTCTTTTTCGATACCAGATGGGCTTCAGATCACTAGACATGTCTATGTTATCAGAGTGTCTCTTATGGACTACCAACAGGTAGTTACTGTTCCAATTCCTTTGTTCAGAATTTAAACACATCTTTTAGTTCTGGGTCAAATTTCTGTCCGGCAGAAAGGTCCAGTGGAGGTTCTGGTACTGGTTTCTATCTAGTTTTGGCTAGGAAAATAGCTGCCACAGCTACTGGGTGAGTCATTGTCCATGTCTCCCCTCTCAAGTGCCTGCTTTGGCAAGCGAGGTCCACTCGATCATTGAATTCATGGTAAAGGGTCAGATTTACAGTGAGCCTTTACGCATGTGAATGTACAGTTTGTGAGTAAACTGTTGTGTCAGAGGTGTGAATATACAAACAGACCCTGTATTTGACAGGTGTGCCATCAGAGAGGTAAGTTATTTTCTCCCAGAATGGTAGAAACTCAGTAAGGATGAACAGACCCAATTAGAGTCTGCAAAGATGATGGTATCCTTGTCACCATGGGGCATGATCTCCAAAGCACAGGCCATGGTTGTCAATTCAGCATACTGTGAGAAGATTACAGTGCATTTCTAGAAATGCACCTGAAATCACCATCTTGATCTAGTATGAGCACCCCAAATCCTGCTACCTGTCTCTGTCCACAAAGGAGGTGGAGCCATCTGTAAAGATGTGATACATGCTGGCATCTTCTAAAATGTCTGGTGTAGCCAGTAAGAATGGTCCTGGTTCAAGTAAATCCAGCAGGTTGGAGTGCACAGTCATGGGGCTTACCTGTGAGAGTAGACCATAGGCCAAGATGGATGACATTTTTGCAGGTAGTACTTACGATATCTCTATCCTGCAAAAGCAAGGACCAGTGGGTAAGTCTGGTGTTGGAGACTGAACCATCTTTTACTTTGTCTGAAAGCAAGAAATTGGTTGGGTGTGGTAGGTATGCAAAACAATAGGTGCATACCCAATGATTACAAGAAATGTTTGACAGCCCAGAAGGTTGCCAAAAGTGTTCTTTTTACAGAGACTATACTTTCTGTCTACTGGGGACAGCCTGTGAGAGAAGCATAGACATTGGCCTGAACTACACATTGTACTTTTGTGCCAGCACTGCAGACATGGCCACATCAGAAGTGGTAGTTTCCAAATGGAATGGGAGATCTGGATTAGGACTGATCAGTGCTGGGCCTGAGGCTAAGAGCCTGCTTGAGCTGTGTTACAGCTTCAGTGTGAGTGGGGCCCCATGACCATGGGACATCCTTTTCAGAAGTTCATACAAGGAGACAGCCTTCAAAGCAAAGTCAGGGATAAAACCACTGATAGTTTACCATTCCTAAGAAGCATCTTGAGTGTTGCCACGCTAGTAGAAGTGGCAGATCTTGCAAGCCCTGGATCTTCTTGACAGCTGAACTTCTGCCTTAGTCTGTGATACATAGGCCAAGGAAGATGACCCCTTTTCACACAATTTTGCCTTGGAGGGGTTGCACTTGAGGCCTGCTCTCTTGAGGAGAGACAGAAGTTCGTCTAGAAGGGTCAAATGATCTTCTTTCATGGTGGTTGCTAAAAGCAAGTCATCCCATACTACAGGAGACACTGGGGTGTGGAGAATCCCTACAGGGCATACATGTGGTGATAGAAGAGGAAGGGCTGTTGTGAAAGCCCTAGGGAAGGCAGGTCTAGGTGTACTGGCATCCATCAAAGGTGAAAGCAAATTTGTATTGCCTTTCCTGGGCTAATGAGAGGACCAAAACCCATTAGAGATGTCTAGAGCTGTGAACCACTTTTTGTCAGGTGTCAACAGCTTGAGATCAGGTTTGATGCTACTGTTAGGCGCAACTGGGAGTAACTTGATTAAGTTTTCTGTAATCAACTGTGAGTCTTCAAGCTCCATTTGACTTTTTCACAGGCCAAATAGGTGAATTAAAGTACAGTTACATAGAACTTACTGCAACAGTAGATCTTCAAGAGGTTCCTGCAGTAGGTCATTACATAAGGACTGCACCCTCTGGTGTCAGGACAGCATGGCAAACTTTTCCAGCAGCGTCTGGTGGGGGACCACCCACCCATCACATGATGGATGTCAGCATGACCCTGTATATAGGGGCGGTCCCCATGCCAGCTTTCCAGTTCTCCTGTCGGAGATCCAAAGAGGATGAGACAGAAGAAAGAATGAAATCCTGGAGCCCAGTTCAGAATGGCTGAAAGAAATGCATAAAATTGGAGGAAGGAGGGAGGGAAAAGGTGACCCACTGCAGGAACCTCTCTTGAAGATCTGTTACGGTAAGTTCTTATGTAACTGTACCATCTTACTTCAAGAGGGTTCATGCAGTAGGTCATTACATATAGGACTGTATCCCAAGTAGTCACTCAGAGAAAGACTGAGAGAGTCACGGGAGGAGGAGCAACAGAAAGACAGCACAGGACCAGTCTAAGACAGTAGGCCCTGCAAGACGGCAAGACCGAACCTGGCCCTGTGCCCTAGAGGCAATGTCCAGACTGTAATGCTTCGTGAAGGTATGGATGGAATTCCAGGTTGCTGCCGACAGATTTCTGCTGCAGAAACATTCTGCAGGAATGTCACAGAGGCAGCCATGCCTCTAGTAGAGATACCTCTGACCTCCCCTGAAGAGGTTTGTTGTACTTTGGTAACAGAAGGAATGCAGATTACCTAGCCATTTAGAAAGCACTGTTTAGAAACTGCCAATCCCAAGGATTTGGGAGCAAAGGAGACAAGAAGCTGATCAGACTTTCTGGACTCCTTGGTTTTATGAACATAGCATCTGAGGATTCTATGGACATCCAAGGTGTGAAGGAGATCCTCCCCCTGTTTGAATGAGCAGGGTAATAAACCAGGAGTTCAACCATCTGGTTTAAAGTGAACTCAGAAATCACCTTAGGAAGAAACTTAGGATTGGTACATAGGACCACCCAGTCCTTGTGGAAAATCAAAATAAGGCTCTTTATGCATCAGGGCCTGAAGCTCGGAAATCCTATGAGCAGAAGTAATGACAACTAAAAATAGTGCCTTCCAAGAAAGGTAGCGCATGTCACAGCTCACTGCTGGTTCAAAGGAGGAAACGTAAGCTTCTCTAACACAAAATTCAAATCCTGAGGTGGGGTGGGGTTACGAATGGGAGGTTTTAGGTGAAGGATCCCCGTCAAAAAGGTCTTGGAGACTTCCAACTGAGCCACAGTTTTTCCTTCCACCGGCACATGGTAGGCCGAGATGGCCGCAAGTGAACCTAAGAGATGAATATGATAGACCTTAATCAGACATGTGTAGGAGGTACTCTATGACCTGAGGAGCAGAGCAGATAAAGGGATCCCAGCCTTTGAAGTCGCCCAAATGGAAAAACTCTTCCATTTCATGGCATAGGTGGATCTATTAGAGGGTTTCTGGCTTCCACCAGGACCTGAGCGACCTTTGGGAGACCCAAAGCAAGGTCTGAGAATGTCTGAAAGAGCCACGCATGAAGATGCAATGTTCTGAGTCCTGGATGTACTAACCTGCCTCAATCCTGAATCAACAGGTTGTGTCTGAGAGCAAAGGAATTGTGGGTTCCACTGAGAGCTGCTGCATTGGTGGAAACCAAATTTCCCTCGGCCAGAGAGGAGCAATCAGGATCATTCGAGCTTCTCTGCCTGGAGTTTGAGAAGTACCCTCTGAAGAATGGGAAAGGGAGGAAGGCATACAAAAACTTCCCTGTCCAACATAGTGACAACACATCTTGCCAGGAAGCTCCAGGCTCTGGAATGAGTGAGCAAAAGCTGAGAAGTTTTAGTTGGATGGGGAGGCAAACAGATCAATTTCTGGGTGCCCCACCTCTGGAAGAGGTGTCTGCTACCTCCTGACATAATTCCCATTCAGTGGAGTGAGGGACGATGTCCCACTGAGGCTGTCCACCAGGATGTTGTGAATGCCTGGAACATGCAGGACTGAAGAAACAGTCATGCTGGACTGCCCAATTCCACACCCTTATAGCCTCCCTGCATAAGAGTGCGATCGAGTGCCTCCCTGTTTGTTGATGTACCAGACTACTGACATATTGTCTGTCTGGATTAGCAGTGTCCCTCTCGGGAGGATGGTCTGAAAAGCCTGAAGAGCATAAAGGACCACCCTCATCTCCAGAATGTTGTTGTGCAAGGACATCTCCAGTTGGGACCAGAAACCCTGGGTTCGTGGTCCCCAGGTGTGCTCCCCAACTGAGGCATGAGGCATCCGTAGTGAGAGTCCATGGGGGACTTCAAAGGAAGTCCCTTAGACAGATTCAGAGGGTCTAACCACCATTGTAGGTCCCTCTTGAATCCTCTGGAGACCAAAATGGGATGGTCCAGATCGTCCAAGTGCTGATCCCATTGGACGCAAAGAGTCCACTGGGAGATCTGCATATGCAACCTGGCTAAGGGAACTGTGGAGACAGAGGCTGCCATCAGGTCCAGCAAGCTTAGCAATGTTCTGGCTGAAAGAGATATGGATGAGATCACCAGAATGACCTCCTCTCAAAGAGTTTCCGCCTGTCTAAGGGGAGAAAGCTCTGCACTGCACCATTTTAGAAAACCACCCCTATGAACTGAAGGTTCTGAGAGGGGGTTAAAGATAACTGGGGAGACTGACTGTGATCCCCAGTTGGGAAAAAGGTCCAGGGTAACTGAGGGGAGTCCAGAAGGCTGTTCCTGGATGGAGCAAATTAGCCAATTGTCCAGTAGGTAGGGGAACACTGCTATACCCTGGTGGTGTAAGGCCACTGCCATCACCGCTAGGCACTCTGGTAAAACCCTGGTGCTGACGAAAGACAAAGGGAGGGCTGTGAACTGAAGTGCTCCTCTGGAAACAAAACTGGAGGAAACGGCAGTGGCCTGGGAAGGATCGGGATATGCAGGTAAGCATCCTGCATGTCCAGAGCACAGAGCCAGTGATTCTGCTGCAGAAGGGCAGGAGGCTCTAAACAGTCAGCATGCAGAAACCTTGTACCGACAAAGAGGTTCAGACTGCTGAGGTCCAGGATAGGCCTGAGGTCACCAGTCTTCTTTGGGACCAGGAAGAAATGGGAGTAAAACCCTTTCCTTTCTGGGCGACTGGCACTGGTTCAAATGCTGCCTTTCATTACAGAGTTCTGATCTCCTCTTTGACCAGCAGGGCTTGGTGTGGGAGTAGTGTGAGCGACTGGGAGGAGAGTCTGGAGGTAGCTCAGGAACTCTACCATGTGCCTTGAGAAATGAGCTATAGGACCCATGTCCGGTGATGCCCTCCCACTCCCAGGACATAAGGGGCTTAATCGTCCCCCCATTGGCTCCATGCTTTGAAGTGGAGGGTGGGTCAGGAGGCAGGGGGCTGGAGGGCAAAGGCCCTTCTGTTGGTATCTGGTTCTTGCGCCAGTGGAGAGGAAAAGGAGGAGCCAGTGGCTCACCTTTAGTCTGTTTCTTTGGGCCGCTTGCTTCCCTTGGTGCTTGAACTGAAAGGGCTGCTTCTTGGGGAATTGGAAGGTTAGAGGAATAGTCAAATGTATGGTAGCTTAGATGCAATGCAAAGAAGTGCAAGTAATGCACCTGGGAAACAAAACCCAGGGGAAGAGTACACAATGTGGGAGGTGAGATACTGACAACAAAATGGAAGGGACCTGGGGGTAGTTATATCAGATGACTTAAAGGTGGGCAAGCAATGTGAGAGTTAGTAAGGAGGGCTGGGGAAATACTGGGATGCATGGGAGAGGCATCACCTGTAGAAAGCAGGTAGTTGTCATCCCTCTGTACAGACAGTTGGTGAGACCCCATTTGGAGTACTGCATGCAGTTCTGGAGACCCCATCTCCAAAGATATAGGGTGCAGGCTGTTCAGAGGAGGGCAACCAAAATGGTGCAGGGTTTGCACCAGAAGACATATGAAGAGAGACTAAAGGAGCTTAATATGTATACCCTTGAGGAAAGGAGGGAGAGGAGGGATGATAGAAACTTTCAAGTACCTCAAAGGAATCAACAAAGTCCAAGAGGGTAGCATCTTTCAGAAAATGAGATATGCAAGAACAATGGGGCACAATTTGAAGATGGGGTGGCTCAGAGGTAATGTGAGGAAGAATTTTTCAAGGAGAGGGTTGTGATGCATGGAACAGCCTCCTGAGGAGGTCATGGAGTCAAAAACAGTGGGGAATTCAAGAATGCATGGACAGACATAAGGCAATTCTAGGGGGGGTAGGAGGAAGTAGGCTGTTGGTTAACTAGGATCTGCAGCTTATCCATTAGGTAGGGAAATGGGCAGACTAGGTGGGCCAAGCAGTCCTTATCTGCCATCAAATTCTATGTTTCTTGGGAGTACGGTCCTATACATAGAGCAGACCAATCTGAGGGCCTGACCACTATTTTGGAGGCCGATAATCAAATCCTTGGTGTCCCCTCCGAAGAGGACCAATCCTCTAAGGGAGCATCTGGGATGGCTGCTTGCACGTCTGTCAAAGACCTGAAATACGCAGCCAATCGTGCCTCCTGAGGTTAACAGCATAATAACCGAGGAGGGCCATCGCATCCATGGAATCGTAGATGGCCCTGAGAGCATGTCTGCAAGAGATCAATTTACTAAGGTGGCCTTTTGAAAAGGCACCATATATGCCACATAATTCAAAGAGCACAAAGCACATGTGGCAGAAGAGTAGACCTTCTTGCCAAAACTGCTCCAACTGTCAGGACTCCTTGTCCGGGGGTGCTCATGTGCTTGGGGTTAGCCGGTGGTCATAGGCAGCAGTAATAACAATTGAATCTGCCTTGGGGTGAGAGTCCAGGAAGGGATGCCTTCTGGAGAATGATATATCCCATCAGCCTTTTAGGGACAGCAGGAATGGAGTGTGGCAATTTCCAAATGGTAGAAGTAAGGTCCTCGTGTGGTGCTATCCAAGGAGGAACTGGAATGAGAGAGCAGCCTCTAAATTTAGATGCTCAACTAAGTGCTTCCTCATAGGATCCAGATCCTCAGCATTTCAACCGCTTGCCTGTTGGATAATATGGAGGAGCTCTGTGAAAGGAGGTTCCTCCGGAGGAGACTTAGGAGACTCTTTGCCCTAGGGGAAGAGGACAGCACATCTGAGGAAGATTCAGATGTGTCAGCATCAGAGGCAGGGGCTCCTCACCCTCTGGACATTAAAAGTTTGGAAGAGGATATCTTGAGGGTAGACCCAATACATGCACCGTATGCTGAGGGGCAGTGGATGGAAGGATGGGGGCACTATCACCAGACTAGGAAGCCTACTTTCCAAATCGGAGAAAAGCTGGGACCTCATGTCCTTCCCCCATGCTGAATAAGGGACTGGAAGCCTGGTTGTGGTGGAGAGAAGGGGAGGAGGTGGGTTAGCTGGGGTGAGTAAAATGAGCTCCTGAACCTGCATACTGAGGAAGGGGTATCCTGATAACATGGGTATTCCTGTTGATAGCCAGAGAAATAGCCCTGGGATTAATGAGGTATTGATGGGCCTGATGGTGGAGGAAGAAATGCCTGATGTCTGGAGAAAATAGGCGGTCCAGACTGTAGGTCTTGACGGGCCAGGATAAATGCCCAACGTCATGACAGTTGACATCTGGATAGCCATTGTCGGGTAGCCAACAAAAGGGAATAAACATCAGGGTCCCTGTTGTGGCATTAGCCAACATTACACCCAAAGAGGTCAGACCCTGCGTAAGAGGCCAATCATTGGGTCCTGATGGAGGGAACTGACATGTGATATCTGGACGGTGCTGCTGGACGTTAAAGAAGGAGCAGCAGGTGGAAGGTGATCTGGACGTCAGAATAGCTAGTGAAGGATAACTATCCCACGGGGATCTGAGGGACTGCCGTAGGAGTGGGCGAAGAGAACCACTTCCAGGCATCCTTTTCTCCTCTGTCCCAGGCATAGGCTGTGGGGCAGGGAAACCACTGGGGAGGTGGAGGGAAGTCTCCTGGCTGTGCAGGGCCCAGGGGAGGGCTGACTCGGAGAAGCCAGCATGCTCTGCCGGACGTTGGGTGAGATGGCATGAGCCCCTGACGGAGAGCAATGCCCAAGTGGCCATTAGAGGTGACTGACTGACTGGGAGAAACAGTGACTGGGCGGTGGAGGGTGGAACCCTTGACTGGCTTATTGGTCGAGCCGAGTGGACTACTGGCTGCTTTTGGGCAAAGTCCGACTTAATAGCCGCCCGGAGGTGCAGGGTCCGACTTACCAGCATGGACCAGGCATTTGCTGGAGGAGCCAATGGATGACTTACCGGTCAAGACTGGGTGAAAGAAGGCAGCACTGGAGGTTGTCCCGGAGCTGCTTTGGGTCACCAGAAGTGTGGCGGTGGAGAAAGGGTCTTGCTAGTTGAAGGCTTGCTAGCTGAGGACCGGTCCTGGTCCTCATGGTGCTTCTGTTCTCTATGCCTCTCCTTGTCCTTTTTCATCTTCTGTTTGTCCGATGAAGGGGAAGAAGCTGAGTCGAATTTTTGCATCTCCTTCTCAAGCGAATTCATTCTGGATTTAAGGAGACTGGTCTCCAGAGCCTGCTGTTGTTTGCAGGTGGCCTGGTTAAAAGGCTGGCAGTTGGGACAGGCTGTGGTGTCGTGGTCGGGCCTAAACAGAAGAGGCAGAGATGATAGCCATCTTTGTGGGAATTTGCGCCCCACACGTGGTGCACTTTTTGCCTTTGGAGGCAGAGATGGAGAAGACAAAGTGCCAAATTAGGACTGGAATACATGGAAAACAAGAAAAAATGGCGATCAACAAAGCTGGATGATACTGTGAGGTATTAGCGCTGGTCAACACTGGGAAAGAACTGGAAGGCTAGTGTGGGGATTGCCCACTATACAGGGTCACACTGATATCTGTCACGTGATGTCGGGTGGGTGGTCCCCGCCAGACACTGCTAGAAAAGTTTGCCGTGAGGTCCTGATGCCAGGCAGGCGCAGTCCTATATGCTGCAAGCAGTCCTATATGCAGTCCTATATACTGAAAGAACCCTCTCAAAGTAAGATCAGTGGAGACACAGGTCCTAATCACTCCTTGTTGTTGCAGTGATTGAATGGTCTCACTCAGTGATGCAAGGCTTTGGCAGGAAATGGGTACTGCTTCTGCCTCACAGGGTCAGGCCCTGTGATCTCAATGGTAGTGTGCATCTTACCACAGTCATGCTTGTTGGTGGCAAACACATCAAGGTGTTTTGCAGTAGGGTGCAAGTTCAGAAAACAGGTCATGACTTTTGAAGAAGCCATGACGTCATACTCGTTATGGGAGATGGCTGCCACCACGTGAGAGTCTGGAATGGAGACAGCATGACACTGTCCTTTGATCTGGAGAAGTGCGGTTAGCTAGGTCCACTGCACAGCCATGTAGTGCTAAGTCAATTCCCAATATGCTGGGGTGATGACGTAATACCATGAGGTCAAAGACAAAATCAGTCCTGAGGTAGCCTACCACCACAGGTAGAGGAACTGATCGGTAGGTGTGTAGCTGGGTACCATCTACACCCTGAGCACTGGTCTTCCAGCTGGTAGACCTGTCCAGATGAGCTGGGCCCTCATCATACGAACATCTGAAATTTGCCAGCAGATAAAGGCCTAGAGGTCTATCAAGTCTGCTTCGAATGTACAGCTAGCACCCTTATTCTGCAGCTGCCCTCCCTTCCACCCTTCCCTTCATTAACCCTCCCCTTGTCCTGTCCCATCCTCGTTTGAAGCAGTCCACTGTTCTACTGTATACCACTTCAGCAGGTAGCATTCCACCCAGCCACCACCCTCTCTGTAAAAAGTGTCTCATCTCCCTCCTGAACCTTCCTTGCTCCAGTCTCATATCATGTCCCCTGGTGTCCCTCCTCCTTACTTTGAACAGCCCCTCTGTACCTGGCATGTTTATTCCTTTCATGTATTTAAAGGTTTCAATCATGTCACCCCTGTCTCTCCTCTCCTCCAGTGAGTACATGTTCAACTCCTTCAACCTCCTCTCGTATGATAAGTCCCCAGCCCCTTGATCATCTTTGTTGCTCTGCGCTGCACCCCTCCAGTAACCAATGTCCCTCTTCAGATATGGGCGCCAGTACTGCACTCCAGGATCATGGAGGACTGACATGGCTGCTCTGCTATCCAGAAGCATGGTAAGTTAGCGGCCCGACCATAGGCCTTCACACAAGGCCATCTGTTTGTGTCAACAATCAAGTCACTCACAATCCACACTGGGGCCTGTAATTGTCAATCTGCATTTTCAGAGTCATAATCATCATCCTGTTCCTGAAATCTGAGGCTTGCAGGATCTTTCAAGTCCTCCTGGATGTCTTGCACAGGATACAGATGTACCTGTGACGTCTGGCCGCCTGCATGTATGGTTCCTCCTTGGTCATCGCATTTGCCTGGCGGAGCAGCTGCCACAAAAGGATTTGTGGAGGTCTCGTTTTCATCTTTGAGACTTGGATAGGTAGGGACTTTGCAGTTCTGGTTATACTTCTGGACATTTGGATTTTCCAGTTGTTTCTGTTGTTTTATAGTTCCGGTCCCCTCCCCGATGCGACTGCTTGTCGTCCAGAAGCAGCATGGTTTTCTGATGATTGCCTTTCATGGTGTAGTGGGCAGGAGTATCAGGGTTAGGCTGTACTGCAGCCACCTGTGTTACGGGACTTGTATTGTGGCAGCCTTGTTGGTTTTACTGGAAGCAAGGTTACGGAGGTAAACCTGGTAGGCACGCTCCATTTTCATGAGAATATTCACAAAGCAATTGGTATTCGGGTAAACATTAAGTTCCACCTTTTCCCACAAGGCCGAGGTCATGTGGAGGCAGTATAGTGCAGTGGTTTAAGGCTCTGAGCTGCAGATTTGGTGACATCCAGCAGACCAGACCTGGGTTTGAATCCCAGCTTCCACTTGCATACTGTGTGACCCTGAGCAAGTCCTTAACTTCTCTGTACTCCCAGGATGCACCTGTAAAAAGCTTTCAGCTTAGTGTGCTACTCCTGGTTAAACAAATAAAAAAAAAAAAAAAAAATGTTCCGAATGTACAAATCCTTGAACTCAATCTGATCTCGGTCTGCAAGTTCACCTGCTAGGTCTTTGCCAGTATAGTGTGCAAGCAATAATCATTGATGGTAGGCTGCGGGGCTTTCTTTCACATTCTGCTTAACCTTGTAGGTCAAGCGAGCTATTACAAGTTGGCGGCTATGAGGGCCACAGCGATGTCATCATAGACAAGAGTGTCTGAGTTGCGTACTGTCTCTGGGAGTTTGGCCCCAAGGATAGGTTTGATCGTCTGTCACAAGACTTGAACCTGGCACTCGGGTTGGAAGAAAGCTTCTTGCAGAGGCCATACCGTCTCAAATAGCAGCTGAGATTGTCTGTTGGGCCCATCTGTCTGATACTTTGGGCAATTTGCTGGACAGAGTGAAGCGACTTGCAGGGGTTGGAAGTATGCATAGTCGCATTCAATTCAATCGTTCCATGGCACTTTCGAAGAACCAGTGTCTGCTGCTGCATCAGCGACTGCCTTATACGCATGGTCCTGACTGGCGGTTTCTTTGAACATTCTGTCAATTTGTTCCCGGATGGCTCTCCTTTGGTCTTCCAGTACAGTGATGTTACAAATAGCTTACTGAATTAGGCCTCTAATTTCTGCAGTATCTCCTCTGTTGAGGGAGAGTGGAAGTGCACCACAAAATACAGGCCCTCCACCATTATCATTGAAGTCGCCATCTTGGCATTGTACGTGGCTTCCACCATGTTTGTGTAGACATGGCGATGCAGGCGCATACCGACATAATGAATGGCTGTGGAAGTTACACCACTACAGAGGTTGGACTTCTGTGTGATGTGGCATGCCTTGTCATCAAAGTCAGAGTCGTCATCGCCGAGATGGCGCTAACCTCAAAGGGCATATACTGAAACCCGTTCATGGCGTAACATGGCCATCGAGAACCTTCCATTGATGGTGCAGCTTTGCCATCTTTTCTCTTGCTTCCTGTGACAAGCGCTTGCAGTGCCTTGCTCAATACCTTTTTCAACCTCATGCTGCAACACTCTATATAAGGCGCCCAAATCGACATTTTCCCCAAGTTCTTTCTCCAACTCACGATTCATTCTCGATACTCCTCTTTCAACTCAGCATTCTTCTCTCTCAAATCCTCATTCATATCACTCAAAATATCATTCAAATACACTGTTTCTTATCCCATTTCAACCTCTCACAATCATACTAACATACTATTTGCCAGCAGATTAGGCCTTACTGTCTATTGAGTCTGCTCGAGACCTCAGATCCCTAATTGGGTGCGAGACCTTCCCCCTTGTGTTCCAGAAACCCCTATCATCCATCCCCACCCCTGGGACAGGTCATCATCTGATACATCCACTTTCTGTGTCTGTCCACCCTCTCTTGAAGCCCTCCACTGTGGATCTCTGAACCAGCTCACCAGGCAGTGCATTCCAAGGGTCCACCACCCTCTCAGTGAAAAACCTCCTCCTCTTTCCCCTCACCCTTCCACCTTCCAACCATGTCCTCTGGAGATACCTCCCTGCTTTAGTCTAAAGATCCCCTCCATGTTTACCCTATTTATTCCCTTGAGGTGCTTGAAGACCTCAATCATTTCCCGTCTCTCCTCTCCTCCAATGAAAACAGGCAGAGCTCCTCAAGTCTGTCCTCATACGTCAAATCCCTAGCCCTCATATCATCTTAGTTGCCCTCCTCTGTACACTCTTCAGGAGCTGTATGTCCCTCTTCAAGTGTGGTCTCCAGTACTGTAGACAGTATTCAAGGTGTGGTCTAACCAGTCCATTGTACAGCGGCAGAATCACTTCCTTACTCCTAGAGGTGATCCCCTTACGATGCATCCCAACATCCTGTTTGCCTTGCTAGCTGCTCTCCTGCACTGCTCAGAGTTATTCATTCATGCATCCACCATGACCCCTAGATCTTTTCCCTATTGATGCCTCCAGCGCCTCCCCTCCCAGGGTGTACCATGCTTAGGGTTACCCCACCCAAGATGTAACACCTTGCCTGGTGATATTGAAATTTAATTTCCATGTGTGAGCCCAGCTTCAAGGGTGTCCAGGTCCCTTGCAGGGCCAACCTCCCTCTTCTCCCTCAACTACTGCTCCCATCTTGGAGTCATCAGTGAAGAGACTCATTCACACCCTATCCCTCCCTGATGTCCGATATGTATGCATTAAACAGGATCGGACCCAGGATCCGAGCCCTCTGCGGTACCCCTACCAACCTCTCTAGGGTTCGAGAGCTCCCCAGAGACCACTACTCTCTGGTGCATCCAGCTAGCCAGTTTTCAATCCATCTGACCATCAAGGACTCCTTCCAACCCCATCAGTTTCTCCACCCAGACATTGTAGAGACAGAGTCAAAGCCGCCTTGCTGAAGTCCAAGAGCCATACATCCACAGGCTTTCCCCTGTCCAGTTCTGGTGTTACCCATTAAATGAGAACTCCACAAGACTGGTTTGACATGATCTACTGGCACAAACCCATGGCTGCCGACTATCAGACCTCCCACCTCACTCCAAGTACACCCCAATCGTTCCTTTAGTATACTCTCCATTAATTTTCCCACCACAAGGTCAAACTGATGGGTCTATAGTTACCTGGTACTTCCTCGACCCCCTTTGTGGATTGGCACCATATGTGCCTCTACCGCCCAATCTAAATTGCCATCCCTGTCTCAAGTGACCTGTTGAAGAGCTCACGCCAGAAATTGCAGCCAATATGTCCGCCAATTCCATACTACTCTCGGGATGAATGCCATCCGGCCCAGGAGATTTGGTCTTTCTTTAGGGCCTTGAGGCTAACCACACACCCTTTTGGTGGAAGACAGCATCATCCAGTTCCTCCACCTTACTGGCCTTTTTATCCTTATCCTGATGTGACACCCCTGGGGTGCCTCTCCCTCCCTCTTGCTCCATTTCTGTTGCTCCCTGATCCCACTCACTGCCGCTTCTATCCCATCCCCCTCCCTAGTAGAAAAGAGCCAAGTACTGATTAAATACCTCTGCCTGGTCCCTGCCTCTTCCACCCACCCTCCTTCTCAGTCTCAATCTGCTGAGATGGCCCTTAGCTTTTCTCCGCCTCAATGTACCGGAAGAACCCTTTTCCCCTCCATGTATCCCCTGTACCAGCCGCTGCTCTTTACTGGACTTTGCCCCTCACCATCCAGGTGACTTTTCTAGATGCAAATGGTACATTTCCTTATCCCTATCCCCTCTTGTTGTTTTATATTTTGTAGCGCCTTCTTTTCTCTGACCGCTACCTGAACTTCACTGGACCACCAGCATGGTTTATGTGACCTTGCTCCCTTACATTTCATCTGGCGCAGGGTCCTGACTGCCTCATGAAGTCCCCGTTTATGACCTCCCATCTCCTTTCCACATTTGTCATTGATGTAATCCCTTCAAGTGATCCTTGAGAGATATTTCCCATGCCCATGAAGTCTGCCCCCTGAAGTCCACTGCCAGTGTCCTAGATCTCCCCCCTCCCCCACACTTATTTGAAACCAGACAGTATTGTAGTCGCTCCCAGTCAGGATCCTCTACAACCAGCTCCCTTACCAGATCCCCATCTGCCAGAACCACGTCAGGACATGACCCTCCCTTGTGGGCTCCATCACATGCTGTGTTAGAACACATCCTGGAAGCCCGTCCAGCAGTCTCTGCTCCTTGGCCACCTTAGAGGACATGGTTCCCAGTTTGTACCTGGCATGTAAGGTCCCCATCAACACCACTCCTTCCCTTTGGTCCACACTGGGCAATGATGTTGTCCAGCAAACCATCCTCAGAACATCACCCATCCCGGGGGCCTATATACTACACAACCAGCTTGACCTTATCTCCTGTTGAGAGTGTAAGGTGACCCATAAGGCCTCCACGTTTCCCTCTGCCTCTTCTACCCTAGCAATTTTCATGTCATCTCTAATGAACATAGCCCTCCACCCCTCTGCCCTCCTTTCTATCCTTCCTAAGCATAGTGTACCCCATGCGTTTAGGTCCCAGTCATGGTTTTTGTTGCTACATGTCTCTGTGACGCCGCCACATCCACCCGAACAGCATGGCCTGGAACTCTGGCAACTTGTTTCCCAAGCTCCTGGCATTTACCAACACCACCCCCACCCCTTGTCCCTGATCCCCTTTGCCTAACCCCACCCAGGTTCCTTATACTTCCATCCTCCTCTGCTCCTCCTGAAACCTCCACCCCCAGTCTGTTTCCCCTCCCTCCTTGGGTTTGAAGGCTACTCCCTCATCTGGAGGAGGGCTTCTGAGTCAGCCCTCCTTATCCCTTCCCCCTTCACAAGTTTAAACCCCTTTCTTGAATGTAGTCAGCCATCCCTGTTTAGGACTTCCTTCCCTAATGGGGCAAGATGAAGCCTGTCCTTGGCATACAGTCCATATCCTCCCAAACTCCTTTCCAGTTCCTAACACCAACTCACTCTCTTCACCCCACTTCCTGAGCCAGTCATTAACCTCTGTGATCTTCATTTTTCTCCACTGAGGCCTTTGGTACTGGCAATATCTCGAAAAAATGTAGCATCCATTATCCCGACAGACTCTGCTCAAGTTCTTGGAACCTTGCTTGGATTTCCAAAATGCTATTTCCCTCTAGATCGTTAGTTCCCAAATGCACCAGAAATCCGGTTTCCCTCCACAATCCCTAACCAGTTAGTACACCATGAACTTTGCTCTGTGCACTGTCAGCCCAGAGATACTCACTACCTTCACCTGGCTGTGGCATCCACCCCCTGTCCCTCCACTGGATACCCCTAATCATCAGAGTCTCCCAATAACAGAACCTTAACACCGCCATCATCCTTGTGGTTACCTCCACTATGCATCTCAGCCCCCCATCCCCTTTATTCATGATCTCAATTCCATGGGAGTCTTCCTGCCTTATTAGAGACCCCTTGTCACCCTCCCTTTCTGCCTCCCTTGTTATTTTGCCACTTAACTCAGACCCCCTCTGAATAGGTGTCCCCTTTAACCTCTCTTATCCAACCATTTATCCTGGCCCTGATAGTTTCCCCTTCCCCACCACCATCCTCCTCCTTATAATAGTACCCCTACCTCCAGAGGCTCTCTGTGGGTCCCCTTTAACTAGGGCCCCATCCTTGGTACTGACCCCCTGCTGAAGGGGCTCCTCCCCACCTCCTTGTCTCCCAGTTTCTCTCCAGTCATGCTCTCCTCCCTCATGTCTGCAATATGTTGCATCTCCCCATCTGCTTAACATTTATGTTTCCCCTTCTCCCTCTGGGACTATTTCTATCCTTTCCATTGCGGTCTACATGATGCCCTATGGGTATCAGACTCCCTCCCCGGCCTCTGTATCAGTTTCCCCATTTCAACCAACCCTTCCTCCCCTCTAGGTTGCTTAGTAGCTCAATTTTATTGCCACTCATGTCAAGTCTCCATCAAGTAACCTGGTTTCCCTGACTGCACCTCTAAACTGCCCTCTTCCTCTGTTCTCCTTAGACCCCTTCCCACAGTCTGCTGTTTTAGGCTTCCCCACAACAGCCCCTCCTGACTCTTCCCCTCCACTCTCTTTGTATTAGAATATTCACCCCGCGCTTTCCCTTAGCATCAACATCCCTATCTAAGGGTGCTCTGTCCCTAATATCCCCCCCTCCCTGCGTTAACGTAACATAACATCCTGTAATTTCAGAGCATTGCCCCAGCCTCCCTCAGCCCCAACCTTCTGCTCCCATATCCACACCCTTATCCTTGACACCCCCAACTCCCCAGCTTACTCCTTAACCAATATACTTCACTCCTGATACAAGATAGCTGTCTACAGGTGGGCAGCCTCCCCTCTCTCCAGGCCCAATTGAGAGTGTTGCCATCCCACAGCCTGTGCAGCCTACAACCCTTCTGAAGATGCCTGCCATGGTGGAATATGGCCACCCTGTTTGTCCCTCTGTTTATAATGGCACACACCCCTTTTCTCAGTCCCTTCCCCTGGAATACAGTTTCTGTCTATACTGACAGCAGCTATTCTAAAACCAATTTCAACCCACCAATAAAAGTTCCCAAGTCTCACAAACACATACAGTCCAGTGTGTCCAGTCCCACTAGCAGTGTGTGTGTATGCAGGCGTCAGGTACTGTGATGATGTCACAGGCCCACCAGTTCCTGCTGCTTCAAATTTCAGTCCCAAACAGAAATACACAGCCCTTCAATCCCAACCCCAGTGGCTTTTCAGTATTTAAGAAAACCTACAAAACAGGGTGGGTGGGAGGGCTCTTACCAACACCAGACAAACATCACATTTAAATTTCACTCTAATTATCACTGCCAAACAAGTGTTCCCAAGCCCCAAAAGTTACAATATCACAGCCCAAGTAACAGTTCTAACTCAAAGTAGTAATTTTTAACACACAGAACTAATTTCCGCATTACAAAACTATTCAAATATTTCAGTTAAAACAGAATATAAACTCAGACCTCTGTCCTTACCGGCCTCCTGCTTGTGTTCCCAAGTGAACAATGAAAGACAAGGTGATTCTTGTTAATTTCCCTCCCCATAACACCAGGCAAACATCACATTTAAATTTCACTCTAATTATCACTGCCAAACAAGTGTTCCCAAGCCCCAAAAGTTACAATATCACAGCCAAGTGACAGTTCTAACTCAAAGTAGTAATTTTTAACACACAGAACTAATTTCACATACAAAACTATTCAAATATTTCAGTTAAAACAGAATATAAACCCAGACCTCTGTCCTTACCAGCCTCCTGCTTATGTTCCCAAGTGAGTCATCGCTCAACATACAAATTTCTTGCTCAGTGTCTTGAGCAGTACAGTGCAACAGTCTGTTATTGGCATCATGAAGTGACTTAGTCTCCTCCACTAGTTTCTGTTCCTTTCTGTAACGCCTGATGCCCACAAGCCCATTTCTTTTTAGAGTGGAATTTGCAGTTCAAGGAGGACACACCTCGCTGTGGGACTCTCAACAGCAGTATGCAGAGCTGCAATCAAAGATCTTTAAGGTTGTACAGTGGTAATAGAACCATAGAAACATAGAAGTTGATGGCAGATAAGGACCATAAGACCCATCCAGTCTGCCATTTCTTTTTCTACCTTATAAATGTGCCATGGCTTTGCTCTATCAGTGGTCTATCTATTCATACTCATTTGTATTGCTCCTTATGCCTATCCATGCCTGTTTGAATCCCTGCACTGTATTCATATCCATCACTTCCTGAGGTAGGCTGTTCCATGCATCCACACCTTTCTGTGAAACAGAATTTCCTCACATTCCCCTTAATCGGTCCCCTCTAATCTCATGCTGTGACCTCTTGTCCTGCTATTTTTCTTATATTTAAACATGTTAGACTCTTTTCACCTTGTTAATGCCCTTAAGGTGTTTGAATGCCTCGATCATATCACCTCTCTCCCTCCTTTGCTCAAGGGTATACATATTGGGCTCTGTTAATCTGTCATAGTAAAGTTTCCCAGTACTGCGGTGTAACACTCGGTGTGGCACTGTACTGCTCGTGCACCTCTGTACCACTTGATGCTGCAGAGTATTGTGGAAATTCAATGCGGTATAATTAGCTGAACAGTGCACTTCCTCCTAATCCACCTGGTGGTGCTCGCATCTCATCAAAGCCCTGAGTGTCCCAGTTTTTTTCCTCCGTTTTAACAGGTGCACCAGCAGGTAGCATTTTAATAATTGTTCCTTTTTAACCTCTAGCAAAGCTGATATAAATGCATAATGGATTTATTAGGGAGGACAGGAAATGATCACTAGTTACTGCACAGTCACTGTAGACCATTAGTGGTTGATTAATAAAGAAGTCAGAATGCATTAAGTGCATCATCGTTTTATTATTTAAGCAAAATGGTTGTTCATGTGTCTGCTAGAGTCAGTTGTATGTGTGATTCCTGTGCGATTCAGCTTTTCAGTGCAACTATTAGAGTTCTGTCTCAGCACAGTGGCAGGGCAGGGTAGACAAATGCAGGTTACTCACCTGTAACAGGAGTTCTAGGAGTGGTATATGTTGTTCATCCACACTTACTGGCAGGTTCCTTGCGCTTTAAATCTTGCCAGAAGGTCTTCAAGCTGGCTCCTCCCACCCACCGGGTGGTAAAACTCTCGGCTCCACCCCCATGACACCAGATCTAGCCCGCTGGAAGCAGGTTATGTGTCAAAGCCAGGGAGGTCAGGTGGTTGTGTGCATGAACAACATATACCACTCCTAGAACTCCTGTTACAGGTGAGTAACCTGTATTTCTAGCGTGGATATGTTGTTCAATCCACACTTACTGCAAAACTCTAGCAGTTCTCCAGGAGGGAGGGAGGCAAGCGTGCACCCCCTATTTAGGGAATAAGGACTGGAACCGAGGTCCCAAAACCAGCATCCCAGCGTGACTCAAGGTTGATGTGGTAGTGGGTAATGAAGGTGTGTGCTGACTTCCAGGTAGCAGCCCTGAAGATTTCCTGGATAGGGGCGTCCCTGGAAGCAGCCACCCGAAGCAGCGGTATGGTGGGTAGAATGAGCTCTTATCCCTCTGGGAGGCTTCATGCCCACCAACCTACAGCAGAGATCTATGCAGGAGGTGACCCACCTGCCTATGTCCACTTGGCTGCAGGTCTGCAGATGTGGCTTCAGCATAGGTGACAAACAGCTGGCGAACATCTCCCCAAACTTCAGCCGTCTGCTCCTTATAGGAGGCTCTTCTAGGGTCCAAAGTATGGAGCCTATATTTGCCTCGAGGTGTGATTGGGGTAGAACACGCGCAGAGTCAACACCTGGTTAAGGTGAAACTCTGACACCACCTTTGGAAGGAATTTCAGGTGGGGCGCAGGACAACCTTGTCCCTGTGGAAGACCAGATAAGGAGACTCAATGGAAAGTGCCTGGAGCTCTCTCATCCTTCTGGCTGATGTAATAGTCACCAAGAAGGCGGTCTTCCATGACAGGTGGGAGATATTGCACCTGTGCATTGGTTCAAATGGCTTGCCCATGAGCTTAGCCAATACCAGCAGTGGATCCCATGGAGTGGAGGTTCTCGCACGGAGGATATGTGATCAAGCCTTTGAAAAGCACCCAACTACATTTTCCTGCACCACCGACTGCTTTCCGGCCCGCGCCGGTAAGCAGAGATGGCTGCCAGTGCACCTTAAGGGTCATCGACCGAAGCCCTAGCTGAGAAAGGGACCATAGGTAGTCCAGAATGCTGGCCAAGGAACAGGAGGAAGGGTCCAACCCCTTATTCTGACACCAAATGGAGAATCTCTTCCATTTGAAGGCATAGTATTCTTTGGTCGACTCCTTACGGGATGCCTCAACAATGTTGAGGACCTTGTCAGATTGACCCAAGGCCTGGAACTCTAACCGCACAGGAACCAGGCCATCAGGTGCAGGGATTGAAGGTCGGGTGGAGTACCTTCCCTGGTTGACTGAGATCAGGTCCGGGCAGCTGGAAGCTGTCTTGGGAGCCTGGAGCTGAGGCTGAGGAGAGCTGGATACCAGAACTGATGGGGCCAGTCTGGGGCTACCAGAATCCTGGCGCCTTGTCCCTCCTCACCTTGAGAAGCACCTTGTGGATCAGGGAAATGAGGAAGGCGTAGAGAGACCTGGGGTCCACGGCCTCGGGAAGGCATCCCTGCAGTGAGCCCTGCTGAGGGGTGGGCATGAAACAGCCTCAGCTTTGCATTCTCCTTGGAGGCAAACAGGTCCACCTGAGGTGTACCCCAGTGGGAGAACAGATCGTGTACTACCTCTGGCAGGAGAGACCACTCATGAGATGCAGCACCTATCTGGCTTAGGGCATCAGCCAGAGTGTTGGAGCTCCCACCACATGAATGGCTAGGAGATCGCCTCCAGTCTGCTCACGAGAGACCAAGTGTGGACAGCTTCCTTGCACAGAGGCAAGGAGCACATCCCACCCTGGCAGTTTAAGTAGTACATGGTGGTGGTATTGTCCGTCTGGACCTGGACCCTTGACCCCATTACAAATGGAGCAAAGGCGGTGAGGACTAGTCAGACTGCTGAAGCTCCAGCAGGTTGATGTGGCATCGAGACTCCTGAGGGGACCAGAGGCCGTGCGCTCTGAGGCTCCCCAGATGGGCACCCCAACCCATCAGAAAAGCGTCGGTCATTAGAGTGACTGTCGGCTCTGGGCAGACAAGCGGGATACCCTCCTGCAGATGAGCCAGAATGATCCACCACTGGAGGCGTTCTCCATCTCCTGGGTCACTATCACTGGCTGGTCCAGAGGACTGGGCGCTGTGACCATTGGCAGGCCAGTCCCCATTGCAGGGGATGCATGTGCAGAGGGCCCAATGGACCACGCTGGTGCAAGCCGCCATGAGGCCCAGGAGGTGCAGGAAGTCCTGGGCAGGGCACAACTGCCCAACCAGAAATGATTGGGCAAAGGAGGAAAGAACCTCGGCCCTGTCCACGGGAGCCATGCTCTGGCTCTCAAGAGAGTCGAGCTCTGCCCAGATGAACTGAATCACCTGCGTTGGCATGAGTTCTGATTTGGCCTTGTTGATGAGGAGGCCAATCTGAAAGCAGACCTGGAGGGCCAGATCCCTGGACTGCTCCACCTCTGGCTTGGAGAGGTTGCAATCAACCAGTCATCCAGGTAAGGTACACCCGGACCCTTGGCGCCACAAGGATACTGTCACCACTGCCATGCATTTGGTGAAGACCCTGGGAGCTGGAGAGAGGCCGAAGGGCATGGCCTGGACTCAAAAGGATCCCTCTGATCTGAAGTGGAGGAATCGCTGGTGGGACGGACAGATTGGGACATGAAAGAACACATCCTGAGGGTCCAGAGAACAGAACCACATGCCTCATTCCAAGGATGGGATGATCTGAGCCAGAGTGACCATCCTGAAGGTTCGAGACCTTAGGAACTTGTTCAGGTTGTGTAGGTCTAGAATGGGGTGCCAGCCCCTGTCCGTTTGGGACCAGGAAGTACCTGGACACAAAACCTGGGTCTGATGGAGGATCTGCCACCTCCTAGTCACCTCCTTCTGGAGGAACAGGATGAGCCGACAGAGGCTGCGGACTCCATTGGCCCCATGGGTGACGGCTCAATAGGGTGGGGACTGCTCGAATTCCAGAGGCAGATCCTTCCTACCACTTCCAGCATCCAGCGGTCCGGGGTGATATCGGACCAGGCAGAAAGGAAGTGGCAGAGCCATCTCCACGGGGAACCCGGAGGAGTAATGAGGTTGGAGCGACACCTCTCAACCCGTCACTGGGCAGGCTTGGAGAAAGAACTGGCGAGGAGCCTCCTGGACCTTTCCCTCCTGGCTTCCTGTTGGAGGAAGCAGCAGGCTTAGGCTTTGGGGTGCCAAGTGTGAGCCTGCTGGCCCTGATGCTGGCGTTGGTGGACCAGGCGTGCCACAGGGGCTGAAGGACCAAAGGGCTTATGCTACTGCTGGCGGCCTTTGTCCTTCTGGGCAGACATGACTGAGTCAAGGTGGCACTGGACTTCTCGATCCACTGAGATGCCCTCAACCTCAGGACCGAACAAGTCGGTACCCAGGAAGGAACATCTGCCATCTTGTACTGGGTATCTGCCGTGAAGGTGGAGCTCTGCAGGCAAGCTGCGGCGGCGCATGGCCACTCGGCCGCCACTGACCGAGCACACGAGTCAGCAATGTTCAGGGAAGTCTGGAGCTGCTGTTTGGCCACCGCCCTTCCCTGATCCACACCTGCTTGACTGTAGTTTGGAGGTCAGCCAGGAGATGAGGAATCACCTCATCCAGGGAGCCCAAAAGGGCGTGTGAAAGTGTGCCATCAGGACGGCGAGCTGGCCCTGATGAAGGCCTAGGAGGAAGCAGCATAAACTTTCCGCCCAGAGTAGTCCAACTTCTTGGACTCCTTGTCAGGAGGCTTGTCTACATCCCGAGTGTTCCCAGAATGCCGAAAACGCTGTCGGTCATAAGCCCTCCGCAGAAGGGTGCTCCGAGAAACCGAAGAGTGAACCAGGGGAACTGCATACTCCCAAGCCATCCTGGCCGAAGGTCCTGGACAAGAAGCTGGCTGCTGCCATAGCTCCAGGGCTGGACCAACAATGGCTTTGGCCACCCGAAAGGCCTCAGTGGGGAATCCTCTCGGTCCAGTATCTCCATGAGAGGATACTTAGCCCATTTTGAAACGGATTTGAGCTTCATCCCAGTGGACTCTGAGATGAGCCAAAGCATTCCAAGAAACAAGGATGGGCTCTCGTCCACCGACTGACCCCCAGTGGACTCCAAGTCAAGCAGCCTGGAGAACAAGGAGGAGTCATCATCAGACTCGAGGAGTCTGTGAACAGCTGCCAAGCGCCTGAGCCACCCTCCACCTGCCAAGGTCGATTGGGAGTGAGGGTGACCAACAACTTATGGGGCAAACCCTGACCCGACTGAGAATCCTTGGTCAGGGCCCCAGTCTTTGGTTGTGGAGGCAGAGGTTCCACCACAATGGGTGGTGCAGCCAGTTTCAGCTGAACAACTGGTGCGGCTTGGCTCCTTGACCACTATGAGGGGTTGTTTGGCGCTTCAGTGACAGCCACTTAATGGCGGGGAAGGCGACAGAGTTGGCTTATTCCCAGTCAAAAGGAGCTGCTGCCACATTAGATCCTCGTAGTGCCGACTCAATTTGCACCAGAGCCTATCCTCTGAAGAGGGCAAAGACGAGGATGAGCGGCGTTGCCGCTTCCATGGTGCCGAGACTGAGACCGCAGATGTCGGCGGATCGGCTGGACTGGGAAGAGGTCCAAGACCGAGACCTTTGGTGTTTCTGAGGGTGGGTCTGAGAGGGGCGGGGAAACCCGCTCCTCCCTCAGTTCAGGGACCTTAACCGGGACTCTGGCACAGGAGGCACAGACAAGTCCTCAGTTTCCACCAGGGAACCGGTGAAGAAGGGTTGTCCGCTTCTCGGTCGACAGCCCATCTGGCGGGTCGAGAAAATCTCGACTCGCGTCAGCGGATGTCTCGGCGGCTGACCTGACAAGGACACGTGAAGCCAGTGGCCATAGCCGCAACCTCGACCGGCGTCGGTGTCGACTATCCAGGGAGGGGACCTCTCCGCTCCCACTAACATCGACGGTGGGACTTACCTTTGGGGTCCTTCTTTTGGACCAAGAGGAATGGCCCAAAGACCCTTCTCCTTGGTGGAGAGGGATTGGCAAATCTCCTTGAAAGAAGCTGTGAGGAGGAGCCCTAGGAGAGTGGAATAAATGCCACGACCGAGGATGATGATGATGGGGCCTGGCGCCTCCTCCTCGAGGGTGATCATCTGCTCCAGCTGTTTGCCTGAGCCGCAGCATGACACCACAACGGACCTCCTTTGACTTGACTGGAGGATAACGTTTCTCAGGTAGTCCCAACAGCAATCGGCAGCGCCAGTCCTCAAGACCCGAAGCCGAAAAGGATTTACACAACTCACAAGCCTGTGAGTCATGGCGAGTCAAGGAAATAAGCATGCGTGGAGTGTGGATCGGTCCTACAGGACATCTTCTGCCCACAGGGCATCGGCGAAATCCAGAGTCGATTTGTCCATCACAGTGGCGATGGAAGATAAAGATAAGTCTTGTAAACTTTAAAATAAGTTTCGGATTAACCGAAGAGTTTGGATCCAGGCCTAAACGCATGGAGCGAAAGGAGGGAACCTGAGCTTCCGCGGTAAGGAAGATCTGGCATCATGGGGCGGAGCCGAGTTTTACCACCAGCGTGGGTGGGAGGAGCCAGCTTGAAGACCTTCCGGCAAGATTTAAAGCGGCAAGGAACCTGCCAGTAAGTGTGGATTGAACAACATCCACGTCCCTAGAAATTTAAATTTTCCAGCTTTTTATTGCATTTATTGTGTAGTTCATTCTACTTCAAAATAGACATCTCATCTGCAGCATTTCTTTACGCTACACTGAGTGAAATACTGTGTAAAGAGTACAGTAAAAGGAATGGGATTAAATAAGCACCTTGAAACTGCTGTGAAGACCCTACTACAGCCATTGGTGGTAGATTCTGCTTGCAAGCATGAAAAAAACTTCTGAGTCAGTAAATTTTCTTGTAATTTGTAACCTCCCCAACACACACCCTGCCTCTGCACCCACAAATGTGGTACCAAAATGCATCAGTACAAAAGAGGGATAATCTTTGTTTCATGATGTTAATAAGGTCCATTCTGCAGCACAGTGCACGTGTTCATGTGCAGACATGATTAAGAAGGGTGATGCGATGGGATGCCACTGTCTGATACTTGGCCACATTCTGAATTCTTTTCAGAGAGTTCTTCCAACATCAGCAGATTATGATGCTGCAAGCAGTGTTATGGCATTACTATGGAGAAAAGCATGACAAGAAGGTAGAGACAGATTTCATTCAGGTGTCATCCGCAGAGGAATTAGAGCTTAATTACTAGACAGAGTAGGTTTAATACACAGTGTGATTTGTTTGTGGTGGAAAATGTCAGGAATGACACAAGCAACACAGCTCCATGAAACATGTCTCTGATAAGAGAGTGGATTCACTTGTCATGGATTGCATCTCTATAATATTCTTTGCATAGGAGTCTGCCTTTGTTAGTCATTGCTCTGCTCTGTCAATCCAAGTAGACACAACACAGATATAACCCGATCTACAGATTTCATTTTGTATTGTTGGCGCTGTATATGATGCGTGACATTCTTAAAATTGTTTTATTCAATTTATTTTGTAAAGAACCTATGTTAAAAAGCGTGTGGTGCGCTCAACCATTGCAGCCCTGTGCATATCATTGTTGTGGTGCTGCCAGGCTTGAGTCTGAACCCGTCGGATAAAATGTGATCCTACTGGGGCAAATAATATACTGTACATGTCAAAGTAGAAAGAAAGGAAAATCTAGCTACTTACAAGGAGCTTCAGCTTCCTCAGCCTTGTAAACGGGTTTAGTTTAATCGTAGATACTGGCACCAGAAATATGAATTGACCTAAAGGGAAACTTTTTACTCAAAGGAAACCCAAATTCACTCAGGGTGAATTGAATAGCCTCTAGGATAGGACAAGTTGTGACTGAGAATCTGTTTATATTTTATATTGTGATGGTGTCTTGGCTCAGCTGGTTGACAATAAACCTCTCACTTCAAACAATAGAGGTATTTATCTTGCTGGCCTCCTATTTTTAAGTCACTCTGCCATGACTGGCAAGCAGTCACACACTGGTTCTCCCAACATTCACACTTTTTTTTCATATACAGTAAACCACATGAGTTTATTCCAGTAGACAGTTCGGGCTGTTACCTGACACACTACTCCAGGGCATCCTTGCAGTAAAACACATTTTTCTAGTTGAAAGGATGATCCATCTGAAAATATGATGCACTGATTTGTAATATGGCATTTGTTTTGTTACTATAGAAAACAACCCCCAAAATATAAATCATAATATAAAAAAAAATGCTCCTGATCCCAAAGAGTCATAGAAATTGGACAGCCCCTTACAGCTACTGAGGAGCACAAGTGAAAATGAATGGGAGAAGTGTGAATTCTTGTCACTTTCACTCGCACTCCTCAGCCCTGTGTAGCCCAGCTGGTTATATTAATGTATCTAGTGCATGAATATAAATAAAATAAAATATTATACTCTGTAAATTAGTTGACAATATTTTAAATCCTTTTAAGCCATAATTGTGTTTTAACCCATAATTGTCTGCCCCCTCCTTCCAGCCCATTTCCTGTGCCACATTTCGTCTATAACATGGGCATCAGTAGCACAGGACTGCAGCAGTGGCAGTTACTGGCTTGAGAAACACCTCAGCTAAGCTTGTTAGCACATTGCCTTTGTGCAGGAACCTCCTGCAAATTACAAAGCTGTCTATTGCTATGATGACTAATTAATCTCTCTCAAATTGAGGTGGGGTGGGTGAAGTTGTGATGGAGGTAGGATTTGAACAACATACAGTAATTAGCTAACATGATCAACTCAATCACAGGAAAGTATGGCTAGAAAATAAAGAGTGTATATGAGCTTATACATTGACTTGTTAAAGTTTGCAGTGTCATGCTCCTCAGTTTGAAATTGATGATGGGAACCTAATGATTTAAAAAAGACCGATTTTGTATTGGTTATTTATTTGTTATACGCCTTTTTGCACTTCTATGGATTCCATTCATGACTGAGAAAATAAAAGATTCAGAATATCCACTGTTTACTATAAATGTTCAGTGCTTACTATCAATTTTCAGTGAGATTCCTTATTGCAATTGCTGTCTAGTCTCTCATTTTGGTATTCACTCTACAGTATATCATGGTATAGTCGATATTTCATGCATTCATTTCATTAATCCTTATGAATAATGTAAATATCTAAAATAAGTAGACCTGGTAGGAGGCATACAGTAAGTTGCTGCTTGTTATCATACTAAATTGTGACCCTTTTCATAAATGATCCAACCTAATTTGATTGATAGTGATTGCAGCGTTTGGCTCAAACTTGCTAAAATGCAACTTGGTTCCAGTGCTCTGTCACTGAGGGCCTCAACAAAGGATACTTAGGATCCAAAATATGGAAATGCATTACCTACCGTAATTCTTGATCTTCTTGGATGAAGTCTTCACCACTAATTCACACTAATGGGATCTATGCTGGGCGCTAGGACCCAGCGGGAGCAAACTTTGCAGGAGGGTCAGCGCCAGAGATGGAGCCCGCAGGAGTGGCGCCACAAGCCTCAGTTGGTGTGGCAATGACTATCTCGGCATCAACCCTCCAACTGCCTCAGTACCTTTTTTTCCAAGGAGGTGCAGCGTAACTAACCTAGAAGGATAGCTAACAAAAAAATGGACAAAAGATAGTCCAGAAGACCCGTACAAGAAGGGTCAAGAAAGAAGTCTTCACAGCCTAAAGATTGGAGGAGTGAAGACCAATAACAGAGGTGAGCTCGGGGATGGTGGGTGAGCATGTGAATGAGTGGTGGAGACTTTGTCCAAGAAGATCAAGAATTACGGTAAGTCATAACTTCCATATCTTCTTGGACATAAAGTCTCCACCACCCATTCACACTAATGGGAGTACCGAGCTAACAATCCCCTGAGAGGCTGTAGAGAAAGCAAGAGCTCACAAATCTAGGACAAAAGTCCATTCAGGATGGTTCTGCCAAACAAATATGTCACCTGGCATGGACATCCAGGGCATAGTGTTTGACAAAGGTATGCACTGAGCTCCAGGTAGCCACATTGCAAATATCTGCAATGGGCACATTGCAATTTCTGCCAGGGATGCTGCGACTGCTCTAGTAGAGTGAACATACACTCTGCCCTCCAGCTTGACCTGTGCCACGCTTTCAGCCATGCTGAAATGCATCTGATAGCGACAAGTTGACCCACCTGGGTCTGGCTGAAGAAACAAACAGTTGTTGAGCTTTGTGAATTTCTTTTGTTCTGTCTAAATAGAAATGCAGAGCTCTTTGATGTCCAAAGAATGAAGGAACACTCTCTTTCATTTTGGAAATTTGCAAAGTAAGTAGTAGGACCAAAGGTAGGTTTAGATGGAATTCTGAAACAACCTTAGGAAGAAACTTAGGATGGGTTCTAAGAACTACTTTGTCTTCTAGAAACACAGTATACGGAGGGTCTGTGATCAAGGCATGTATCTCAGAGACCCTGTGGGCTGAGGTAATGGCACCAGAAAGGCTGTTTTCAAGTGAGAAATTTCAGCTCACAGGTAGCTAGAGGCTCGAAAGGCTTTCGAGTGAGCATATCTAGTACAAGATTAATGTCCCAGGCTGTGACTGGATATCTGATAGGGTGTCTGGTATGCAGAATTCCCTTAGAAACCTCTTAACCACAGGTAACTGAGCCAGTGACAAGGAAAGTACTGGCTCATGGTATGTCCAAATGGCACACAGGTGAACCTTGGATCAGAGAGTATCGCAGACCTGAATTTGAGAGGTCTACTCTAGAACTTTACTTGGCAGACAGGAAAAAGGATTCAAAGAAGGATTCTGCACACCAGAGCGAAAAAATGCTTCCATCTGGCAATGTAAGTTTTCTAGTGGCTGACTGCCAGCCAGAAGAATATATGAAACTCTGCAGACATTGAACCTGTTCACTTCATCTCTTCAGGAGCCAAGCATGAAGGTGAAGAGACCTCAGATTGGGATGGACTATAAGCCCCTGAGTTAGAAGATTCGTCCTGAAGAGGAAAGCTTTCAGAGGGTTTTTGACATACTGTTGAGTAATGGAAACCATATTTGCTGAGGCCAGAAGGAGCAATGAGAATCATTTTGTCCCCTTGGACTCGAACTTGAGAAGTACCCTCTGAATTAGAGGAAGAGGCAGAAAGGCATATAGAAAGCGTTTCGGTCCACTGCAGCCTGAATGCATCCTGACAGAAAATGCCAGGCCCTGGATTTCCAGAGCAGAAGAAGAGGTAGTTTTGTGTTGAGTGGGGATGCAAAAGGTCCAGGTCTGGAGTTCCCACTCTGTGAATAGTGACTGAACACGGTTGAGTTGAGAGACCATTCGTGAGGATCTGTCTCTGTTCTGTTGAGACGGTTTGCCAGTTCGTTTCTGCACTCCTGGCAGGTAGATGGCTTGAATTAGAGCCTTGTGCCCAAGCACCATTCCCATACTCTCATCACTTCCCTGCAAAGTGTCAGTGGCTCAGTAGGTAGCACACTCGCCTCTGAGGCCGTAAGATCAGAGGGCTGTGGGTTCAGTTCCACATCTGGCACTTGGGTTAATATCCCAGTACTGACACTGTAGTGCAGTATGAGAGGGTGCTGCACTTCTGAGGTGCAGTCTTTCAGATGAGATGTTAAACCGAGGTCCCATCTGCCTGGATTGGTGGTAGTTCAGGTGGATGTTAACGATCCCATGGCACTTATCGAAAAGAATAGGGAATTTCTCCGTGTCCTGTCCAAATTTCCCTCATTCACTGAAAAATACCATCAACAGTTTCATCTGGTTCAAGGTTAGTTGACATTCATCTGTGTCCCCTCCCCGGTCATGCCTGAAAATAGGCAGGATTTGTCTAGTGCACTTACCCGTCAACAAAACGAAATAAATAAATAAATAAAGGGTAAGAGTGAGTACCGCCCTGCTTGTTGATGTAATATAAAAGATTAATATACAAGTTAGCCAGCCTGGAGTGGGTCCCAAGATGATAGCCTGGGTAAAAATTGGCTGGAGAATAGGACACAGAGGGTAATAGTAAATGGAGTCCACTCTGAAGAAAGGGGGTTACTAGTGTTGTGCCGCAGGGTTCAGTATTAGGACCAGTCCTCTTCAGTGTCTTTATGCTGACATTGCAGAGGGACTGGAAGGAAAAGTATGTCTCTTTGCAGATGACACAAAGATCAGCAACAGAGTTGATGCACAAGGTGGGGTGGAAAGGATGAGAAGGGACTTGGCAAGGTTAGATGAATGGTCAAATGTATAGCAGCTTAGATTTAATCCTAAGAAGTGCAAGATAATGCACCTGGGAAACAAAAACCCAGGGAAGAGTTCACAATTGGGGGTGAGATACTAACAACAAAAATGGAAAGGGACCTGGGGTAGTCATATCAGATGACTTAAAGGTGGGCAAGCAATGTGAGAGGGCAGTAAGGAGGGCTGGGGATACTGGGATGCATAGGGAGGCATCACCAGTAGAAAACAGGAAGTTGTTATCCTCTGTACAGACAGCTGGTGAGACCCCATCTGGAGTACTGTGTGCAGTTCTGGAGACCCAATCTCCATAAGGACATAGACAGGATGGAAGCTGTCCAGAGGAGGGCAACTAAAATGGTGCAGGGTCTGCACGGAAGACATATGAAGAGAGACTAAAGGAGCTAATATGTATAGCCTCGAGGAAAGGAGGGAGAGGGGGACATGATAGAAACTTTCAAGTACCTCAAGGGAATCAACAAAATCCAAGACGGTAGCATCTTTCAAAAAGAGGTGTGCAAGAAGAAGGGGCACAATTTGAAGATAGAGGGGTGGCTCAGAGGTAATGTAAGGAAGTATTTTTTCACAGAGAGGGTTATGGATGCATGGAACGGCCTTCCGGAGGAGGTTGTGGAGTCAAAAACAGTGGTTGAATTCAAGCATGCATGGGACAGTCATAAAGCAATTCTGGGGGTAGAAAGAAGTAGGCTGCTGGTTAACTAGGATCTGCAGCTTATCCATTAGGTAGGGAAATGGGCAGACTGGGTGGGCCAAGGTCCTTATCTGACATCAAATTCTATGTTTCTATGTAATACATCACTGCTTTGTTGTCCATTTTGAAGGAGAATGTTCTTAGACAAAGAATGTCCGTCAAAGCTCGGACTGCATAAGGATGGCTCTCATTTTTAAGACATTTATGTGCAGCTGGGACTCATCTTGAGTCCACATTCCTGCAGTGTGGAGATTTTGATGGTGTGCTCCCCACCCCATCAGGACCGAGTCTGTGGTAATGGAAATCTGATGATCCAGAGAAGCAAAGGGATATCCCTGAAGGAGATTGTCCTCTTGCACCCACCAGGTGAGAGACCTCTTCAAAGTTTCTGTCACCTGGTGAGAAAGGACTGAGGGTGAGTGGTTGGTGACCACTGAGTACTGAGCATCCACTGAGAGGTTCTCATGTGGAGGCGAGCAAGAGGCTACAGTGAACACCGAGGATGCCATGAAGTCGAGCATCCGTTGCATCAAGATAGCCTGAACCGAGCAGTTCTCACTGATGTACTGGGCCATCTGAAGGATATCGCTCCTTCTGTCCTCTGATAGAAAAGCCTTTGCACGGAGGTGTCTAGAAGAGTTCTAAGAAAAGAAGTCTGGGAGGCTGCAACTGTGATTTCTTGAGATTTAGCAGGACCCCATGGATGTGAGAAAGTCTGAGGCTGTGGCTACAGTGTCTATAGAGTTCCTTGCTTGGAAGGACTTGTATTCCGATCTTTCTGAGATGCGCTGTGAGAATTGCACAACACTTTGTAAAAACCCGCAGAGCCGAGGATAGCCTAAAGGGCAGGACTCTGAACTGATAATGCTGACCCAAAGCCACAAATCTTAGGTATTTGCAATGCTTTGTGTGAACAGGGATATGCTGTAAGCAGTCCTGCATGTCCAGGAAGGCTAGCAGTCGTGTTGATGAAGCAAAGGTAGCAGAGATCCTAGAAATCATTTTGAACTTTTCTTTGGGAAGAAATCTGTTCAATTTTCTGAGGTCCAAAATCTGGTACTGCCCCAGTTTTCTTTGGAACCAGAAAGTAATGGAGTAGAACCCTGTGTTCCGTTGATCCATCAGAGCTATTTCTACTGCCCTTTTGTTCAGAAGGCCTTGTATCTCGGCAGTGAGAAGCTCTGATTGAAGAACGACAGCTTGGGCTGATGTTTGGGGGACAATCCGGAGGGGTCTCTGAAAGATTGAGGAATACCCTCGCGGATTATCGGAGGACCCATTTGTCCAAAGTTATGGACTTCCATCGGTTGTAGAATTGAGTCAGACGACCCCCACTGCCAGAAAGAAGTCCCCTCGGGCAGCTGAGGTGGGACTTGGGCCAGAAAACTCAGAGGCGGCACAAACTGGGGCCCCTGTGCTTTCTGTTGTATTTCTTTTGAGGCTGCAGGGTTTGATTCTTGATTAAAACCTCCCTTGCCCTTGCCTCGAAAGGACTGACAGTTGTGAAACTGACGCTATTAACACTCCCCGATGAGGGGCGGAAGCAGGTCGAGCCAATTTGATGCAGACCTAGTCTTTTCAGTGGCCTCTAGAGCTTGCTCTACTTGAGGACCGAAGAGATACACACACATCAAGGTAGCGCCATGACCTGCTGCTGGCGTCATTCATGAAGCCCTGAAGTGCGAGCCAGGAGTGATGGTGGGTACAAATACCTGCCGCTGCAGCTCTGGAGGCAGTATCAAAGCATCCATAGCTGCTTTAACCTGCTGGTTGTTGGACTCGATACCCCTGGTTATGATCTGAAGAAGCTCTGAATTAGAGTCCGACTCAGGTAGAGCTTCCACCAACTGTTTGAGTGAATGTCAAAGAACATACTCATATTAAGAGAAATAACCCTGGTAGCTGGCAATACTGCATATTCAGGGTGGATGCAGCAAAGACTCTCTTACCTAAAGTATCTATCTTATGAGATTCTTTTATTTATAGGTTGGCTGTAGTAGCTTGAGGAAGGACGATCTTATTCTCTGCCAGGACTACAATAGGGTCCATAAAAGCTTGGGAGGCCAAAATGGGTCGATCCTTGTGAGCAGCATACTTTCTATCTATGGACTTGGCTACAGAAGGAATGAGAGTGGAATTATTTCATGCCATTTGAGAAAGAGACTCAAAGGAGGGCTGTACCGGGGAGTTAGATCCATAGGGATCTCTGAGACATGAAGGTATGGAGCCTTAACAGCTTCCCAGGATCGATATCTGCAGTCTGGAGAAAGAGTGGAATTCAAATTCTTTAGCAGAGACTTAAAAGACAGGTCCTCGACCACAGGTTCTGCAACAGGATTAGGTCCTGCTCCTTCCACATCATCACCCAGTCGAAGGTCTGGGTCAGGCTCAATATCATCTCCTGACAGTCCAGGAGGGACTCGTGGACAGGAAAGGAATGAAAATGAGCAAGAAATGAGGAAGGAAAAGAATTCGGAAGAGGAGAAGTCTGAAGACTGGCCAATAAAAAAGCCAGGCCTTGGTGCCGAAGAAGAACACAGCGACGAAGGCCACACGGTGCCGAGAAACCCAGGAACCGAGATGGCGCCAAGCGACCCACCAATGCTGAAACCAACCCAGGGCCCCGAAAATTAGGATTTGAGGAAAAGGAAGAATACCAGGACATAGAGGCATTGGTGTGGGCCCCTGGGCCCACAGCCATGTGAGGGGAAAACACCTGAGCCAAGTCGATGGCACTGAGGAAGGCACCGCCTGCGACACTAGGAGGCCCAACCACCCTGCCCTATCCCCGAGGAGCCCGATGGCCCCGGAGTGACCGCCAGGCAGCAGGACCAACCTCCAAGCCATTGCTCCATCAGAGCGCCACTGATGAAACTGCTCATCGGAAGCCCTACCAGAAGGCGGGGAAGGGCTCCAATGTTGAAGAGGCCAATGACTAGTACCAGAAGAAAAATTACTCACCTTAGTAATGTTGTTTCTTCTAATGGAGTCTGCTGTATTCTGACATATACAGTTAGGTCCTGCCTTTCAACTGCCCCGGAGAACAAAGAGTTAAACTTTCCATGACTAGCATGGAATGTTTACCACGAGCTCGGTTGAAGCCCCTGTCTGCTGTTGTTTAAACTGCAACTGTCAGATCTTACTGAGCAAAGACTCACTAGGTGTTCTGTGTAAAACTGTAAAATTCTTACTAGCCAACTGGCAATACATAAAAAGTTTTTTGTTTCAAAGGAAGACTCAAGTCAGAAACCAAAAACAAAACACATCCAAAACACAACCCTCACCCAAACCAAAGAGGGTGAAAAAAGGACACCCCTAGGGTGCCAACACTGCTCCTGTCCACCCACATCCCAAAATCTAGGTTCTGAGAGAGGAGTCAGAGGGAGGTCAGAATACAGCAAGACTCCATTAGAAGAAACAACATTACTAAGATGAGTAATTTTTTCTTCAAACAACATGAAGTATTGCTGTATTCTGACATATGCAGACTACCAAGCAGTACCTCCATGGAGAAGGACAGAACCTACTTTGGAAACAGGCTCTGAAGTACTGTGTGCCACACGAGCATCACTCCTAGCCTGAATATCCAGAGAGTAATGCTTGGTGAAAGTATGGACTGTTTTCCAGGTGGCTGCTTGACAAATTTCTATGAGAGGAATATCCCTGGCAGCAGCCAGGGAAGCAGCTGTACCTCTTAGTGGAATGAGCCCTCAGGCCTGAGGGTGGAGTTCTACCCAGTTTTTCATAGCAGAATTGTATACAAGAAACAATCCACCTGGCAATAGATCTTAGTGGCAGGTTTGCCTTCTACCAACTTCTCCATAAGGAACAACTGGAGGATTCAAACCTGTGACCCTTGGTAAGCTCTATGTAGTAGCTAAGGGCTCTTTTAACATCAAGCTGTGTAGCCTCCTCTCTCCCGAGGAGGAATGGTCAGTGAAGAAAACGGAGAGAGAGAGAGACTGGTTGAGGTGGAAATCTGAAACCACTTTAGGTAAGAACTTTCTGTTAGTTCTAAGGACTACTTTATCTCTATGGAAAGAGATGAAATCAGATTCCACTGACAGGGCTTGCAATTCACTGATATGCCTGGCAGAAGTAATGGCTACCAAAAACACAGTTTTCAAGTCAAGTACTTAAGCTCTGCTGAGGACAAAGGCTAAAGGGACGTTGCATAAGCTGAGCAATGCAAACACTAAGGTCCCAAGCAGGAGCAGGATCCCTAAAGGGGATTGGTGTGAAGCAATCCCTTGAAAAACTTACAAAATACAGGATGGGACGATAGAGAGGAAGACTTGCCTACTGACAAGAAAGCAAAAACAGCTGCCAAGTGTACTTTAAATGGTAGCTGGTCTGAGGCCTAAGCCATTAAGATGGACCATATAGTCCAGAACCGTAGGCAATTCAGCAGAGTCTGAGAAATATTCTTCTTAGAACACCAAATGCTGAATCTTTTCCATTTGGAGTTGTAAGTCTTCCTGGTGGAAGGCTTTCGAGAAGCCTAAGGATATCCAGAACCCCTTGGGAAAGATGCAGATCTGCAAACTTCTAACTCTTCAAGAGCCATGCCTTGAGATTGAGAGACTGAAGATTCAGGTACCAAATCCTCCCCGAGAGGATGTCAACAGGTTGTAATTCCTGGAAGAGACAGGGGAAGGTGGACTGCTAGGGACAGCAACAGGGGGTACTAAGACTGTCTGGCCCAGTCTGGAGCAATCAGAATCACTTTGCATGGTTGTGACCTTATCTTGACTAACACTTTGAACAGGAGAGGGAAGGGGAAGCATACAGAAAATTCCCTTCCCAGTTCAGAATCAGAGCATCCAGGGGACTGAGCTCAAGACTGGGGGTCTGCAACAAAAGAGAGGAAGATGGTGATTGTCTGGGGCTGCAAAAGATCTATCTCTGGTGTGCCCCATCTGAGAAAATCACTTTCAAAACTAGGGATCTAGGGCCCATTCATGATGGCCCTGGGATATTCTGCTCAGTGCATCTGCTAGGACATTGTTCTTCCCTGGGAGGTGAACTGCTATCAGACAGGTTTGCAGGGAATAGGCCAGGGACCACAACTTCATTGCTTCTGTGCACAAGGCCGTAGACCGAGTGCCTCCTTGCTTGTTGATATACCACATGGTGGTGGTGTTATCTGTTCTGACCTGAACCACCTTGTTCTGTACAGATCTGGAAAAGCTTGCCGTGCCAGAAACACTGCTCTGAGTTCCAAGAGATTGATGTGAAGCAGAGATTCCTGAGGTGATCACAGTCCTTGGGTGGTAAGATCCCCAAATGGGCTCCCAGCCCAGCAGGGAAGCATCTGTGATGAGTATCACTGAATAAGATTGAGTGACAAATGGAACCCCTTGTCTCAAATTGTCCTGATCCTGCCACCATTGCAAGGCTTGGATTAGTGTGCGAGTCACTGGGACTAGTTTGGTAAGGGAATCCTTTCTTTGGGACCAGATGGCTCTTAAGTGGAACTGAATGTCCCTCATCTGGAATCTTGCCCCTTGGACCACTGCTGTGGAAGCTGCCATGTGGCCCAGTAGCTGAAGGAAATGCCTTGCTGGTCGAGACACCTGAAGGGTGAATGAAGAGGCCAGTTCCATAAGGGTCCTTGCCTTCCAGGGAAGAAGGCTCTTGCCTTTACTGTATCAGTTCTGCACCTATGAAGGTGAGGAGCTGTACTGGTTCGACAACTGACTTTGGAAGACTGAGAAGGAATCTAAGGAAGTGAGCACTTGCTGGGTCACTTGCAAATGTGACTTGACTTGGTCTGGAGACTGACCTACTATGAGCCAGTTGTCCAAGTATGGGAAGATGGAGATCTTTTTCTTCTTAGGAAAGCAACAACTACTGCCAGGCACTTTGTGAAAACCTTGGGGCTGATGTTAGCCAAAGGGCATTGCTCTGAATTGATAGTGGTCTGAGGGCAACTCGAACCGGAGGTACTTTCTGTGGGAGCACCTGATGGGAATGTGAAAGTAGGCATCTTTGAGGTCCAGGGAGGCTAGCCAGTCCCTGGCCTTAAGAAGGAAGGATATGATTCCCAGAGTTACCATTTTGAACTTTGGCTTTAAAAGGTGTTTGTTCAGATATCTTAGGTCCAGGATGGGCCGCCATTCTCCAGTCTTTTGGGGGTTAGAAGTACCTGGAGTACAATCCTTACCCTTGTGTAGGATGAGAACCCTCTCTATAACTCTGAGAGCTAGGAGAGAAGAAACCTCTGCCTCTAGAGCAAGGGTCTCTGAGAGATTTGCAGTTGGAAAGGATCTGGTTCTCATCTTGGGAAATTTTTGAAGCTGAGAACCAGTCCCTGGCTTACTACTTCCAGGACCCACATGTCTGATGTAAGAGACTTCCAGTCCTGGACAAAGTAAGCCAGCCTACCCTACTGGTATGGGAGAATCAGTCCGGGCAGACCCATCAGGGTGTCTGCTTGGCTGGGGCTTTAGGCTGAGGGGTGGATGTAGGCCTGCTCATTCCCCATCTGCCTCTCCCTCTAAAGAACCCCTCTGTGAAAAGAAGAGGAGGCCTGAGCTTGGTAAAGGCCTTTGGAAAGGCCTGCTCCTGGCCCTGGACTGCTGCCTTTGAGGAGCTGTTTGCCCTTCTTTGGCCTGAGCACTCCTGTAAGTGGTCCTGTACTCATCCATCTTTTCATGTAGTTCTCTGTCTGCTCCCCAGAGAATTACCAATTACAGGAAAATCCATGGCCTTAGCCTGGGTATCTCTGAGAGAGGCTAGTACATCTGAGCCAAGCCATTCTCTGAAGAGCCACAGATGTAGTCATGACTCTGATGAAACATCATTGGAATCCACAGCAGCATGAAGCTGTACTTTCGATGCCTCAATCCCATCTGCAGCCACCTGCTCCAGCTCCTTGGCAAGCTGGTCAGGGGCCTGTTTAGCCAGAGCCAGCACAGTGTCCCACCTGGACTTCTGGTATCTGGCTGTATAGGCCATATAGTTAGCCTGCCTGTGTCCCAAAGATGCTGCCATGTATTGTTTCTTTGCCATGGCATCAATCTTCCTGGAGTTCTTGTCTGGGGGTATGATGCCAAGGGAATATTTGCCTTATCACAGGCAGCAGACTGCACTACCCCAACATGGCTGCATTGCTGGAAAAGGAACTCCATGTCTGAGCCTGAGAGAGTGTACCTCTTGTCCATTTGTCTGTCCACAGGAGGTATAGAATTAGAAGACTTAAGAATTTTATGTGTCTGTTTCCCAAAGGTTTGTGGAGAGGAATAAACAGTCTCCTGGACTCTGGGATGTCCATCATCTCAACATAATCAGGCTCATCCTGATCCTCTACTGCTTCCTCCACAGGAACCTGGATGGTCTCAGCCACTTTTTGTAAAACATATAGTGAGAAGAGGACTCAGAAAACCTAGGAGGAGAAACACCTGAAGGTTTGTCTGGGGAGATGTCTGGATCAATAGGCACATCCAGACTTTCATAATCACCATAATCATCATCATACTCTCCTCCTCCTCCTCTGGTTCATAAAATTTTTCCAAAGTATAATCCGAACCGGGGAACCGAGCCCCTGCCAGATGGTGCCGGTTCGGTCGGAACCAAACTAGCGATTGCACTATCCTTATCACCTTGGCTATCTCATGCAGTCGGAGTATGAATTTCTGGGTCCGAACGGACGATTTATCTTTTCTCTTTCTTTTCACTGTAACCGACTCCTCAGAATCGGCTCTCCTTTGCCCAAGAAGTATCGCCCTGGTCAGAGGGCACTCCTCCTGGTTCGGTCGGAACCAAACAAGGCTGACCATCCGGGTCAGTGGACTTCTCGGCCTCCCTTTCCCTCAGCCTACCTAATCTCTCTTTTCCAGGGTAGATTTGGGAAAATTCTTGCAAATTTGGCAGTCTGAATCAAAGTGGTCAAATCCCAGACAAAAACACAGGTGGTGTGGGGATCAGTCTTGGCAAAGACTTCCCCACACACTATAGTATTAAATCCAGTGGGCCCGTTTTTTCTTGGGTTTCTCAGACATGGCCAATCCTATCCAAAACTTACCCTTTTTGGCAATCCATGAGCAAGACTCCTTATCGGTTCCTGACCATGTCCTTGGTCTTGGAAAAAGCGTAATAAAATCCATTTTAAGAACGTCACGGACCGTTGACCACACTCTAAATTAAGCACAAGCCTTTTTACCTCAAACTGATTGGTTCAGCGAACCGATCCACAAGTTACAAGTTACACACAGAGACAAAACAAAAACCTATCTAGTACTCATGATACCACAGACAGAGACTTGAACCGACTAAGTGGTAACAGCAATTCGGTAGAAATCGACCGAAAACCGACACTTCAACCGACTTTCTGAACCGAGCAGTAGGAGAAATCTCCGGAGCGACTGTTCAGTGAGGAGCAAAACATCTGATTGTTGCAGTTTAAACAACAGCAGACCGGGCTTCAACCAAGTCGTGGTGAACATTCCATGCTGGCCATGGAAAGTTTAACTCTTTGTTCTCTGGGGCAGTTGAAAGACAGGACCTAACTGCATATGTCAGAATACAGCAAGACTTCATGTTGTTTGAACAGAGAATTACCAATTACAGGAAAATCCATGGCCTTAGCCTGGGTATCCTGTGAGAGGCTAGTACATCTGAGTCAAGCCATCCTCCAAGAGCCACAGATGTAGCCATGACTCTTGATGATACATCATTGGAGTCTACAGCAGCATGAAACTGTACTTCGATGCCTCAGTCCCATCTGCAGCCACCTGCTCCAGCTCCTTGGCAAGCTGGTCGGGGCCTGTTAGCCAGAGCCAGCACAGTGTCCCACCTGGACTTCTGGTATCTGGCTGTATAGGCCATATAGTTAGCCTGCCTGAGTCCCAAAGATGCTGCCATGTATTGTTTCTTTGCCATGGCATCAATCTTCCTGGAGTCCTTGTCTGGGGGTGTGATGCCAAGGGATGTTTGCCTTATCACAGGCAGTAGCCTGCACAACTAACATGGCTGCATTGCTGAAAAAGGAACTCCGTGTCTGAGCCTGAGAGTGGGTACCTCTTGTCCATTCGTCTGTCCACAGGAGGTATAGAATTAGGAAACTTAAGAATTTTTTGTGTCTGTTTCCCAAAGGATTTGTGGAGGAATAAACAGTCTCCTGGACTCTGGGATGTCCATCATCTCAACATAATCAGGCTCTTCCTGATCCTCTGCTGCTTCCTCCACAGGAAGCTGAAGCGTATCAGCCACTTTTTGTAAAACATATAGTATGAAGGAGACTCAGAAAGCCTAAGAGGAGAAACACCTGAAGGTCTGCCTGGGGAGATGTCTGGGTCAATAGGCACATCCAGACTTTCACCATCACCATAATCATCCTCATATTCTCTCTCCTCCTCCTCTGGTTCATAAAATTCTTCTAAAGTATAATCTGGAACCAGGAACCGACCGAACCGAGCCCCTGCCAGATGGTGCTAGTTCGTTCGAATTAAACTAGCGATTGCACAATCCTTATCGCCTTGGCTATCTCATCGGCAGTAAGATATGAAATTCTGGGTCTGAACCGATCGATTTGTCTTTTCTTTTATCGGAATCGGCTCTCCTTTTGCCGAAGAAGTATCACCCTGGTCAGAGGCACTCCTTCTGGTTCGGTCGAACCTGAACCAGGCTAGCCATCCGGTCAGCGGACTTCTCGACCTCCCTTTCCCTCAGTCTATCTAATCTCTTTTCCAGGGCAGATTTGGGAAAATTCTTGCAAATTTGGCAGTCTGAATCGAGGTGGTCAAACCCCAGACAATAAACACAGGTGGTGTGGGATCAGCCTTGGCAAAGACTTCCTCACACACTCTGCAGTGTTGAAACCCAGTGGGCCCGCTTTTTTCTGCATGTCTCAGACATGGCCAATCCTAACCAAAAACTTACCCTTTTTTTCAGCAATCCGCTAGGTAAGACTCTATCGGTTCCTGACCGTGTCATACTGGTCTTGGAAAAAATGTAATTAAATCCATTTTTTTAGAACCGATACAGACTAGTTACCACACTCTAAAGTAAGCTCAATTTTTTACCTCAAACTGATCGGTTCAGCCCAACCGATCCACTTTCTAAGTTCCACACAGAAACAGAACAAAAACCTATCTAGTACTCACGGTACCACAGACAGAGACTTGAACCGACTAAGCGGCAACAGCAATTCAGTAGATACCGACCGAAAACCGACACTTCAACCGACTTTTGAACCGAAAGCAGCAGGAGAAATCTCTGGAGTGACTGTACAGTGAGTATGAGTAAAGAATCTGATGGTTGCAGTTTAAACAACAGCAGACAGGGGCTTCAACTGAGCTCGTGGTGAACATTCCATGCTAGTCATGGAAAGTTTAACTCTTTGTTCTCGGGGCAGTTGAAAGGCAGGACCTAACTGCATATGTCAGAATACAGCAAGACTTCATGTTGTTTGAAACGGCGACTCTGAGCGAGAGACGGCAACTAGCCAATGATTGACCGATGACACAGACATATCAGAGGGTGACCTCAGTGATGCCTTCTCTTTTTGATCTAGGGGCTGAAGAACAGCTCGAGGCGGAATGGTGCAGAGAATGCGACTGTTGTCTTTTATGCTTCGGGGACGGCCCTCCCCTCGGGCATTGGACTGTCCATTTCAGACTCCCTCTGGAGAGGCGGTGGACGGACCCAGCCCGCTGACTGAACAGCTTTCATCCAAGTCTCCCTACTGTCACCTGACCGCCCATGGTTGACTCACAATGTAGGCTGGAGACTTCTTTCTTTAATAAGAATAAATTATCGTAAGCTGTACTTTATTAGAAATACTACAAAATAATAAACTGAAAACTATGCTGCTAGTTTGAAGTTTGGCTCCCAGTGTGACGTCACTGAAGTGCACTCGATGGCGGGAGAAAGGAACTAGCGGTTGGAGGGTCGACTTAGAGATAGTCACTGCCGCATGAGCTGAGGCTCGCGGCACCGCCTCCTTGTGGCTCCATCTCTGGCGGCCACCGTCCTGCAAAAAGTTTGCTCCTGCTGGGTCCTAGTGCCTCCAGCGTAGATCCCATTAGTGTGAATGAGTGGTGGAGACTTTATATCCAGGAAGATACTACACTACTTCCCTAGCATCACTACCCATAAAGTATGCATCCCAGCACAGCAACCATCCATTATAAAAAGAAATAAAAGCTAAGGAAAGAGAATGGGAGATAGAAAAGTCTAGCAATCGAGAAATGGGAAAGTAACACTGAAAAGGAATAACAAGGAACATAGAATTCTAGAGCCAGACCAGATACTGTACCTGTATAGTTAGATGCAGAGTTTGGGCAGGAACCCACTAAAACTTAAACTGAGATCGGTAGCACAGATTAACAAAGTTTATTCCCAAAATCAGCATCGCACAAAACCAGTTACAGGAGAAGGAAAAGAGAAATAATAATCCTTTCTGGAGGATTTCAAAGCATGTCTACCACCTTATCTGATACAAATAGGATAACACTATATCCTCCATTCAAATCTCCCACAGACATACAGCATGTACTGTATGAAGCAACAATAGCTAACTGAAACAAATCACAGAATGTTCTGTTATGCCGTTGGGTGATTTGTTATATTGTGTTTTATATACTGATACAGTGTAACAAACCACACAATATTATGTTATGTATTCAGAGCGATTTGTGCAACATACTGATACATTGTAACAAATCACACAGACATGGAAAAACCAACAACACTGCAGGGTAATGTAGGACATAAAAGCAAGAGTCTGCTGTGTGAATTTAGTGTAATGTGACTGGTTTGACAAGACAGCATCTCCGTTTATAAAACAAACAGAACCATAGACTGTAAGCTTCATATAATCCATCTCTAGTTTTATTTATTGTGTAACAGGAAATACAGTCTTGCCAAACCACAGATACTGAGCTCATGCCGCTCTATTGTAAAATGTACGAGAGTATTGCTAAATCACTGTTATTAGGAAGACAAAAAATGTTGCAGTAACATTAATGCAAAAAAAACCAAACACATAAATAAATAAAAATAAAAACAGAAAAGACATATCCCCTCATACAACACCCAACAGATGCATCCATGCATGGTCTTAGTCAATCTCCAAGATAGTAAATATTCAGAACGCTGTTATGGAGAAAACAGTGCAGCTTGCTAACTGAACTGAAGACAATTAAAAGAGCAAGAGATATGGATATTTTACTAAAACAGACTGTGCCCTCCCCAACTGACAAAATGGTCTATTGCTTGCTGCTCACAGGTGCAGTCCATGCCACTAATTGTACTCTAGATTTTTGGGGGAATAAACAGGGACTTCTGATGTAATTTTGATTTGGAAAAGGGTGGGTTGTGGGAAGCATAGTAAGTATGTGGTTGATACTGCTGACATAATGGTTGACCGAGGAATTTGGCACTCCCTCCCACCAATTACACCACTCATTTTATACACTATTGATGTCCCTTGAAACTGACTGCAATTGGGAGAGGCATTAATTAGGTGTCAAGAAGAGAGCACTTGGCAGACGGAAATGTCTTCTGCTGTCTTAGTTGTATGGGGTGGATGGGGCCAAAGTGCTATAGTATAGTCCTGTGAACCCTACAATACCTTTAGAAACATCACATAACACTTATTGGAAAAAATATGAGAGTGAAAGCCGGTGCAGACCATTATAGCACTCTCATTTGAATCCCTCTGTGCCAGGAGAGATTATAACTAGCAGAATGATAAAAAAATAAAATCACTGGACTTTGGCACTGCCATCTACAAGAGTCACCTCCTCCATTTAAATGTTGGTTTATTGTCATTTCACCACTGTGCAATTATAGTACTGATTCCAAATATTTTGTCTCATTATTTTGCTACACTCCTGATTTCATCTGGCACAATGACTTTCTCTTGCCAAGCTTTAACATGTGAATTCTCTGTATATTACTGTGTTATAAATAACATTTTCTTGTTTCTGTATGTATAACTGTCTCATAAGTATGTGATGTAATTGCTATGCACCATCTCGAACCTTGACCTTATCAGGTCCATCTTGTAATGAGCCTTGCTCAATGATGATCGCCTGAATAAATAAAGATTTGATTGATTGACAATGGAATTCAAATGAGAGTGCTGTAATGGTCTGAACCAGTTTTGCTATTTTTTAAAGATGGGAAGCTGAGTATAGCTCTTAATGGGGACATCTCTCAATAGGGAAAAAGAGAGGTTGCAAATATATATATTTTAAAACTGCACTGTATGCTAACCTGGCCACCTGTACAGAAACCCTGTCCCAAAGTTGCAGAGGGTTACAAAACAACTATTTATTTTTGTACAATCTGTACTGATCTCACCTTAGTTTTATCATACTTTAAGGATGCTGGACTGGTGTTTAAACTGCTATACACGTACTGTATATGATGATTTTTCCTCTGTGTTTGGCACACTGACATTTATGAATTATGAGCAGCTTGAACATACAGTACAGTATGTACCCAGGATAACAAAAGTAATGACACATTACTGTTCAAAAAGAACTTGAAGTGTGATGAAGTTTTAATTTTCAATGCTACTTTTGTAGCACTAATGAAATCATATCACTGTTTTCTGAAAGGTACAGTAAGATTTCATCATTAGTTACCTTATTATTACCCTAAGTCCACATATAATATTTAAAAGTATTCATAATTCATAACTTTCAGTGTGCAAAACACAAATGAAAAATTATTACATACAGTACATATACAGAAGGTGTACAGTATATGAACCACTTTGGTGTACCGTTTTTTCATATTGCTTAAAGAGGACGGGAAAGAGAACCACTGATTTCAATACTAATGGATTTTGTTCAACTAGGTGTATGTGTCACCATGAACAAATTTGTGAATTGTTTCTGTTTAATATTTTTTTATTTCTGTATTTCAGCATAATTTACAATATGGCTGCTTCAGTCACTGGCTCTGGTTTCATATGTTTTCTTTAAACCAAAATGGAGTGTGACAGAAGTAGGTAGGCAGGTAATCTTTTATTGTTCGACTTAAAGTCTTTGCAAAATGTTTTTAATAATACATATTTGAAATCAATTTAAACACTATTATTGCACAAAACATTCATATGACTCTGTACATATCTATTGCACATTTTAAACATTACTGAACAAAACATTCATATGACACTATACATATCTATTGCACACAAATTACTCCCTAAATTCGAACACCAAATTTAACATAAAATAACATTCCTGTATTCCAGCCTTTTCATCTTATAAAGGAACTCCCCTTAAGAGTTTATAAGCACCTTTAATGTATTTCTATTTTGTTTGTATTAAACAGAAATACAATTAGTTGTTCAGAGGGAAACCAAGGGTAGCTAGTAATGGAGCCAACCACTTTTTCCTAAGAGTCTCATATTTAGGACAGTGCAATACTATATGCTTAAGATCATCTTGACATCCCATCATACAATTACATTCGGACGTAGAGACCCCATCTCGATTTCTGATCATATACTGTATGTACTTTGCTGAATATAACTCTAATCTAAATCTAGTAAATATTCTCCTCTTCTGCGGATCAGTCAGAATAGTCAAATAAGGCTCTAGTCCATGTGAAATTTTTAATAATTTAAACCACTGAAAATGTCTTAATTCATTGATCTTTTCATGGTCTGAAGCCATAAAGTGGCTTCTGACTCTAATTTAATTTGTTCTGCTATTTTGAAGGAGTACTATAAATTTCATACAACATATTTGTCATTCCCCATTGTAAATATTTTCTTTTATAGTTTAATTGTCCCCGATGTAAAATTTAAAGAGTGATACTTATTTGTTCTTCCATACAAAGTTTTTGGCAGTCTATGCTCTGGAAGGAGAAACATCTGAAATATATAAATAATTTGGCATTCAATTGCCAAAGTTATCAAAGAAAGTTGTCCTAATTCCTTTCTTAGAATTTCTGCTGGCACCGATTGTTGCACTCTTAATATGAAGTGGTACATTTTATTTACTATCACTTCTAAAGGTTTTAATTCAGCGGAGACCATATTTCTATGGCATACACAATGCTTATCTTTATTTTTGTATTAATAACTTTTAGTAGTCCCAATATTGAGCTCTGGCCCATCTTTCCACTAAAGCATTTGAAAGCTCCAAACACTGTTCTCAATTTTGAATCATAGATTTAATATGAAAATTCCATAAAAGGTTTGATGAAAATCTCAGACCTAAATAATCATAATATGGTTTAAGTTCTCTTTATTTTCCCAATAAATAAAGATTGTATCCTACTCTTTTTTGTCCAAAACCACCAGATTTGTTTTTGAAAATTTATTTTAATCCATCCTTATTGCATAACTCTGCAAATCTATTAACCTTGCATTGCAGGCCAAGCAGATATGTAGATATAAGAACTACATCATCGTAGGCTAAAAGAAATATTTTTCTGCAAATACATTTGGGGAATGAAAATCCAAACTATTCAGGCCCTGCAAGATAGAGTTAATATACAGGTTAAATAACATAGGAGCCAACAAACACCCCTGACGTGCCCCTACATTAGTATGTATCTTATTTGTTAGATCCCTTGTTGACTGTATTTGACTTTAAGCCAGGTACCATCATGGAGCGAATAACAGTGTCTAATAAAACAAAATCGATATTATATTTTTCTAGCTTTGACCACAATAGTTTCCGTTGATAAGAGTCAAATGCAGTTTGAGATCAACAAAACAGCAATATAGTTTACCCTTTTTATATTTACATACTTCCAAATGATGTGTTGCAACACAAAACAATGTTACACCGTTGATCTCTTAAGCTCTGAACCCATTTTGAAGTTCTGTTAATAATTTATTCTCCTCCACCCACTGTTGCAATCTTTTAATATAATCCTTGTGAATATTTTTTGTGAAGTATCTATCAAACTAATGGGCGATAATTGCAGGATCGTTAACATCTCCTTTTTATAAATTGGGCAGATTATGCTGCCCTTAAATGATTCTGGAATTTGATCCATTCGAATACAGTAATTGAACAAGACATAGAAAACCATTCATTAAATGAGCGATATATATCAGCCAATATCTGATCAGGTCCAGGGGCTTTATTAGCTGTAATCTGATTTAAAGATTCCACTATCTCAGAAGGATATCAGTAAAGGTTTGGAAAATATATCTTAACGATTCTTTCCTCAAAACAATATATAGTCCATCTTCTTTTTGGGAAAAAATAAAGATCTGAGTAATATTGTTCCCAGACTTGAGGGTGATTCTTGCTCGATCTCTGTGGCATACTGATCGTGTCCCTTACTAACCAGAGTCCAAAATTGTTTTATATCTTATTAACAATGGAGAGTCTTAATTTTTCCCACATACTTTTTGATATTTTAATCTTTCTGTAGTCAAAATGTTCTTGTAATACTTCCTTTATTTAAAACATTTAGTTCACTCTTTTTATATAGTCTAATCATATTATTCATTTTTGTTTACTATCTTTGCATCTTAAATTAAACCACATACTTTTTTTCCTTTTTTAAGCTGTGACTCAAAAAGAAAGCATGACAGAAGTGCTCTGGTGACATTGCCATTTGCGAATGTTCTCAAATTAGACATGTCTCCCTAAGGTGGCATTGTCACTGACATACTGTAGACATGCTGCATTGAATGTACTGTAAATCTTTTGATTTAAACTGCAGTATCTTTCATTGCTTACTATCCTGTCCTAATATCACTGTCAATCTCCGATTTTTTTTGGCTTTCATTACCAGTTTTCTTACAAAAACACATGATTGTTTCATCCTTTTAAATATAGCCTTCTGATAGGTCAGCAATTACTGTAAAAGCATCTGCTTCTTCAGCAGTAGGTGTGTGTGTGTGTAATTTGTTTTGTTTCAGTATGTGAATAAATGTTTTCCTTTATCAATTAATTTTGTACTTTATCATATGTTCTTTGACAGAATTTTTTAAGTAGTGGGCAAAACTCTAACAGTAATTAATTTGCATTTCCTCTAATTGCAAGGATAGCACCGGGGGTAGGGGTGGTTGGATGATGGAGGGTGGAGAGGGTAATTTGTGATAGGTGTCATGCATTTTCTGTGATAATAGAATCCAATTTATTCTAATTAGAGATGCATCATGTAACTTAATGGAAAATGTTACAATCAGTGTAACAATATAACAGTTACAGAAATCATAAATCATTCACCCACCACTACTGATACCCTTATTTCTCTAGTGCATTGTCCAATACTGTTTCCCAATCATCCACCGATCTACAGTATGTCTGTTTTTATATTGATGGAATTTGTTATGACAAATATTAACACATTGATTTGCCTGATGTCTGTGCTTTTCTAACAGTAATCATGAAACCTCAGTGACTGCAGACGTCAAGATGTTTCAAGCACCCATAACTATGCATTGCTTATCATTAGTGAGGTGCAGGAAGCATGTCAAATACCTATATTTGGACAACTATGGTATATAAAAAAATGCTGCAGCTCGATTCTATTTTGAAGCTCCTGCACACAGCACTGGTCTCATCCCATGCACTGTTGCCTTCTCCACCCCACTTCACATTCACTTTCCATATTTCATACAGGTCACTGACGCCCAAAAGACATTCATAATTGGAATGAAATTTACTCGTGCCATTTATTATCGCTCATCATTAGAAGGGACCTTGTCATACAGCACTGTATCGTGCCCTCAGGCTTAAGCGCTGCCACTAAAAGCACTAGGTATACATACTGTACAAAGGAGGTGTGTAGGGAATGTTACGTAAATAAAAATTGTGCAAACTTTTATGACTCTCCATCAAATACTACAACAGCACTTTTGTCAAACTGCACACACAGCATCTCTCCCCAACAGAAACCAAAGTAAACAAATATCAGAATACACCAGAGTTGAGTTAAGTTTCATTAGCACTGTATATGACTGCATGAAATAAAAATTAAGATTTCAGCCAATAAAATGTGGAGAGTCTCTTTTCTTTATTTAGAAATTTGATAATACCATAAACGTGTTATGCTTGTGTTTGCCACTCAACCACCAGCACTCATTGAGCAATGCTGACAGCAGAAAGGACAAGGTTTGAACAGATTAAACACAAGATATAAGAAACAAGTTTGGAAACAGTTATGTGTACAAATATACAGAAACGTGGTGTAGGGATGTGTACACTGTGCTGCATCATCTGCCTACAATGTACTGTACATATCAATTAAATACCCATATGTATACAGTGTATTTGTATAAGCTTGCACTGCACAACTTCACAAATTACGTTTCAATGTAGTGCAGACCTAGATACAAAAATTACATTCAGAATTTAAAACAAAGTTGCCATAATTTATTTTATTAACTCTACAAACTGCTCCATCAACTCAGGATGTGTTCACTTGCCTTCTATCTGCTTTAGCTTTGGGGTCCTGACATGGGGGGCTACATCATGTATGAATGAGTCCACGATTGCCAACCAGATTGTAATATACTGTACTACTGTATCTATTTAGTAGTGCAGTGTCCCCACCCTAGCACTCAGTCACACAAAGGATCACACTATAGCAATAAATAATTTTCAGTACTGTACTGACCCACCCCGTCCCAATATCCCACCTGATATTTAAAAATCCATGTTTTATTTCTTGTGCTGCAAACCATTTTAATAAATCATATCACTGTTATTGGACACCAGGCTGCTAACAGAACTGAAACAAGATCTTTAATCTAACACGTCAGTCCATGGCCTGAAAGGGATAAAGTTAAAATTATTTTAATATACTGGTAGGAAAACACATTTTTATTGTTAAATGCTCTTAATTATATTTGTTTTTGTACCCCATTTCAACTGGTATAAAGAGGTACTTTCCTTAAAATCCCTGCACTCCCCAACCCTTTTTCACAATTTTTAACAGCTGCAACCCATAAATAAGCAAAGGGACTAAATTCTGAGCAGCCCAGGGGCAATAACAGTATTAAAAGGTCTTTTGCAACACAAGAGAATACTGGATCTGTCTGTAGGGAAGTATTTGTTGAGTTTGACAGTTGCAAAACAAACTGTATTCAGCGTAGTGCTGGAACACAGTAGGTGTTGCTAAGGCAGCTACAGTAAATCTTTTAATCAATCCTCATGGTCACTATAAGAAATCATTTAATACATTAAACCTTTGCTTAATAGTCACCATCTCCAGGAAAAGTGTAACTAATACTTCTGATGTCATGAATTTAGATATGATTTGCATGGGGCAAAAATGAAAACTGAACATTCTCTGTGGCAGCAGGTGCAATTATTTGTCTTATCGCTGTCAAAGTTACAGTATGCTGCTCTAAAAATGCTGTTTTACTAAATTACCTAGTGATTTTCAGTAGATCATGAGAGAAGGTACTAACGGAAGTGTATGTTTTTATTAATGACTTTAAACACCAGCAGTCTAGTTACTGCCCCCAATAATCAGCGACACTTTCTGTAACGATACTGAAATCACTAAGTAATTTACAAACCGTGACTTTTGGAGATGCATAACTCTGACAACTTCAAGGAAATCCTCACATTTGCTGTCAGACAAAATCTTAAATCTTCAGTTTTAGGCAAGGTTTGCATGTGGCAAAAGACAAATCATGCTTCCTTTTGATCAGGCAGTTTTACAAAATTCCTAGCAATTTAACTAGAGCATGACAGAAAATATGGTGCTGATAGGAAGTGCATGTTTTTATTACTTTAAACATCAACGTAGTCTAGTAGTTGACCCCCAATCAGTTAGACTTTCTATAACGATATACTTAAAATCGCTAAGTAATTTAGCAAACTGTGATTTTTTAGTCAATGGCCCAGATATTTAAACTTCTTAAATGGCGTAACAGCAGGAATAAGCACAAACCGATTGCGCATATGCGCAACAGGTGCGATATTCAAACATGGAGCAGAACAAATTGCGCAAGCAACCAATGTCTGAATATCGCACTACGCGCCTATAGCGCACCAGGAAGGAGAAGCTGAGCAGAAATGTTGCGCCTATGACGCAACCAGGGCAGCCCAGCTGAGCAGTCCAGAGGTGCCATAGTGCAAGCAGAGCCCCCCAGAGCAATGGAACTGGACATCCAGGGAGGCAGGCTGGGGCCCACCGCCAGCCATGCCACACATGGGCACAGGAACACGCTGCAGAACCAACACCACACCTGCACACCCTAGCACAGCATCACTGGGGGTGTGGCAGATGATCTACTGGCCCATGGGGACAAGCCAACAAAGCATAGCAGAGCCATGACACCCCAGCACAACCACTGACAGGCTGAGAATGCCACACACAGGGGTTGACAACCACAGTGCACATCAGCCCCCTGCACGCACAGCACACCCTGCACTGTGGCCCCAAGACACCACTCTATGTGCAGTGACTGGCACTGCAGGAAACCATGCATTCCCCCCAGCACACGCCAACCCTGTGCAGCACAGAAGCCTACAAGCCAGACACACCCTTGCACCCAGCAGTGGGTGGCAGCAGATGGCAAGACCAACAGAAAGTCACTGCGATGCTGGAGATACCTCCCCATGCACACACACATGCACACACACACACACACACGCACACACACAGGACCATACCACCCCAGATGGCATGTACACCCCTGCAACTGAGCACCCATAGCCAGCTGCAAATCAGAGACCAACACAGTATTCATATCAAAATAGAAATATATATTTAAATATAGTACAGAACCAAAACAAGAAAAACTATTTACAGGGGGACAGGTACAAGGTAGGGTGTTCAAGGGTAGGGATGAAAAACTTGGAGAGGGAAGGCAGGGTGGTAGGGATGGGAGAAGTGGGAAGGGTAATATAATCTATGGGCCAGCCGGCTGCTCGTCTCTGCCTGGTGGTGCCCATCTGTGCCGCCTCCTCCCAGGGCCATGGCACCAGATGGACTGCAGGATGGCCTGGTTGTCCACCAACAGTTGTCTGAGGCCCCGAACATCCCGACCAATCCTCCTGAGAACCTCGAGGCCTAGGGAAAAGGGAACACAGTCAATGGCTGTGACTGACCACAACCCTGAATACCACCCAACCTGCAAGCCATATAGCCCAATGTCTCCACACCTGTGATGGCATGCACCCACCCACAGTGAACATGCACATGGCCATCACAAACAGGCGGCACCAGCTATGCGCACCACTGCACACACACACTGCCCATGTCCATCACAGCACAAACAAGGCTGTCAAGTGACGTGGCAACGTGTGCGATGCCAGTTACACAGCTATGTGCCCAGTGCATGCCTGACCACCAGTGACGCACATACAGATGTGCTGTAATATTGACAGTGATGCATGTCACCTGTGTCGTGCATACATACATAGATACATAGACAGTGTCGGCAGATAAGGGCCTATGGCCAACCCAGTCTGTCCATTTGAGCTTGTAAGTTCACTTTGTTTTCCTAGAAGTCTGTTGCCCTCACCCCTGACCTCCACAAGTCCTTTATGTCTATCCTGCATTCTGAAATCCTGGATTGTTTCAGCCCCCACCACTTCCTCTGGCAGGGTGTTCCACTTGTCCACCACCCGCTCTATGAAGAAATTGCTCTCATGTTTCCTCTGAATCGTCCTCCTCCAACTTCATCCCATGCCTCTAGTCCTGGAACATGTTTTTCACTTCAAAATAGTGTTTTCCTGCACCCTGTTCCTCCCTGTAAGATACTTGTATGTCTCTGTCATATCCCTCTCTCCTTCTCTCCTCCAGGGAGTACATGTTCAGTTCCTTCAACCTATCTTCATAGGACTTGTGATGCAAGCCATGCACCATCTTTGTTGCCCTCCTCTGAACCTTCTCTGCCCACTCTACATCCTTACGAGGTATGGTCTCCAGAAATGTACACTGTACTCCAGGTGGGGCCTCACTAGTGTCTTGTATAGTGGAATTATGACCTCCCCTTTCTGCATGGTTGTATTGTGCAGGGCTAGTGGTCTTCCCCCAGCATGCAATAGCATCCATGAAGTCATGATACTCACACTGCTCAAGCAGCTGTGTCTGCTGCTGTTGCTGCTCGCTGTTGTTGCTGTTGCTGGGGTGCAACACCTGCTGGCACCGGCCCTGGCACGGCCCTCCTCAACCCGGCCTGCATCCTCACATCCCGCCTGTGGGAGACATATGTTGAGACAAACATCATGTGTGACTCAAAAGCAGACTGCCCCTGCCCCAGTGAGAGTGCCTGCCCACACAGCCATACCCATTCATCTCACAGCTGCACACACTGACACAGCCAACGCGGGCCGAGCCATCACCTATGCACAGCCACCAAAACACACACACACCCTACAGAGAATACAGGTGCATAGATGGTACACCCACCTGGCCTAGGAACCACGCCTGCCTGGCACATGACCGCAGCCTCTCCAATAGGTCCGGATCCTCCGTGGAGGTCACTGTACTGGTGCCGCACTGCTCAGCAGACCAGCACCGTCCAGTGACCCCCACCAGGTCAGTGGCCACTTGATGCCACACTCTGTGCGGGCAATGGTGAGGGGCGTCACTCATAAAGTGCCCCATAGTGGGTTTCATTAGGCCACCAAGTTGGCCAGTTCTAGTTGGCTCCAGGACACAGCTCTCCTCCTAGCCATGGTACCAACTTTACAGCAGGCAATATGGCGCCCGCTGCCCCGTAACCCGACGTGGAGATGTTGCACAATAGACCACCACAGGCTCCAATTCGCTGTTCAACAGCGCCACATTACATAGCGCTGTCACCAGACAGCTTAATAGGGACGTAAAATACGGTAGGCGAACACGCCAGGGGGCAAAGGTCAGACATACAAGGTCATGCGGGTACGACGCAAGGCTACGCACAGCGCCACCTGACGATAGGCATCCTGCGCGATCGACCAGCCGCGTACTAGTGCCACAATGGACTATTGCGCAGTAGTGCCACAGCGCCATAGTGCCCATTGCTGTAGCGCCACTGGCACAATGGTGGCTATGGCCTGAATTGCTGATCGCGCACAGCACGCCAGCAGCATGGCAGACACCGCGTAAGCTATCTGGGCATGCGCAATGCAGTGTACCACACAGTCACAGATCTGGCGCCATTGGCTTAGCAGACTCAAAACGTATTGTGCAAACGCAGATTCGTGATATTCAGCCGACACATGCAAATCATCTGATCAGCCATTCAAAGGCACAGTGGCGCGCGATTTGCATGTCATTATAGTTGCTCCACTCTAATTTGCATGCATTGGCGCTTATAAATGTGCGACATTAGGCTGCCCTGGCCAGATTCGGTTACTGCAGGTGAGAGGTGAGTTGCATGCTGTCTGATGTTCTGGACAATGGTCATGGGAAAATGCTGTAGACTGCACAGTGACAGGTGTCCACTTCCCCATACAGATCGCCATGACTGAGCAGAGCCAAGGTGAGGGTGAGGACGGGTGAGCGAGGAGGCCCAACTTTACAGCAGCAGAGACAGAGGCCCTCTTCCAGGCCTACCTGGATGAGGAGCCAGTACTGAGTGGACAGAGGGCACCCCTCAGTCCCGCAGGCGCTGCATGGGAGGGGTAGTCTGGCCGTTAACCTGCACGGAAGCCACCAGCGCCCGCAGGAATGCAAGAAGAAGATGGGGACAGACCGCAGGAGGTTGAAGGAGTAGGTGGCAGCCTTCAGGGCGGCAGTGCTGGCACTGCGGGGCCCGCCAGTGGTGTTGGAGCTGACCCCACTGAGGAGACACTGGTCACATCCATGCAGCGGAGCGCTATTGAGGCGCACCAGGAGGTGGATTCCAGACAGGTGGAGGCCCATCACTGCACGGTATGACATGGTGGTGGTGTTGGGGGTTGGGGAAGGTTGTTCACATGCACTCACATGTCCTCTCTTTCTGTTACAGATCCTGTTCATCTTCAGGAGACGGTGGTGGTGGGTCCAGGCAGTGATGATGACCTGCTGGACATGGAGGAGGGTCCATCCACCTCTATCACCAGCCAGCAGGCACTGCAGCAGCATGCACGCTGGGCCGCCAACTCTGGTGCTGGTGATTCGGATGCAGGGGTGCACAGCCTGTGTCAGCAGTCTGGCATGCAAGCATGCCAGCACGCTGTGACTATGGCTGTAGCACGACTCCGCACCATTGATGATGCAAGGACTGCAATGGGCAGTGATAGTGTGTGTCCCATGACGGACACACAGCAGGCCAGCACGTGCCCCGGCCTTCTGGTTCCAACTTGTGTACCAGCATGTTGGCACAGTCCCAGGTTGTGCCTGTCAGCACCGTGGGCAGCACCGTGGCTGTGCAGGTGTCTGGCACTGCTGCCAGCACAGCGGTGGAATGAGTGGACCCTGGGCACAGCGTTGAGGGGGCAGCAGCAGTCACCCACCAGGTCTGGGGGTACAGTGTCAAGCGATGGCACATGTCCGCCGCCTTGATCCGGCTTCATTCCTGGTCCTGGCGAACAGCGCCACCCTCAAGGGGTGTTGTGCATCAGGACCTTCCACACCCTGGGGGACAGGATGCCGCTGGGGCAGTACCCATTGGAGGAGCACACCCACCTGCTGCAGGAATCAGTACAGCTGCAGAGGCGGGTTGCAATGTCCATGGAGGCACTGTCTGTGTCTGTGGAGCGGCACAGCAGGGAGTGTGCTCTGGACCGTGCCGAGCTGGTTCAGAGGCGGATGGATGTGACCACCGCATTGACAGGCTGACCCAGGCAGTGGTCTCTGTCGGACGATTCACAGTCAGTGCCCTTGTACCCGCATACACCCACACAGTTCACTCTCACTCCCCGCTCCCGGGCGCCGGGCTGCACACCAGGCCTGTCGATGCCGGGTTCTGTTGTCCATCCCGAGCACCCTGGTGCAGGTTTGTTCAGCATGCTGCAGACCCCCTGTGCGGACAAAGGTCGCGTTACAGCAGTGGGACCCTGGTGGTGCAACAGTGCCACCCCGTGGCCCCTGCTCAGCCTGCCAGTGCTGTTGGGTCACGGCGGGCCGCCACGCATCCGTGGTGGCCGTGGGACAGTGCTACATGACTGAGCTGTCTCCCAGTGCGGGCGCCTGGTGCGCCATGTGTGCAATGTGTCATGGTGGGCAGTGCACTGCTGGGTGCTCTGCTCACCACGCCACACCGGACCACCTGCACACCCTCCCAACTGCTGTCCACAGGTGCGTGTGCATGATGATGCCTGCATTGTACTGTACACCAAGGTGCAAGGGTGCCCAGCATCTGACACACGACTTGGACAGTGCAAGGTGGTGGGTGGTGGTGTTCTGGTGCTGTGTTAGCAATGTCGGTTCTGCTGTGCATCTGCCCATGTATGGTCTGTGCCTGGTGTGCGTGTGTCCATATGAGTGCTCACCCTCCTGATGGTGTGTTTGTATGCCTGGAGCCTTCCACTCCCCTGACCGTCCATGCACCCCTGGTGTGTTCCCCTGTGTGCCTGTGGGTTGCGCAACGGACAGTGTTGGTGCACATGTCCCTTGACTTACCTGTGTTGTGCATAGTGCTCCTCTGTGATGGTGTCCCGTGCAGCTGGGCCTGCCGGATCAGTCAGGGTCCCGCCGTCCTAGGGGGCTTCTCATCACCATCAACACGGCGCCACTGGCGTCCCGTCGCTGTCCCCTCTTCAACCTGTACGGCTATCCCATAGTCTTTGGCCATGTTGTGCAGGATGCAACAGGCCAGGAATATCCCACAGGCCTTTTGAGGCTGTACTGTAGGCACCGCCGAGGGTGTCTAGGCATCGGAAGCATGCCTTGAGCATCCCAAACACCCGCTCTATGATGTTGGCGTGTGGAACATGTGCCTCATTATAGTGTTGCTGCAATGGGGTCATGGGGTGCCGATCGGTGTGAGCAGCCAGGGAACGGAGTGGGTATCTGCTGTCACCTGTGTGGAGATAGTGGAGATCAGTCTCATGTTCAGGTCCATATTGGCCTATCCCTGTGTGCCACTACTGGCACCTGTGGCATTCCACCCTTGCCCCGAGTTTGCATTCCATACATGTGTACTCACCCACTAGATGGCCTGTGGGATGTCCCCACTCTAATCGATGGCACCAGCGCAGACTGATACCATATGAAGGCATCATGTGTTCCACCAGGGTGTGTGGCACAGACATTGATTATGCGCCCAGTGGCATCACACACCACCTGGCAGTTGACACTAGAGAATCCTTTCTGTTCCGATATGCGAGCCCATCGGGGCCAGGTGGCATGCGAATGGCCACATGGGTGCAGTCTATGGCCCCTAGCACACCAGGCATACGTGCACCCTGTGGAACTCCTGCATGTTTGCTGTATGCTCTGCCACGGTGCTGGGGAAATGGATGTACTCCACAGCATGTGGCAGCAGTGCGCTGAGGAATTGGGTGAGGATGCGTGACGTGGCCGACTGTGTGATGCCTGTGGTGTCCCCTGTCGGCCTCTGGAAGGTGCCCGTGGCGAGCAGGCACATGCAGGCTGTCACCTTGGTCTCCACCGACAGAGCGTGACTCCGTCGGAAGGGGTGCCTGCATCACATCACTGCACAGCTCACAGAGCCGTCCTCAGTATTGCCCTGTTCAGGCGGTACCGGCCCACAATCTCTACATCTGTGTACAGCTCAAAGCTGATGCGGCACGGTATTGCCTGTTGGGGGTATACTGCCGACGGGCCCTTCCACGGCCACGTCCCCTGCAGCATGCATTCTCACCCCTCATTACAGCTTCCATCTGGAAGCTGGCACCGTCCATCTCCCTGGCTTCTGCCCCCGCTGGTGTGTTGCTGTGTTACCCCGCTGTCCTCACTGCTACTTCCACTACACCGGGCACCCCCGCTGGGCCTCGACTGCCTATGGCCCACACTTTCCTTGCCTGCCCTAGCCTGTCTGTCTGTGTCTCTTTCTCTCTCCCCACTTGGCAGCCTTGTAGCGTTCTTGCACCCGCTTCCTTGAGCCTTTTTTTTGGCTAATTTCCGCTAGTGCGCAATTTCCGGTTGTGCCGCTTCGCAGCACGCAAGTCTTTGAACATCGTGATTGCGGTCTTTTATGCATGGATCCACCCTTCGCTGCGCATGCCTTCATTTTCATTGCGCTGTTGCCCAGCATGTTTTCGGGCTCAACTGCCTCCTTCTGAATATCGCTAAATGGCGCATTTTTGACTTCGCGATGCAAGAACCCCTGTGCGCATGGCACAAACCCTTTGAATATCCGGCCCATGTCTTTGATGAAATATTACAATAATTATTTGCTTTTGTTTTCATTTAACTTTCTGACTGCCTCACAGGTCCTCTAGTTTCTGTTCCCTCTGCCCCATGGCAGCTTTGTTTGCATTCCCTGCTATTTGGCTTATATAAACAGATCCATGCACATTATGCTGGCTTTTTCGGGTGGGTGATCAGGTGAGAGGAGGATCTGCTACCCACAGGAATTTTTTGCCATGTCTAGCGGAGGACTGGATGGGTGGAGGGTCCGCTAGCCACAGGGAATTTTTGTCACGTGGGTGGGTGATCGGGTGATGGAGGGTAATTAAAAACAGCCAATGAATCAATGAAAAGAAATACCTGCAGAGTTATGAGAAATGTGAATGGGGGCATGAGAACCAGTTGTCTTTCTTGCTTCCTTTATTTGTAAAGTCGAATCGCCTGCCTTGAAATTATGAGGCAGTGTGGTTTGGAATTAAGTCCTGTATTGGTATTAGAATGCATATGCTTCCTAATGGGATCCCTCTGAATCACCAGCAAAACATACTTTATACAGGTTTTTCCTTTACAGATGCTGCACTACAGTATGTACCATAGGTGGAAAGATCGATACCAAAGCAAGCTTTCCTTTACACTTGGCCATTGCTAACATAAACTATTAAAATATTAAAGGATATGAGACAAACATCTCTCAATTTAATTTTTCTTCTTTCATCGTTACACCTGGGAAGCAGGTGAATGGATGTGGGTATAGCACACAGCATAAAAATCATACAAATTAAGCAAAACACCAGAATTGGTGTCTGCTTTGCCCCAAAAATATATACTTGTTTGTTGGTGTTATAAAGTTGGGGCATCATATTTTAAACAAACAAAAAGACTTTGAAATCCAACCTTTTTTAAAAATATACATGATTAGCGCCAGCTGTCTGAGTGACGGGGGCAATTTTTTTTTTTATTATTTATATTACCTAATGATGCATTTCCCACAACCAGTGTGTAGAGAGTGCACTGGTTGTGGTTACACTCTCTAGCTCAAGGAATGAAAAAGATTACGAAAAGGGACAAGCACTGTCATGTGATTTTTTTGTATTGGATTAGAGGTTAGAGATTAGTAGTGGGCTAGAGAGCAGTGGTATGCTGTTTTAGAGTGTAGTAATGAAGTTGTCCCATCCAAATTTCTGTCACCCTTGTGTTTAAATATCACATACAGTTTTTCTCAGTATGCCCTCATTAATGCCTACTGTTGATTGAATCAATTTTCTTCTATTTATCTTCTGCCGATGTCCCAGACACCACACACAGAGCATGGGAGAATCCAGTTATTGACACAGAGCAGCATCCTTACAGTGATACTGGTCCCAATATAGCCACAAAACATTGTTAATTTAATGTGTTCTTGCAAGATATTGTATATATTATGAATTAAGCAAGTACTGTCTTCTGGTCCCGACTTATGACAGTGCTAATTGAAATTGACATTTTTTTTCCAGTTGTTTAGGGGCTGTTTGTGTACTCATTTTTTTAGCAGTCTTTCTTTCATGGTCTGCCATGTCACTGTATTTCTTATGTTATACATAGCATGAACCCTGAGACGGACATACTCAATACCTATTCAGTTTGTATTACCTTCTGCTGAGACATGGGACAGGGGCTGTCAGTACTATGGACTGCAGGGACATCTGGTGGAATACTGAAAATATGTCAGTAAATTTTACATAAACAGTGCCACCTAGAGCATTTGAGCACATATTGCCCAGGTTACCATTAATTAAGAACATACTAATGCAGACTACTGTAGTACCACATACCACACTACAGCATTACCACTTAATGAGGTACCACTTGATGTGTCAAGAGGTAACCAGGTAAACCTCTTTTACTGGGAAACTTTGCTTAACGACCACTGTATTTCTGGCTGTTTGTTTGGACTCTAAGTATTGGTCAGATATTGGCTGCAATGGTTTTTCTGCAGATTTTGCATCCAGCATGAAATCTGTCCATCCGCCATGGGATGTGAGATAGTTTGAGACATCCAGTCTCAGTTCTGTGCACAAGTCAGACATAACAAAGAAGGGGTATACAAACAAATAAGCAGTTGAAAACTGGACAAAATCCTTAGGCGTCATCACCAACGCTTTCTGGTTCGGTGGTTGAGCGGTGATGCCAAGGTGATATGCTGTCACTTGCAGAGAGTGTAAAGAGGGTCTGGTGTGGGTCTGCCATGCTCGAGACCAAGACGGAGTGTATCTGCCACAATCGCTACCACTGTAAGCACGAGTAGATCCATACGCAAAAAGTTTAATTACACTACTCGACATTCAAAATAACTGAATGGAATCTTCTTTGCACCTTCCAACCTGCCCACGGTTGTCGAATGTAACTGGGTAATAAAATTACCTTCTCAGGTTCTTGTTGGAACGGCACAAAGGAAGAGACAACAGACAAGGAGTGCACATGTAATAAAATGTAATTTATTACAGGTAAATGATAATACAGGCTTACTACCAACAGTGAATACACTGGGACAGCTTCCAGTTTTTCTTACCTACATAGGTGCAATCTCTCATTTAGAGAAGCTGTGTGCTGCAAGGGTCTTATACCTCGCTAATCACTATGGTAACTACTGAAGAAGATACATAAAAAGTATCTAATTGGACAGTAACAGGTGGCATGAGTAACCATCCTAACTAACATGAGAAGTTTTTAGCTAGCAAAAATAGCATGAACAATGGGCTCTGTATAAGTCTCAAGGTCAGTTGCAGTTACAGTGATGTACAAGCACTAAAGATGGCAGTGTTGCCTTACTTGTGATTATACAGTAAAATATAATGAAAAGCATCTTCCAGTGCTAAGATACATTGGTAAACATAATGGAGCATAATATGCATTAGTAAAATACAGTAGAACACAGATCCTCACACTTATGCTTATACGATAAGTGTCTCTGCCCTAAGGTTAGTAAATTTACTGTACCTACATATATGTTGCTATCCATGAGGTGGGGGTTACAACCAGGGATGCTGGACCATGGATAACAAAACACAGAAAGCAGAAGAAAAATTGCTCACCTTAGTAATGTTGTTTCTTCTAATGGAGTCTTGCTATATTATGACATATGCAGTATAACTCCAGGTTAGAACTGCTCCGGAGGTGAAAGAGTTAACTTTCCATGCCAGGCATGGAACCTTGAGCGAGCTCGTTGAAAACTCTGTCTGTTGTTGCTCAAACTTAAACTGTCAGATCTTTACGAGCAAAACTCACTAAGGTTCTGTGTGGAGCGATAAATCTACACTAGCCCATTGGCTACTAACTACAAAAAACACATTTGTGTTCTTTATCCCAACAACAAAGACTCAAGTCAGGGGAATCAAGAAAGAAATTAAAACATAACACCCAGGCACCCTAAAGAAAGGGTGAAACAAAGTGGGCATCTATGGAGTGCCAACATTGCTCTGCCCATCCACATCCCAAAAATAGAGGTTCTGAGTGGGGCAGGCTGGGGAGGTATAATATAGAAGACTCCATTAGAAGAAACAACATTACTAAGGTGAGTAATTCTTTCTTCAAACAACATGAAGTCTTGCTATATTATGACATATGCAGACTACACAGCAGTACCTCCATGGAGGAGGGACAGAACCTACTTAGGAAATAGGCTCTGAAGCACGGCTGTGTCAAATCGAGCATCACTCCTAGCCTGGATGTCCAAGGAGTAATGCTTAGTGAAAGTGTGAACTGTTTTCCAGGTAGCTGCTTGACATATCTCTAGGATAGGATGTCCCTGGCAGCAGCCAGAGATGCAGCTGTACCCCTGGTAGAGTGAGCCCTCAGGCCTGAGGGAGGAACCCTACCCAGTTTTCATAGCAAAATTGGATACAAGAGACAATCCACCTGGCAATGGATCTTTTAGTGGCAGGTTTCTTTTCCAACCTCACCATAAGTGAGGAACAATTGAGGAGTCAAACCCTGATCCTTGGTACGTTCTATGTAATAACTAAGGGCTCTTTTGACATCTAAACTGTGCAATCTCCTCTCACCAGAGGAGGAATGGTCAGTGAAATACACAGGAAGGGACATGGATTGATTAAGGTGGAAATATGAAACCACCTTAGGCAAAACTTTCTGTTAGTCATGAGGACCACCTTATCCCTGAAAGGAGATAAAGTCAGGTTCCACTGACAATGCTTGCAACTCACTTTGCCGCCTGGCAGAAGTGATGGCTACAAAACACAGTTTTCCAAGTCAAGTACTTGGCTCTGCTGAAGACAACAGCTCAAAGGGGTTGCTATGCTGGGCAATGCAAATATTAAGATCCCAAGCAGGGGCAGGGTCCCTGAATGGAGGGTTGGTGTGAAGCAACCCCTTGAAAAACTTGGAGAATACAGGGTGAGCTGAAAAAGAAGAAGAAGGTTTACCTGCTGATAAGAAAGCAGACACGGCTGCTAGGTGCACTTTTAGGGTAGCTGGTCTCAGCCCCAAAGAATTCAAATGCACCAAATAATCCAGGATTGTGGGCAAGTCAGCAGATTCTGTGGAATATGCTTGCAAGAGCACCATATGGAAATTCTCTTCCATTTGGAATTATAGTGGCCTGGTGGAAGGCTTCCTAGAGGCCTTCAAGATATCCAATACACCTTGGGAGAGGTGTAGGTCAGCAAACTCTAACTCTTCAAGAGCCATGCCTTGAGATTGAGAGATCTGAGGTTCAGATACCAAACCCTCCCTGGGCACAGGTTAATAGATTGTGATTCCTGGGGAGGTGCAGGGAGGGTGGACTGCTAAGGACATGAGGAGTGGGTACCAGGGCTGTCTGGCCCAATCTGGAGCAATCAGGATCATCTTGCAGGGTTGAGATCTGATTTTGACTAGCACCTTGAACAGAAGAGGGAAGGAGGGAAGGCATAGAGAAACTTCCCTTCCCAACAGAGAAGGAAGGCATCCAGAGGGACTGAGCCCAACACTGTGGGCCTGCAGCAAAAAGGAAGTTGGTGATTGTCTGGGGCTGCAAAAGATCTATCTGTGGGGTGCCCCATCTGGCAAATACTACCTCCAGTACTAGGGATCCAGTGCCCATTCGTGATGGCTCTCGGAAATCCTGCTGAGAGCATCCGCTAGGACATTGTCCTTGCCTGGAAGGTGAACTGCCATAAGGGAGGCGCTCAGGGAATAAGCCAGAGACCACAACTTCATTGCTTTGGTGCACAAGGCCATAGACAGAGTGCCTCCTTGCTTGTTGATGTACCACATTGTAGTGGTATTGTCTGTTCTGACCTGAACAACCTTGTTCTGAACAGATGTGGAAAAGACCTGGAGTGCTAGAAAAACTGCTCTGAGCTCCAACAAATTGATGTGGAGCAGAGATTCCTGTGGGATCACAACCCCTGGTAGTGAGGTCGCCCATGTGAGCTCCCACCCCAAGAGGGATGCATCTGTAGTAAGGGTCAAGGAGTGAGACTGGGGTTGAAGGAACCCCTGTCTCAGATTGCTCTGGTCCTGCCACCACTGAAGGGCCTGGATCAGGGTTCGAGTCACTGGGATCAATTTGGTTAAAGGGTCTGTCCTTTGAGACCAAAAGGCTCTCAAATGGAACTGGACGTCCCTCATCTGAGATCTTGCTCTCTGCACTACTGCTGTAGAAGCAGCCATGTGCCCCAGGGCTGTAGAAAATACCTTGCCGGTCGAGAGACCTGCAGGGTGAAAGAGGAGGCCAGAGAGACCAAGGTCCTTACTCTTTCCAGAGGGAGGAAGGCTCTGGCCTCTTTTGTGTTCAGTTCTGCGCCTATGAAGGTGAGAAGCTGGACAGGCTCTAGAACAGACTTTGGAAGGTTGAGAAGGAAACCTAGAGATGTGAGCAGTTGCTGAGTTACCTGAAGGTGTAATTTGACCTGGTCTGGGGACTGACCTACTATGAGCCAGTCATCCAGATAAGGAAAGATGGCAAACTTTGCCTTCTTAAATGGGCAACTGCTACTGCCAGGCATTTGTGAATACCCTCGGGGCCGAGGTGAGGCTGGAGGGCATTGCTCTGAACTGATAATGGCCTGAGGGCAGTTCGAATCTGAAGTACTTTCGATGGGAGCTTCTGATAAGAACATGGAAGTAGGCATCCTTGAGGTCCAGGGAGGCTAGCCAGTCCCTGGCCTTAGAGAGGGTAAAATAATTCCCAGAGTCACCATTTTGAACTTTGGTTTTAAAGGTGCTTGTTTAGATACCTGAGATCCAGGATGGGCCGCCATTCTCCTGTCTTTTTGGGGTTAGGAAATACCTGGAGTACAACCTTTGCCCTGGTGTGGGGTGGAACCCTTCCACAGCTCTGAGAGCCAGGAGGGCAGAAACTTCTGTTTCTAGGGCAAGTGCCTCTGAAGGATTTGCAGGTGGAAAGGACCTGGCTCTCATCTTCGGGAATTTTTTAGAGCTGAGAGCCAGTCCCTGGCTTACTACTTCCAGGACCCACTTGTCTGATGTTAAAGACTTCCAGTCCTGGACAAAGTAAGCCAGTCTGCCCCTACCGGTAGTGGGAATCGGCCCTGGCCACCCCATCAGGGAGTCTGTTTTGCAGGGGCTTTGGGTTGAGGGGTAGAAGCAGGCTTACTTGAACCCCTTCTGCCTCTTCCTCTAAAGAACCCCCTCTGGGCATAAGCAGAAGAGGAGGCCTGGGCTTGGTAAAGGCCTATGAAAAGGCCTGCCCCTGCCCCTGACATGCTGCCTTTGAGGAGTGGCTTGCCTTTCTTTGGCCTGTGCACTCCTATAGGTGGTCCTATACTCATCCATTTTCTTCATATATTCTCTGTCTGCTTCCCAAACAGAGAATTGCCCACAACAGGAAAATCCATAGCCTTAGACTGAGTATCCTGTGACAGGGCAGTACATCTGAGCCAGGCCATTCTGTGAAGAGACACAGATGTAGCCATGACAGCCATGTTCTTATGTCACTAGAGTCTACTGCAGCATGAAATTGCACCTTGGATGCCTCAATACTATCCGCAGCCACCTGCTCCAGCTCCCTGGCAAGCTGGTCAGGGGCCTGTTTTGCTAGGGTCAGCACAGTATCCCATCTGGATTTCTAGTACCTAGCAGCATAAGCCATATAATTTGCCTGTCTGAGTCCTAAAGATGTGCCATGTACTGTTTCTTTGCCATGGCATCCATCCTCCTAGAATCCTTTTCAGGAGGGTGAGAGGCTAGAGGAATATTAGCCTTGTCACAGGCTGCAGCCTGCACTACCCCACATGGCTACATTGCTGAGAGAAGAACCCGTATCAGAGCCTGATAATGTATACCTCTTGTCCATCCTTTTATCAACAGGAAGGATAGAGTGAGGAGTTTTAGAATTTTACTGTCTGTTTCCTAAAGGATTTGTGCAAGGAATAGACAGTCTCCTGAACTCTGGAATATCCATCATTTCCACATAATCAGGCTCTTCTTGGTCATCAACAGCCTCCTCAACAGGGAGTTGGAGAGTTTCAGCAACTTTCTAATAGAACATAAAATGAGAAGGATACTCAGATAGCCTGGGGGACCCCTGATGGTCTGTCTGGAGAGATGTCCGGTTCAATGGGCACATCAGACCTTCAAAATCACATTCACTCTCCTCATACCCTCCTCCCTTCCCTGATGGTGTCGGTTCGGACGGAACCGGGAAAGAGACTGGACAATTTGAATAGCTTTAGCTATTTCCTCAGCGATTGGAGAAAGAACTTTTGGCTCCACACTGGCTGACTTTCTAGCCCTTTTAGTTGGAACCAGCCCTCAGAGCTGGCTTCCTTCATTTGCCCGAGGAAGTATCGCTTCTGGTCAGAGGCACTCCTCAGGTTCGGGTTGAACTGAACCGGCTGGCCATCCGGTCAGTGGACTTTTGGCCTCCCTTTCCTGAGCCTACCAACTCTCTTTCCACGGTGGGAGCAGGAAAATTCTTACAAATCTACGAGTCTGCATTGAGGTGGTCAAACCCCAGACAATATACACAGGTGGTGTGTGGGTCAGCCTTAGCAAAGGCTTCCCACAGAGGCCACAGTGCTGAAACCCAGTGGGTCCGGTTTTTCTTTTGGGTTTCTCAGACATAGTGCCAGCCTAACCAAAACTTGCCTGTTAGTGGCAATCCGCCAAACAAGACTCTCTTATCGGTTCCCAACCGCAGCCGAATGGGTCGTGAAAAACTGCTCAGAAACCGGGACAGAACCAGAACCGCATCTAAAGGACTAGAAAGTTATTTTAAACTAATCTGATCGGGTTCAAACCGAACCAAAAAGACATTTACAAATTCCACACAGAAGAAAATAAACGTAAGCCTATCTATTACTTACAATACCACAGACAGAGCTTGAACTGACCGATTAGTTTAATTCGTTAATAAACCGAAAATTACACTTTTTAACCGACAGACAAACTGAGCAGCAGGAGAAATCTCCAGAGCGACTGTTCAGTGAGGCGGAGTAAAGAATCTGACAGTTTAAGTTTGAGCAACAACAGACAGAGTTTTCAACTGAGCTCAGATTAAGGTTCCATGCCTGGCATGGAAAGTTAACTCTTTCATCTCGGAGCAGTTCTAACCTGGGGTTATACTGCATATGTCATAATATAGCAAGACTTCATGTTGTTTGAATCCTTTTCTTCTGAATTTCAAATCTCAGTCTGTCTGTGTCTCTCCTCTTCAAAACATTGCAGCTCTTTTTATTAGTCTGTGCAGGAGCTTGTTAAGAAAACAGCATGCTTCTCACACTGTGTTCTTGTCAGTTTCAGCAGGTGTAGCAAAAGAACACTGTGACCCAGGACTGACCTCTTGCTTACATCTCTGCAAAAGGCTTACCAATTGCTTCTCAGGTTAACCCCTTGAGTTCCAAACAGCTTTGAAATAATTTCAACAGTATAACTATATACAGTTTTAGCTTTGCAATCATTCAACAGTATAACTATATACAGTGTTAAACAAAGGAACCCTGTATCAATTATATTTCCACAAAAGATTCACATATATTTTTATACCTGCAGATATGCAAGGGAAGAAAAGACAGAACAGCAAGTGAGGGTAGAGATAGTGAGAGGCAGAGAATTAAAAGACTGTCGGGTGATCAAGTCCTAGATCTCACAAGAAAATGTTATGCAACCAGACAGTGAAGAGACAGAAAAGGAGAGAATAAAACAGATCCTTGCATTTACTCTTTCTCCATAACAACTGGGACAGGGCCATATTCAACCCTGTCACAGACATCCTAAATTGTCCACTGTGGCATCCCCTCAAAAGCAGAGGCCATGGACACCAACTGCATGATTTGTGCCCATTCTGAATCGGGAGAATGAAGCTACTTAGGCCATGACCCATGAGTTCAAGGCTCTGGAAACAATAAACGATGCATTATGAGGTGCAAAGATTTACACTGTTCATGGTAAATGCTCTTCTGCACAAGGCCCACCCCTTATTGTAGGTGTTGGTTAGGGAGAATGAACCCTCAATAGTGATGGTTGTGTGCTTAACCAAATTATGCATGGCCTTATTTGCCAAGGAGAAAAGAAAAATTACTCACTTTAGTAATGTTGTTTCTTCTAATGGAGCCTTGCTGTATTCTGACATATGCAGTTAGGTCCTGCCTTTCAAATGCTCCGGAGAACAAAGAGTTAAACTTTCCATGACCAGCATGGAATTTCACCCTGAGCTCGGTTGAAGCCCCTGTCTGCTGTTGTTTAAACTGCAACGCCAGATCTTTATGCGCAAAGACTCACTAGATGTTCTGTGTGGAAACTGTAAACTTTTACTAGCCAACTGGCAAATATAGATATAGATATATATATATATATATGAAAAGGTTTTGGCTTCAAAGGAATACTCAAGTCAGGAAACTCAAAACAAAACACATTCAAAACACAACCTCTCACCCAAACCAAAAGAGGGTGAAAAAGGACACCCCTAGGGTGCCAACACTGCTCCTGCCCACCCACATCCCAAAATCTAGGTTCTGAGAGGGGACGAGGTTCAGAATACACAAGACTCCATTAGAAGAAACAACATTACGAGATGAGTAATTTTTTCTTCAACCAACATGAAGTCTTGCTGTATTCTGACTATATGCAGACTACCAAGCAGTACCTCCATGGAGGAGGGACAGAACCTACTTTGGAAACAGGCTCTGAAGTACTGTTAGCAAACCAAGCATCACTCCTAGCCTGGATATTCAGAGAGTAATGCTTGGTGAAAGTATGGACTGTTTTCCAGGTGGCTGCTTGACAAATTTCTAAGAGAGGAATATCCTTGGCAGCAGCCAGGGAAGCAGCTGTACCTCTAGAGGAATGAGCCCTCAGGCCTGAGGGAGAGTTCTACCCAGTTTTCATAGCAGAACTGTATACAAGAAACAATCCACCTGGCAATAGATCTCTTAGTGGCAGGTTTGCCTTACCAACTTCTCCATATGTAAGGAACAACTGGAGGGATTCAAACCTGTGACCCTTTGGCACGCTCTATGTAGTAGCTAAGGGCTCTTTTAACATCCAAGCTGTGTAGCTTCCTCTCTCCAGGAGGAATGGTCAGTGAAGAACACAAGGAGAGATATAGACTGGCTGAGGTGGAAATCTGAAACCACTTTAGGTAAGAACCTTCTGTTAGTTCTAAGGACCACTTTATCTCTGTGAAAAGAGATGAAATCAGATTCCACTGACAGGGCTTGTAATTCACTGATATGTCTGGCAGAAGTAATGGCTACTAAAACACAGTTTTCCAAGTCAAGTACTTAAGCTCTGCTGAGGACAAGGGCTCAAAGGAGGTTGCATAAGCTGAGCAATGCAAACATTAAGGTCCCAAGCAAGAGCAGGATCCCTAAGGGGGATTGGTGTGAAGCAATCTCTTGAAAAACTTACAAAATACAGGATGGGATGATAGAGAGGAAGGCTTGCCTACTGACAAGAAAGCAGAAACAGCTGCCAAGTGTACTTTAAGGGTAGCTGGTCTGAGGCCTAGGCCATTAAGATGGACCATATAATCCAGAACCGCAGGCAATTCAGCAGAGTCTGGAGAAATATTTCTTAGAACACCAAATGCTGAATCTTTTCCATTTGGAGTTGTAAGTCTTCCTAGTGGAAGGCTTTTGAGAAGCCTTAAGGATATCCAGAACCCCTTGGGAAAGATGCAGATCTGCAAACTCTAACTCTTCAAGAGTCAAGCCTTGAGATTGAGAGACTGAAGATTCAGGTACCAAATCCTCCCCTGAGAGGATGTCAACAGGTTGTAATTCCTGGGAAGAGACAGGGAAGGTGGACTGCTAGGGACAGCAACAAGGGATACCATGGCTGCCTGGCCCAGTCTGGAGCAATCAGAATCACTTTGCATGGTTGTGACCTTATCTTGACTAACACTTTGAACAGGAGAGGGAAGGGGAAAACATACAGAAATTTCCCTTCCCAGTTCAGAATCAGAACATCCAGGGGACTGAGCCCAAGACTGGGGTCTGCAACAAAGAGAGGAAGTTGGTGATTGGGGCTGCAAAAGATCTATCTCTGGTGTGCCCCATCTCGAGAAAATCACTTTCAAAGCTAGAGGATCTAGGGCCCATTCGTGATGGCCCTGGGATATTCTGCTCAGTGCATCTGCTAGGACATTGTCCTTCCCGGGAGGTGAACTGCTATCAGAGAGGTTTGCAGGAATAGGCCAGGGACCACAACTTCATTGCTTCTGTGTACAAGGTCAGACCGAGTGCCTCCTTGCTTGTTGATATACCACATGATGATGGTGTTGTCTTTTCAACCTGAACCACCTTGTTCTGTACAGATTTGGAAAAAGCTTGCCGTGCCAGAAACACTGCTCTGAGTTCCAAGAGATTGATGTGAAGCAGAGATTCCTGAGGTGACCACAGTCCTTGGGTGGTAACATCCCCAAATGGGCTCCCAGCCCAGCAGGGAAGCATCTGTGGTGAGTATCACTGAATGAGACTGAGTGACAAATAGAACCCCTTCTCTCAAATTGTCTGATCCTGCCACCATTGCAAGGCTGGGATTAGTTTGGTAAGGAATCCTTTTTGGGACCAGAAGGCTCTTAAGTGGAACTGAATGTCCCTCATCTGGAATCTTGCCCTTGGACCACTGCTGTGGAAGCTGCCATGTGGCCCAGAAGCTGAAGGAAATGCCTTGCTGGTCGAGACTCCTGAAGGGTGAATGAAGAGGCCAGTTCCATAAGGTTCCTTGCCTTTTCCAGGGAAGGAAGGCTGCCTTTACTGTATCCAGTTCTGCACCTATGAAGGTGAGGAGCTGTACTGGTTCGAGAACTGACTTGGAAGGTTGAGAAGGAATCCTAAGGAAGTGAGCACTTGCTGGGTCACTTGCAGATGTGACTTGACTTGGTCTGGAGACTGACCTACTATGAACCAGTCGTCCAAGTATGGGAAGATGGAGATCTTTTTCTTCTTAGGAAGGCAACTACTACTGCCAGGCACTTTGTGAAAACCCTTGGGGCTGATGTTAGCCAAAGGGCATTGCTCTGAATTGATAGTGGCCTGAGGGCAGCTCGAACGGAGGTACTTTCTGTGGGAGCACCTGATGGGAATGTGAAAGTAGGCATCTTTGAGGTCCAGGGAGGCTAGCTAGTCCCTAGCCTTAGAGAGAGAAGGATAATTCCCAGAGTTACCATTTTGAACTTTGTCTTCAAAAGATGTTTGTTCAGATATCTTAGGTCCAGGATGGGCTGCCATTTTCCTGTCTTTTGGGGTTAGAAAGTACCTGGAGTACAATCCTTTGCCCTTGTGTAGGGTGGGAACCCTCTCTATAGCTCTGACAGCTAGGAGAGAAGAAAGCTCTGCCTCTAGGGCAAGGGTCTCTGAGAGATTTGCAGGTGGAAAGGATCTGGTTCTCATCTTGGGACATTTTTGAAGCTGAGAACCAGTCCCTGGCTTACTACTTCTAGGACCCACTTGTCTGATGTAAGAGACTTCCAGTCCTGGACAAAGTAAGCCAGCCTGCCCCTACTGGTATGGGAGAATCAGCCTGGGCAGACCCATCAGGGTGTCTGCTTGGCAGGGGCTTTAGGCTGAGGGGTGGATGCAGGCCTGCTCATCCCCCTTCTGCCTCTCCCTCAAAGAACCCCTCTGTGAAAAGGAAGAAGAGAAGGCCTGAGCTGAGTAAAGGCCTTTGGAAAGGCCTACCCTGCCCCTGGACTGCTGCCTTTGAGGAGTTGCTTTCCTTTCTTTGGCCTGAACACTCCTGTAAGTGGTTCTGTACTCATCCATCTTTTCATGTAGTTCTCTGTCTGCTCCCAAACAGAGAATTACCAATTACAGGAAAATCCATGGCCTTAGCCTGGGTATCCTGTGAGAGGCTAGTACATCTGAACCAAGCCATCCTCCGAAGAGCCACAGATGTAGCCATAACTCTTGATGAAACATCATTGGAGTCTACAGCAGCAAGAAACTGTACTTTCGATGCCTCAGTCCCATCTGCAGCCACCTGCTCCAGCTCCTGGCAAGCTGGTCAGGGGTCTGCTTAGCCAGAACCAGCACAGTGTCCCACCTGAACTTTTGGTATCTGGCTGTATAGGCCATATAGTTAGCCTGCCTGTGTCCCAAAGATGCTGCCATGTATTGTTTCTTTGCCATGGCATCAGTCTTCCTGGAGTCCTTGTCTGGGGTGTGATGCCAAGGAATATTTGCCTTATCACAGGCAGTAGCCTGCACAACCCAACATGGCTGCATTTCTGAAAAGGAACTCTGTGTCTGAGCCTGACAGAGTGTACCTCTTGTCCATTCATCTGTCCACAGGAGGTATGGAATTAGGAGACTTAAGAATTTTATGTATCTGTTTCCCAAAGGATTTGTGGAGGAATAGACAGTCTCCTGGACTCTGGGATGTCCATCATCTCAACATAATCAGGGTCTCCCTGATCCTCTACTGCTTCCTCCACAGGAAGCTGGAGGTCTCAGCCACTTTTTGTAAAACATATAGTGAGAAGGGGACTCAGAAAGCCTAGGAGGAGAAACACCTGAAGGTCTGTCTGGGGAGATGTCCGGTCAATAGGCACATCCAGACTTTCATTATCACCATAATCATCCTCATACTCTGCCTCCTCCTCCTCTGGTTCATAAAATTCTTCAAAGTATAATCCGAACCAGAACCGACCAAACCGAGCCCCTGCCAGATGGTGCCGTTTGGTCGGAACTGAACTAAGCTGATTGCACAATCCTTATCGCCTTGGCTATCTCATCGGGCGGTCGGAGTATGAAATTCTGGCCGAACCGACAATTTATCTTTTCTTTCTTTTACCGGAACTGACTCCTCAGAATCGGCTCTCCTTTGCCTGAAGAAGTATTGCCCTGGTCAGAGGGCACCCTTCTGGTTCAGTCGGAACCGAACTGGCTGGCCATCCGGGTCAGCGGACTTCTAGGCCTCCTTTCCCTCAGTCTACCTAATCTCTTTCCAGGGTAGATTTAGGAAAGTTCTTGCAAATTTGAGAGTCTGAATCAAGGTGGTCAAACCCCAGACAATAAACACAGGTGGTGTGGGATCAGCCTTGGCAAAGACCTCCCCACACACTGCAGTGCTGAAACCCAGCGGACCCGGTTTTTTCCTTGGGTTCCTCAGACATGACCAATCCTAACCAAAAACTTACCCTTTTTTCGGCAATTCACCAGGCAAGACTCTCTATCCTGACTGTGTCACGGGTCTTGGAAAAAGTAATTAAATCTGTTTTTTAGAACCGATACAGACCGGTTACCACACTCTAAAGTAAGCACAAACCTTTTACCTTAAACTGATTGGTTCAGCCGAACCGATCCACAATTATAAGTTCCACACAGAAACAAAACAAAAACCTATCTAGTACTCATGGTACCACAGACAGAGACTTGAACTGACTAAGCGGTAACAGCACCGGTAGAAACCGGATCAAAACCGACACTTCAACTGACTTTTGAACCGAGTGGCAGGAGAAATTCTGGAGTGACTGTTTAGTGAGGTGGAGTAAAGAATCTGACGGTTGCAGTTTAAACAGCAGACAGGGCTTCAACCTGAGTGGTGAACATTCCATGCTGGTCATGGAAAGTTTAACTTTTGTTCTCCGGGCAGTTGAAAAGCAGGACCTAACTGCATATGTCAGAATACAGCAAGACTTCATGTTGTTTGAACTCCCATTTCTGGGAGCGCCTCCAAAAGGGTAACATCTCACCCTCGGTCTAGGGAGATGTTACGCTTATCTGTGCTGGCCTATTTCTGTTCAGTGATCTGGCTGCAGGGCACAAGTTTGAAAGCACTTCGCACACAGGAGGAAGCAGACACAATAGATTCACATCCAAGACTCCATGACTTACACTTCCTCCAGTTGTAACGGCAACAAGCCTCAGTTATCAGATAGGAAAGAGACTTTGTATCAAACAGGAGCGGAATTGAATCTTTCTCTTAGGCTCCATCCACTCCCTTCCTCCCTCAGAGGGATCCTCCTCATCAAATAAAATGGAGGTGTCAGGATTCTCCCTTGGCCCTCAGAATCTTTCTTTTGACCAACAGCCATGTCAAGGATGGGGTTGCCTGTGGATCTAGATGAGCATCACTGTTCTGCTCTGGTGCACCTGGAGATGCCTGTATGCCCCCAACCCTGAGGGATCTCGCTTTGGGTTCAGGTGTGTTAGTAGGGATGTCAGATCCAAGCAGTTCATTTAAGAGCAGCAAAAAGATTTGTTCAACTTGGTCCTGCCACTGCTCGCTGGTACCCCAGGTGCACCCCCAGCTCGGGTGTCTGGTTAGTGGGAACCTAAATAGACATGTTAGACTGCATTACACAGTTAGGGCAGTAAGAACCTAGTGGGAGGGTCTCAGCATCTTCTGGCAGGTTTTGCACCTTAACATAGAATTTGATGGCAGATAAAGACCGCTTGGCCCACCTAGTCTGCTCATTTCCCTACCTAACGGATAAGCTGCAGATCCTAGTTAACCAACAGCCTACTTCCTCCTACCCCCACTAGAATTGCCTTATGTCTGTCCCATACATTCTTGAATTCCCACTGTTTTGACTCCTACAACCTCCTCAGGAAGGCCATTCCATGCATCTACAACCCTCTCCTGAAGAAATACTTCCTCATATTACCTCTGAGCCGCCCTCCTCTATCTTCAAATTGTGCCCCTTGTTCTTGTACATCTCTTTTTCTGAAAGATGCTACCCTCTTGGACTTTGTTGATTCCTTGAGGTATTTTAAAGTTTCTATCATGTTCCCTCTCCTTCTTTCCTCGATGCTATACATCTTAAGCTCCTTTGGTCTTTCTTCATATGTCTTCTGGTGCAGACCTTGCACCATTTTGGTTGCCCTCCTCTGGACAGCCCTCCACCCTGTCTATGTCTTTGGAGATGGGGTCTCCACAACTGTACACAGTACTCCAAATGTGGTCTTGCCAACTGTCTGTATATAGAGGGCAACAACTTGTTTTTACTGGTGACGCCCCTATGCATCCCAGTATCCCCCAGCCCTCCTTACTGCCTTCTCACATTGCTGGCCCACCTTTAAGTCATCTGATATGACTACCCCAGTTCCTTTCCATTTTGTTGTTGTTAGTATCTCACCTCATTGTGTACTCGTCCCCAGGGTTTTTGTTTCCAGGTGCATTACTTTGCACTTCTTGTGTTGAATCTAAGCTGCCATACATTTGAGCATTCCTCCAACCTTGCCAAGTCCATTTTAAATATTACAGGTCTCATACAAGCCATGATGCCAGTATTCTGTCAAAATCGAATATTCCAACAACTGAGCCACTAAAATTAAATGAAATGCTCTATGTTCATGAATTCAGTCATGGAGAATAACCCCTACCCACCCAGCATAACTGTACCTCAAAATGGACAGGAAGAAAGTGATTAGCTACTAAACAAAGGAGCTTTGAGACTCCTACCATGCCTATAGTGGAAAAAAGAGCACCAAATTGAAGGAGGGGCTCTAATCAGCTAAGCCCCAGAAAACACTGCTATGTTGATAAAGACACTGCAGTGTCAGCAGTACATTAAAAGAAAACAAAGTCATAGAAAAGTTGCTGTCTCACAGCGTAGTGCAAGCACCAGAAATGCACTTAAGAGAGGGCTAAAAACACATGCATGGATGTGTCACTGCAGTAGCATCAGGCCACAGCATGTGACTCACCACGCCAGAGGCGAGCACGCCCGAGACACCAGACCTCCCAGAGCTTACGCCAAATCAAGTGCTTAATGAAAAACAGTACAAAAACTCACTGGCAAAGGGACAGCAATGTAAAAGACCACATGGCTCACCTATGCTGACAGGAATCAATCAAACATGCAGAGTCAGCAACGAGCTGCCAGTATAACCAAATAAGCTCTAATGAGCTTAAAATGTAAATGAAACGCCCAAAATGTGGTTAAGGGAAAAATAGGAGCAGCAGAGCTCTCGAGTGCCCTGAGGGGCTAAGCAAATAAATGCTCCCAACTGACACACAGTGCAAAAGAAAACTCTGACCCTTGCTAGCTAACAGCAGCAACACAGGAAAACAATCCCTAAATACAGACTAAATCCTGAGGAGGGATAGGAAGGAGGGCTCTGATGCTTCAAGAACGCACAAAGGAAAACACAAAAAGGGAACAAGTTAGGAAAAGATTCTGTACCTGTAAAACTGAACCCTCCAGAGGAGGAAAAAACAACACTTATGCATTTAAGGCAACAGGCTATCATAAAGCTGGGAGAGCTGTAAAAACACGCTGTATTAAAATACAGGCACATGATCCCCAATTCATGCATAGTAAGCAGTGAAAATGGGGTAAAAGGAACAGCAGGTTATTCAATTTGATAGCTGCAGCTTAACAGGCACGATTTCTAAATTTTAGGGTGCCCTGTGAAAACAGGGAGCCTAACCTGCCCTACAGTTGCACAATTTTGATGAAAAATAACAAATTGTCTGTAGATTGAAGAAATTCTGAAAGAGAGAACTCCCATGCTGTCTACCCCTTAGTGGCACAGCAAAGACCGCAGAATCTCTGACTTCAGAATGTTCATGTGTCCAGGATTGTATATTGACAGCTTTGTGTTGTGTCACTACCCCAGTAGGGGTAGTCTTCACCCATATGTATTAACTCTTCATTGACAATATGAAGTCACACAGAAAAGGGCATACTAACCTCTGATTTATGGAGGTCAGCTGTAATCTGGATGAAAAGGTAGAAGAAGGAAAGAGATGACCCCATCCCACCAAATGAGTGAGAATTCTCCCACAATGCAGTCTAATCCAAGAATGCCAACTGTATACACATTTTCAAAGCTAGAGGCCTCCCTCCTGGCTATTTTACCCCACCCCACCTCCCTTGCTCAAGGAACAAAAATGTGGGTGACACTGCACGATGTAAAGGACCCATCTGGTCCATATATTTTGGGAAACTGGTCGTTGCTGCTGGGGTAAATTTGATACTTCAATGACTATATTCTGCCATTGCTGTAATGAGGGATCAAGGCACTGAGCCACTTTTTGGTGATAGCTTTTTGTTTGCTGTAGGGATAGAAATGTGTAACAATTTATTGGTCGGACCTTCCAGGAACCCCTGCCAAAACATGAAAAGAATTTTGGAGAACAATGGCAGGTAGAAGAGTTCCTGTAGGTCCATTTAGAGTACAGTACAGAATGGTTGTAGTTTTACAGAGGACCAGAAAATATGAGCATGCGAGGCTGGTGAGGCCCCACACTGCGTATGAGGCTGGTGAAGCCCCACACTGCATGTGAGGCTGGTGAGGCCCTACACTCGCGTGTGAGGCTGGTGAGGTCCTACACTGCGTGCAAGGCTGGTGAGGCCCCACATTGCATGCGAGGCTGGTGAGGCACACAGCATGAGAGGCTGGTGAAGCCCCACACTGCATGCAAAAGCTGGCGGCTCCACACTGCATGTGCAAGGCTGGTGAGGCCCCACAATGTATTCGAGGGCTGGTGAGGTCCCAAACTGCACGCGAGGCTGGTGAGGTCCCACACTGTCTCCAGCAACCAGCTCACTGCAGCCCCTGAAATCCTGCAAATATCTCAGGTACGCAAATCTCCTCCAAAATGGAGAGGAATGAATTACAAAGAGAAACACACAGCCAGTATCCACTGCTCTATAGAGGTATGCAGGTATGCCTACAGGAGGCAGTATAGCGCAGTGGTCTAAGGCTCTGAGCTGCAAATCTGGAGACATCCAGCAGACCAGGCCTGGGTTTGAATCCCACAGCTTCCACTTGCATACTGTGTGACCCTGAGCAAGTCACTTAACCTCCTTGTGCTCCCAGGTCGCTCCTGTAAAAAGCTTTCAGCTTAGTGTGCTATACCTGGTTAAACAACTAAATAAAAAAAAAAAATAAAAAGTCGCTTCCCAAGCTTATTTGTGTGACCGATATTTGTACCTTGTAACTGTTGTAATGCTTGGAGATAGCATGTTGGAGTGGAGATAACTGAAGCATTTGACTTAATAAAGAGAAAAGACAAAAGCAGCACCTGTGAGGAATTCCATGAGAGTCCGGGTCAGAAAGCCTGCACCGGCCGGTGGCACTGAGGGTTGAGGTGCTGGACACCACCTCATACCATGCTGGCGACCCAGGTTCTGGAGCGTGCCTCAGGTTGCCGAGGGGTCGGCCAGGGAGGAAAGGATTGAGCGCCTGACGACAGCCTCCTCTCCTGGGGGAGGGTGGTGTGACTCCTCGGTGCTAGTGACACCTAGTGGAGGCTGGGTGTATTGCAGCCTGGGATCACATCAAGTTGGGGAGAGGTGTCGGACGGATCTCCTACAGGTGGGTGTGGGAGCGCCCGCCTGCGCTGAATGTCACTGCGGCCCACCTCAGGGAGGGGCAACGCGCATGAAAAGAAAACCCTGCACCGCCGAGCAGGTGATGGTACCTGGCCTTCATGCCCACCGCCGGATCCCGCCCACCTGGTCTCCTGATTCTCCCTGCCCCCAAGTCATGCCTGCAGCTGAATCTAGATTTCAAAGAAAACCAAAAGGAGTGTTGGCCCCACCTTGGGTACTAACAGGGGTTTCTAGCTACAAGTTAGGTGAGAGAGTTGAGGTACCACGGATAAGACTCGGATCGGTGGGGGGGATCGATCTCAGGCGGCAGGAACAAGCCAGGATGCCTGAGAGAGTCTTGACAGAGTAAGACTGGAGGGAAAAATAAGTTGGGGAGAAAACAAAACAAAAAGAAAGCCTACACCTGGAAATAGTAGAATCTGACTTGTGTTTGAAGATGTTACTGTATATTTGTATCAGATGTGGGAAGGGACGGACAGCATCTCTGCCCAGAAACTGAAAAAAGAAATGAAGTCCCGCATCTCCCATTGCTGAAAATGTGATCTATCCCTGCCAGAATAAATGAGTCATTATGATAAAGCAAACCAACATGGAAGAGTCCCTGTTTAAGCAATTTATGGGCAACTGTATGTTGCCAGGCTCATAACACAATCTGAGTGGACTGGTGTCCGGTTAATATAGTGCTGTTAGAATAGCATGGTTAAACACAGTGGGGTCAGAACAGCGAATTTGATAACAGCTACAGGGGTTAACGCGGTGAAAGTGATTTACTGCTACCCTGTAGCTATCATCTCATCTGAGGAGAGGAGAAAGGGTAGGTGAGTGGTGTCCAGCTGAGCTGCTCCTGTGGAGTAGCGGGCTGAGAGCAGGAGCAGCTATAGCGGCAGAGCATCTGGGAGACCAGGATTCTGTTGTCAGACAGCAGTGCATTTTAGTTCTCACCTCACCTGTTTTTTTTATTCTTGTTCTTCCCCTAATGTCTTCCTCCCCGAGTCCCCGCAGGTGGAGTTTATTATATTTATGTCAGAGGTGTGGGGCATAGTCCCCCATCATACATTTTATCTGGTTTGTTGTTTTCGCAAGATAGCCTTCTCTCATATTACTGAGCGGCAGCCTTGCTTTTGCTCTGTTGCCGCATGCGTGGTTTTGGACTGCGCTATTTTTGTTTAGCTATTATGACCGGGAACCAGTGGATTGATAGTGTCACCAAAGGTAGCTGAGGAGAGGAAAGCAGACTATGTGATAAAGGAAGTGGTCTTGTGAATGGAGCTTTAGCAGTTTCCACCTGGCCTGATACATAGAAACATAGAACGTGATGGCAGAGAAGGGCTGCTTGGCACACCCAGTCTGCACATATTATCATTTTTTTTCTTTTCCTTCATTTTTCTTGCTGTAGACCTCACCTGTTCAACAGCACCATCTCTTCCTCCCTTCCTTACCCTACAATTCCTAGGTATTGTTGAACCCTTCCACTCTTTCACTCCCACTACCTCTGCTGGAAGGTTTTTCCAGGGACCTACTACCCTTTCCATGAAGAAGTACTTCCTCACATCCCTCCTGAATTTACCCCATCTCCAGCTTCGCAGCATGCCCCCACCCTTCTAGAGCATCTTTTTCTGAAAAATACTCCCTCCTGTACCTTATTAACCCCGTTAGGTATTTTAAGGTCTCTATTATATCCCCCTCGCCCTTCTCTCCGCCAGGTCTTTAGCTCCTTTAGCCTCTCCTTATAGGATTTTGATGCAGACCCCGCACCATTTTGTTAGCTTCTCTGGACCACCTCCACTCTGTCTATGTCCTTCCTGAGATGTGGTCTCCAGAACTGACACAGTACTCCAGGTGGGGTCTTACCAGCAGTTCATACAGGGCAGCACCACCTCCTCTTCTTGCTGGTGATACCCCTTCCTATGCACCCCAGCATCCCACTTGTCCTTTCAACTGCCTTGTAACACTGCCTAGCCACCTCTAGGTCATCTAATATGATTACTTCTAGGTCCTTTCCTGCTTGGGAGTTGTCAGTATCACTCTGCCTATTTTGCACTTTGCTCCTGGTTTTTATGGCCCAGTGCATTATTTTGCACTTTTTCTGCATTAAAACCCAGGTGCCACACCTTTGACTACTACTCTAGTCTTTTCAGATCCCTACCCATCCTCTCCACCCCCCAAAGTGTCTACTTGTTGCAGATCTTGGTGTCATCCACAAAGAGGTAGACCTTTCCTTTCAGTTCCTCTGCTATGTTACTTATAAAGACATTGAAGAGGACTGGTCCCAGCACTGATCCCTGAGGTACCATGCTGGTCACCCTCCCTCCCTTCCTCAGAGTGAACTCCATTTACCACTACTCTCTGTGTCCTGTCTACTAGCCATTTCTTTACCCAGGTTACCACCTTATTACCCACTTCCAAGCTCTCCAACTTGCTTACCAGTCTCCTATGGGGAACGTGTCGAAAGCCTTGCTGAAACCAGGTAAGATAGGTCTCATTCATCTAACAGAAGGCTGTCTGAAGCTGTGTTGCCTCCAAATATGATTTAAAATTAGGCAGGGCAAGTCTTCCCTATGCTTTGGTTAGTTGAAGAACTGCACATCTAGTCCTGGGGCATTTGCCCTCCACTAAAAAAGAGATAATGTTTTGTCATACTAGGATTCATCCTAGAAGTGTGAGGAGCATGGAGGCTGTTAGCCCATGAGAGTCTGATGTAGTCTAGACCATGACGTAATTAATGTTATTCCCAGATGAGATATATCTAACCAATCCATTTTAAATTCCTGCTTAGTTTTACTTATTATAATGTCTAAGTGGTAGTGAATTCCATGCATTCACAATCCTCATTGTAAAGAAATATTTTCTTTTATTTGTTTTAAATTTCTTTCCGATATTTGTAGAGGGTGTCCTCTAGTAACCTTATAAGAGGTTTAAGTGTAATACCTAGTTCTGTTATCAGGTAAGGGTTCTGCATGATATTATACTTAAGCAGGAGGTCACCCTCTTTCTCCTGGTTTCCATGGACATTCATTTTAATGTCTGGAGGCACTGATCATACATCTGCCTTTCAGTCCTGTTAGCTTTAGTATATTTTCTGTCCCTGTGACTTTTTTTGCTGGGAAACCAAAGTTGGGCCGATATTTCATGCTGGGACATACATTTGATCTGTATAGTGAAGCATTACTTCCTTGTCCCTAGATGTGATATTCCTTCTACTAGCACATACTATATGGCAAAACTAGATGGTGGGGAGCTAGAGACACCCTTTGAAAATATATATGTTACACCACTCCTAGTGTTTACCCACACTGTCGCTGTAGGCAAGACTTACACCTACTTAACAGTGCCATCTTCTTCATTATCAAAGGGTGTGATAAAATATGTACTTTTTGTTTTTTAAAATTCATATTAAAACACCAGAACAAAGTTCTGAAAACAGAAGCAAATACAGAGATCCATTAATGACCCACAGGAGAGAATACATCGCAACGTGTCAAACTATACAGAAATATTATGGTTGCAGTGGAACAACACATTTTTCTCCACTAGTGAATTTTAAAATCCATAACTCACGAGTGGCAAAGCCATAAGTCAGTTATGAAGGTCTTATCATTCGTGGTGGAAATAAATGTGTTATTCCACTGCAACCCATTCTGTGTTTGATAGATACCACACCACTGTTAATTTGTTTATAATGTATGGTAAGTGCCTATTAACCACCATAATCAGCAGCTACACAGCTTTGTTATAAACTCTTTAGAATTTTAAAGTTGTTAACCACACTTTGAACTTCCAAACAGTGGCATAACAAAAAGAATTCACCAGAGTTCCATAATTCTACACATAGAATGCAAACAGTGTTTTTTGACCATACACTATAAAGATGATGGCTGGTGATCGGGGTGACAACCACAATGAAATCACCTCTCGTGGTTGCTAGGGCTACAGTAAACCTCTCGAGCTGCGCTCTCGAGGTTTATCATGTTGCCCTAGCAACCACTGAGGTGATTACAGCGTGTTATCACCTGATCCCCAGCCATTATCCTCTGTATTACTGTTTTATTTTGTTTTGGCTTACAATGGCTTCTTTTTCCATTGTAAACTATTAGACCCTTTGTTCTTTGTGTTCCAGTTCCAGATTCTATGTGGAAAAATTGTAAGTGCAATAACTTGCTCTATGTGAAAATAAGTATCACAATACAGAATGAGTTACCCAATTTATTTTAAATAAATCATTTATCTGTAAAATTTATTTCTTACCTACACTGTATAAAAATATATACATACATTCTGACACTGATGGAAGTGAATAAACAGTGATAAAAATAAGGATACAACATGCTTACAACTTTTGTTCATAAAATACACATAATTACACTTTATAAACCTAAAATTTAAAACTTTTTTTATTTTATTTTCAACATCACTGGGAACATAATGAAAACTGAAATTAAAAATTGTTAAGCTCTTCCCCATATGATTATTTTTGTTCATGAAAACTGGTTTTATTTTGTTTATTTTTAATGTGATCAACCTGTTGCATTTTCATTGTACAAGTTTATGACTCACACTAGAATCACGGTGCTGCTGTATATCATCTATTCGCACTGCAGTGGGACAAAAAATAACTCTTTGGTCCTCGCCACTCAGTAAATGCTTTAGTGTCACGACGACTGCAAGTGTCCTCAAACTGGGAGGCACCCAGGAACTGCAGATTGTGATGGAAAGGAAACCAGGGAGTTCAAATCTGGAATAAACAGTACCAGCTAAAAATAAAACAAAAAATAATTTTAATTAGAAGTAGAACTAATAGGGATGAGTAGGGATGTCATGGTATAACATTTTGAGAGTATGATAACCACCATGTGTAATACCCAATAGCTAGGTAGTACAGAAGTACTTGCAGTCAATTCTGTATAAAAGGAAGTCACTTTGAGTTTTGCATTGGGGAGACTTTGCACAGAAGGGACAGTCCCCCAAAACACCGAAACAATTAACTGAAAGTCTAACAACTGTGGTATACCATAAACTACAGCAACAGTGGTATCAAATATTACTGTTGGTATCAATACCATGATTTTGAATCTATGGTATACCCTAATACTGGTTACCGTGACATCCCTAGTGATGAGACATGCCAATGAACAACACTGGTGATAAGTTATGGAAATAAGGTGTTACACTTACGGGATCAAACACAAATATCTTCTAATAAGAAGGTAGCATCAGTCACCAACAGCTAGTCGAAAATACCAAAACCTGAAAATGTACAGTATCTCAACCTTAGTATAAACAGGGGACACACAATGGCCAGACTCAGGATACAACAACCCAACCAAGCAATGGCATCATGACCCACTCACTGGTAATGTTTAATACATTTTATTCAGGTATTTACAGACAGTCAGTAAATCTGTACATAGCCTGCCACAACATGTCAGCATTTCATGCATACACACTCTCACTTCATCAGGGTTTTATGCCATTTAATCATAGCCACTAAATCTGGTCCTCATTTCTCCCAAGTAGCAGTTGCTTGCTGACCCAGGATATCTTTTTTTTCTCTTTAATATACCTTTTACAGCAAAGTTCAGCAAAAGCACAAAGAGAATGGTGTTGAAGCGAGCAGAATTGAAAACTGCAATGAGGTGGTTATTTTTATTTTTATTTTCTATTTTTACGCCCATCCCGACCCAGCCCTGTCACCCGACTGCCTGCCCCGCTGTCACTTCCCACTGAAGACCCACTATGGAGCCCTGGCTTACCCTCCCCTAACACCTCCCCAGGGGAATCAAGTCTTCATCGGATCTGGGCGGTACTGCAGCCACAGGCAGGTGAGGGCCCATTATCAGGCCCCCATGTCAGTGTATCACGCCAGGAGAGGCATTTTTCTTGTGTACACCTCCCAGAGTGTGACGGTCACGACTTATGCCTGCGCCCATCACACTTCTCCCACTGGTGCGAGCACTGGGTCACAATACCTCTGGCTGTCACCAGAAGTCAGGCCACCCTAAGCCAGAGTGCCCTCCCCAGAGGAGCTGAGCGGTCCATCAGACGCTCAGACATCCTCCCCCCGGCCGCCCTTCTGACTCCCGGCTCTGCTTCCAACCTGGTCGCCAGCGCCGCAAGCGGAAATCCAACCGCTGCGCCGATGGGCCGCCCCGCAGTGAGAAGGTTAAAAGCTTGATTGTTGCATTAAAAAGTTAAACGGAACAACAAGCAGCTGCACGCAGAGGAAATGAGGATCATATTTACAAACTATGATTAAAAGAGGTAAATAAACACCCTAATGAAGTGTGAGTGCATCTCCACAAAAATCTGTCATGCTGTGGCTGGATATGACAGATTTAATGATTGCATGTAAATACCTAAATGAAAATGTATATAAACAGCATTACTAGTAAAGTGGTTCCATTTCATAGCAAGAGCCTCTCTCAAGATCTACTGTTATGGTAAGTTCTTACGTGAACTGTACTATCTTACTTCAAGAGGGCTCTTGCAGTAGGTAATTACATATAGGACTGAGTCCCAAGCAGTCTGGAATAAAGAGAGGCACCGGGAGGAAGAACAACTACTCCAAAAAGCAGTTCTAGCTGTGCAAGCCTCAAGACAAGAGGCCTTGTAGAACAGCCAGCCCAAGCCTGCTCTCACGGCGAGAGGCAACATCCAAACTGTAGTGTTTAGTAAAGGTATGGACGGAAGTCCAGGTGGCAGCAGCAAAATGTCTGCCGTGACATATTTTTGAAACAAGCCGCTGAGGCAGCTACCCTCTGGTGGAGTGGTTCTTTACTTGACCCGGAGGGTCTTGTTGTATTTGTCATAACAGAAAGTGATGCAATGAGCTAACCACTTAGACAGGCATTGCTTGAAACAGCATTGCCTTCCCTTTATGAGCAAAAGAGACGAACAATTGATCAGTCTTTCTGAGATCCTTCGTCCTGTTGGTGTAGGATCTCAGAATCTGGTGAACATCCATAGTATGGAGTAAATACTCTCCTTGATTAGAGTACTGTGTAAAAAGCAGGTAACTCTATGGACTGATTTAGAGTAGACTCAGCTACTACTTTAGGGAGAAACTTAGGATTTGTGCTAAGAGCAACACGCTCCTTGTGAAAAATCAAGTATGGGATTTTACACATCAGGGCCTGGAGCTCGGAAATTCTCCGAGCAGAAGTGATGGCCACCAGGAAGAGAGTCTTCCATGAAAGGAACTCAAACTGCAGAAGCTGCAGGTTCAAGGAGGGAGAGTACGCTTCTAGAACAAAGTTCAAGTCCCAAGGGGAGCAGGAGTACGGATGGGGCCTCAGATGGAGGACCCTCTGAGAAAGGTCTTAGAAACCTCCAGTTGAGTGAAAGCTTTGTCTGCGAAGGGAACATGATAGGCCAAGATGTTCCCGTGAATACGATGACTTCAGAGGGGGTGGCTGGGTGGTTTCTGAAGAAACTCTATCGAGTGTCCTTCTGCTATGAGCTGAGCACCCAAGAATCTGTGGTTATCCTCTCCCATCTCGGAAGGTGGAGGGAAAACCTCCTTCCTACCGTTCCTCTGGGAAGTCCAGAGGCAGTGAGAGAGGAAAGGAGTCAGGTGGTGTGAGGCAGTGCCGCAGCTGAAGCACCTGCTGCTTTTTGGGACGGGGGCTTAGCAGCTGTGGAGGCCCGGCGTTTTGTGGCCCGCTTCCTGGGGTTTCGCTTTTGATTCCATCTGCAAAAGGGACGGCACGCTGCTGATGGGGACGGTACATGGAATCAACTGACTTCAGTACTGCCCCTTCTTCTGTAATCGGTGATGATGTCCTTGATATCACCCCGAAAAAGCACCGGACTTCAGAAGGGTGCTTCCTGGATAGCAGATTGCACCTCCAGAACTAACCCTGACACACGGAGCTAAGCATGATGCTGTAGGCCTACAGAGAAAGCTGAGTCGCCCAGCAGTGTCCACTGCATTGTATGTCACACGGAAGCATGTGTCAACTGGCTGAATGAGCAGAGCGGACAAGATCAGCCAACTCCTGCTTGACTTGGGAGTCAGGCAAGGAGTCCAGTTTGGCTTCCACCTGAGTCAGAATGGCCTTCTGGTAGTCCCCATATGGCCGATATATGTTTAGGACCCTGATCCCCAGCGTGAGGAAGCATAAATCTTTCTCCCATACTGGTCCAGAAGGCGGATTCCTTATCAGGAGGCTTACTAGCTGAAGTGTTTTGGTTGGCTGACCGCTGTGAGCGGCGCTAATCACAACCGAGTTGGCACGAGGGTGAGAATCCAGGAAATCAACACCTCTGAGCCTGATATAGCCTGTCTGACTTCCTAGGAAGTGGGGCTAAAGCCGACGGCTGTTTCCATATGGTGGTCATGAGGTCGGCGGAGGCTCTATCCAGGGTGACACTAAGGTAGGAGCTGTCACAGGCAGATCCAGATGTTCAGCAAGTTTCAGACGCTGAGGATCTGGTTCCAAGGAGTGCCACTGATGAACCTCCTGAATTTTCTTAAGCAACTTCATAAAAGAAGGATCTTCTGGAGGACACTCGGAGGAGTCCTTGGCCTGGGCTTCACAGACAGTGTGGTCTCGTTGCCTCTCGGAGCAACCCGGAAGAATCCGAGGAGTCCGAGGGGTGAAGAGGAGGATGAAGAGGAAAAGACTCCTTTCCCGACCTGAGGGAGGAACGGACCCCTTGGGAAGTCCCCGGGAAGCGTGTCCTGCCCTTCTCTGGATCCAGATGGAAGAACCCTGGAATCTGGAGGTGGTGAGGGAGTGCCGCCTCAGACATACGGGAACCTGGGACGGCACTGTCGCCAGAAGGCAGCTCTCTGCTCTCTTGGTGAGCTGAGCCTTGGCCTCAGCCCACCAGGAGGCCAGAGTCTCCTGCAGGTCCACCGTGGCCGCAAGGACGGTGGAGGAGGAGGAGGCGGGGATAAGGATATGGGCTATAACCGTATGGAGCGATTCAAACCCGGCGTTAGTACTGTGGCGCCGGATACTGCGGTCCCAGGTACGCCGGGCCGGATAGGATGGAGGATACCCGAGACGGGGGCTGCTGGAGCAGATGGCCTGGCCGGTGGCCTCACGGGCAGGTCCACAGTGGAAGGCCCGAGGGCGGAGGGCCTGACGGGAGCGGGATGTCTCCCGGAGTTGGTAGGGCTGGCGCCAGGGCCGGCGTCGGAGGCCCTGGCATCGGATGTACTAACGCTGAGGGCCGCGCCGGAGCCGTGTCTGGGGAGCCGACGCCAGATCCGCACAACAGGTGGTGGAAGGACTGATGGAGGGGAAGATATGAAAATTATGTACCTACCGTAATTTCTGATCTTCTTGGATGAGTCTCCACCACTGATTCACACTATTGGGAATAACGCTGGTGGCACTAGGACCCAGCGGGAGCAAACTTTTTGCTGGAGGGTCGGCGCCAGAGATGGAGCCGTGAGGAACGGCACTCGTGAGCCCTCAGCTCACATGGTAATGACTATCTCAAGGCCGACCTCCAACTGCCTCAGTACCTTTACCAAGGAGGTGCAGCGAATCTAACCTAGAAGGGTAGCTTTAACCAAAAACTGGACATAAGATAGTCCAGGCAACCCGTATAAGAAGGGTCAACAAAGAAGTCTTCATAGCCTAAAGATTTGAGGGAGTGAAGACCAACAACAGAGGTGAGCTCGGGGACGGAGGAGAGTAGGAATGAGTGGTGAGACTCGTCCAAGAAGATCAGGAATTACGGTAGTAATGCACTTTCATATCTTCCTGACATAAGTCTCCACCACTCATTCACACTATTGGGAGAGTACTAAGCTAATAATCCCCCGAGAGGGTGGCAGGAGAGACCAAGAGCTCACGCTTCTAGGACAGACGTCCATTAAGGATGGCTCTGCCAAAGGAAGAATGTTGTCTCGCCATGGACAACCAGTGCATAATGTTTAATCTAAAGTATGCACTGAGTCCAATGGCCGCATTGCAAATATCTGCAATGGGCACGCTATGAATTTCCGATAGGAATGCCGCGACTGCTCTAGTAGAGTGAACGTAAACCCTACCTCCAACTTAACCTGCGCCATGGAATAGCAGTGGCGAAGGCATGTCACTAACCATGCTGAGATACATCTGATAGCAACAGGTTGACTCCAGCCAGGTCTCACTGAAGGAGACAAACAACAGAGGTGAGCTCGGGGGACGGAGGGGCTTTGCAAAATCCTTGGTTCTATCTAGATAGAAATGCAAAGCTCTCTTAACATCTAAAGAATGAAGAGAATGTTCTCCTTCATTTTGGAAGTCTGCAAAGTAAGAGGGAAGGACCAAAGGTTGGTTTAGATGAAACTCTGACACAACCGTAGGAGGAAATTTGATGGGTCCAAGAACTACTTTGTCCTTATGGAACACAGTGTAATGGAGGATCTGTGACCAGGCATGTATCTCAGAGACCCCAAGTAGCTGAGGTAATGGCCACCAGGAAGGCAGTCTTCCAGGTGAGAAATTTTAGCTCACAGGTGGCCAGAGGTTAGAAGGTTTCTGAGTGAGCATGTCTAGCACAAGACTAATGTCCCAGGCTGCAAGTGGACATCTTGTAGGAGGTCTGGTATGCAGAATTCCTTTAAGAAATCTCTTAACCACAGGTAATTGAGCTAGTGTTAAGGAAAAAATGGCTCATGATACGCTGAAATGGCACTAAGGTGAACTTTGACTGTAGAGTACTGCAGACCTGAATTTGAGAGGTCCAAGAGGTGCTCCAGAACCTTATCTGGTGGACAGGAAAAGGATTCAAAGAGGACTTTGCACACCAGAGTGAAAAACGCCCACTTAGCTGTGTAAGTTTTCTGAGTGGCTGGCTTCCGTGCAGCCAGAAGAATATCTGAAACCCTATGAGAGACATTGAACCAGTTTACTTCACCTCTTCAGGAGCCAAGCGTGAAGGTGAAGTGATCTCAGGTTGGGATGGACCACCGCCCCTGAGTCAAAAGGTTCATCTGTAGGGGAAGTGGTCTCGAGGAACTGCCAACATATTGTTGAGTAGTGGAAACCACAGCTGCCGAGGCCAAAAGGGAGCAATGAGAATCATCTTGTCCCCTGGGATTCAACTTGAGGAGTACCTCTGAATTAGAGGAAGAGGTGGAAAGGCGTGAAGAAAGCGCTTTGTCCACCGTAGCCTGAACGATCCTGACAGAAAATGCCAGGCCCTGGATTTCTGGAGCAGAAGAGAGGCAGTTTTGCATTGAGTGGAGATGCAAAAGGTCCAGGTCTGGAGTTCCCACTCTTTCGAATAGTGACTGAACTACGGTTGAGTCGAGAGACCACTTGTGAGGATCTGTCTTTGTTCTGCTGAGACGCTCTGCCAAGTCGCTCTGCACACCTGGCAGGTAGACCGGCCTGAATTAGAGCCTTGTGCTCCAAGCACCATTCCCATACCCTCATTGCTTCCCTGCATAAGGGTAAGAATGAGCACCACCCTGCTTGTTGATGTAATACATCACTGCTTTGTTGTCTGTTTGAAGGAGAATGTTCTTGTGACAGAGAATGTCCTTCAACGCCGGACCACATAAAGGACGGCTCTCAATTCTAGGATGTTTAGTGAAGCTGGGACTGAAGTCTAGTCCACACACCTTGAGTGTGGAGAGTCTGACATTGAGCTCCCCACCCCATTAGGGATGCGTCCGTGGTAATGGAGATGTGATGGTCCAGAGGAGCAAAGGGATATCCTTCCAGGAGATTGCTCTCTGAGACCACCAGGTGAGTGACCTCTTTAAAGGTTTTGTCACCTTGATGAGATAGGACTGTGGGTGAGTGGTTGGGGACCACTGAGTACTGAGCATCCACTGAGTGGTTCTCATGTGCAGTTGTGCTAGGGGTACAGTGAACACTGAGGATGCCATGAGGCCTAACATCCGCTGCATCAGAGAGCTGTAACTGAACTGTTCTCCCCGAGTGACGGGTCATTTGAAGGATATCGCTCCTCCTGTCTTCTGGAAGAAAAGCCTTCGTACAGGAGGTGTCCAGAAGAGTCCCTATAAAGAGGAGCCTCTGGGAGGCTGCAGTTGCAATTTCTTGAGGTTCAGCAGAACTCCCATGGACGTAAGGAGGCGAGAGGCCGTCTCTACAGTGTCCAGAGTCCCTTGCCTGGAAGGGCTTGCTAGAAGCCAATCGTCCAGAAAAGGGAACACCTGTATCCTGACCTTTCCGAGGTGCACTGCGAGAACTGCACAACACTTTGTAAAGACCCACGGCCGAGGATAGACCAAAGGGCAGGACTCTGAACTGATAATGTTGTCCCAGAGCCACAAACCTCAGGTATTGTGATGCCTCGGTGAATAGGAATGTGCTGGGCATCCTGCATGTCCAGGAGGCTAGCCAGTCATGTTGATGAAGCAAAGGTAACAGGGTTCCCAGAGAATATTTTGAATTTCCTTGGGGAGAAATTTGTTTAGCTCTGAGATCCAAAATGGGGGATTCCCACTGACTTCTTTGGAACCAGAAAGTAATGGAGTAGAACCCCGTGTTGCATTGATGCAGCGGTACCACTTCTACTATCTGTTGTTCAGAAGGCCCTGAATCTCGGGGCAAGAAGATCTGACTGTAGGGTTGACAGCCTGGGCTGCCGCTTGGGAGGACGATCCGGAGGGGTCTCCAGAAGATTGAGTGAATACCCTCCAATTATCCGAAGGACCCATTTGTCTGAGGTTATGGACTTCCACTGGTTGTAGAAGTGCATCAGACGACCTCCCACTGGAGAGGAAAAGTCCACCTCAGGCAGCTGAGATGGGACTTGGGCCAGCAATTCATAAGGTAGTGCTGGGCGCTATCTTTGCGCTTTCTGCTGTGTCTTCTTTGAGGCTGGGCAGGTTGGTTTTTATGGTCAACCTCCTCTGCCTCTGCCTCAAAAGGATTGACGATTATGAAACTGACGCTTATTGACATGCTCTCTAGAGGGGGCAGGAGGGGGTCGAGCCAACTTAATGGCTAACCTAGTCTTTTGACTAGCTTCTAGAGCTTGCTCTACCTGAGGACCAAAAAGATATGCACCATTAAAGGCAACGCCATAACCTGTTGCTGCGCGCGCATTCGTGAAGCCCGGCGCGAGCCAGAAATGACGGCGGGTGCAAATACCAGCAGCCGTTGAACGGGAAGTAGTGTCAAAGCATCCATGGCTGCTTTAACCTGTTGGTTGTTAGATTCGATACCTCTGGTAATGGTTTGAAGAAGCTCTGGCTTTGCATCCGACTCCGTAGAGCTTCAACCATTCGCTGATAGAATGCCACAGGATATATTCATACTGGGAGAAATAGCCCTGGTAACTTGCAATACGATACTTAGGGTAGAGCAGCAAAGACTCTCTTACCTAAGGTGTCTATCTTACTAGAGTCTTTGTTAACAGGTCGAGCTGTAGCAGTTTGAGGAAGAACGACCTATCATCTCTGCCAGGACTACAATAGGATCCGCAAAGGCTTGAGATGCCAAAATGGGACGATCCTTGGGGCTGAATATTCCTATCTATGGATTTAGCCACCGAAGGGGTGAGAGCAGGATTATTCCATACCAAGTGAGACAGCGCCTTGAAGGAAGGCTGAACCGGAGGAGTCAAATCTGTAGGGATCTCCGGGCATGAAGGTATTGAGTCTTAACAATTTCCCAGGATCGATGTCTGTAGTCTGAGAGAAAGAGTGGAACTCAGGTTTTTCAGCAGAGACTTAAAGGACAGGTCCTCACCACAGGCTCTGTAGCAGTAATAGATCCTGCTTCGTTCACTTCATCACCCAACCGAAGGTCTGGGTCAGGCTCAATGTCATCTCCTGACAGTCCAGGAGGGACTGTATGGACAAGAAAGGAATGAAAATCAGAAGAAAGGAAGAAGGAAACGAGAAAAGGAAGAGTCCTGAAAGCAGAAGGAGCCCGAGAGCCCCGGCGCTGAGGAGGCACACGGCACTGAGAACGACGCTGAGGACCACGCTACCGAAACGGTGCCGAGAAGCCGAGACGGCACTGAGGACGGCGCTTGAGCACACCACTGGCGCCTAAGAAGCTGCCAGGAATGAAAACACCTCAGACTCTGAAAACAGGTTTTGAAGGAAGAAGAGCAGGAGATAAGGGCATCGGTGTGGCCCCCGCGCTGTAGCCATGTGAGGGGAGGAAACACCTGTGCTGGAGTCGACAGCACCAAGAAGGTGCCGCGCGACCAGGAAAGTCCAATCACTCTACCTGGTCTCCTCAATGAGCCGGAAGGCCCACGAAGTGACCGAGCCAGGTAGCTGAACCAACCTCTGAGCCCAATGCTCCATAAGAGCGCCCACTGATGAAACTGCTCATCTGAAGACCTACCTGCGGGTGGGGTAGGGCTCGATGTCGAAGCCATTGGCCACTAGAAGCAGAGGTTGGTGACTCTGAAGGAGGAAACCGCACCTAGCCCCGATAACTGAACGCCTATGCAGGACATATCAGAGGGCTGACTCGAGTGATGCCTTCTTTTAGATCTATGGCCCAAGAAGAGTCAGTTTAACGGTGCCGAGAATGCGACTCGCTATTTTATGTTTCCGCTGGGACCGCCCATCCTCGGGCATTGGACTGACTGCTGTTAGACCCCTCTGGAGAAGGCGGACTAGACCCAGCCCGACTGACTGAACAGTTTCATACGAAGTCTCCCTACCGTCACCTGACCTGCTCATGGTCGACGGCCCAAAGTAGGCTGAGACTCTTAATTTTAAAATAAGAATAAACTAAGCGATACTTATAGAGATAACACTACAAAACAAAACTGAAAACTATGCTGCTAGTTTGAAGTTTGACTCGGCGGGCGAGCGACGCCGCCACTGAAGCGCACTCGACGGCGGGAAAAGGAACTGAGGCGGTTGGAGGGTCGACGCCGAGATAGTCATTACCGCGAGCTGAGGCTCATGGTGCCGCTCCTCGTGGCTCCATCGCTGGCGCCACCTCCAGCAAAAGTTTGCTCCCGCTGGTCCTAGTGCCTCCGGTGCTATTCCCAATAGTGTGAATGAGTGGTGGAGACTTATGTCCAGGAAGATCCCAGCTTTGCCCGGGATGGAGAGGAGAAACTCGGGTCATGTTGGGGAGACTCTGGTCCCAGATGGCAGCGAAGGCTGTGGGGAACGGGTATGACGACGGGGGGTCCGTCGTGGTTCCTTCTGGCCAGCCGGACGCCAGACGAGCCGGACGTGAGGCTTAAGGGGCGAGCTCCTCCGGCGCCTGACTATGAGAGCCATCACCGGAGGCAGGTCGAGTAGAGGGATTGGCCTGGTCCGTGGAGTGAGGCCTGCGCCACCCAAGGGTCGGGCGCCTTAGTGTCCCTCTCCGGTGGATGTCGGAGGAGCCGACGCCCATTCTACCGGAGTCGCAGACGCAGTGATAGGCCGCAAGCCTGCAGCCGAACCAGGGGTGGAGGCCTCCAATTGCCCAGGCCTGCAAGGCCTGAGCATGAGCCAGAGGGCGGGTCAAGCCCCATCGGAAACCTCCGAGGCGGTTGTCGAGAGCGGTCCCCTGAGGGACATTACTCTGTGTCCCCTGACTTCGAGGGAGACGCGTAGAGGAGCCCTTGTCCCGGTGCTTCTTCTTCTTCCGATGGCCTTCGGGGAAGTGGATGCCTGCCTCAGTTTTTGAGCTCCTTTCCATTGAACTCATTTTCTTCTTCAGAATATGGGCTTCCAGGATTGCTGCCACCTTTTCCGGTAGCTGTGTTGAAGCTGAGGCAGTGCTGGCAGTTCTCGACCGGGTGATCAGGGTCTAGGCAGAACAGGCACAGGAATAGCCGTCCTTGTCTGCGTAGTTAGGCGCGCACAAATCGCACTTATTTTTGTGCTCGGAGGGTGTAGGGGCGACATACAGTGACGATGGTACTGACGTTAGTTGAAAAAGCAATTAATTTGGTAAAACCGACGAAAAATAGGGCTGACGGCACAAACTTTTCACGCGAGGCGCTGCATGAGCTAACGGGCGGAAAGAACTGGAAGGCGGCATCAGGGACCGCCTTTATACCGATGTCTCCTGATGCCAGTCACCTGATGTGGAGGCGGTCCCTCGCCAGGGACTGCTAGGTAGAAATTTTTCTGTGGGGTCCTGCCGTGTCAGTCCTATATGTAATTACCTACTGGCAGAGCCCTCTCGGGTTAGATAACAGGTTAATCACTTGTAACAGTAGTTCTAGGAGTAGTATACGAACATACGAAATGTGCCAGCAGATAAAGGCCTAGAGGTCTATCAAGTTGCTCGAATGTGCAGCTAGCACCCTTATCCTGCAGCTGCCCTCCTCCTCCCTCCCTCCCTCCCACCCTTCCCCTTCATTAACCCTCCCCTTGTCCTGTCCCATCCTCGCTTGAAGCAGTCCACTGTTCTACTGCATACCACTTCAGCAGGTATCGTGATTCCACCCAGTCACCACCCTCTGCTAAAAAGTGTCTCCTCATCTCCTCCTGAACCTTGCTCGCCCAGTTTCATATCATGGCCCGTGGTGGCCCTCCCTCCCTTACTTTGAACAGCCCTCTGTACCCGTCTTTGTTTATTCCTTTCATGTATTTAAGGTTTCAATCATGTCATCCCTGTCTCTCCTCTTCTCCAGTGAGTACATGTTCAACTCCTTCAACCTTCTCTCGTATGATAAGTTGTTCATCCGCAATTATTGGCATGTCTCTTTCCCCTTTAAGAATCACTGGAAGACTTCAAACTGGCTCCTCCCACCCACCCGGTGGTATAACCCTTGGCTCCACCCCATGATGCCAGATCTTAGCCCACTGGAAGCCAGGTTTGTGCGCCTGCAGCTGAGGAGGTCGGGTGGATCCGTGTGAATGAACAACATATACCACTCCTAGAAATGAAAAATTACGTATCTACCGTAATTCTTGATCTTCTTGGACGAGTCTCCACCACTCATTCACACTAGTGGGATCTGCGCCGAGGCACTAGGACCCATCGAGCAAACTTTTGCTGGAGGGTCAGCAGAGAGATGGCGCCACGAGGCATGCAGCGCCATGAAAGGTGGCTCACAAGTAGACTATTCCGGCATGACCTCCAACCGCCTAGCAGTACCTTTTTACCAAGGAGGTGCAGCGCAACTAACGTAAAGAGTAAACCTAACCTTAAAAATGGATATAAGATAGTCCGGACGACCCGTGAAGAAGGATCAGCAAAGAAGTCTTCACAGCCTAAAGATTTGAGGGAGTGAAGACCAACACAGCTGTGAGCTCGGGGGGATGGAGGTGGGCGTGAATGAGTGGTGAGACTGTCCAAGAAGATCAAGAATTACGCAGGCACTGTAATTTTCATATCTTCCTGGACATAAGTCTCCACCACTCATTCACACTCAGTGGAGAGTACCAAGCTGATAATCCCCAAAGGGCGTGCAGGGGAGCCAGAGTCTCATGTTCAGGACAGAAGTCCATTAGGATAGTTCTGCCGAAGGCAGAATGACGCCTGGCATGAACATCCAGTGCATAATGCTTAATGAAGGTATGCACTGAGCTCCAGGTATGGCATTGCAGATATCTGCAATTGGAACATTGCGAATTTCCGCTTAGGGATGCCTCAACCGCCTCTAGTAGAGTGAGCGAACTCTACCTTCTAATTTAACATGTGCCATGGAATAGCAATGTCGAAGACATGCCACTAACCATGATGAGATGCATCTGATAGCGACAGGCTGACCCAGCCGGTCTTGCTGAAGGAAACAAACAATTGCTGAGTCTTATGAAAATTCTTGGTTCTATCTAAGTAGAACAGCAGGTTTCTTAACATCCAAGGAATGAAGAGACCGCTCTCCTTCATTTTGGAAGTTCATAAGTAAGAGGGAAGCACCAGAGGTTGGTTTAGATGGAATTCTGACACAACCTTGGGAAGAAATTTAGGATGAGTACGAAGAACTACTTTGTCCTTATGGAACACAGTATAGGAGGATCCGTAATCAGGCATGTATCTCAGAGACCCCTGTGGCTGAGGTAATGGCCACTAGGAAGGCTGTCTTCCAGGTAAGAAATTTCAGCTCACAGGTAGCTAGGGGTCTGAAGGCTTCCGAGTGAGCATGTCTAGCACATGGTTAATGTCCCAGGCTGCTACCAGGATGCCTAACAGGGGTCTGGTATGCAGAATTCCCTTAAGAAATCTCTTCACCATAGGTAACTGAGCCAGAGACAAGGAAGAAACCGCCTCATGGAACGCTGAAATGGCACTAAGGTGAACTTTAACCGGGAGTGCTGGAGACCTGAGTTTGATAGGTCCAAAGGTACTCCAGAACCTTGTCTGGAGGACAGGAAAAAGGATTCCAAGAGGACTTTGCACACCAGAGAGAAAATGTTTCACCTAGAAGCGTAGTAGTTCGGGTAGCTGGCTTCCAGCAGCCAGAAGGATGTCTGAGACTCACGAGACGTTGAACCAGTTCACTTCTACCTCTTCAGGAGCCAAGCATGAAGGTGAAGTGACCTTAGGTTGGGATGGACCAACGAACCCTGAGTCAAAAGATTGATTTGCAAGGGAAGTGGTCTCGAGAGGCTGTCGACATACTGTTGAGTAGAGGAAACTATAGTGCCGAGGCCAGGAGGAGCAATGAGAATCATCTTGGTCCCCTGAGACTCGAATTTGAGGAGTACTCTGAATTAGAGGAAGCGGTGGAAAGGCGAAGAAAGCGCTTTGTCCACCGCAGCCTGAATGCATCCTGACAGAAAATGCCAGGCCCTGGATTTCTGAGCAGAAGAGAGGCAGTTTTATGTTGAGTGGAGATGCAAAAGGTCCAGGTCTGGAGTCCCCACTCTTCAACAGTGACCGAGCTACGGCTGGATCGAGAGACCACTGTGAGGGTCTGCCTGCTCTGCTGAGGTGATCTACTAAGTCGCTTTGTACACCTGGCAGATATACCGCTTGAATTAGAGACTTGTGCCCAAGCACCACTCCCACACTCTCATTGCTTCCTGCAAAGGGATAAGAATGAGCACCGCCTTGCTTGTTGATGTAATACATCACAGCTTTGTTGTCCGTTTGAAGGAGAATGTTCTTGTGACAAAGAACATCCTTCAACGCGGATCGCATAGAGGACTGCTCTCATCTCCAGGACATTTATGTGGAGCTGAGCTCGAGCTGAGTCCATACACCTTGAGTGTGGAGAGATGACAGTGAGCTCCCCATCCCGTTAGCGATGCGTCTGTGGTGATGGAGATCTGATGATCCAGAGGAGCAAAGGGGAATCCTTCCAGGAGATTGTTCTCTTGAGACCACCAGGTGAGAGACCTTCATAGGGCTCCGCACCTGATGGGATAAGACTGGGGTGAGAGGTCGGTGACCACTGAGCGGAGAGCATCCATTGGGTGGTCCCCTGATGTAATCGAGCTAGTACAGTGAACACTGAGGACGCCATGAGACCCAACATACGTTGCATCGAGAGCTGTAACCGATCGGTTCTCCCCGATGTAACGGCCATCTGAAGGATGTCGAGTCTTCTGTCCTCTGGAAGGAAGGCCTTCATGGAAGAGGTGTCCAGAAGAGTCCCTATGAAAAGGAGCCCTGGGAGGGCTGCAGTTGTGACTTCTTCAGATTCCAGCAGAACTCCCCATGGACGTAAGAAGGCGAGAGGTCAGCTTGAACGGCTCCAGAGTCCCTTGGCTGGAAGGGCTTGCTAGAGCCAATCGTCCCAGGTAGGGAAACACTGAGTCCGAGCTTCCTGAGATGCGCTACAGAACTGCACAACACTTTGTAAAAACTCACGCGCTGGAGGATAGCCCAAAAGGCAGGACTCTGAACTGATAATGCTGACCCAGAGCCACAAATCTCAGGAATTTGCGATGGGTCGGGTGGATGGGATATGCTGGTAAGCGTCCCTGCATATCCAGGGAGGCCAGCCAGTCGTGTTGATGTAGCAAAGGTAACAGGGTACCTAGGGAAATCATTTTGAATTTCTCCTTGGGGAGGAATTTGTTTAACTTCTGAGGTCTAGAATGGGGCGATCCCCCAGATTTCTTTGGAACCAGAAAGTAATGGGTAGAACCCTGTGTTTCGCTGATGCGGGGCACCAGTTCTACTGCCTGTTGTTTAGAAGGCCCTGGATCTCGGCGGTGAGGAGGTCTGATTGAGAGGTCGACAACCTGGGTTGTCGTTGGGGAGGACAATTGGGGTTTCCAAAAATTGAGAGAATAACCCTCGCGAATCTATCCAAAGGACCCATTTGTCCGAGGTTGTGACTTCACTGGTTGTAGAAGTACATCAGACGACCTCCGACCGAGGAGAAAGTTCCACCTCTGGCAGTGTGGACGGAACTTGGGCCGGCAATTCATATAGGTAGCGCTGGGGGCTTTAGGCCCCGCGCTTGCTGCGCCTTCTTTTGAGGTTGGGCAGGCTGGCTTTTGCGGAAGCTCTCTGCCTCTGCCTCAAAAGGACCGGACTACTGTGAAACTGACGTTACTTTGCATGCCCTCGAGAGGGGCAGGCGGAGGTTCTAGCCAACTTAATGGCCGACTCTGGTCTTCTGAGTGGCCTCTAGGGCTTGCTCTACCTGAGGACCCAAAAGATACGAAGCCATCAAAGGCAATGCCATTACCTGCTGCTGAGCATCATTCAGAAGCCGGAAGTACGAGCCAGGAATGGCGTCGAGTACAAATACCCGGGTGCTGAACGAGAAGCAGTGTCGAAGCGCCCATATGCGGCTTTGACCTGTTGGTTATTGGACTCAATACCTCTGGTAACGGTTAGAAGAAGCTCTGACTTGGAGTCGGAATCTGGAAGAGCTTCAACCATTCGTTTATAGAGTGCCACAGGATATACCATACTGAGAAAAATAGCCTTGATAGCTGGCAATACGCATATTTACTAGTGGAGGCAGCAAAGACTCTCTTACCTAATGTATCAATTTTATTATGACTTTTGTTAATAGGTTCGAGTTGTAGTAGCTTGAGGAAGAAACGACTTTGTCATTCCTCTGCCAGGACTACAATAGGATCCGGAAGGCTTGGGATGCCAAATGGACGATCCTTGGGAGCTGAATATTTCTTTATCAATGGATTTAGCCACTGAGGAATAAGAGCAGGATTATTCCATATCATTTGAGACAAGCTGCCTCAAGGAAGGTTGAATCGGAGGAGTCAAACCGTAGGGACTCTCCAAGCATGAAGATACTGGAGTCTTTAATATTTTCCCAGGATCGATGTCTGTAGTCTGGAGAGAAAGAGTGGATCTCAGGTTCTTCAACAGAGACTTAAAGGACAGGTCCTCGACCACAGGCTCTGTAGCAGTGAAAGATCCTGTTTCCTCCACTTCATCACCCAACCAAGGTCTGGGTCAGGCTCAACATCATCTCCTGATAGTCCAGGAAGGACTGTTTGACAGGAAAGGAGTAGAAAATAGGAGAGGAGGAAAGAACAGATAGAAAGGGAGAGTCCTTGAGGGCCCCCCGCCGAGGAGGCAAAGCGTGAGCTTCTGGGGCACGGCGCTGCGGAGGCGCACAGCGCCCACGAGACCAGCCAGCGCCTATTAGACCCAGCGCCGGGCGCCGCGAGACGGTTACAGACCCAGCGAAGCTCCCGGTGGACAGCGCCCAAGTATTAGCCCTGGCGCCTAAAAACGGGCGCTGACAAGCGAGAGTCCTCGCTGAAGGGCCGAGGACACCCCTGGAACCTGAAAGCAAGAGAAGGGAAACACAGGATAAGGGCACCGGGTGGCCCCTGCGCCCGCAGCCATGTGAGGGGGGGAAAACACCTAAGCACGGAGTCGCTGGCACCGGGCGAGGCGCCAGCTGACTAGAAGGTCCAACTTCTACCTGATTGCCCAACGAGCCCAAAGGCTCCGGGCAAACGGAGCTCAGGCAGAAGAACCAACCTCCGAGCCCATCGCCTCCAAGAGTGGCTCACTGATGAAACTGCTCATCTGGAGCCCCAACGTATAGGCGGGTGGGCCCGATGTCGAAGATGGCGGAAACCGGAAGTTGGCGACTCCGAAGGAGGAGACCGGCAACTAGCTACGATAACCCGACCGTCGCACGCAGATGTATCAGAGGGGCGACCTCGGTGATGCCTTCTTTTTGACCTGTGGGCTGAAGAATTGCTCAGGCCGAATGGTGCCGAGAATGCGACCGCTTATTTTTATGCCGGTGGGGGACCGTTGTTCGGAACCCTGCTGAGGAGAAGGGGCTGACCGGACCCAGCCCGACTGACTGAACAGCTTTCACACGAAGTCTCCCTACCGTCACCTGACCTGCTCATGGTCGAGATCATCCTGGTAGGCCGAGACTTCTTTACTATAAGTTAAATTTTAAAATATAACAGAAATATAATGAAATAGAATAAAATTAGCTTATACTACTATCGAGATAATATTACAAAAAATAAACTGAAAACTATGCGCTAGTTTGAAGTTTGACTCGACAGGCGAAAGGACGCTGTCACTGAAGTGCACTCGACAGCAGTGAAAAAGGAACTGAGGCGGTTGAGGTCGCCGATAGTCATTACCGCGTGAGCCACCGCCTCAGCGCCATCTCTCACGCTGACCCTCCAGCAAAGTTTGCTCCTGATGGGTCCCGGTGCCTCCGGCACAGATCCCACTAGTGTGAATGAGTGGTGGAGACTTATGTCCAGGAAGATCTACTGTTACAGGTGAGTAACCTGTTTTTCTAGGATCATGGATATGTTGTTCTTCCACACTTATTGGCAGACTCCTAGCAGTTCTCCGGGAGGAGGAGGCAAGTGAATCTCCCACTGATACTCACTTGGGAAATACAGATTGAGAACTGAGGCCCCAAAACCAGCATCCCAGCGTGACCCAAGGTTGATGTGGTAATGGGTACTAGGTGTTGCTGACTTCCAAGTAGCAGCCCGACAGATTTCCTGGATACGGATGTCCTGGAAGCAGCCACCGATGCAGCGGTATGGTGGTTAGAATGAGCTCTTATCCCTCTGGGAGGCTCCGGCTGCCAACTCATAGCACAGACTTATGCAAGATGTAATCCACCTTGCAATAGTCCATTTTGCTGCAGGTCTACCAGAAACAATCTCAGCGAAGGTGACAAACAGCTGCTAACCTCTCCCGACTTCGCCGCCCCTCTCCTTATAATAGAGGGAGCTTGTCTCAGGTCCAAAGTATGGAGCCTGTACTGCCTCCGAGGTGTATTAGGGTTGTATATTGGCAGAGTTAACACCTGGTTAAAGTGAAACTCTTGACACCACCTTCGGAAGGAATTTTGGGTGGGGTGTAGATAACCTTGTCCCTGTGAAAGACCAGATAAGCGGAGTCCACCGAAAGCACCTGAAGCTCCCCTGTCCTTCTGGCAGACATGAAAGCCACCAGGAAGGCCGTCTTCCACGACAAATGTGACAAGGCACACTTGCATTGGTTCAATGACTTGCCCATGATCTTTGCCAGTACCAGCAGTAGATCCCACAGAGGTGGAGGTTCACGCACTGAGGGATATGTGATCCAGGCTTTAAAAAGCACCCGACCAATGTCTCCTGTAGTCAATCGCCAGCTGACCGCCACGCCGTAAGCATAATGGTTGCCAGGTGCACCTAAGGGTTGATGACTGAAGACCCTTTTGACAGAGACCCGAAGTCGTAGAATATTAGCCACTGGACAGGACAAAGGGTCCAGGCCTTTGTCCTGACACCAAATGGAAAACCTTTTCCATTTGAACATAACATGTCCTGGTCGATTTTCTGGATGCCTCCACCATGGTGAGGACATCCTTGAAAGACCCAAAGCCTGGAACTCTAGCCATTCAGGAACCAGGCTGTGAGGGTGGATTGAAGGTTCAGATGGTATACCTTCCCTGATTGAGAGAGATCAAGTCTGGGCATGCTGGGAGCCACTCTGGGGCCTGCAGCTGAGGATGAGGAAATCTGATACCAGAACTGGCGTGGCCAGTCTGGTGCTACCAGGATCACCTTCGCCTTGTCCCTCTTCATCTTGAGGAGCACCCTGTGGATCAAGGGAAAGGAGGGAAGGTATAAAGGAGGCCTGGGGTCTACGTCCCGAGAAGACATCCCCTGCAGCAAGCCCTGCTGAGGGGGGCGGCATGAAACAGCCTCAGCTTGGTGTTTCCCTGGAGGCAAACAGGTTCACCAATGGGAGAACAGGCTGTAAGCTACCTTGATGGAGAGACCACTCATGGCATGTCTTGCCTAAGCCTCTGAGAGCATCCGTCAGATGGTTTGAGGCTCCTGTCACATGGATGTCTAGGAGATCCGCCTCCAGATGGCTGGAGGGTCCAGATGTGGAGCGCCCCTGCAGAGCAGACAAGAGTTCATGCCACCATGTTTGTTGAGGTAGACACGGTCGTGGTATTGTCCATCTGGACTTGAACCACTTGACCCGGAGCTGAGGAGCGAAAGCTGACAGTGCCAGTCTGACTGCTCTGAGCTCCAACAGGTTGATGTGGTATCAGAACTCCTCGGGGTCCAAAACCATGGGCTCTTTTGTCCCCTGTGTGAGCCCCCAGCCCATGAGAGAGGCATCAGTCATGAGGACGGACGCCGGCTCGGGCGGACAAACGGGATGCCTTCCTGCAACCGTCTGGGTGGTCCACCACTGGAGAGCATCCCACATCTTCTAGGTTACAGTGATCAGCTGGTCGAAATGACCATGGCACTGAGTCCACTGGGCGGCCAGCCCCATTGGAGGGGCGATGTACAACCGGGCCCAACAGTCCACTGAGGCGCATGCCACCATGTAACCTAGAAGGTGCAGAAAGTCCTGGAGAAGTAATGCCCAACCAGAAATGATTGGGCAAAGGAGGAGAGAACCTCCACCCTGTTCGCCGAGCTGAGTTCTGGCTTGACAAAAGTTGAGCTCTGCCCCAATGAAGCACGCCACCTGGGAAGGCCACGAGCTTCCAACTTGGCCTTGTTGATCAGGAGGCCAGTTGGAGCAGGTCTGGAGGCCAGGTCCCTGGACCTCTCCACCTCCTATTGGGTGGACCTGCTAAGAAACAGTTGTCAAGGGTGGGTAACTCTGACCCCCGCACCTGAGATGGGCTGCCACCATCTGGCGCATTTGGTGAAGACCCATGGGGCCGATGACAGGCCGAACAGCATGGCTTGGAACTTGTATAGGGTCCCTTCAGCCTCTGAAGAGGAGGAACCGCAATGAGATGGGCGGATTACGATGTTGAAGAATGCATCCTACAGATTCAGTGAACAGAACCACATGTTTCGCCCCAAGGATGGTATGATCTGAGACAGAGTGACCATCTAAAAGGTGCATGACTTGAGATACTGATTCAGGTCATGCAGATCTAGAATGGGCACCAGACCCTGTCCACTTGGGCACCAGGAAGTACCTGGAAACAAAGCCTGGGTCTGCTGGAGAATCGACCACTGGAGCTACTGCCTCCTTGAGGAGGAGGAGCCGAGCGATGTTGTCTTGGAGAGCTGACTGAGTATGGACGGATACACTTTCCTCCTGTGGGGTGCGGGCTGTCTTGGAGGTACTGCTCGAATTCCAGAGGCAGTTCTGACCGACCACTTCAGAACCCACCGGTCCAAGGTGATAGCGGACCAGGTGGAAAGGAAGTGGCAGAGCCAGCTCCCCATGGGAGGACCCAGAGCTGGTGTGATGGGAGAGAGTGGCAGCCCTTGCGTCACTGAGGCGGGCTCGGAGGAGGAGGAGAAGGATCCAGGACCTGAACCTCGGCCTTTTTACAGGCCTGGGAGGGTCCAGGCTTGGGCCAGGATGCCAAGCTTGAACCTGCTGCTGTTGCCCTACTTGAAAGGAGGGTGCTGGACCACACGGAAGAATGCCGTGAAGCTTTTTCTTCTTACTTGAAGGACCTTTAGCAGAAATAGTGTCCAAGGTAGCACTGACTGCTCAATACGCTGAAGGTGACCAGCCATACTTAGTCGAAAAGGTCGGTACCAGGAAAGGCACATCAGCTAGTTTGTGCTGAGTATTTGCCGGAAGAGGACAGTCTCAGCCAAGCCCTGTGGTGAAAGACAACTGCGGCTGCCATCGAGCGGGCACAAGAATCTCCAATGTCCGGGCTGTCTGAAGCTGCTGTTTGGCAACAGCCTGCCCTGATCCCGGACCTGCCTGACCATGGTCTGCATGTCTCGCGGGAGGTGTGGGAAGACTTCATCCAAAGACCCCAAGAGGGTATGGGAGAAGTGTGCCATGATGATGGCCGAATTTGCCTGACGAAGGCCTAAAGATGAGGCAGCATAGACCTTTCGAGCCAAATGATCCAAGAGTTTGATTCATTTTCTGTAGGATGGTCCGTGTCGGCAGAACTGCCAGTACACCTGAACACAGAAGCAGTCATCAGGCTCTCGGTCAAGGGTGCTCTGTGAACCCACAAGAGACCCCATGGGCACCGTGATACTTGGGGCCATGTGGGCAGATGGAGCAGGACAAGAGACAGGGTGCTGCCAAAGTTCAAAAGCTGGGCCCACTATGGCCTTGGCCACGGAAAGGCCTCTGGCGGGTATCCTCTCTGAGGATGTCCGTGACAGGGTACTCCGCCTTTTCTGGATAGGTTCCAGGGCATCCCTGTAGACTCAGAGATGAGGCGAAGAATGCCCTGAAAAGATGAAGGACCTTCTCAGTCTCCATCCCACCAGCCACTTGGCCATCCCCAGGATGAGAATGTAGGTTGGTCTCATCCGAACCGAGGAACTGGTATAACTGCCGATCGCCGAGGGTGGTCCGGGTGACAGAGACCGAGATGCCGGGAAGCCTGGAGTCTGGTCGATGTCCCTTGGAAGGAGCCCTCCCAGAGGCTACTTGATGGCGGTTCCACCAGGATGGGTAGAGAGACTGGTAAATGCCAAACCAGAAGTTTTGCTGGCTCATGGACGGGAACTGACTTAATTGGCTCTGAAGGAGTCGGCCTGCCTGGGAGGTGAGAGCCAGGTAATGGCCGGGTTGAAGCCGGGTCAGCTTATTCCCGGACATAATTAGCTGTTGCCACATGAGGTCCCGAACACTGGCGGAGTATCCGCTGAGCCTCTCCTCATCTGAGGAGGATGAGGATGAGCGATGGCGGCACTTCTTCTTAGAGAGCTTATGGCTCTTCCTCGGCCTGTCGTAGAGGGGGTTCTGGACCTCAATCGAGATTGGGTAGGCCGACTGGTCGATTGGGAGACACTGGCAGGACCAGTGTCTTTCCAGGGTCAGGGACCACTTCCTCAATGGGATTCCCAGCAGGCTGAGTCTCCTAGTCAGGAAAGAAAGGACTGGAGTCCAATCAAGAGAGTGGCGACAATGGCTCGATGACATTTCGACCTCATCGATTGAGCGGTTCGGTCGACTGGCCAGACAGCAATGCCGAAAGCCAGTGGCGAGAGGCGATCTTACCGAAGTCGAGACTGCCAGTTCCTGGGACCGAGATCTCTTCCAATCCCAAGAATGTCTTTGCCGAGATGAAGACAATCCTGGGTCCTTTTCCCGCTTTATGGGACCGAGAGGAAAGCGTGCCCCCAGGACCCTCCCCTTAGTCAGGAGAGACTGGCACAACTCTCGGAAAGAGCGCGAGAAGGTGGAGCCCAGATTGAGCAGGATGAAGAAGCTCCGAGAAAGATTCCATGCCTTAGCTGCTTCCTCCTCGAAGGCTTGCATGCGCTCCAATTGCTCGGCGGATCCTGTAGGCCCAGAAACCACCCACCAAGCCTCCTTTGATTTCACCAGAGGGTTCCGCTTTTCCGCCTCCCCAACTTCAGGCATGCGAAACGGTCGCCGAGGACGTTATGGTGAAATGCAAGACAAAAGTCGCACTGAGTGTTATGGCCGACACCCAAGCAGTAGATGCATGTGGCATGGGGATCGTGCGCAACATTTTCTGGCCGCATTTAACACTGGCGAACTGGAGGAAGACTTGTCTTCCATAATCAGAGTAGAAGAGTTACGGTCGCTGACACGAACTCAGACTAAGTTTCGAAGAACCGATGGTTAAGCAGCTAGAACATAAAATGCAGGAGCGTGAAGGAGGCAACCTGAATCTTCCAGTGGAAAGGAAGATCTGGCGCCATGGGGCGGAGCCGAGGGTTATACCACCAGGTGGGTGGGAGGAGCCAGCCTGAAGACTTCTGGTGATTTTAAAGGGGAAAGGACATGCCAATAAGTGTGGATGAACAACATAGCCACGATCCTAGAATTAGTTTCCATAATTTAATTTCTGTGATCTGTAATAAAGAAGACAGGGAGAAGACGCAGATCCAAAACATTACAGCGTGACAGTTATTAGGTGAGCCTTTCAGGGAGGAAAAACAGCCATAAGACCCCAATGGTGCAGGAGTACCCAAGGAGATGAGGCTTCATTCCAAGGCCAATCTCCCCACTCTCCGGCTAGGGGAAAGGTTACCCCCAGGGCCTGTGCCTCTGCTAGAGTTAGCGAGCTCAAGAAAGGTTCCCAAGTTGTAAAAATGGTCCTCCTTTCCTCAAAACAAAGGATAAGTGCTCCATGGCTAGGGCCTGCATGGTGAAGTTCTTCCAGGCCTGTATCATTGGTGCTAAGCACAACATCCAAGTGGTCAGGATACAATGCCGCAAGGGCCAGTAACACCCAGATCCAATGGGAAAGCAACACCCATCCTCCTCCCCTACATTCTTCCACCCCAAAAGCAGGGCAATGCGCCACCACCACTGGGCATCCCGCCACAGCTGAAATCTCAGTGGCACCCACTTTTCAAAAGGCTTGCAATACCAGGCACGCCCAAAATAATGGACATATGTGCCAATCTCAACCCAGCATCTACTGCAGAGGGGAGATCGCTATGATACTTACAGACAATCTAGGGGACAGTAGAGCCAATGTAAAACTTAAACTGTGACCTTGAATTGTGCTTGCTGTTCTAATGGTATCCACCCTCTTCCACTTTGTCTTCTAGGATGTCAATAAGTTGTGTTAACTGAGCTACATCAAAATAATATTTGAGATCTGGCAGTCACATACCTTCCTGCTCCCTTGTCCTAGTTAAAATATCCCATTTGACTCCTGCTTTTCCCCAGCCCGATGAAGTTCCTGATGGCTCTTTGTAGCACCTGCCAATCCTTTCTGGGAATACTCACAGGCAGGTTGGTGCATAGGAATAAAAGTCTCGCAGGACATTCATTTTATGGTATCTAGTCGGGTTGTACAGAGTACGGGGCCTTAGGGAATTTAGAGGAACACAGGCTTGCCACCTACAAATGGAGAGAACTGTCTGGGAGGAGAAGATCCCTGCTAAGTATGAAGTAAAACGGAAAACTCAGAATTGAAATTTTGTTCCTTTTTAAAGAAAATATATAAATAAAATAGGGAATTTCCCACCCAAATTTACCTTGAATACTATCTTACTGGGAAAAGATGAAACTAAATCTGAGACAACCTGGCTAGACTGGTGAAGAGCAGAGACTCCTGCAGCTGAGGAAAGAAAAGGACAATTCAGCTAAGAAAGGAAACTCTGTTGTCCTTCCTTTCCTCTTCCTTTTGTTTAAAGAGAAAAGGGATAGAAAAAATATATAGCAAACAATAAAGTCCTGCAGGTGCCCAACTGAAAGGAGAAGAAGGAGGAAAACAAAGGAGAACCAGCCAAGCAAGTGCAGTTACCTAAGAACTTACCATAACAGTATATCTGCGAGGGATCTCTTGCAGCAGGCTACAATACAATACTACAGTTGGAGAAGTCCTCTGGAGAGAGGAGGTACTGGATTTTGAGTCACTATTACTGCTGTGTTGTGCATTAGATACTTGACGGTTAGAGGAGGTATTGGGTAAGGATTGCCCTCCTCTAACCTATATCCTTGGCTAACACAAAGCATTGTGGGACACTGGAGGCTGTCCACTGACCTCCGCTTTTACAGAGTGTGATTTAGCATATTTTAAAACATCTTATCATTGGTTATTATTAAGTGCCATTAGCCACAAGACTCCACGGATGAGTGCAGCTTGTGTCTGCACGCCTTATAATATTTCAAAAGCATTATAAAATGCTTTCATCGCCAACCGGAAGTTGATCCAGCTACTCCGGTTTTGGCAAACTTGCCCAGTGTAGTGAGCGGGCAAGCAAGGAGCGTGGACCCAACTGTATCCATTAACCTCAGGGCCCACTTAGAAGTAAGTAGAACTTGGCTTGTATACTACTATATCGAAGGCCACTATGGATAGCCCAAACAACTATTTTAACACATGTCAAATGTATGGCAGAGAAATCAAATACTGGACTTTACTTGTGATAGATGTCTATTAGTACAGATCCTGCAGGAAGAAATAGTAAGGCTTCAGTCCAGAAGGACAGCAGCCCAGACATTGGGGCCCCAGAAAACTACATCGACTTTATGGCAGATCAATTAGAATCCACAGCAGCTCCTACCAACAGAGAGCTAGCTCCTACCGCACACCAGGTTTTAAATCCTTCTGCATTTTAGCACCTGCCACCCAGCCCGAGGTAGAAAACTGGGTACTTGTTACTAAAACAAAACAAAAAGGAGGGGTGCAGATTTTTAACAGTGCTCTTGTATTATTATTATTGCAAAACAAGTATGATGCCTTTACACATGAAGACGATAGTGCACCTTTATGAGGACCCCCAGTAGTTCTCCAAAGGATAAACTAGGATGAGATGACACTAACGTATCCACTGAAACAGCCTACAAACCCAAACGCTTACAGCCATTAAACCCCAAGACCTCAAAGCTTACTGAGGTAGTTAATGCAACTTCATTGAAGGAACCTCTGACATCAAACCCCAGTGAAGTAAAAACTCAAATTCAAGCTTCAGAGGGGCTAGGGTATCAGAGATAACTGCAATAGCCAATGAATTACTAAGTAGAGCAGGTGAAACCCACTGTGTATCATCCATGTAGGCACCAATGATATAAATCGAATAAGCCTTGAGCAACTAAAGAAGGACTTTGTGGCATTAAATAACGTTTTGGTAGAAAGAGGCTGCTCTGTCCGCTTTTCTGAAATTTTGCCAGTACCAAGAGCCACCAATTCTATCATAAACAAAATCAAGGCACTGAATGATTGGCTCAGGAATGGTGCTTCAAACAAGGAATTCCTTGCTTGACTCACTGGGAAGACTTCTATGAAAAATCTCTCATCTGCTGGGATGGCCTGCATCTCAGCAGAAGGGGAACACTGTGCTAGGTAAAAGTATCACTGCTGCCACTGACAAACATTTAAACTAGCATCTAAGCGAGAATGGGAATGTTCCCAGGTCTCCGACAGAAAACTTTATATCAAATAGCCTGAAAACATATAAGGTACTATCCCTGAATACCAGGTCATTAAATCTAGTTAAAATGGCGGAACTGGAGGCTAAATGTAGAATGTTAGACTTCGGCATGATATCCATAACAAAACATGGTGGGACTCTAACTCCTTGTGGTTGAAAGAGATCCCTGATTTAAACTCTATCACAAAGATAGAGTTGATCAAACAGGGGAGGAGTGTGCCTCTATGTTAGGGACGACATCCCTTCCTTTCAACTTCCTACACTACAACAACTGAAAGCATATGGGTAAACATCCAATTTAATGGACAACCCCAGATACTTGTAAGTACACGCTACAGACCCCCATCAGCGACCTTGATTATATATCCACATTAATTAATGATATTTCAACTCTGGCCAATAAAGGCAATACCATAATTTTAGGGATTTTAATATACCCACAACTGACTGGATTTCTCCAACTGGTAGTGCCCAAAATGAAAAAGTTTAGTATCTACACTAACTGACACAGGCCTTGAGCAAATTATAACAGAGCCAACCAGAGGAGGTAATATATTGGATCTTCTGATCACCAATATTGATAATAAAATCTCTAACCCTATTATATATGACCCACTAGGTAACAGCAATCATTATTCTATTCTGTTTACTTTAACATATGAACATCAGTCCCCACCAACCAATCTTTATTCAAAACTATGAGAATGCTAATTTTGGAGAAATTAATGACCACTTAAAAAATTCAGTGGAAGGACATCCTATCACCCTCCCACTTGAGGATGCTTGGACATACCTAAAATCTACAGTTCTTAAGTTGGAAGAAACATTTGTCCCCACTAAGAAGAAATATAATAGAAAGGAAGATCCCTTATGTTAAATAATTCCATTAAAAACAAATCAAGCGTAAAGGAAAACTTTTTCTTCACTAAAAGCATGCAGTAGTGATAATAAAGGGAAATCCTTTGCAATTAGAAGAAAGCAGTGAAAGATTTGAAACATCTAATCCAACATTCCAAGAGAAATTTAGAATTTAGATTAGCCCACTCCAAAGATGGTCACAAATCACTATTCTCGTATCTCTACGACAAAAAGGGAGATTATAGACAAATAGGGCCATTAATTATAAACAACTCCACGCTTACATCAGATAAGAAAACTGCACATACATTTAATAATTACTTGTTCAGTCTTTTCTAACAAAGAAGTATTTGATGACTTCAATTTCTAGCACACATCATCAGCAACAACACAATTACTAGGTCCGATACCCTTTGGTATTATAGTCTGTAAATAAAACTTCAAGTTCAGGTTCTGACAATTTAAATCCCAGGTTCTTGTTTGAAACAACTGAAGCCTTAGCCCTCCCTTAACATTAATATTTAACAATCTCTTCTTGAAAGCACAGTTCTGCAAGACTGGCTAATGGCCACAGTAATATTTATTTTAAGAAAGGAACCGGTCAAGAAAGTATAGTTACGTAAGAACTTACCGTAACAGTAGATCTCTGAGAACAGCTCTTGCAGCAGGTTACACCATTAGGACTGAAGCTGGCAGGTGCCAGGACCCCACGGAATTTTCTAGCTAGCAGTATTCAGTGGGACCGCCTCGACGTCAGTCCCACCCCGACGCCAGGCACAGTACATAAGGGGCGGTCTCCCAGAATCCCAGTTCTCCCGCCACAGACGCCCAGCTGCTGGATGACATCAGAAGAGGAGACTGAGGATCCGCCATCAAATGGCAGTCAGAGAAATGCTGAGACACCTGATCCTAGGAGAAGGATGTTGAACTAGAATCTACCTCCAGCGGGATGGTGGGAGGAGAGTACCTGCTGCAAGAGCTGTTCTCGAAGATCTACTGTTACGGTAAGTTCTTACATAACTGTACTATCTTACTTGAAACAGCTCTGCAGCAGGTTACACCATTAGGACTGATTCCAAGCAATAATGGAAATCCACGCCATTGGGAGGAGGGAAGGTATAAATCCTTAATGAAACCAAATCCTAGGACAGAAGTCCTTGAAGGACTGCTAGACCAAAACCTGCTCTTCGCCTCAATGCAATATCCAGGCTATAATGCCTGATGAAAGTGTGCATGGAGCTCCAAGTAGCTGCAGCACAGATGGCCGAGGTGGACACATTCTTAAGGGCCATAAAGGAGTAGCCAACCTTGTGGAATGACCTTAACGCGTCTTGATGGGTTTGTTGCGCTTCTGGTAACAGAAAGTGATACACTGAATGAGCCACCTGGACAGCGACTGTTTGGAAACAGGAGCTCCCATCATCCTGTGGGCAAAGGAGACAAAGCTGGTCCGATTTTCGGTGGTGTTTGGTTCTGGTCAGGTAGTATCGAGACACCTGTGCACATCTAGGGTGTGCAACAGGGCCTCTCCTCGATTCGAATAGTTGGGAAAGTACACTGGTAGATCGATGTCTTGATTAAGGGTGAGAGCTGAGACCACCTTAGGCAGAAATTTGGGATTAGTCCGTAAGGATACCCTGTCTTGGTGAAAACCAAATAAGGCTCTTTGCACACGAGTGCACGGAGTTCAGAAATTCTTCTGGCCAAGTAATGGCAACTAAAACAACGCCTTCCAAGTGAGAAGACATAGCTAATCGCTGGCTAGTTCAAAGGGTGGCAGTGTGAGCTGCTCCAGGACAAAGGGTAGATCCCATGGCAGAATTGGATCCTTAACAGGAGGTCTAAGGTGGAGAATACCTCTCAGGAAGGAGGCTCGTGCTATGTCCAACTGGGATATGGTGCATTGGCCTATCGGACAATGATAGCTGATATGGCACAGAGGTGTACTTTGATCGAGGGTAGGCCAAGCCTGTCTGAAAAAGAGACAGGAGATAGTCCAAGACCGACTTTTCTGGACAGTCTAGAGGCAACCCTCAGCTTGGAGCCCATAGGCAAAAATGGCACCATTTCATGTCGTAGTGGCATAAGTGGCCGGTTTTCTTGCAGCCACCAGGACATCAGCTACCTGTTGCGAGACCCCATGTCACAAAATGGCTATGTCTCTAGGAACCAAGTGTGCAGGCTCAGTGAACGAAGGTCTGAATGGACCAAAGAGCCTCCTCCTGAGACAACAAGTGAGAGCTGATTGGCAGAGGTACCGAGGTTCCCGGATAGCTGATGTAGCAGAGGGAACCAGATCTGCCTGGGCCAGAACAGTGCAACGAGGATCAGTGTCGCTGCTCTCTGTGAAGTTTCAGAAGAACCCTCTGGATCAACAGAAAGAGTGGAAGGCATAGAGGAATCTGCCCGCCCAGGAGGGGACAATGCCTCGCCAGAAAATACCAGGCCCTGGATCTAGTGAGCAAAAATTTGGGCATTTTGCACTGGATGGGGACATAATAGGTCTAACTCTGGTGTACCCCATCTGTGAAACAGATCCTCTACTACCTCCTGGAGTAGTTCCCACTCGTGGACTCTGGCCTGAGAGCAGCTCAGGCTGTCTGCGATGCGTTGTCCACTCCTGGGACATGAACAGCAATGAGGTTTGCGCCGTGTTGCAAAGCCCAATCCCACACCTCATGGCCTCCTGCAAAGCGGGTAGGAATGGGTGCCTCCTTGTTTGTTGAGGTAATACATCATCTGGAATTGTCTGTTTGTAACAGAAGAGTACCCGTGGAATCTCCGACTGGAAGACCTGCAGGGCTTAATGAACTGCTCTCATTTCCAGGATGTTTATGTGGAGATGAGTCTCTTGGGCTGTCCACAGGCTCTGAGACCAGATACCGCCGAGGTGTGCTCCCTTCTGTACCCTGAGGCATCTGTGGAGAGTGTCAATTGAGTCGGCACAATGAAGGGACCCCTGCCGATAGATTCTTCAGATCTAGCTATCATTGCCAATCCCGGATTACGGTCCTCGTGATCCAGATTGGAAGCTGCAGATCGCTCTTGCTTTTGATCCCACTGGACCCGTAACATCCACTGGGTGACCCGCATATGGAGACGAGCAAGCGGGATTGTTGCAATGGCCACAGCCATGTGTCCAAGCAGGCAAAGGACCAATCTGGCTGGAATGGTCTTTGTTTCAAATGTCCCTGATGAGGGATCGGATGTGTCGCCCTGTCCTGGGAAGAAAAGCTTTCCCTTGGACGGTGTCCAGAACTGCCTATGAACTGCAGAGTCTGAGACAGAACCAGATGAGACTTCTCTTGACTGATCAAGATACCCAGCATCTCGAACAGAGACTGCGTGATAGTGAATGGTGAACATCAAGGCCTCCCGAAGAGCGCCACAAGGAGCCAGTCATCCAGGTAGGGGGAACACCTAGTGGCCTTGCCTCCTCAGAGTTGCTGCTACGACCTCCATACACTTCGTGAATACCAGGTGCTGATGACAGTCCGAAAGGAGGGCTCAGAAATAATAATGGTGGCCCTGGAACTCAAGCACAGAAAATGAAAATTACGCACCTACCGTAATTTTTGATCTTCTTGGACGAGTCTCCACCACTCATTCACACTAGTGGGATTAGCGCCGGAGGCACTAGACCCATCGGGAGCAAACTTTTGCTGGAGGGTCGGTGCGAGAAGGCAGCATCGCGAGGCACAGGCGCGCGAGCAGCGGCTCGGCGGCAACGACTACCGACGACGACCCTCCAACCGCCTCAGTACCTTTTTACCAAGGAGGTGCAGCGAATCAACGTAAAGAGTAAATCCAACCTAAAAAGCGGACATAAGTTAGTCCTATGACCCGTGTAAGAAGGGTCAGCAAAGAAGTCCTCACGGCCTAAAGATTTGAGGGAGTGAAGACCAACACAGCGGTGAGCTCGGGGATGGAGGGAGGGTGAGGATGAGTGAGAGACTCGCCCAAGAAGATCAAGAATTACGTAGGTAAGTAATTTTCTATCTTCCTGGACATAAGTCTCACCACTCATTCACACTAGTAGGAGAGTACCAAGCTGATAATCTCCCAAAAGGGGCAGGAGAGCCAGAGCTCACGCTGCCTAAGATAGAAGCTCATTAAGGATAGTTCTGCTCAATGCGGAATGTCGCCTGGCATGAACATCCAGTGCATAATGCTTAACGAATGTATGCACTGAGCTCCAGGTGGCGGCAAGCAGATATCTGCAATTGGAACATTGCAATCTCCGCTAAAGATGCCGCAGACTCGCCTAGTAGAGTGAGCGTACACTCTACCCTCCACTTAACTTGAGCCATGGAGTAGCAATGTAAGGCATGCCACTAACCATGATAGAATGCATCTGATAGCGACAGGTTGACCCAGCCGGTGTCGCTGAAAGAAACAAACAGTTGCTGAGTCTTATGGAAATTCTTGGTTCTATCTAAATAGAACCGTAAGGCTTCTTAACATCCAAGGAATGAAGAGATCGCCTCTTCATTTTGGAAATTAGCGGTAAGAGGGAAGTACCAGAGGTTGGTTTAGATGGAATTCTGACACAACCTTGGGAAGAAATTTAGGATGAGTAAGGAGAACTACCTTGTCTTTATGGAATACAGTATACGGAGGGTCCGTCACCAAGGCATGAATTCCAGAACCTGCGGCTGAGGTAATGGCCACCAGGAAGGCAGTCTTCCAGGTAAGAAATTTTAGCTCACAGGTAGCTAGGGGCTCGAACGCCCGAGTGAGCATGTCCAGCACCAGGTTAATGTCCCAGGCCAACTGGATGCTTAACAGGGGTCTGGTATGAAGAATCCTTAAGAAATCTCTTCACTATAGGAAGCTGAGCCAGAGTCAAGGAAGAAACCGCTCATGGAACGCTGAGATGGCACTAAGGTGAACTTTAACTGTGGAGTACTGGAGACCTGAGTTTGATAGGTCCAAAAGATACTCCAGAACTTTGTCAGGAGGACAGGAAAAGGGATTCCAAGAGGACTTTGCACACCAGAGAAAAGCGCTTCCATTTGGAAGCGTACGTTTGGGTGGCTGGCTTCAGCGCAGCCAGAAGGATGTCCGAGACTCTACGAGAGACGTTGAACAGTTCACTTCTACCTCTTCAGGAGCCAAGCATGAAGGTGAAGTGATTTCAGGTTGGGATGGACCAATGAACCCTGAGTCAAAAGATTGATTTGCAAGGGAAGTGGTCTCGGAGAGGCTGCCAACATACTGTTGAGCAGAGGAAACCATAGTTGCCGAGGCCAGGAGGGAGCAATGAGAATCATTTTGGTCCCCTGAGACTCGAACGGAGAGAACTCTGGATTAGAGGAAGCGGTGAAAGGCGAAAGAAAGCGCTTTGTCCACCGCAGCCTGAACGCATCCTGACAGAAAATGCCAGGCCCTGGATTTCTGGAGCAGAAGAGAGCAGTTTTTGTGCTGAGTGGGATGCAAAGGTCCAGGTCTGGAGTCCCCACTCTTCGAATAGTGACCGAGCTACGGCTGGATCGAGACCACTGTGAGGGTCTGCCTCCGTCTGCTGAGGTGGTCTGCTAGATCGTTTGTATACCTGGCAGATAAACCGCCAGAATCAGAGACTTGTGCTCCAAGCACCACTCCCACACCCTCATTGCTTCCTGCAAAGGGGTAAGAATGAGCACCGCTTTGCTTGTTGATGTAATACATCACAGCTTTGTTGTCCGCTTGAAGGAGAATGTTCTTTGACAAAGGATATCTTTCAGAGCTCGGATCACTGAGGACCGCCTCATCTCCAGGACATTTATGTGGAGATGAGTTTCAACTGAGTCCATACACCTTGAGTGTGAAGGGAGCGACAGTGAGCTCCCCATCCCATTAGCGATGCGCCTGTGGTGATGGAGATCTGATGATCCGGGGAGCAAAGGGAACCCTTCCAGGAGATTGTTTCTGAGTCCACCAGGTGAGAGACCTTCAAGGCCCGCCACCTTGATGGGATAAGACTGGGGGTGAGAGGTCGGAGACCACTGAGTGGAGAGCATCCATTGGGTGGTTCTCATGTGCAACCGGCCAGGGGACAGTGAACACCGAGGAAGCCATGAGACCAACATGCATTGCATCGAGAGAGCTGTAACCGATTGGTTCTCCTGATGTAACGGGCCATCCAAGGATGTCGAGTCTTCTGTCCTCTGGAAGGAAAGCCTTCATGAAGAGGTGTCTAGGAGCCGCCCTATGAAAAGGAGCCTCTGGGAGGGCTGCAGTTGTGATTTTTTCAAATTCAGCAGAATTCCCATGGACGTAAGAAGACGAGAAGTCGCTTGCACGGCTTCCAAAGTCCCTTGGCTGGAAGGGCTTGCTAGATAGCCAATCGTCCAGGTAGGGAAACACTCGAGTCCTATCTTCCTGAGATGCGCTAGCAGAACTGCACAACGCTTTGTAAAAACTCGACGGAGCCGAGGATAGCCCAAAAGGGGACTCTGAACTGATAATGCCGACCCAGAGCTACAAACCTGAGGAACTTGCGTGGGTCGGGTGGATGGGATATGCTGGTAAGCGCCCTGCATATCCAGGGAGGCCAGCCAGTTGTGCTGATGCAGCAGGGTAACAGGGTACCTAGGAAATCATTTAGAATTTCTCCTGGGGAGAAATTTGTTTAACTTTCTGAGGTCTAGAATGGGCGATTCCCCAGATTTCTTTGGAACCAGGAAATAATGGAGTAGAACCCTGTGTCATTGATGCGGGGCACTAGTTCTATTGCCCTGTTGCTTAGAAGGCCTTGGATCTCGGCGGTGAGGAGGTCTGACTGAGAGGCCGACAACCTGGGTTGTCGTCTGGGAGGACATTCGGGGGTTTCCAAAAATTGAGAGAATAACCTCGAATTATCCGAAGGACCCATTTGTCCGGTTATGGACTTCCACTGGTTGTAGAAGTACATCAGACGACCTCCCACCGGAGGAGAAAGTTTCACCTTGGGCAATGTGGATGGAACTTGGGCCAGCACTTATAAGGCGCTTGGGGGCTTTAGGCCCCTGCGCTTTCTGCTGGCTTTCTTTGAGGTTGGGCAGGTTGGCTTTTATGGAAGCTTCCTGCCTCTGCCTCGAAGGACTGACGACTATGAAACTGACGCCTGTTCACATGCCCCGAGAGGGAGCAGGCGGAGATCTGGCCAACTTAATGGCCGACCTAGTCTTCTGAGTGGCCTCTAAGGCTTGTTCCACCTGAGGGCCGAAAAGAAAGGAGTCAAAGCAGCAGCCATTACCTGCTGCTGAGCATCATTCGTGAAGCCAGAAGTACGAGCCAGGAATGGCCAGTACAAATACCCGCGGCTGCTGAGCGAGAAGATGTGTCGAAAGCGCCATAGCGGCTTTGACCTGTTGGTTATTGGACCCAATACTCTAGTAACGGTGAGAAGAAGCTCTGACTTGGAGTCTGAATCCGAAAGAGCTTCAACCATTCTTTTCAAAGAGTGCCACAGGATATACTCATACTGGAGAAAATAGCCTTGATAACTGGCAACGATACTTAGAGTGGAGGCAGCAAAGACTCTCTTACCTAATGTATCAATCTTACGAGACTCTTTGTTAATAGGTCGAGCTGTAGTAGTTTGAGGAAGAAGCACTTATCATTCTCTGCCAGGACTACAATAGGATCCGTAAAGGCTTGGGATGCCAAATGGGACGATCCTTGGGAGCTGAATACTCTTATCAATGGATTTAGCCACTGAGGGAATAAGAGCAGGATTATTCCATACCATTTGAGACAGCCCTCAAGGAAGACTGGATCGGAGGAGTCAAACCAGGGATCTCCGAGGCATGAAGGTATTGGAGTCTTAATATCTTCCCAGGATCGATGTCTGTAGTCTGGAGAGAAAGAGTGGATCTCAGGTTCTTCAACAGAGACTTAAAGGACAGGTCCTCGACCACAGGCTCTGTAGCAAAGAAAGATCCTGTTTCTCCACTTCATCACCCAACCAAGGTCTGGGTCAGGCTCAACATCATCTCCTGATGGTCCAGGAAGGACTGTTTGGACAGGAAAGGAGGAAAATTAGGAGAGGAGGAAATAGCAGAGAAACAAGGAGAGTGTCCCGAGGGCCTGGCGCCGAGAAGGCAAGACGGGTTGGAAACGGAACCGCAGAAGGGCAGCGCCGAAGAGGCCACGCACCGCCAGACCGGCGGCGCCGCCAGATCAAATGGCGCCACAACTAAGCGGGCGCTCCGACGGTGCCGCCAGACCCAACGGGCGGTGGACGGCGCCAGAAGACCACGCTGGCGCCGCGGATGGCGCCAAGAAGGTCCAGCGGCACCAAAAACGCGCCGACAAGCCGACGGACCCCGCTGAAGGTGCCAGAAACGCCCAGGAACCTGGAAAGCTAGGAGAAGGAAAACCAGGAGATAAGGGCATCGGTGTGGCCCTGCGCCGCAGCCATGTGAGGGGGAAACACTTGCGCGGAGTCACCGGCATCAAGAAGCGCCGCGCGACTAGGAAGGTCCAACCGCCTACCCGCCGCCGAGGAGCCCGGGGCCTGTGGCAACCGAGCCAGGCAGGAGAACCAACCTCCGAGCCCATCGCCCATAAGAGCGCCCACTGATGAAACTGCTCATCTGGAGCCCTACCTATAGGCGGGAGGGGTTCGATGTCGATTTGACGACGATCACGGCAGTTGGCGACTCAAGAAGGAGAACGGCAACTAGCAACGATAACCGATCACGACGCCAAGAGACATATTATTCAGAGGGGCGCACTGAGTGATGCCTTCTCTTTTGACCTGTGGGTCAAGAAGAGCTCGAGGCCGAACGGTGCCGAGAATGCGACACGCTTATTTTATGCCGACGGGGACAGCCCATCCCTCGGCATCGGACTGACCGCTGTCGGAACCCCCGCTGAGGAGAAGGAGGCTGACCGACCCAGCCCGCTGACTGAATAGCTTTCTACGTAAGTCTCCTACCGTCACCTGACCTGCTCATGGTCGACTCCGGCCCAGTAGGCCGAGACTTCTTCAAGTAAGTTAAATTTAAAATATTAGAAATATTTAACGAAATAGAATAAATTAAGCGATACTACTATCGAGATAATGTTACAAAAATAAACTGAAAACTATGCTAGTTTGAAGTGTGACTCCCGACAGGCGAGCGACGTCATTACGAAGCGCACTCTACGGCGGGAAAAAGGAACTGAGGCAGTTGGAGGGTCGCCGCCGGGATAGTCGTTGCCGCTTGAGCCGCTGCTCGCGGCGCTGCGCTGCGGCGCTGCCTCGCCGACCCCTCCAGCAAAAGTTTGCCCCGATGGGTCCCAGTGCCTCGTGCTAATCCCACTAGTGTAATGAGTGGTGGAGACTTATGTCCAGGAAGATCTTCCTGTGTGCTTGAGCAATGGGAATATGCAGGTAGGCATCCTACATGTCCAAAGGCGCTAGAAAGGCACCCTGCTTGAGCATGGGAATCAGACCTGGGAGGGTCACCATGCGGAAGCATTTGTACAGGACCGACTCGTTGAGGTCGCTGAGGTCCAGTATCGGACGGAGGTCCCCTGTCTTCTTGGGAACCAGCAAGAAGTGAGAATAATATCCCGCGCCCTCTGGTTCCGTGGGAATGCTCTATCGCTTTTTTCCAGAAGTGCGAACACCCTCCTGCTGTATAAGTAGGGTGTGCTGACCCGAGTAACGGGAAAGCAGAGGAGGTCTTGCCAGTGGGTGGTCGAGAAATTCTATGAAATGACCCTTCTTGACCAACTGGAGAACCCACGGTCAACGGTAATCGACTGCCACCCTGAAAAGTGGCGAGCGATGGGACCCCTGACCTTGTGCCCGCTGATCTGGGAGGAAGGGCGGGGCCGGAAGGAGTCATGTTGTGGCAGCACTGGTCCCTGCAGGATGGGCGGTTTAGTGTAGCGTTGGACTCTGCCTGGGGCGGCTTAGCCTGGGCTTTTCACTGAAAGGTGCCCTTTGTTGCTGGCCAGAACGTGGCTGCTGTCTTTGCTGCTGGCTGCGAAACGGCTCTGGTTCCTACTGAAAGGAACTGGGCCTGGGTCTGTACATGGCCTGTACAGACCTGACTGCCTTCCCAGCGTCCTGAAGTTTGGTGATCACCTTCTCCGAGGGTTCACCAAAAGTACTTCGGCCGCTGTAGGGGACGCCAGAATGTTCTTCTGTACGTCCGGGTGAAGCCGGAGACACGGAGCCAAGAGTGTCGCCAAAGACAGACACCTGAAGCTGCAGCTCTGGTGGACGAGTCCATGGAATCAATGCGGCTTGTAGTACCTGGGTCCCCACATCAGACACTGTATGGAGAAGATTTAGGAGCTCCGCCTTCTGCTTGCCATCTGAAGTTTATCGACCAGGTCCTGGCCCTGTTCCCATAGGGCATTCTGAAACTGTACCATGTGGGTTAGGTAGTTCAGGGACCTGATAGAGCATGTAGCGGCCGTGATACATGCGCCTCAGGGCATCCAATTGTTTGGATTCCTGGTCCGTGGCTGTGTGCTTATGTGTTGCAGTCTTTGGGACCGGTCATGGGAGGTCAGAATGACCAGGAAGTTTGCCAGAGGTTGTTGAGCCAAGTACTGGTCCTCTCTCTCGGCCCTGAACAGGCGGGTCAGCTTTCTTCGGCACCGCAGGAGTGGAGGCAGATGCTTCCACGAGCCTTGGTGATGTCTAAGGTGTCCACTAAGGGTGGCACTACCACAGGCTTTGGGTCTTTCTGCTGAAGATAACAGGCAAGGCGCTGTCTTTCGGGTCACATCTTCAGCATCCCACCCCATGCTGTCCTGGATGTGCCTCGTGATCTCAGATAAAGAGGGTCATCCGGAGACCTGGGAAGTTCATGTGGGTCAGGTGATGAAATGCTGAGTGGAGAAGGAGATCTGAGTAATCCGAGGTATCCAATCTGGAGTCCTCCCTGACGGAGTATACCCGATGTCTGGGTCACTTGGGGCTGGGAGACCCTGATGGAAATCTTGAGAGAGGCCTTCTCCAATCCTGGGATCTACCCTCAGGAGGTGGAGTCTGCCCTTGGGGTTGGTGGTCATCCTGCTTGCCCCTGTGGTGGAACAGGGGTGTAGGAGGCAGGAGTAGGAGGAGGAGGGGAGGAGGAGGTTTCACTGGGACCACGCCTTTGCAGATGGTATCCCACCAGAAAGTAAAGAGTTCCTTTACTTTGAATATTCATGCCCGATGACGAGCCTGGCGCTGGTGGTCTGTCGCCGGGTCGGGCGCCGGGTCCTCAGGTGTCTCCAGGGTGGGGCGAAGGTTCCCCAGAAGCCCGGCATCCTCTGTGTGTCGCCTGCCTGGTCTTCGCAATGGGGCGGCCTCGCTCCAATAAGGTTGACGCCGGTCGCTGGCAGCAACTTCGGGTCCAGGTGAATGCCTGGGCCAGCCGCCTGATACTTGGCCGATGTTCTTGGCTCCAGCGAATGCCTGGCCAACTTCAGGTGCTTGCAGACATCGAGTGCTTGGCGATGTCGGGTCTGTCGTCCGCTTGAGGGACGTCAGGTCTTTCGCCTTCCTGGGTGGAGGATCTGGGCCCTCACGGGGCTGGGAGACAATCTGGAGTCGGGTCCCACGTCAGGTGGAAGAGGAAGACTTGTATGCTCAGAGGATTTTGAAGAGGCCCGAGAGGAGTAGAGGAAGCTGAGGGCCTGGAGGTCTTAATGGGCTGAAGAGTCAAGAACCGCTGGAAGCCCGACCTTGACCGGAGGGGCTGAGAGACCTAGGCTTGAGGAGAGTGGTCCGATTGGGTGGAGGCTGAGCTCCACGAACCGAGGCCTGGTTCGGGGATCTGGACCTTGCTTCTCCCGTGCTTATCCCAGTGTTTGTGGACGTTGGAGGAAGAATCACCCCTGGAGGAAGGTTCTTTGTCCATCCTATTAAGTTTTTCCTCTAGCAGGTAAGCCTGAAGTGCCTTCTGATAGCGGATCCTGGTGCGGCTGTTGAACTCCTGGCAAAAGGTGCAGGCCTTGGTATCGCGTGCCCGGGCCTAAGCAACGATGCAGGAAGAATGAGGATCCTTGAAAGGGATCTGTTTTCTGCAGGCACACTTTGAAGCGACCCTCAAATGAAGGAGTTGGAGAGGACATTAGTCATGTAGAAACTCTGGAAGTTCTAAGTCGCATGCGCTAGGTAGAGACAGAGAGGCCGATGCTGGCGAGTCAACGGCGGGAAAAGAACTGGGGATTCTGGGGACTGCCCTTATGTACTGTGCCTGACGTTGGGCAGTCCCCGCTGAATACTGCTAGCTAGAAAATTTCCGGGTCCTGGTGCCGCCGGCTTCAGTCCTAATGGTGTAACCTGCTGCAAGAGCTGTTTCTAAGTAAGATCAGAAAATTATCGACCTAGTAGTCTCACCTGAGTCCTTGGTAAATTGATGGAGAAATTAGTTAAATCCTTTTAGAAAATAAATGGTATCCCTGAACATCTCTGATCTGTCCCAACATGGTTTCAAGCAGGGATATTCATGCACTTCTAACTTCGTAGCTTTCTATAACCACATAAATAAAGGTCTTCAGTCTAACATCCCCATTGATGTAATCTGGTTAGATTATAGTCGGCATTTGACAAGGTATCACACGGTAAACTCATCACTAAACTATTCACAATGGTTTTTTTCTCCAATTCTAGTTAAATGGATAAACAGCTAGCTAACCGACAGACGCCAGCAAGTAAAGATAAATGGAACCTTGTCAGATAAAGGGCACGTGACTAGTGGGGTGCCACAAGGCTCAGTCCTTGGACCTACAGTATTCAATATCTTCATCAGTGATATGCAGATAGGCCCATGTAATATACTATCCAAATTTGCTGATGACACCAAGTTAGGGAGGAGGGTTGATTGTTCCACAAATAGACTGCACTTCCTGATGATCTGCATATCATCAGTACATTTTTATCAAATTGTCTTCTTGGAGTATTGACTGTGTTTAAGCTGTTGATGAGATTGTAGTTTTATCTGTGTTTTATATTGAATTATAACATTTGACTTGTATACTTGTTTTGTACAGCGCCTTGAAAATTTGAAAGGCGCTTTAGAAATAAAATTATTATTATCATTGAACATTGGGCTCATTCTAATGGTATGTCCTTTAATATAGACAAATGCACTGTCCTACACTTTGGCAAGAACAACCCACACAGAATTATAACCTAAACAATACTACCCTGAAAGCATCTCACAGTGAGAGAGATCTGGGTGTAATGGTTAATAATAAACTATCTTCAACTGACCAGTGCAGAAAGTGGCCAAATTATCTAATGTACTTCTTAGGCACATTATTCGCACATTCATCTCAAAGACGGAAGAATGCATTATTCCACAATAAAGGACACATATTAGATCTTACTTGATTATGGGTCTCCTTCTGGAGTCCATATCTTATAAAGGATATAAATAGGATTGAACAAATACAGAGAAGAGCAACTAAGATGGTCCCCACCTGGCATCTAAAGCTATCCTGAGAGACTCCAGGCAACAGGGCTCCATTTCTTACAAACCAGAAGGTGTAGGGGTAATCTTCTTTTCTATTTAAAATCCAACACTCTCCTGAACAGATGCAGTAACGTGGACTAGCCTTCTCCCAGAGATGGTCCCCAGACTTCATAATAAACAAACTGAGGTAGTTAGGCTAGAACAAATAAGACACTTAACTTCTACACTGTAAGAGCACCTAGACTATGAAACAGGCTCCCACAAGAACTTGTAGATATTAACACCTCCTCTGCCTTTAAAAAGGTCTAGACAAATGGTTAAAATCAAATCAGATTTAGGAATAATGACCCCAATGTTGTGGGGACAATCTCGATGGGCTTCAACTTTCTTTTGTCCATATCTACAAAGTAAACCAAGTAAACAAAGGCCACATCTATGAAACTATAGCCACCAGGCACTAGCACCACATGAAAACTTTACTAGATAGCAGTCTACCAGGGGTTGCCCACCCGACACCAGGCACCAATGTCACCAAGTGCTTCTCAGTTCTCCGCCGGAGACCATAAGCCACTTAGTCTCAGCTGAGGGAATTGAGGAGGGACCAAGGTCCTGCCAAAAGAAAAGATAGAGAGGAGAAGCAGACACATGAGTGCATCACAGGTTGAGGGGGAAGGTGGGAGGATTTGCATGGCCTGCTGCAATAGATCCCCTGCAGATCTCCTGATATGGTAAGTTCTTACATAACCATACTATATGACTTTGGGGGTATCTCTTCCAGCAGGCCACACCTATGGAACGAGTCCCAAGCAGTTTCTGAAATCAAGAAATGCAGTCTGGGTGGTAGGAAATCAAAAGCTCAAGAAAGTAGGCCCAGAGAACAGCTGGGCTGAAATTGGCCTACATCTAGAGGCAATGTCCAGATTCAGTGCTTGGTAAGTTGTGACAGTACTCCAAGTGGCAACATCACAGATCTCTCGGCTGACACATTCTTGAAAAGACCTTAGAAGTGGCCATGCCTCTGGTGGAATGACTATGGACAACCAGAAGTCTTTGCCATACTTCCTGTAGCAATAAATGATACAGTTGGACAACCATTTGGACAAGCACTGTTTTGAAACAGGAACACCTCTCTCCCAGGGTGAAAGAAACAAACAACTGTTTGAAATTCCTACAGTCCTTCATATGACGGTATAGTAATGCAGAATTCTATGCACATCTAAAGTATGGAGCAATGCTTCCTTGGATTGGCATGCTCCAGGTAAAACGGGACGGTGGATGGATTGGTTTAAGGTAAACTCAGACACCACCTTAGGAAGAAACTTAGGTTTAAGTAAGCAAAGACACCTGGTCTTTGTGGAAAATCAAATAAGGTCATAGCACATGAGCGCCTGTAGCTTTGAAATTCTTTGAGCAGAAGTAATAGCAACTAAAATAATGCTTTTCATGACAGAAAGTGTAGCTCACATGTCACAGTCCCCTCAAAAGGAGCCAAAGTAAGCTTTTGTAACATACAATTCAAGTCCCAGGGTGGGACTGGATTGCAGATAGGAGCTTCATGTAAAGTGCCTCTCAGAAATGTCGAGGAAGACTTCCAGTTGTGCACCGCACACCCTCGATAGGCACATGGAAGGCAGACATGGCAGACGCACTTTAGAGAGGAGTACTTCAGACCGGAGTCTGAAAGAGACGATGAGTACTTCAGAATCTGATTCACTGAACAAATGAAGGGATCCGCTGTCGGAAGTAGCCTACAGTGCAAACACTTCCTCTTCAAGCGTAGTGTCCCTATTGGAAGGCTTCCTAGCTGCCACTAGGACGCCAGTCACCCTGGCTGAGAACCCGAACTGCGCCATGGCTATGTCCTCAGGAGCCAGGCATGGAGATACAGGGATCTGAGGTCCAGATGAACCAGGGTGCCCTGGTTCTGGGAGAGCAAGCCAGTGAAGAGAGGAAGAGAAACTGGAGGTTCCACTGTCAGCTGTTGCAACAAAGGGAACCAGATCTGTTGAGGCCAGAATGGGGCTGTGGAGTATTATATGGCCCCTCCATCTGGAGCTTGATCAGTAACCTCGGAGCAGGGGAAGGGAAGAAAAGCGATAGCAAATGAAAATTAAGTACCTACTGTAATTCTTGATCTTTCTGTGTATCTTCACCATTCATCGCTGGTGGGTTCTGGCCAGAGAACAGGACCCGTGGGAGCTTTTTTTTTTGCAAAGAGGTGGAGCTGATGTCACCACCCTCAAGGCCGACACTGCGTGGCTGCTAGGGTTGGCCAGTAACCGACGTCGACTACTCCTCAGCCCCAGTTCTGCATGCCGGAGAGTAGTCAAGGGGAAAAAGAGGGTGGGGTAGGGGAGCCGAGGATAGAAAAAGGAAAGTATATAAAACCAAAGAAGGAATAATGCCGGATAAGAGGACAGAATGATAGGAGCCTAGGGGTCTGGGACAGGGGGCCCCAACCTCTGGGTGAACAAGGGAGGAATAGAATAAGGAGGGAGAAGAGGTAGAACAGAAGGAAAAAGAGAAGAAGAAGGGGAGAGGGAGAGAAGACACTGCACTCCACCCGCCAGGGTCCGAAGGACTGCCCGAGGACCACAGAAGGGCAATACTGTTTTAACCATGTTCTCTTCTTCCAGAAAGGAAGAATTCTCTAGAAAGAATACAGAGGATGGTTGGTTTGAAGTCCCGTAGAGGAAGCAGTGCACTGACTCTGAATAGTCCTCATGGAGATAAGTAGATGGTTAATGTCTCCCCTTGAGAAAAGGGTAGTGAGAGAAGGGACAAGACTCATCCTAAATTAGACTCTTACTGACAAAAATTAACCCCAAACTCTTCCTTTTCTTTTTTTTTAAAGTCTCTCCAAAGGAGAGACAAAGAAGAGGAGGCTTTTCTTATAATTAAAGAGTGACAGGTAATCCCAGAGGGAAACCCTACCAGGGAATATCGCTAAACACAGTGATAGAAAAGGAGGAAAGGATCACCTGGGCCCCACCAACACTGCTTTTAGAGAATCCTCAGGGTTTTAGATAAAACAGGGATGAGGATGCAAAACGGTTCTGACCAGGAGGGTCCCATCAGGATGAGAAACAGAACCCTGGTGACCAAAAGAGGTTGCCTCCCTGCATGCTCCTCAAACACTCCTGACACCCTCAAAAAGGGAGCAGAGTGAGAGGTACCAGAATTATCACAGAACAGTTTGGAGAAACAACTGGAGGAGGCACAGTCCAGCGACTGAGGCCTAAGAAGGAAGGTGGGAAGCAGTGATGAATGGTGAAGATACAGAAAGATCAAGAATGACAGTAGGTACATAATTTTCATTATCTTATCTGTGTCAGTCTTCACCATTCATCACTGGTGGGTGATTACCAAGCCTCTCAAGGGGAACTGGTACCTCCTTGAGGGAAGAAAAATCCCCAGCCTATAGTGGGGAGACACCGGAGGAGGGACTCCATACAGGCCTTGTTAGGCCTGAGACTGATCTGGGTGAGGTGGGGTTCTCCTTGGGTAGGAGAAGGAAATCACCCCTGAAGTTCTCGCCTCACCCTGTGGGAGAAAGGTGGGTTCCCTGGAATATGGAGCAGTCACACTTCGCCAGGCCAGGGGTGAAAACCTGGAAAGACGGCCATGCTGTCTGCCTAATGTAGATCGCTGTCCCCGCCAGCTGGATGCCACCTTATTGGCATCATACGATGCCCTTTCTTGGTGCCTTGCAAGCTCCAGGCCCTGTGCAGAGAGGCAATGTCCTGTCTGGTCGCCTCCGACTAGGCAAGGATACTAGATCTGCCCTAGTACAGACTATAAGTGCCTGTTATAGGCAGCATGACGGGCCTAATGTGCTGAATGAGATAAAGAGAGACATGCCAAAGACAACACTCTCCTCCCCAAAAGTCAAACCAGCAGAGTCGGTCTCTGGGGTCGGCCACGCCTTGGGCGCCTATGCTCAGAAGGTGTGTCCAGGAGCGCCATGCTCAAGGAGGGTGAGCCAAGGCTCCTGGAGACCCTAGGGTGTGTAATACCTGCGCCGGCAGTCCCTTGGGGCTGGACAGAGGGCTGAAAGACTTCTCCAGGTGCGGTACAATGCCTCCCTGAAGGGGAGTGCCAGATGGGAACCACCAAGTTGGTCGCACTGAATTCTCTTAAAGGACAGCTGTGGTTTGCAGGGTTCCCGCCATGTAAACCTTCTTTTTTTGTTTAGGGCATGTCGAAACGGCTTTTTCAACATGGGAGAGTGGCTCTATTTAGTTTTTAAAAGTCTGCTACCTGGAAGTGCTGTGATGCTTAGGGAGGCCCATTATTGTGCTGCGCGGCACTGCACCACGTGCTTGAATGCAAGCGCACGGTGCAGCGCCGCACCTTTACTAAGCGTCCGCAGCACTTCCGGGAAGTGGACTTTAAAAACTAAATTAAACCACTTTCCCGTGGCAGAAAAAAGCCACTTTTGACTAAGCCTAAACCAGAGGATAAGGTTTGCAGGGCGGGAGCCCCTGCAGACCACAGCTTTCCTTAAAAAGGCATGTGCCTTCTGCTCAGGATTATGACTTCCTAACGAGAGATGTGGAGCTCACCGACCAACCCTGAAAGGAAGCGCTGATAACTAGATAAATCAGCAGCTGGGGACAGGTGGATGGAGGAATCCACTCCCTCAGAAGAGGAAGACGAGGAAGCTGGACGAGTCCGGAGAGTCAGGCACTGGCTGCACAGGAATGGTGGAACACCTCCTCGCCCATGGACCTGAAGTAGGCAGGGAATAGTGCGACTGTGGACCTGAACTGCTCCCAGGTGAGAGGTCCTGTAGGATCGCCATGGCCTGGGAGAGGAGGGTGTTGGCAGAGGAAAGGAGGTTAAACACCTCCAAGGAGGAGGTGACCTCTGCCAGGGCTGGGGAATGAACAGGAGACTTCAAACTGGAGAAAATCTGTCAGCCAAAGCAGTCGGGGCTGTTCAACTGAGCTGGAACAGTCAGGACTGAGCCCTAAAAGAGAATCCCCACGAGGTGACCGGGCTGCATGAGCCCAGAAGGGCGCCTAGTCTCTAAAAATGAGATTTGTCTCAGGAAGGCCTCAGGAGAAAGACAGGACTGGTGCTCTAGTCCCACCCGAGCCCCTGCCGCTTCCAGGAGGGGCACTCTGATTCTGTCCCCTCAACCCTTCAGACTCAGAGAGGGACCTCTTCCTGAGTCAGCCTAGGCAGCCCAATCACTGCGGGCCGACTCCTGAGAGATGGTCACCAGAGCGCACCTCCCCTGCCTCAGGCACCCTAGCTGGTCCAGAAATGGGCCCAGCCTGAGCACACAAAGAAGGGGGCACCTCTTAAGGGAGAAGGAGAACCACTGACCCAGCACGCCCCAGGTACTGGCAGTAACTGCTAATCCCAAAGCGGGGACTGAATCGGAGTCATAGTGCTGGGCAAGGAGGGGTCAGAGGACCTCAGAAGAATCCGGAAGCCAGTCCGGTCTGTCTCCAAATCATCATCCTCACCTGAGGAGGCTCGGACCCAGACCACCCCACAATCTCCTCTGCTTCCGGCCTGCACTGCTCATGGCACTGCCATGATCCCTAGCACCACGCGGTTGCACCCGGATCGTGAAAGGGCGCCGGAGCAGACTCTGTACCGCCTGCAGCACCGCTTCCGATCTGCGGTGCTGGGATCCGAGGCAGCACCAACAGGTGGCACCGAGGAAGACACCAGACTGGGCCTGGAGGCCTTAGGCCACGATGCCAGGGGAGCCTTCGCCCGAGGAGGTGAGTGCCAGAATGGTGCCTCCCACCTGACTCCTGGAGGAATCAGGCTGGGCCTCCTGCACCATGGAAGGAGTTTCCGCAGAGGCAAGGCAAGAAGGGCAGAAAACCCTCCTCCACGGGCTGTATAGGACTGGGAGGAGACCCAGAAGCAGGGTCAAGTAACCTGTACTTGGCATCCTGGATGCTGACCTGTACACGAAAGTTGGCGGGCGCATGTCCACTTTAAAAGCGTGCAGTTCTATTACTCGGCGGTCCATGGAAAAACAGGCGCCGCAATGATCCATATCATGGTGTGGGCCCACGCAGGTCAAGCACCGGTCATGCTGGTCCGAGACGGAAAAGTCAGCCATAGGGACACCAGATAGGAGGCCGACCCACCTTGAAGGTTTCTTCTTGTCCCACAAACGAGACATGACTGGACGGAAAAACAAGAAACAGAAACAGCACTCAGCATCATCAAAAAATAAAAAGAATGCTTTTACCAGTCGATGGCTCCAGAGAAGCTGTACAGAACTAGGTATACCGACTGACTAGGTTGCTGATGCAGAATTCGCTTGCACGAGGTCACGTGTCAACCTCGTGGCGGAGAAGCAGAACTGGGGCCGAGGAGGAGTCGATATCGGTTACTGGCTGAACCCATGAGCGCCACACAATGCATCAGCCCTGGGGTGGCGAGTATGATGTTGGCTTTTCTCTTTGCAAACAAATTCTATGACTTAGGTCAGAAGCTCTCACTTGTGTGTCTAAGACTGTGACCTGCTTAGGCTATCTGCCAGGACATTTTGGACATTGGGAACATGGATGGCTGAGAGTTCTAGATCATGATCCAGAACCCAGTATTAGACTCTCCTTGCCGCCCGACAGAAGAGGTAGGAGTTACTCTCCCTGTTTGTTGATGCAGTGGACTATACTGACACTGTCCATCTGTACTAGCACAAGGCCCGGAGACAGCGGAGTCTGGAAGGCCTGCAGAGCATAGAGCACCTCTCATCTCTAGAACACTTATGTGGAGCAAGGACTCCAAAGCGGACCAAGTCCCTTGGTTTGTGGGGCCCCAGATGGGCCCCCCACCTCATCCCTGAAGCATCTGTGGTGAGAATTTGCCAAGGTAAGGGTATAAGGAAGGAACCCCACCCTTAACAGGTGACTGGGTCTCCATCCACCAGAGGAGAACCTTTTCACTAGAGAGGAGACCAGGACCTACTGTTCTAGGTCGCCTATCTGCTGGTCCCATTGGACCCTAAGTGTCCACTGGGAACCTCATGTGCAGTCTGGCGAGAGGCACTGTGACGACAGCCACAGCCATCAGGCCCAGGATTGGAGAAAGGTCCCGCTGAAACACAGTGGCAGCTGTACACCAGATGGGCCTGGGCTATCAGGCGATCTGCCCTGTCCTGGGGCAGAAAGCAATGCCTTGAGCGTGTCCAGGACTGCCCCAATGTATTGAAGGCACTGGCATGGAATCAGAACCGATTTGGGCAGTCTCAAAGTTTTCCCCAGATCCTGGAATAGGTGGGTGGTATGTTCCAGGGTCTGTAGCAGAAGGTCCCTGGACTGGGCCTTGAGGAGCCAGTCATCCAGGTAGGGAAGACATAGAGGCCCTCCCACCTGAGGGCAGCTGCTACCACTGTCAGGCATTTGCAAATACCCGGGGCTGAGGACAAACCCATGGGCAAGGCCATGAACTGGAAGTGATTCCCTAGAACTGCAACCTCAGGTATTGCCTGTGTGATACGGAACCGTGATATGCAGGTAGGCATCTTTCATATTGAGGAGCAAATTCAATCCCTGGTGCAGAAGGGCAATAGACCCTGAACTACCACAATCTAGAACTTTTTGTACTGATATGAAAAGATTGAGCCTCGGAGGTCTAGAATGGGCCTCAGATCTCCTGCATTTGGGGACCAGGAAGAAATGGTAGTAGAACCCCTGCCCTGTGTATCCACTGGGATGAATTCCACTGCCTTCTTTTGCAGCAGAGAGTGAATTTCTTCCCAGAGTACAGGTATGTGGCCTGGAGGGTAAAAGAACTGAACCACAGTTTTCTGGGGGTCACTCTAGAAGTTCCAGAGTGTGGCCATGTTCTATGAGCTGTAGCACCCAACCGACTATTGGTTATCTCCTTCCACCTGTCCAGATGCAAGGAAAAGTGACCCCGACAACAGCCTCCTGATTTGTCAGGGGAAGGTCAGGCAAGGAGTCAGGTGGAGGCAGTTGCAGTGGCGGCTGCACCACTGCCTCAGGGAGCTTTACTGGCTGCGGCAGCAGGAGCAAAGAGGTGGACCCCCGATGCTTGCTCTGAGGACTGGTGGAGTGTCTGGACTTGTTGGTTGCCCTACTAAAGGGCACACGCTGTCCACTTAGCTTGAGTGTGAAACTTGAGTGGACAGATATGGAAATTACGACTTACCGTAATTCTTGATCATCTTAGACAGAGCCTCCGCCACTCATTCACACTAATGGGACTACCTGAGGCGCTTAGGTCCCTGTGGGAACCAAAATCTTCAGGAGGGCCAGCGCTGGATAGGACCATGCATGCGTGGTGCGCAAAACTAGCTTGCGCCATATAGACTATCTCGTGTCAACTATCCAACCACCCCAGTACCTTTCAACTGAGGAGGTGCAGCGAAACTAACAAAAGAAAATCTAACCCTAACTTCCGGGAATATGAAGGCCCAGAAGACCCATGTAAGAAGGGTCGATTCAACAATGTCTTCACAGCCCGAACAACAAGGAAGTGAAGACCAAAACAGAATGAGTGAGCTCGGAAGATGGTGGTGGCGTGTGAATGAGTGGTGGAGACTCCATCCAAGAAGATTAAGAGTTATGGTATGTACGTAATTTCCATATCTTCCTGACTAAGAGTCTCCTCTACTTATTCACACCAATGGGAGAGTACCGAGCTGAAAATCACACCTCAAGTAGCGTGGTAGGAGACAGAGTTTACTCAGGACAGAAGTTCATAAGGACTGTCCCGTCAAGAAAGTGAACTGTCTGGCATGGACATCCAGAACATAGTGCTTTTATAAAGGTATGAACTGAGCTCCAACTCACTGCCTTGCAGAAGTCTGCAATGGGTACATTACAAATCCTCACTAGAAAGCTGCAACCACTCTGGTAGAGTGGTGTGAACCCAACCTTCCAATCTTGACCTGTGCCATGGATTAGTAGTGTCAAGACATGCAACTAACTAAACCGAAATACATCTCGTGGCAACAGGCTGACCCAGCCAAGGAATGCTGAAAGATACAATAGTTGCTTGATGCGATCTTCATTCTGTCGATGTAGAATCGCAGAACCCTCAACTTCCAGTGAAATGAAGGGTGCACTCTCCTCATTTTGGAGCTAACAAAGTAAGTAGAGAGAAGTAAAATTTGACTACTGGTAACTGAGCCAGTGACATGCTGTCTACTGGCTCAAGATAGACTGAAAGCGCTGCACCATCACTGCTGAGTAATGCAGACCTGCGCTCGACAGGTTCAAGAGGCACCTAACACCTTGCTCGGTGGGCAACCGGAGGGTCCACATGGGACTTGCACCCCAGAAGAAGAAGAAGGGTTTCATAGCCACGCAAGCCCTCCTGGTGTAAGGCCCATTGCGTTTCAAGATGTATGCGATGGTTTGGGAAACCTAAAACTTGCCCCTTCCATTTTCTGAGGAGTGTGGAATGCAGATGAAAGGAATGCATGTTAGGATGGATTAAAGTCCCTGTGTCAGAGGTCAGCTTGTAGAGGGAGTCGCCTTTGGGGAACTTCTGACAAACTGCTGATCAATGCAATCATATCTGCAGAGCCAGTCTAGGACGATGAGAATCATCCTGCCCCTGAGCCTACAACTTGTGCAGCACCCTCAGTATTAAGGGAAGAGGAGGAAAATATACAAGGAGTGTCTTGTCTACTCTCCTGGACTAAGAGTGAATACATCCTGACAGGAAACACCAGGGTCTGGATTTCTGAAGCAGGATAGAGGCAGTTTTATGCTGAAGCGGACTAAAAGGAGCAGATCTGGACTGCCCCACTCGCCGAAGCAAATGCACAAAATCTGAACTATGCAGAGAGGGTGGAGGGCGCCCACCCTGCTTGCTGATGTAATACATCACAGCTCTGTCGTCATTCAAAGCAGGATCACTTCATGGCAAAGGGCATCCTTCAGGACTTTGTTTTTAAGATAGCTCTCATTTCTAACAAATTTATGAAAGATGAGGTTCCTCCTGGCTCTACACCTGAGTGTGGAGGTCTTGACAGTGAGCTCCCCATGAGAGATTTTGTCCGAGGCTCCATCATTTTGAACGGAGGATTGTCGGATACGCTGCTGGAGACCACTGCTTGCCGTGGGGACGCCCAAGTCCCAGCATCCGCCCAACCGAAGGGACCTGAAAAGTCGCTTTCCATGATGTAAAGAGCCATCTGAAGATGTAATTTCTCCCATCCTCAGGAACAAAAACATGCCCTGAGGTATCCAGGTGGGCTCCTAAGAAAAGGAGCTGCTGGAAGATGAAACTGGCACCATCCCGAATCGGAACTCCCCAGAAGAGAACTGAGAAGCTGTGGCAACTACCTCCTGTGTCTCTTGCCCGGATGGGCTAGCTAGGAGCCAAATATCCAGGAAGTGAAAACTTGAACGCAGAGGTTTTAGTGAACTCCTCCTGAACAGGTACTTGTTTAACCTTCCAAGGTCAACAAATGGTGCATGCCGCCTGTTAGCTTGGAACCAGAGGCAATGGAAATAGGAAGGTGTGTCTGCTCCGCTGTGGAACAACTTCTACTGCCCAGTTCCCGCTGAGGCCCCATATCTCAGAAGCAAGAGAGTGTGACTGAGAGGCGGACAGACTGGGCTGCCATCTGGGTGGAAGGTCTGGGAAATCTGCAAAATTGGGAGAATATCCTCTCGGACAATCCTGATGACCTATATGTCCAGTGTAATGGACTTCCACTGGCTGTAAAACCAAATTAGATGCCCTCCTACCTGAAAGGCGACCCCTTAGACAGCTAAGGTGGGACCTGGGTTGGATCCACAGAGGTTGGTACAGAGCACTTTGGGGCCCTGTGTCTCTACTGGGTTGGTTGCTGATAAAGGCACTTGGCTTTACCTTGAAAGGACTGCCTGTATGAGAATGTCAAAGGTCCCATCCTCTGAAAGGCAGCAGGCACCGCCTGTTGTTTAAATGGCAGCCGTATTGTTCTGAATGGTCCCCAGAACTCAATCTGAGGGTCGACCAGAAAAGCACTGTCAGAGACGTTAATCACCTGTTGCCAGCAGCAGCTGCCCTAGAGGCAGAGTTGTAGGCATATAAAAGCTTCAGCTGATTATTGAGCTATAAGCCCCTAGCAATGGAGCATTAGATTCTGGGAGCTCCTCGACCATTGCACTGAGTTTGTTCCACAGGGTGTACTTGTACTGAGGAATGTAGGAAAGCACAGTTACGTAAGAACTTACTGTAACAGTAGATCTTCGAGAGAGGCTCTTGCAGTAGGCAATTACATATAGGACTGACGCTGGCAGGTGGCAGGACCCCATGGAAAAATTTATAGCTAGCAGTCCCTGGCGAGGACCGCCCTCATCAGGGTGACCGGCCAGAGACGTGCCGGTATAGGGAGCAGTCCTCACACCCACTCTTCCAGTTCTTTCCCCGCCAAAGACCAACAGAGGCCGGACGAGAGAGAAGCAGATATTTTCTTAACTGAAAAGGAGCTGAAAAGCTTAGGGGATGGAGGGTGGATAGATATTTATTGCAAGAGCCTCTCTCAAAGATCTACTGTTACAGTAAGTTCTTACATAACTGTACTATCTTACCGAGAGGGCTCTGGCAGTAGGTAATTATATATAGAACTGAGTCCCAAGCAGTCTGGAATAAGAAGAAGCACACGGGAGGAGGAAAGCTACTCAGAGTAGATCCCCAAGCTGTGAAGGCCTTTAAGAAAGGAAGCCTTGCAGAACAGCTAGCCGAGCCTGCTCTTCACGGCTAGAGGCAACATCCAAACTATAATGCTTTGTAAAGGTATGGACGGAAGTCCAAGTGGCAGCAGCACAGATGTCTGCCGCTGACACATTCTGAAACAAGCAGCTGAGGCAGCGACTCCTCTGGTGGAGTGGCCTCTTACTTGACGCGAAGGGTTTTGTTGTACTTGTCATAACAGAAAGTGATGCAATGAGCAACCATTTAGAAAGGCATTGCTTAGAAACAGCATTGCCTTCTTTTTGGGTGCAAAAGAGACAAACAGTTGATCTGTCTTCTGAGATCCTTCGCCCTGTTAATGTAGTATCTCAGAATCCGTGAACGCCTATAGTATGTAACAAATACTCCCTTGATTGGAGTACTGCGTAAAGAAAGCAGGTAACTCTATGGACTGGTTCAGAGTAGATTCCGCTACCACCTTGGGGAGAAACTTAGGATTGGTACGCAGAGCCATACGCCCTTGTGAAAATCAAGTATGGAATTTTACACATCAGGGCCTGGAGCTCGAAATCCTCCAAGCAGAGGTAATGGCCACTTAGAAAAGTGTCTTCCAAGAAAGGAACTTCAAATTTGTGGAAGCTGTCGGTTCAAAAGGAGGCAGAGTAAGTTTCTCAAGAACAAAATTCAAATCCCAAGGAGGAGCGGGAGTCAGACAGGGGTCTCAGGTGGAGAACTCCTCTAAGGAAGTCTTAGAAACTTCCAGCTGAGCAAACATTCTGTCTGCAAAGGTAACATGATAGGCCAAAATGGCTGCCACGTGGACTTTAAGAGAAGAGTGACTAAGACCCAGGTCAAAGAGATGGTGCAGGTACTCCAGCAGATGACCAACGGGCAGGAGAAAGGCTCAACGCCTTTTGAAGCAACCCAGATTGTGAATCTTTTCCACTTCATGGCATAGGTAGACCTGGTGGAGGGTTTCCTAGCCTCTACCAGAATCTCCACCACCTGGGGAGAAACTCCAAAGTGGGCCTGAGCTATGTCTGCAGGAGCCATGCATGAAGCTGAAGGGACTTGAGACCTGGATGGACCAGGGTCCTCTGATCCTGGGTCAGCAAACTTGTGACAGAGGAAGAGGAAGCTGTGGTTCCTCTGAGAATTGTTGCAGAAGAGAGAACCAAACTTGCCTGGGCCAAAAGGAGCGATCAGAATCATTTGTGCCCTTCTGACCCTAGTTTCTGCAAGACCTGTGGATAAAAGGAATTGGGGAAAAGCATAGGACGAATCTGCTCTTCCAATCTAGAGACAGAGTGTCTCTCCAGAAAATGCCTCCTTGGAACGAACGAGCAGAAGACTGGAAGCTCTGTGTTTTGAGGAGAAGTGAACAGGTCTACCTGTGGAGTTCCCCAGGGTAGGAAGATATCGCCTAGGACCCCTTGATCCAGTTCCCACCATGGGCCCGGCGTATGATGCGAGCTACCAGCTTGTCTGCCAAGGTGTTATCGACTCGGAACATGAATTGCCGTAAGGTGAAGGTCGTGTTGTACTGCCCAATCCCACACCTCATTGCTTCCTGCAAAGAGGGTAGGATCGAGTCCTCCCTGTTTGTTGATGTACCATACTACACACATATTGTCCATCTGGACGGCTAGGTGGCCTGGAAGGAGATACAGTTGGAGGGCTTGGAGGGCATAAAGTACTGCCTGAAGCTCGAGCACATTGACGTGAAGAGTTTGTTCGAGCTTGGACCAAGAGCCCTGGGTCCGATGAGGACCGAGATGGGCTCCCAACCTTCCCGAGGCATCTGTAGTCAGAGTCTGGGAGGGGAGGAAGGAAGGAAGAATGGAACCCCCAAACAGGTTCTCTGACCATCCACCACTGCAGGTCTCGAACCATGGGAGAGGAGACCAGAACCAGCTGATCCAAGTCGCCTCACCAATTGATCCCATTGGGAGGCGGGCGTCCACTGAGAAACCCTCATGTGGAGCCGAGTGCAAGGAACTGTCGGGATAGCAGCCGCTATGAGCCCGAGAAGGCTAAGAACTGACCTTGCAGTGACTCGCCTGCAGCCGACAACAGACTTACTCTGAGTCTGAACAGTGGCTGCCCTGTCCAGTGGCAGGAAGGTCCTGCCCAGGGTCGGTCCAGTATCGCCTGATAAACTGGAGTCTCTGGGATGACATCAAGTGAGACTTGGAATGGTTGATGGTAATACCCAGGCAGGCAAAGACCTGCTGGGTAAGGGAGAGGCAGCGCAGGAGTTCCTCCCTGACGAGGCCGCCAGGAGCCAGTCGTCCAGGTACAGGAAAACCTGCACTCCCAGAGCACGCAGGTAGGCCGCCACCATCGCAAGGCATTTGGTAAATACTAGGAGCCGAGGAGAGGCCAAATGAAAGTGCCTTGAACTGGCAGTGGCCCTGGAAAGCAAAATGGAGATATCTGCGTGGGATCGGGCTGAATGGATATATGCAGGTAAGCATCCTGCATATCCAGAGCACACAGCCACTGGCCCAGCAGAGAGGGGCAGAAGGCTCTGTAGTGAGAGCATTCTGAACCTCTTGTCTTCCACTAATAGGTTCAGGGAACCGAGATCTAGGATAGGTCTTACATCTCCTGTCTCTTCGGACCGAAAGAAGTAGGAATAGTAAGCCGCTCCTGTAGGGGAAGGGGACAGGTTCTATTGCCTCTTTCAGCAACAGTGCTGGAAATCTTTTCCTGGACCAGAAGAAGATGTTCCTGAGAGTACAACGCCTTTGGGGAGGGTGACGAGGTGGTTTCTGTAGAAACTCTATTGAGTGTCCTTCTGCTATTAGCTGAGCACCCAAGAATCTTATGTTATCCTCTCCCAGCCCGGAAGGTGGAGGGAAAACCTCCCTCCCACCGGTTCCTCCGGGAAGCCTGTGGAGAGGAAGGAGTCAGGTGGTGTGGGGCAGCGCCGCAGCTGTAGCACTCGCTGCTTTTTGGGCGGAGGGGCTTGGCAGCTGTGGGGGCCTGGATTTAGTGGCCCGCTTTCCCAGAGGTTTCACCTTTGGCCGATTCCATCTGGCGAAAGGGACGGCGTTCGATTGATGGGGATGGTACATAGAGTCGACGGACTTTAGTGCCATCCCTTCTCCTGCAGATCGGGAAGATGTCCTTGACATCACCCCCAAGAGCACCGAACCCGGAAGGGCACTTCCTGTACAGCGGACTGCACTTCTGGGACCAACCCTGACACACGGAGCCAAACATGACGCCATAAGCCAACGGCAAGCTGAGTCTCCTCCAGCAGTGTCCACTGCATCGTAGGTCGCACGAGCATGTGTCGACTGGCAGAACTGCAGAGCGGACGAGGTCAGACAGTTCCTGCTTGACTTGAGAGTCCCAAGGAGTCCAATTTGGTTTCCAACTCAGTAAGAATTGCCTTCTGGTAATCCCCATGTGACCGACATAGTTCAGGGCCCTGATCCCCAGAGTGGAAGAAGCAAAATCTTCTTGCCATACTGGTCCAGAAGGCGGATTCTTTATCAGGTGGCGACGAGCTAAGATGTCTTGGTTAGCTGTTCGGCCGTGGCGCGGTGCTAATCACGCACCGAGTCAGCTCGAGGGTGAGAATCTAAAAAGTCAACACCCTTGGGAGCCTGGTATAGCCTGTTTGACTTCCGTGGAAGAGGGGCTAACGCTGACGGTTGTTTCCAAATAGTGGTAACAAGGTGGGTGTGAGGCTCGATCCAGGGTGGCAAGGTGGAGCTGTCACGGCAGATCCAGATGTTCAGCAAGTTTCACCCGCTGTGATCTGGCTCCAAGGATTGCCACTTATGCACTGCCTGGATTTTACGTAGCAGCTCCATGAAAGAAGGATCCTCCGAGGAGACTCGGAGGAGTCCTTAGCCTGGACTTTGACGGAGAGCATGGCTCATCATCCTTCTCGAGCAGCCGGAAGCATCCGAGGCATCTGAGGAGGAAGAGGAAGAAAATGAAGAAGATGACGACTCCTTCCGCCTAGGGGAGGAACGGACCTTTGGGAAGCCCTCGGGAAGCGTGTTTTTCTCTCTGGACCCAGAGACTATAGCCCTGGTGTCCGGAGGAGGTGAGGGAGTTTGTTGACATGGATGTACGGAACTGGTACTGCACCTCACATCGGAAGATGACTCTCCACCTCTGGTGAGCTGAGCCTGGCTCAACCCACCAGGAGGCCAGAGTCTCTGCAAACCACCGCGGCTGGGGGGCGGTGGAGGAGGAGGAGGGGGATAAGGGTATGGGTTATACCCATAAAGTGAGTATCCATAACCCGAGGCAGGAAGCCCGGCCGGGTACTGCGGCCGGATACCGCGGTCCTGGGTATGACAGGGTCGGGTACCCGGGAGCTGCTGGAGGAGACGGCCCCATGGGCGGAACTGGGGCAGAAGGCCCGGAGGACCCGGCATCGTGGCGGCATCCGGGAGCAGGATGTCGCCGAGTCGGCAATACTGGCGCCGGAGCTGGCAGCCGAGGTGCTGGCGTCCGGGGAGCAGACGCCAGAACAGCAGGAGGTTGGTCTGATGGAGGTGGAACAGGGACCTCAGCGCCGCCCAGGGATGGAGGGAGAAATCCCGGGTCGGGCTGAGGAGACTCAGGGTCTCCGGAGGGCAGCGAAGGCTGTGGGAGCCGGAATGACGGACGTGGGAGGTCCGGCGTTGGCTCATCCCTGGCCAGCGGACATCGGGCGGACTGATGTGCGTTTAGCAGCGGATCCGGTGGCGCCGGAAGGGCCATCGTCCGACTTAACGGACTTTTCGCCGGAGGCAGGCCACAAAGGAGAGGTGGCCTGGTTCGGGCGGAAGAGGGGTCGCGCGCGCCTCAAAGGGTCGGGCGACTTACCACCTTTCTCCATGCGCGGATGTCGGAGGAGCCGACGCCCAGCTTATCGGAGCCGCCCGCACTAGTAGGCTGCCGCGAAGCCATGCTTAATGGGGCGGAGGCCTCAAGAGCCCGGAGGCGCCGGGCGGCCCGAGCGCAGCCAGACGGGCGGGCCGACGCTGCCTTAGCAGCCTCTAAGGCGTGCCATCGAGGAGCGGTACTTTTAATATGGCGACTCCCGAGGAAGTCGCGTGGGAGAGGAGCCCTTGTCCCGGTGCTTTCTTTGTCCTTTCTCTTGTGATGGCCTTCAGGGAAGTTGACGCCGCCGAGGTTTTTGAGTTCTTTTCCATAGAGCTCATCTTCTTTGAGAATGTGGGCTTCAGGACTGCTGCCACCTTCTCCGGTGGCTGTGTTGAAACTCAGGCAGTGCTGGCACTTCTCTTGATGATTGGGCTAGGCAAAAGGCACAGGAATGGCCGTCTTGTGCGGAGTTACGCCGCATCAGTCAAGCACTTGCTTTTGTGCTCGGATGGTGTAGGGACTACATACACCGATGAATGACTGACATTTACTAAGAAAAGTGAAAAACTGTAAAAGAACCAACAAAGGAACCTGACGAGCAAGGAACTTTTCCGTGAGGTGCTGGCATGAGCTAACGACGGAAAGAAATTGAAGGCGAGCGTGATGGACCATCCCTTACACCAACATCTTCTGATGCCAGTCACCTGACGTGGCGGTCCCTCGCCAGGGACCGCTAGCTAGAAATTTTCCGGTGGTGCTGCCCGCCGGAGTCAGTCCTATATGTAATTACCTACTGCAAGAGCCCTCTCAAGTAAGACCTCAAGACACAGAAGTCTGCTTTGGTCCACAGATGAAGACTGAAATGTTATGGTGGACCCCATATCCCTGAGGAAAAGAACTGGTACAGAAGACTTATATTCCAGCCCATAAAATTAGTCATCCACTCGTCTTTGATAAAGTAAACTAGGAGAGACTCATTCAGATCCACTTCTACCCCAGAATACCCTCCAAAAGGCAGGTCTAGACCAGGAACACTGGAGACGCTACTACTTGGATCGGGCAGAGTTCAGCGCCATCCATGGCACCAGACCCGCATCAGATGTGGCACAAGGCAGACCCGCACCAGATCCGCACCACACCCAGAGCTGGCACTGAACCACTGCTTGACCTGAAGAAAGGGGAGAAGGAGCGGTACCCGTGCCAGCCCCTGCAGGAAAAAGGAGAGGGATAGGCACGAGGAGTCAGTCAATGGTGCTGGCACTGGAGAGGGCACCGCACATTCCTGGCCCGACTGACCCAGCCATGGCCCAGCTGCTTCTGAGGCCCAGGCCCCAGAACTGGGTCCACTGGCCAGGACAACTGGCAGATGCTGTACCTGCTGCTCTAAAAAGAGCGGCCCAGAGGTGAAACTGCTCACCAGAACCCCATCAAGGACAGAGAGGATCCGGTGTTGAAGATTGCGCCATTAAGAGCAGAACCACAGAGGAACCCACTGGAGCTGGTTCAGGCCTAACACTCTCCACCACAAACCATCCCCACACAGACGTATCTCAGATGGCTTACTTAGTAGTACCGATTCTTCTTCCACTGACAGGAGGAAGAAGAGCTCGAGGTCAAGAGGAGCCGGGTCCCGAACTGCTACTTTTGTGTTTTGGTAGACTGTCCTTTCCTCCCGAGCATCGGATTGCCCGTGGTCGGACCCCTCCACAAAGGGTGGCGGATGGGACACAGCCACCTGCCATCACAGCTTCAAATGAAGTCTGCTTCACCATCACAGCTACCATCTAAGGTCGATCTCGCTAATGGCAGGCTGAGAATTTCTTCTTCTTCCATCATCATCTTTTTTAAATAAGAAAAGAACACTAAAAATGGTAAGTTAAATGAATACTGAATGGCTATAACTGCTGTCGATAGATTTAAGACTTGACTCCGCAGGCAGCGATGTCATCTCATCATCAAGAGCACCTAGGTGGGAGAAAAGGAATGGAGGCGGTTGAGAGGTCAACGCCAGCACAGCCGGTATGGCGCTAGTTTTCGTGGCACCACGCATGCATGGTCCTATCCCGCACCGACCCTCCTGAAGATATTTTGCTCCCATCGGGTCCTAGTGCTCTGGCGTAGTCCCATTAGTGTGAATGAATGGTGAGACTTTAGTCCAGAAAGATCTTAGAGTATACCCAGAGGCCTGCAGGGCATCAAGGAGCTGCTGCACATCGCCCAAAATAGAAATTATGTACCTACCGTAATTATGATCTTTCTGTGTATCTTCACCATTCATCACAGATGGGTACTGGCCAGAGATCAGGACCCTGGGGAGCCTTTTTTACTAAAGGATAGGTGGAGTTGACGCAACATCGGCGCCACCTCGAGGCTGATGTACTACGTGGCGCTCGAGGATTAGCCGTTGGCTAGTGTCCACCCCGCCTGCCTACCAGTTCTGAGTCCTGGAGAGGTAAGAGGAAGGGATGGAGGGTGGGACAAGAGAGTCCAAGGGACTGAAAAAGGAAAAGAAAAAATTAACTAAAAGGAGAAATAACGACTGAGAGGACAGCATAGAAGAATTAAGACCAAGGGATTGGGTAGGGACCCCAATCTCTGGAAAAGGAAGAAGGAGGGAGGGGGGAGAGAAAATTTAGGAGAGAGAGTGAGAGGTAACAAGGATCCAGGACCCTTGTCTGCCACCAGACTGTATAGGAACTGTAGGAGTAGCAAAGCTCATTTGCCAGAATTCAAGGCACAGAATAACTGGCAATACCCCAAAGCAGAGTCGGCTATTCTGGAGAAGGACAGGGTAGAGGGACTCAGTACTCTCTCTGTAAAGATATGTGGTGAAAATGGGGTTCTTTTTTTTTTTTTTAAATCAGATGGATAACAGAAGGAGGGCAACCACTCAGTTCTCACTCCGTAGGGGTGAAGATAAGTAGTAGAGAAGAAGTGCCAACGAACTGTACCCCTTAGGGAAGAAAACTACCCCTGCGGTGTCTCAACTTTACCCCGCTCAAAGAGAGGGTAGGCACAGAGGAAGGAGGATCCAGAGACTGGAGCCCCAGGGGATGGCGAGGGGGATTGTGATGAATGGTGAAGATACACAGAAAGATCATAATTACGGTAGTGCGTAATTTCTATATCTTATCTGTGTCAGTCTTCACCATTCATCACAGATGGGTGAGTACTAAGCCTCCAAGGGGTTGATAAATTGCACCCTAAGGACAGTGTCCCTTGCCTCGGTGAGTGACACACCAAGGCGGGAACCTTCTGGGCCTGAGGAGGCCCGAGAGTGGGAGAGCGAGACGGGTCTCCCCGAGGGGAAGGAATTTGCCCCGACAAACGCCGCCTCACTCTACAGGAAAAGAGATAGGTTCCTGGTGAGCGAGCAAATCACCCTACGCTGGGCCAAGGTGACAACCGGAAAGGCGAAGCCACGCTGATCTCCTGGTGCAGATCGCTGTCCCTACTACCCTGGTAGCTACCTCACTGGCGTCATAAGATGCCCTTGCTTGGTGCCTTGCTAGCTCCAGGCCACGTGCAGAGAGTGCGATGGCTTGCCTGGTTTGCTCCGGTCAGGCAAAGCAGCTAGGATCTGACCCAGCGCTGACCACAAGAACCTGTTGTAGGCTGCATAGTGGGCCTGATGAGCGGAGATGGAGAGAAGCAACCGTGCAGTAGAAAGTCCTCCTCCCCAGAAATCAAAACCAAGAGTCCTGATCTGGGGCCGGTCACGTGGAGGGCGCGAGGTCTGGGCCAGGAGTGTCTAGGTGCTGCCAATCCCGATTGTGGATGAGGCATAGAACCTTGAGACTCTAGGGGAGTGCAATACCTCTGGCTGAGGTCCCTAGGGGCAGGAACTTGGAGAAGGGCCTCTGCCAGAAACGCATGGACGCCTCCCGAAGGGAGCAGGCCAGGGCGGCACCACAAGGGTGGCCACACCGAAATCGCCTAGAAAGGCGCATGCCTGATGCTCAGGATTGCTGATCGACAGGGGAGAAAGGTGAAGGTCCTCCAACATCCTCACGAGGAAGCGCTGATACTTGGAGAGATCAGTGGCAGGAGAGATATGGACAGATGGTTCCTCTCCCCAGAAGAGGGGATGAGGAGCTGGAGGTCACCATACGCTCCGAGGGTGGTTTCTCGGGGAGGTTGAAAAACCTGGCTGTCCATGGCCCTAACGTAGGCAGGAACTGAGCAGCCACTGCTCTGAACTGCTCCCAGGTGAGAGGGCCGCAGAACCAAGAATGCCTGGGAGCGCTGGAGAATGCGGGCAGAGGGATGGGGCAGAGCCGAGAAGAAGTCGGCTGACCTCTGCCAGGGCTAGGGAGAGGACCATGGACACCCAGGAGGGTGTCCCGAAGACCTCGAGCTGACAGCTGTACAACCACATTGGTACTGCCTAGGCTGTGCCCAGAAGAATCCCCCAGTGAGGCGACCGGGCCAGATAGATCCAGAAGGACGGTCCCCTGCCTCCAAAGAATGGGACCCCTCAAGGAACCGGAGGGGAAGGGCGAAGTCCGTGACTATGGCTTCGCCCAGGGCCGGGTGGACCCCAGAGAAAGGCCAGCTGCTCGACCCCACACCCCTCGACCCCTCAGAGTCCGAGAGGGTCCTGGTCCTCAAGAGGGCCAACCTAGGCAGCTAGCAACTCTGGGCTGCCCCCAAAGGGGAGACCCAGGAAGAGCACCTCCCTCCCATAGGCTTCCCGATGGGCCCCAAAGTTGGGCGATCGAGACACTCACGAAGGGGTACCACCGCCAAGGGTCAAGGAACCCTCCAAGGCCAGGTTGCATGGCAATGGTGGCTCGCACTATAGCTTGCTGGTCAGTACCACTGACCCCAACCTTGGGGATAACCTGACGCCCTCAGAAGGGGCTGGCTGCTACTCTTCATAGAGACCACTGCTCTTTCCTCTGCAGACAACCTGCGGGGTGTGACTGCTCGCCGACCCGAGCCCGACCCGACGAGGTAGAGTCCGAGGCCCTAAGCCAAACGGGTAGGAGGGCGAGGAAAGGCGACCTTACCGAGAGGCCCGAAGCCAAAGCAGTGGCCGAGGTGGCCCCGACATCTCCACAGCCCCGCAAGTGGGGCTGACAGAAGGCAGCAGGGTAGCTCGGCCAAAGGTCTTGAGCTAGGGCCAGCCGCGTGCCGTATGTCCACTGGCACCGGGCGGTACCAGAAACAGAGACGGCGCCGACGGCAGCCCCAGCAATGGCCTTGGCAATGCCACTCAGGTTCTTGGTGCCGCGAACGGCACCGAGATCGCGGGCGCCGACGGCCCCGAAGCGGACTCGGCATCAACACGGCACCGCCAGGCCCTTTGGCACCGCGAACGGCACCGGAGCACCAACGGCACCGAGGACGGCGCTGAGGCGAGACATAGCGAAGGTGACGCCAATCCAGGTTCACGGCACCCAGAGCAGCATCAAGCCCACGTACTGGAGAGATTTAGCCAGCGCCGGCGAAGCCCACGGCACCGTGAACAGCGCCCGGGAAGGCCCCGACGGCGCCCGACCGACGGCGTGAGGACGGGCGGCCGACCCAGGCCTTCCGGACCGCTGGAGTGACACCGAGAGCCTTCACCCCCGGGTGATTGCCATAATGGCATCTCCCGCCCGCTTCCGGAGGAAGCAGGACGTGGCCTCCTGAGCCGCTGGAAGAGCCTCGCCAAGGCTAGGCTGCAAGAAGCCGAGGCTTCCTCCTCGGTCCGTATAGAACCAGGAGGGGACCTGGAGGAAAGGCCGAGAGCGGCGGCTTGGCCCGGCCAGTGCGAACCCCACCCCGAAAGTCAGCGGCTCGCCCCTACTTTGAACGCAGCTGTTCTAGGACGGCGGTCCATGGAGAAGCAGGCGTCGCACACGAATCCATGTCGTGAAGCGGGCCAAGACACGCGAGACACTGGTCATGCTGGTTGGTAATGGAGCACTTGGCGCCGCATGGGCACCGACGATAGGGGGCCGCCTGCCTTGAGAGTTTCTGCCCTCCGACCGCGCACATGACCCGCGGAAAACACCAAAATTGACTCGACGCCGCTTATACTGTAAAATAAAAGGAAAGATCTTACCGGCGACGCCGAGTGGAGGCAGAACCCAGACCTAGCAGACCGACGGACTGAAACGACAAATTCAAAGGCTAAGGCCTAACACAGTCAAAAAACTTCTTCTGTGGCTTCCCACGAGGTGACCTCGACGGATGGGAGACAAAGAACTGGTAGGCATGCGGAGTCGCACAGTTAACGGCTAATCCTCAAGCGCCACTGAGTACGTCGGTTTGAGGCGCGCCGATGCTGCATCGACTCCGCCTATCCTTTAAAAAAAAAAGGCTCTCTGGTCCGGATCTCCGCCAGTACCCATCTGTGATGAATGGTGAAGACTGACACAGATAAGATCAATCTGTACCCCTGAAGGGGTTTCAGGATAGATGACTCGAACATCCTGGTGAACCCAGATACCCTAAGCTAGGAGTGCCAGCGTAGGCAGATGCCAGCTGCAGCCGCCCTGGCTGAGGCATGACGGAGTCGTAGGCTGAGCGTAGGAGATACAGACTGACGCCAGCTCCTGACTGAAGGGACTGCAAGAGCTGCTGCTTCTTCTGGTCATTGGGAAGGGAACTGGCCAATTTCTGGGCTTGGTCCAGATGAAGGTTGAGGAACTAGACCATATAAGCCATGTAGTTCAGGACCCTGATGACCTGGGTGGCCGAGGCTAAGGTCCTCTTGCCCAGTAAACCCAATCTCTGGGATTCTTTTCTTGGAGGGGTGAACTTAAATGTTTTGGCCTTTTGGTGCAGTTGTGGGCCATGCTATGACCACCGAGTAAGTCTGTGCCTGCTCGACAAAGAACAGCTTCCGCACGAGGCATGGTAAAGTTTGTCCGCCTTCCTGGGCATTGTGGGGACCAGGTTAGGTGCTGCCAGGCTGCCATGGTGGCATTCTCAAAGGGTTCAATCAGAGACGGAACCACCAAGGGGGGCTGTGGGCAGCGTGCAAGTAAGAAGCTAACTGATGTCTGGGGTCTTGCTCCTCTGTGTCAAAACCCATCGCCGCCTGCATCTGGCAGAGAACCCCATGAATGACGGAACATTTGGGAGGAACCGTGAGGTAGAATGAGAAGGGTAGCCCCCACTATAGTCTTCATCCCCATCCTCCTCCTCATCAGGGAGTTGAAGGTCTGGGTGACATTCATCCCTCCTCCCAATGTTTGGAGTTAGAGGAGAGGTCCGACCATGTGGGACTGATACAGGCCAGCTGGAGTTGTGGGTTTAGGGACCGTGTCAGGGATCCCGGGGAGAGAGTCAGGCAGGCCTGCATGAAGTCCCACAGGAAGAGAATAGCGAAGGAAAGTCCACTGTGACCGGATAATGCCAAAACCCTGCCCACAGCTGGCACTGGCCCTCTCCCAGTACCAGAATCAGCACTAGAGGTTCCCCGAATGCCATGGGCAGTTCGGAAGATGGAAGGGGGATGGCACTGCAACCGCACCAGGCAAAGATACAGCTCCTGACAACAATGCCACCCTAGCTTAGACCTAGAACTAGGCCCAGAAAAGTCCCCCATCGTCACTAGTGCCCGAAGCCAATCGTGGTCATCCCAGTCCTCATCCCTGAGGCATCCCACCTCCGGGATGTGATACAGAAGATCTCCAGGGCGTTGGCCCAGGGGCTTTCCTCTCCCAGCACCATAAACGGTGTCAGGAGGGTACCCAGTCTTATGGTCGGCATCACTCGCCACTGGCCTTAGTGCCAGGAGCTGGACCACAATCTCAAAGGTGCCCACCGATGTAAGCCCAGTGTGTGGCAAAATCGCGCTGGGGCCTCCGCTGCCCGGGGCCATGGACTGAGAGGGCTGCCCAACCAGCCCCCAGGAGATCAGCTGTTCCACAAACCCTCCACCAGGCTCTCCGCCTCAGCGAGGCGAGACTAGGAGAGGACTGGTCTCCCTCAATATGTATAGTACTGGGGAAGTGCTCAGGGCTGTTACTTTGGAGTCCCTAGTATGAGGCCTGCCTCCAAAGTTGGGGAGCAGATGACCCCACCCTCATTGTGTGGCTCTTGAGTGTGCAGAAATCCATGGAAAACCAGGCATTGCAGTGGTTCATGTTGTGGTCAGCTCAAAGACAGGTCTAGCAGACATCATGGTAGTTCTGATGGACACTGGTCTCCCATGGGGCACAGACGCATGCGGGCATCCTGGACTTCTTTGTCTTTCTTCTTAGGCCTTGGGATCCCAACATGACTGAAAATGGAAAATCAAATAAAATTAGTGAATAAAGGGGCTTGGCGCTGTAAAGAGGAGACAGGCGGTAGAAAGTGGTGCTGAAAAGGCTGAGAAAATTTTACGGCATTGAGCAAAGTGGCGACAAACTGAGGTGTGATGCAGAAGTTTCTGTAGCACTCCCATGAAGTTGTTGCCTTGACGGTGGGAAGAACAGAACTGAGGTAAGTGGGGCCAGTGGTCACTGGTCAGTCCATGAACACCACGCCATGTGTCAACTCATGGTGGTGCTGCTGCCATTGACCCCATAGCTGAAGGCTTTGGAAGCATTACTCCTGCAGGGTTTTAGTGCCTCCTGCACAGACAATGAATGGTGAAGACAGATTTTGGAAGTCTACGTGGTTCCCAGAGAAGTAATTTTGGGGAAGAGGGACCCCTACCCTGAGGCCAGGAGGGCAGAAAGGGCATCTGGGAGTGCTGACGAGATCCCTGTCAGGTAAGGTGTCAAGAGACATACAGCTCTGAAGATTCGCTGTTTTAGAATTGTTTATTCTTCTAGATTTGTGTATTTATGAATACATATATATTTTTATATCAAACTCAGGAAAACAAAAGAGGGAGGGAGGAGGGGGCTATCCTCGCCGCTAGGAGGAGTAGAGAAATAGAACAAAACACAGGAGCCAGAAGGATGACAAACCCACAGGCAGAGGCTCTGTGCAGAAGGCTTCCTGCAACATGACACACAGGAAAGAGGCAAAGTTCCTCATTACACACTGTTTTGTTTTTGTTTTAGGAAAACAAGAAAAGATCAGAAAATGTTACTCCTTCCCTTATGGAAAACAGATTGGCCCCAAGGGTAAAAGCCTGAAGGCAAGGCTGCTTGCACTGACTCACTCGTAAGAAGAAATCAAGAGAGCCTTCCGTGTGTCTTCCTCTCTTGTGTATATATATATATATATATATATTTTTTTTTTGTTTGTTTGTTTGTTTTGTTTGTTTGTTTATATGGGCTCAACCCAAAGAGGGCAAGGCAAAGAAAAACCCTTCTAAAGTGTACAGAGGTGGGCATGTGAATGAATGGTGAAGATATTCTGAAGATCAAGATTTACGTTGAGTACGTAATTTTCATATCTTCCTAGAATCAATCTTCACCGCTTATTCACACTGCTGGGTCAGAGTACCAAGCCTATCACCCAAAAGGGTGGTGAGCTCACCTTGAGGGAACAGTTGTCCTCAGCCTCCTGTGGGTATGATCACAGAGGAGGGACCCCTTATACGCCTGTTGAGACACAAAACTGTTAGGGCAGGCGGAGGCTCCTGTGGCCTGGAAGCAGGAATTCACTCTGCTAACATGTGTCTGACCCTGCAAGAGAAAAAGTGGGTTCCCTGGAAATGCGAGGCCAACATCCTGCAAGGCGAGGCAAGGGTGACAACCTGAAGAGACAAAGTCATGCTGTCTACCGATGCAGACCGCTGTTCCCATCAGCCTGGAAGCTACCTCACAGATATCATAAGACGCCTTGACTGGTGCCTCGCTAGCTCCAGGATCTGGGCAGAAAGATGAATGGCTGTCTGGTTGCTCGCAATCTGGTAATGACACAAAGAGCTGATCCAGCATTGTCCACATGTGCCTGTTATAGGAAGCCTGATGCTGAAATGCACGACATGGTGCGTGCTACTGAGAAAATTCTGCGACTCCAGGCATCAAATTCTGCAGATTCTGAGACTAGGGGGTGGTCACGCATACAAGGCCCATGCCCAGAGGGTATCCAGGAGCTGGATCCCAGAGCAGGGATGTGGCATGGCTCCTGGAGACACCATGGGTGCATAAGAAAAATTACTCACCATAGTAATCTTGTTTCTTCAAAGGGATCACTCATTATGATTAAACTGATGCAGTCAGCCTCCTGTGTTGAACTGCCGGAGAGATGGAAATATATACAAATGATGGAACTCTCAATTGGCCCATGCCAATTTCAAACCGCTGCCCTAGCAACTGCTGTACTCTGAGTGCTTCAGATTCTTACGTAGTCTAACTGGGTATAAGACCCACTAGTTAAAAACTAAAATCTTTATAAAATAATTTTTGTCCTCTCAGGTCAAAAAACATCATTAAGAAACAAACCTAAAAACTTGAGACCACAAGGAAACCAACTGGTTAAACAAAAGTGAGTCTCTAACTTAACCTATATAGAAAAACTCCCTAATGCAGGGATGCAGAATAACCTTTATAGGTTCTAGTAGGGGAGGCAGGGTGGGTGCTTTAATCATAATGAGTGATCCCTTTGGAGAAACAAGATTACTATGGTGAGTAATTTTTCTCTTCTAACCCCAGGAATCACTCATTATGATTAAACTGATGCAGACTACCAAGCAGTACCTTTGGAGGTTGGGCAGACAATCTATTTTGAAAACAGGTTCTGCAGCACCACTGTACCAAACCTGGCATCACTTCTGGATTGTATATCCAGGCTGTAATGCCTTGTAAAGGTGTGTACTGTTTTTCATGTAGCTGCTTTGCAGATTTCCAGTAGTGGAATTTCTCTTGAAGCTGCCACTGAAGCAGCTGTGCCCTGGTGGTGTGCGCCTCAGGCCCAGGGGTGCCTGTTTACTCACTTTACTATAACAAAACTGTATACATGCCACTACCCAGTGAGCAACTGTACTTTTGTGATAGCTCTGCCTTACCTACTTCACCATAGGTAAGAAAGAGCTGTGTTTGACTTGACCTGTAAGACTTGGTTCTGTCAATATAGTGGCTAAGTGCCCTTTGACATCAAGGGAGTGAAGCCTCCTTTCTGGAGAGCTAGAGTTCTCTGTAAAAAGACAGGTAGAGTGATGCACTGAGTTAAGTGGAAATCAGATACCACTTTGGGAAGGAATTTTCTATTGGTCCTGAGGACCACTTTATCCCTGTGAAAAGAGATGTAGTCCACATCCACACACAAGGCTTGTAATTCGCTGATCCTTCTGGCTGAAGTAATAGCAACCAGAAACACAGTTTTCCAAGTGATATACTTCAAATCTGCAGTTGCCATGGGCTCGAATGGTGCATCCATGAGCTTAGCAATGCAGATATTCAAATTCCTGGCTGGGACCATTTCCTCAAGGAGGTGCAGAAGGTTGAGGCCTTTAAAGTATTTCCTGAAGACTGGATGAGGGGCCATGGATCTCTCTCTTTGCCAGCAGAAAGGTAAGCAGAGACTGAAGCCAGGTGGACCTTGAGTGTTGAAGGCTTCAAGCCTAAGGAATGTAGGTGTGTCAGGTAATCCGGAAGAATAGCCAAGTCAGGTCTGGAGGGTCAGTACCCTTACCTGCACACCATATTGAAATCTCTTCCACTTAGAAGAATATGTTTTCTTAGTGGAAGGTTTCTGAACCCCTAAGCACTGTCAGCACCTGTTCTGACAGTTTAAGGTTAGAAATTCTAAGTTCTCAAGAGCCAGGCCTTGAGCCTCAGTGATTTGAGGTTGGGGTGGAGGATTCTGCCCTGAGGGAGGTCAGCAGGTTGCGCCTCCTGGGCAAGTGAACTGGGAAACTAACGACAGAGTCGGCAGAAGTGAGTACCAGTGCTGTCTCACCCAATCTGGTGCCACCAATATCATTGTTGCTGGTTGGGACCTCATTTCAGCAGGGTCCTGAATATCATTGGAAAAGGAGGAAGGCATACAGAAACTTCCCTGTCCAGTCCAGGGCCATCGATATATATTTATTTATTTCAGTTTGGGATTATTACCTTTGAGTCAAGGACTCATTTTCAAAGGTTCCACATCAGTGATGAACAAACATTACAAAATACAAGGTTTACAGAGAAACAAAAAAAAAAGAAAAACACTGAAACATATACACAGGCAGTAATTGTAAAATTTGAACTTTACACATCAAATTAGTAAATATTAACAGATAGACTGATTAGATAAGAGGGGTTAGGGGGATCAGCGAAGGTGGCATCGTCTGAGGTGGGAGAGAGGTGGAGCTTCAACCAGTGAGACTATCGTCAGGTAACTGGGGTAGGGGAGCGGGTTAAGAAAAAAGTGATATATAGCAGAAAGATGTAGAGGGGTAGGTAAATAGAAAACTGGGGTGAGGTACTATCTCACATTAGTGCAGGCAGGTGGCATTGTCTGAGGTGGAGAGGTGGAGCTTTCAACCAAGTGAGGCTATCGTCAGGTAACTGGGGGTAGGGGGTGGGTTAAGAAAAAAGTGGTATATAGCTGAAAGATGTAGAGGGGTAGGTAAATGGAAAACTGGGGCTAGGTACTATCACATCAGCAGGCAGGCATCTAGGGGAAGTGTGCCTCTGAGAGGGGCCCTGCAACAGTACATTGATAACTGGTGATTTTCACAGAGGCAAAAGATCCACCTCTGGAGTGCCCCATCTCCTGAAGATTGTACTGAGTATCTGGGGATTCAGGCACCTCGTAGTGGTCTTGACTTATCCTGCTGAGAGAATCTGCCAGTACATTGTCCTTCCCTGGAAGGTGTATGGCTGATAAGGATACTTTTATGGAGTATGCCAAGGACCACAGCCTCACTGCTTCTGTGCACAGTGGGGCTGACCTGGTTCCTCCCTGTTTGTTGATGTAGTACATAGTTGTGGTGTTGTCTGTTCTGACCTGCACCACCTTGTTTTGAAGATGTGGGCAAATGCCTGTAGAGCTAAGTAAACTGCCTTGAGCTCCAGCAGATTTATGTGCAACAAGGACTCTTGGGAGACCATGTACCACTTGCTGTGTGGTCCAACATGTGCCTCTCAACCTAAAAGTGAGGCATCTATTGTGAAAATTAAGGAGGCTGTTCCTTTATGAAAGGTATACCTACCCGAAAGTTGTGCTCGTCCAGCCACCACTGCAGTGCCTGTAAAGGCTGTGGGTGACTGGAACCAGTTTGGACAGCGAGTCTGTCCTTTGTGACCAGTACCGCCTTAGGTAAAACTGGATGTCTCTCATTTGAAATCTGGAACTTAGCACCACTGTGGTGGCATCTGCCATGTGACCCAGCAACCTGAGGAATTATCTGGCTGGTTTGGGTTTCCTGGCACAAATGAGTCTGCAATCTGCAGAATCTTGTTTACCCTGTTCTGTGGCAGAAAGGCTCTGCCTAGGCTGGTATCCAGTTCTGCACCAATGAACTCCAGTACTTGGGACTGATATTTGCTGAGACTTCTTCATTTATTAGAAAACCCAGGGATTCCAGAGTAGATTTTGCTAGTGCTAGGAGTGCTCTGCATGCTGCAGAGATTGACCCACTACTAACCAGTCATCCAGGTAAGGAAAGACTGTTACTCTGGCTTAAAAACTCTACCACTATGGCCAGGCACTTTGTGAAGGCCCCTTTGCAGAAGAAGCCAAATAGAATGCTGCGAACTGAAAGTGGCTTGAGACCAGCCTGAATCTCAAGTACTTTCTGTGAGATGGTCTGATAGGGATGTCAAAGTAAGCATCCCTTAGGTCTGGGAGGCTAGCCAGACTCCTTTGTAATGTGGGATGATTATTGCAAGAGTGACCATTTTGAATTTTGGCTTCAAAATGTGTCTGTTTAGCATTCTTAGATCCAGAATAGGTCGCTAATCCCCATTTTTCTTGCTTGTGAGGAAGTATCTGGAGTAAAGCTTTGCCCCTTGGTTTCGGGGCACTGGTTTCACTGTTTTGATTGCCAGAAGATGTTTTACCTCTGTTTCTAGTAAGATTCTGTCTGCAGATGTGACTGGCAAGTTCTTGTTCTCAGCTTGGGAAATGATCTGAAGCTGAGTGCCAGACCCTGGCTCACTGGTGGTGCTACAATAGGGATGCGACCTGTACCAGCCACGTCAGGGGTTCTGTGCGGCTGTGCTTGAACCTGAGGAGAGGAGAAGCTCTTCATAGCTCTCCTGCCATTTCTCTGAAACAGCCTCTAGGTTGCTGTTGTGGCTGAGAGGCCTGTGCCTGGAAAAAGGTCTGGGATAAAATCCTACCCCTGCATCCCTAGTCTGGGGTCTGTAAGAAGTAGAAGGTCTGTCCTTTGAGTTACTCGATAGGTAGATTTGTATTCCTCTACCTTTTCATATAGGCCTCAGTTTTATCATCAAGCAATGAATTATTTTTAATAGGAAATCCATTGCTTTGGCCTGGATATCTGCGCGGTGAGGTTGGTGGCTCTGAGCCATGCAAATCTCCTAAGGGAGACAGCTAATGCCATTAGCCTGGCTGCAGCATCATTGGCATCCACTGCCATATGGAACTGGTATTTAGTGGCATCAAGTGCAGCCCTTGCTGTATCTTGCAGGTTCATTGCCACTTCACCTGGCACCTTGTCAGCCAGTGCTAAGACTGTATTCAGACTGCCTTCTGATATTGCACCATATGCCATGTAGTTGGCTTGCCTGACTATTAAAGAGGCAGCCATGTAGCCCTTCTTCCCCATGGCTTCCATTTTTCGTGAATCTTTATCTGGATGGGTAGTCAGAGGTATCCTGACTTTGTCACAGGCAGCAGCCTGAACCACCCCTTCAGGGTCAGGGTGATTAAACAAACAATCAGCTGTGGATCTGTCTAGCTGATACTTTTGTCAACTTTTATCTACCCCAGGGATAGAAGTTGGGGTTTGGAATATCTGCAATGCTGCATTTTTGAGGATTATGCACTGGAAGCAGAAGGTGTTTTGTAGGAGTTAGACCCATCATATCGAGGAAATAAAAATTACGTACCTACCGTAATTATGATCTTTCTGTGTATCTTCACCATTCATCACAATGGGTACTGGCGGAGATCAGGACCCTGGGGGCCTTTTTTTTTTTTTAAAGGATAGGCAGAGTTGACGCAGCATCGGGCGCCACCGAGGTCGACGTACTACGTGGCCGAGGATTAGCTATTAGGTGTGTCGACTCCGCCTGCCAACCAGTTCTGAGTCACCAGAGAGGTAAGAGGAAGGGATGGAGGGTGGGACAAGAGAGTCCAAGGGACAGAAAAGGAAGAGAAAACTGAACTAAAAGGAGAAATAAGACTGAGAGGACAGCATAGAGGAAGTAAGACTAAGGGATTGGGTAGGGGCCCCAATCTCTGGAAAGGAAGAAGGAAGGGAAGGGGAGAGTGAGAGGTAACAAGGATTCAGGACCCTTGTCTGCCACCAGACTGTATAGGAACTGTAGGTAGCAAAGCTCATTTGCCAGAATTCAAGACACAGAATAACTGGCAATACCCCAAAAGCAGAGTCGGCTATTCTGGAGAAGGACAGGGTACAGGGACACAGTACTCTCTCTGTAAAGATATTTGGTGAAAAAAAGGAATTTTTTTTTAAATAGATGAATAACAGAAGGAGGGCAACCACCAGCTCTCACCCGTGGAGTGAAGATACATAGTGAGAAGGAGTGCCCTCGAACTGTACCCCTTAGGGAAGAAAGTACCACCCTGTGTGTCCCAACTTTATCCCGCCTCAAAAGAGGGTAGGCACAGAGGAGGAGGATCCAGAGACTGGAGCCCCAGGGGATGGTGGGGGGATTGTGATGAATGGTGAAGATACCAGAAAGATCATAATTACGGTAGGTACGTAATTTTATATCTTATCTGTGTCAGTCTTCACCATTCATCACAATGGTGAGTACCAAGCCCCAAGGAGGTGATTCATTGCACCCTAAGGGACAGAGTCCCTTAGCCCTCAGTGGGCGACACACTAAGGGGAACCTTCGGGCCTGAGGAGGCCCGAGGTGGGAGGCGAGACGGGGTCCCCGGGAGGGGAAGGAAGTTGCCCGACAAACGTCGTCTCGCCCTGCGGAAAAGAGATAGGTTCCTGGTGAGCGGAGCAAATCACCCCACGCCGGGCCAAGGGTGACAACCGGGAAAGGCGAAGCCACCAGATCTCCTATTGCAGATCACTGTCCCTCGACCCTGGTAGCTACCTCATTGGCTCGCAAGATGCCCTGTTGGTGCCTTGCTAGCTCCAGGCCACATGCAGAGAGTGCGATGGCTTGCCTGGTTTGCCCCGAGTCAGGCAAAGCAGCTAGGATCTGACCTAGCGCTGACCACAAGAACCTGTTGTAGGCTGCATAGTGGGCCTGATGAACAGATGGAGAGAAGCAACCGTGCCGGTAGAAAGTCCTCTCCCAGAAATCAAAACCAAAGAGTCCTGATCTGGGGGCTGGTCACGTGGAGGGGCCAAGCCCGTCAGGGGTGTTCAGGTGCATCAATCCGGACTGGATGAGGCATAGAACCTGGAGACTCGGGAGCGCAATACCTCTGGCTGAGGTCCCTAGGGCAGGAACACCGGAAGGGCCTCTGCCAGAAATGCATAGACGCCTCCCGAAGGGAGCAGGCCAGGGCAGCACCACAAGGGTGGCGCACCTAAATCGCTCTAGAAAGGCGTGGGCGCTTACTCAGGATTGCTGACCGACAGGGAGAAGGTGAAGGTCTCCATCATCCTCACAAGGAAGCGCTGATACTGGAGAGAACAGTGGCAGGAGAGATAGGACAGATGGTTCCTCTCCCCAGAAGAGGGATGAGGAGCTGGAGGTCACCTGCATTCCGAGGGTGGTTGTCGGGGAGGTTGAAAACCTGGCTGTCCATGGCCCCTAACATAGGCAGGGAACTGAGCAGCCACTGCTCTGAACTGCTCCCAGGTGAGAGGGCCGCTAGGACCAAGAATGCCTGGGAGCGCTGGAGAATGCGGCAGAGGATAGGGGCAGAGCCGAGAGAAGAAGTCAGCTGACCTCTGCCAGGGCTGGGAGCGGACCATGGACACCCGAGGAGGGTGTCCTGAAGACTCCGCGGCCGACAGCTGTACAACCACGTTGGTACTGCCTAGGCTGCGCCCAGAAGAATTCTCCGTGAGGCGACTGGGGCCATGATAGATCCAGAAGGACGGTTCCCTGCCTCCAAAGAATGGGACCCCCCAAGGAACTGGAAGGGGAAGGGCAGAAGTCCGCACTTGCCGGCTCAGGGCCAGGGTGGACCCCAGAGAAAGGCCGACATGCTGACCCCACCCCCTCGACCCCTCAGAGTCCGAGAGGGTCCTGGTCCTCGAGAGGGCCAACCTAGGTAGCTGGCAGCTCTGGGCTGCCCCGAAGGGGAGACCCAGGGAGCAGCACCCTCCCTCCCGTAGACTTCCGATGGGCCCCAAAGTTGGGCGATCGAGACACACTACGGGAGGGGTACCACTGCTGAGGGTCAAGGAACCCTCCAAGGCCAGGTTGCATGGCAATGGTGGCACGCACCATGGCCTGCTGGTCAGTACCACTGACCCCAACCTCGGGAGAACCTGACGCCCCTCAGAAGGGGCTGGCTGTGACTCATCGTCGAGACCACCAGCTCGCACTCCTCTGCAGACAACCCCGAAGGGTGTGACTGCCCGTCCGACTCCGAGCCCGACTCCGACGAGGTAGAGTCTGAGGCCCTAAGCCAAACAGTGGGAGGCGCAAAGCGACCTTCCCAAGAAGCCCAGTAGCCAAAGCAGTGGCCGAGGTGGCACCGCAGCCTCCACAGCCCCGCCAGCGGGGTTGACAGAAGGCGGCAGGGCAGCTCAGGCCAAAGGTCCTGAGCCAGAGCCAGCCGCGGGCGCGCACAAGTCCACTGACACTGGGGGCGGTACCAGGAATAGAGACGGCGCCGACGGCAACCCCAGCAACAGCCTCAGCGCCGAGACACCGCAGGCCCCTCGGCGCCGAACGGCACCGAGGACCGAGCAGCGCCAACAGCTCGAAAGCGGACCGCGCCAACACGTACCGCGGTGCTCGGCGCTGGGCGGCAGCACCGGAGGCACCAACGGGCGCGAGGGTGGCGCCGACAGATGACCCCAAAGGCTTCACGACGCCGCAGCTCAACCGCACTGCGGAGATATGGCGAAAGGCGACACCGGATCCAGGGTCACGCGCCAGAGCAGCGCAGCGCGAAGCACGGCCACAAAGCCCACGGCACCGAGACGAGTCTGCCACCGCTGTCGGTGCCGACAGGCCACGGCATCACGAACGGCGCTCAAGGCCCAGACGGCGCCGACCGACGGCATCAAGACGCATTGACCTGGGCCTTTCAGACCGCGGAAGCGACACTGGGGAGCCTCACCCCAAGGGGCGTGACAAGATGGCGCCTGCCGCCGCCTCCGGGAGGAAGCGGGACGCTCCCTCGCGCTGCGGAGGAGCCTCGCCAAGGCTAGGCTACAGAAGCCGAGGCTCCTCCTCCTCGGTCCGTATAGAACCGGAGGGGATCCGGAGGAAAGGCCGAGAGCGTGGTTTTGGCCCGGATGAGGCGTAACCCTACCGGAAGTCGGAGGAGCTCGCCTACTTTAAACGCGCTGTTCTAGGACGCCGCGGTCCATGGAGAAGCAGGCGCCGCACGAATCTATGTCGTGAAGCGGCCAAGACGCTACGAGACACCAGTCATGCTGGTCAGTAACGGAGTACTTGCGCCCGCACGGGCACCGACGCATAGGGAGCCGCACTTTAGAAGGTTTCTTGCCCTCCACCGACATGACCTGTGAAAAACACCAAAAATAGACTCGACGCACTATACTTTAAAATAAATGGAAAGATCTTACCGCGACGCCGAGTGGAGGCAGAACCCAGAACTAGCAGGAGACCGACGGACTGTCGAACGCACACAATGCAAGGCCAAGGCCTAAAACTATTAAACTTCTTCAGTTGGCTTCTCACGAGGTGACCTCGACGGCGGGAGACGAAGAACTGGTAGGCAGGCGGAGTTGACACAGCCTAATACGGCTAATCCTCGAGCGCCACGAGTACGCCGGCCTCGAGGTGGCAGATGCTGCGCTGACTCCGCCTATCCTAAAAAAAAAAAAAAAAAAAGGTTTCACGGGTCCTGATCTCCGCCAGTACCCACTGTGATGAATGGTGAAGACGGACACAGATAAGATCTCTGCTTCCTCTATATCCTCATCAGTTTCCTGAAGAGGAAGATTATGGGTCTCTACCATGCTTTTTACAAAAGCATAATGAGAGGAGTACTCTTCTGGACCTCTAGGAGGAGATCCAACTCTGCTCTGAGGAAACCTCAGGATCTAATGGTTCCATTTCAAAATCCTCCTCATCCTCCTCACCATAATAACTTGAGGTTCCTGAGGGGCAGGAACCAGGCAGGAACTGGTGCAGCCAGTGTAGGAACTGGGACTGCAGCCTGCTGGGCTTGTAAGACCTGTAAGGCCTTAGCAATGTCCTCCGCTGAGGGCATATTATGTTTGTCTGCTGGGAGCTCCTTAGCCTTCAGCCGGAGGCGCAGCGACGGGCTTTTCTTTGCATTTTTCTTTAGTGGGACAGACTCAGCAACTGTCTCCCAGACCTTTTGACTTACCTTGCTCAGATTTCTCTGAACTCTTGTCAGTGTCCTTAGCTTTGCCTCCATCCTTTTAGGAATAGAGGTAGATGCACTACTATCAGTAGCAGAAGCAGAAGCTATCTCTTCTAACTTTTAGCCCTTTTCTTAAAGTTTTAGGACAAAAGTCTTGCAAATCTCACAATTAGCAAAATATGTCTGGTACCTAAACAGGAAATACAAAGGAATATCTGTCTGCATTTGCTATAATCTGCCCACAAGACTCACAATATTTAAACCCAGTGGGTCCTGTGCATTTTTAGGCTTGTCTAAATGGACCTCTGACATTGAGTAAGACAGTATAAAGCAATTGCAAAACTTTTATTAACACCTAGGAAATGAAAATTACGTACCTACCGTAATTCTTGATCTTCTTGGACGAGTCTCCACCACTCATTCACACTATTGGGATCTCGCCCAGAGGCACTAGGACCCAGTGGCAGCAAACTTTTTGCTGGAGGGTCGGCGCCAGAGATGGAGCCGTGAGGAGGCGGCACCGCGAGCTTCAGCTCGTGCAGTAATGACTATCTTGGCGTCGACCCTCCAACCGCCTCAGTACCTTTTTACCGAGGGGGTGCGCAGCGAATTAACCTAGAAGGATAATTCCATCCAAAAACCGGACTATAAGATAGTCCGGACAACCCAGAGTGTAAGAAGGGTTGAATAAAGAAGTCTTTACAGCCTAAAGATTTGAGGGTGAAGACCAACAATAGAGGTGAGCTCGGGGCGGAGGGTGGGCGTGTGAATGAGTGGTGGAGACTCGTGCAAGAAGATCAAGAATTATGGTAGGTACGTGAATTTTCTGTATCTTCCTGGACATAAGTCTCCACCACTCATTCACACTATTGGGAGAGTACCGAGTTAATAATCCCGAGAGGGCGTGCAGGAGAGCCCAAGAGTCTATGTTTCTAGGACAGAAGTCCATTAAGGATGGCTCTGCCAAAGGAAGAATGTCGTCTGGCATGGACATCCAGTGTATAATGTTTAACGAAAGCATGCACTGAGCTCCAGGTGCATGCAAATATCTGCAATGGGCACGTCATGCACTTCCGCCAGGGATGCCGTGACCACTCTAGTAGAGTGAGCGCAAACCCTGCCTCCAACTTAATCTGCGCCATGGAATAGCAGTGGCGAAGGCATGCCACTAACCATGCTGAGATACATCTGATAGCGACAGGTTGACTCCAGCTGGTCTGCTGAAGGAAACAAACAGTTGTTGAGCTTTTGAAAGTCCTTGGTTCTATCTAGATAGAAACGCAAAGCTCTCTTAATGTCCAAGGAATCAAGGATGGTTCTCCTTCATTTTGGAAGTCCATAAAGTAAGAGGGAGAAGGACCAAAGGTTGGTTTAGATGAAACTCTGACACAACCTTAGGAAGAAATTTCTGATGAGTCCTAAGGACTACTTTGTCCTTATGGAACACAGTATATGGAGGGTCTGTGACTAGGGCAGGTATCTCAGAGACCCTGAGGGCTGAGGTAATGGCCACTAGGAAGGCCATCTTCCAGGTGAGAAATTTTAGCTCACAGGTAGCCAGAGGTTGAAGGTTTCCGATTGAGCATGTCTAGCACAAGATTGATGTCCCAGGCTGCAACTGGATGTCTTGTGGGAGGTTTGTATGCAGAATTCTTTAAGAAACCTCTTAACCACAGGTAACTGAGCCAGAGATAAGGAAAAATGGTTCATGATATGCTGAGATGGCACTAAGGTGAACTTTTGACTGTAGAGTACTGTAGACCTGAATTTGAGAGGTCTAAGAGGTACTCCAGAACTTTTATCTGGTGGGCAGGGAAAGGATTCAAAGAAGACTTTGAACACCAGAGCGAGAAACGCTTCCATTTGGCTGTGAGTTTTCCTAGTGGCTGGTTTCATGCAGCCAGAAGAATATCTGAAACCCTTCGAGACACATTGAACCAGTTCACTTCTACCTCTTCAGGAGCCAAGCGTGAAGGTGAAGCTATCTCAGGTTGGATGGACCACAGGCCCCTGAGGCAAGAGGTCTGCCTGAAGGGGAGTGGTCTTGGAGGAACTGCCAACATATTGTTAAGTAGTGGAAACCACAGTTGTTGAGGCCAGAAGGAGCAATGAGGATCATTTTGTCTCCTGGATTTGAACTTGAGGAGACCCTCTGAATTAGAGGAAGAGGTGGAAAGGCGTAAAGAAAGCGCTTTTGTCTACTGCAGCCTGAACGCATCCTGACAGAAAATGCCAGGCCCTGGATTTCTGGAGCAGAAGAGAGGCAGTTTTATGCTGAGTGGGATGCAAAAGGTCCAGGTCTGGAGTTCCCACTCTCTGAATAGTGACTGAACCACGGTTGAGTCGAGGGACCATCTCGGAGGGTCTGTCTCTGTTCTGCTGAGACGGTCTGCCTGCCTGCTCTGTATTCCCGTAGGTAGACCACTTGAATTAGAGCCTTGTGCTCTAAGCACCATTCCCACACTTCTCATCGCTTCCCTGCATAAGGGGTAAGAGTGAGCACTGGCTCTGCTTGTTGATGTAGTACATCATTGCTTTGTTGTCCGCTTGAAGGAGAATGTTCTTTGACAGAGAATGTCCTTCAATGCTCGGACTGCATAAAGGATGGCTCTCATCTCTAGGACATTTATGTGAAGCTGGACTCACCTGAGTCCATATACCTGGAGTATGGAGAGACTGACAGTGAGCTCCCCACCCCATTAGGGACGGTCTGTGGTAATGAAATTTGATGATCCAGAGGAGCAAAGGGGTACCCTTCCAGGAGATTGCTCTCGAGTCCACCAGGTGAGCGACCTTCTTTAGAGGTTCTGTCACTTTGATGGGAGAGGACTATGGGTGAGTGATTGTGGGACCACTGAGTACTGAGCATCCACTGAGTAGTTCTCATGTGCAGACGTGTTAGGGGTACAGTGAACACCGAGGATGCCATGAGGCCTAGTATCCGCTCATCGAGAGCTGGACCGAGTTGTTTTCCCGATGTGATGGGCAATCTGAAGGATATCGCTCCTTCTGTCCTCTGGAAGAAAAGCCTCACACAGGAGGTGTCCAGAAGAGTCCCTATAAAAGGGAGCTCTGGGAGGGCTGCAACTGCGATTTTTGAGGTTTAGCAGAACTCCCATGGACGTGAGAAAGCGAGAGGTCATCTCTATGAGTGCCCAGAGTTCCCTGTCTGGAAGGACATGCCAGAAGCCAATCGTCCAGATAAGGGAACACCTGTATTCGACCTTTCTGAGGTGCACTGCGAGAACTGCTACAACACTTTGTAAAACTCAAGGGCGCCGAGGATAGCCCAAAGGGCAGGACTCTAAACTGATAATGTTGTCCCAGAGCCACAAACCTCAGGAATTTGTGATGCCTTGGGTGAATAGAAATGTGCTGGTAAGCATTCTGCATGTCTAGGGAGGCTAGCCAGTCATGTTGATGAAGCAAAGGTAACAAGGTTCCTAGAGAAATTATTTTGAATTTCTCCTTGGGGAGAAATTTGTTTAGCTTTCTGAGATCCAAATGGGGCGATGCCCCAGACTTCTTTGGAACCAGAAATAATGGAGTAGAACCTTGTGTTCTGTTGATGCAGTGGCACCACTTCTACTGCCCTGTTGTTCAGAAGGCCCTGAATCTCGGCGAGTAGAAGGTCTGACTGAAGGGTTGACAGCCTGGCTGTCATTTGGGAGGATGATCCGGAGGGTCTCACAAGATTGAGTGAATACCCTCGCGAATTATCCAAGGACCCATTTGTCTGAGGTTATGGACTTCCATTGGTTGTAGAAGTGCATCAGATGACCTCCCACCGGTGAGGAAAAGTCCACCTCGGCAGTTGAGATGGGACTTGGGCCAGCAACTCATAAGGTGGCGCTGGGCACTTTGGGCCCTTGCGCTTTCTGTTGTGTCTTCTTTTGAGGTTGGGCAGGTTGATTTTATGGAAACTTCCTCTGCCTCGAAAGGACTGACGGTTATGAAACTGTTGTCTATTGACACCTGAGAGGGACAGGAGGAGGTCGAGCCAACTTAATGGCTGACCTAGTCTTTGCGTAGCTTCAAGAGCTTGTTCTACCTGAGGACCGAAAAGATATGCACCATCAAAAGGCAACGCTTATTACCTGCTGCTGCGCGCCATTCGTGAAGCCTGAAGTGCGCAGCCAGGAATGACGGCGGTACAAATACCAGCAGCCAGATGGGAGGTGTGTCTAAAGCATCCATGGCTGCTTTAACCTGCTGGTTATTAGATTCGATACTTTGGTAATGGTTTGAAGAAGTCTGGCTTTGTATCCGATTCCGTAAAGCTTCAACCATCTGTTTGATAGAGTGCCACAGGATATACTCATATTAGGAGAAATAGCCTTGGTAGCTGGCGATACACATACTTAGGGTGGAAGCAGCAAAGACTCTCTTACCTAAGGTGTCTATCTTACGAGATTCTTTGTTAACAGGTCGAGTTGTGTAGTAGTTTGGGGAAGAAACGACCTTATCATTCTCTCTGCCAGGACTACAATAGGATCCAGAAGGCTTGAGACGCCAAAATGGGTCGATCCTTGGGGGCTGAATATTTCCTATCTATGGATTTAGCCACCAAGGGGTGAGAGCAGGATTATTCCATACCATTTGATTTAGCGCCTTGAAGGAAGGCTGAACCGGAGGAGTCAAATCCGTAGGGATCTCCGGAACATGAAGATATTGGAGTCTTAACAATTTCCCAGGATCGATATCTGTAGTCTGAGAGAAAGAGTGAAATCAAATTTTTCAGCAGAGACTTAAAGGACAGGTCCTCGACCACAGGCTCTGCAGCAGTAATAGATCCTGCTTCCTCCACTCATCACCCAAACCGAAGGTGTGTGTCAGGCTCAATGTCATCTCTGACAGTCCAGGAGGGACTGTATGGACAGGAAAGGAGTGAAAATCAGAGGAAAGTGATGAAGGAAAAGAGTGAAAGGAGGAGTCCTGAAAAGTGGAAGATGCCCGAGAGCCCCGCACTGTAGAGGCAATGGCACCAAGAAGCGCCCTAGTGGGTCCAAAAGCGCCGCCAGAAGCTGCAAGAGCCACAGCCGAAGACGGCACCTCGAAGACTGACAGTGCAAGTGGCATTTGTGCCGAGGACGGCGCCGACAGATGCACCTGGCGCTGTAAAGACGCGCTTTAGTGTAGCCGCCAACGCCTAAGGGGCGCCGAAACACTTCCAAGACTCAAAACAGGATTTGGAAAGTAAGGAGGAAGAAGAGCAGGCGATAAAGGCATCGGTGTGGCCCCTGTGCCGCAGCCATGTGGGGAGAACACTTGCGCGCTGGAGTCGACGTAGCAAGACGTGCCGCTACACAGGGAGGCTCAATGCGTTTCTACCCGTCCCCTAAGAAGCCCAAGGCCCCTTGAGGACCGAGCCAGGTAGCTGAACCAACCTCCGAGCCCATTGCTCCATAAGAGCGCCCACTGATGAAACTGCTCATCTGAAGACCTACCGCGGGCGGGTAGGGCCCGATGTCAAGACGCCGGCTACCAGAAACAGAATCTGGCGATTCAAGGAGGAGACCGCACCAGTCTTCATTAACCGACTGTCTACGCCAAGAGACATATCAGAGGGTGACCTCGAGTGATGCTTCTTCTTTGACCTGTGGGTCAAGAAGAGCTCGAGGTCGAACGGTGCTGAGAATGCGACTGTTTATTTTTATGCTTCCGGGGACCGCCTGCCCCTTGGGCATTGAACTGACCGCTGTCAGACCGCCCCTTCTGGAGGAGGCAGTGGACCGGACCCAGCTCGACTGACTGAACAGCTTTCATAATGAGTCTCCCTACCATCACCCTGACCTGCTCATGGTCGACTCCGTCAAAGTAGGACTTTTCTTTTTTTTTTTGTTTAAATAAGAATAAACTTAAGCGATACTTATCGAGATATTACTACAAAATAACAAAACTGAAAACTATGCTGCTGGTTTGAAGTTTGACTCCTGGCAGGCGGCAGCATCTTCACTAAAGCGACCTCGACGGCAGGAAAAAGGAACTGAGGCTGGTTGGAGGGTCGACGCCAGATAGTCATTACCGCACGAGCTGAGGCTCGCGCACATAGCCTCATGGGCTCCATCTCTGTTACCACCCTCCAGCAGTAGCTCTGCTCCCGCTGGTCCTAGTGCCTCCCGCGCAGATCCTAAATAGTGTGAATGAGTGGTGGATACTTATGTCTAGGAAGATCCGGAGGTTTTAAAATTAAACAACCACTAACGGTTCCTGAACCGAACGCTATTCAGTTCCTGAAAAGAAAAGGAATCAAAATACTCTAAATTTAAACAAAATAAAGCGCTTAAAGGAACCGACACGCAAATACAAACTTTAAATAATAAAACTGAGGTAAACCTCGCCAAAAGATGCGGAACCCTCGGTTCCCAGAACTTGAGGGAACCGAAATAAAACAAAAAATGATTACAACTACCAAATAAACTAAATTCTAAGGCAGCAATTTAAAATGAAACTTAAAACAAGTACTTATCTACAGATCTCCCGGACGCCCTTACTAGGCAGGCAGAGAAGAATCTGAAGCACTCAGAGTGCGGCAGTTTGAAACTGGTATGAGCCAATTGAGAGTTCCATCATTTGCATATAATTCATCTTCTGGGCAGTTCAACACAGGAGGTTGACTGCATCAGTTTAATCATAATGAGTGATTCCTGGGTTAGAATACCTATGCTGGACATCCCTTGGGGCTGGAGAAGAGGCAGAGGGATGGAGTCAGACATCCCTAGATGCCTACATAAAGGCTGCGGCCATGAAGGATGACTGTCAAGTCACAGCTGTATTCCCCAAGGAATGGTAGCACAAGGTGAGTGGGACTCTGGCTTCAAAGTGGGAAGTCAAAGTTCTCATCATCTCTGCCAGAAACTGCTGGTACCTGTTGTACCCAGTGTCAAAGAATAGATGCAGAGACGTGTCCTCTTCCTCAGAGGAGGAAGTCAGAGATGAGGATGAGCTGGACTCAGGGGTGGTGGTGTTAGGGTTTCAGGCCAGATAATGGCCTGATCTAGTGACCAGATGTACTGGAGAAGGAGATTTCTGAGATCCTGAAACCTGTTTGTTTCAGATCCCGATATTACAAGCTAACACGCTTGCCTGACCGACGTAAGTTTGCCCGCAGTGGAGTTAGATATAAAAATTATTGGGGCAAAGCATTAAAAAGAACACTGCAATGGGAAAACTTCACTCATCAGGCAAACTTGCTTCAGGTTGCTTGGACAGGATCTCTGAAACTTGGGAATAGAGTTTCAGGATTCCTAATATATCCTTGGGGAAAAGCACTGCTAATGCCCTAAATTGCTTCCAGGTCAGGGGCCCCATAGAACTTGGAAATGCCTGGCAGTGGAGGAGATGGCAGAGGAGAAAGGGGGTGGGGTTAGGGGCCATGGAAGGACCAGGCCGGGTCCCTGTCAGGGCTATGGAATGCTCAGGGACCTCACCTGATCGGGAAGGCCTGGCACCTCATCCACTAATGAGCGCCAACAGCCTAGCAGCGGTTGAGGTGGTACCCTTAGGGGAAGCCTCAGTCAGAGAGCAGAGCTCATGAAGGTTCCATTTGGTGTTCCAGGCCCTACCAGTGACAGGAACAGATAGTTCCAATAGGACCAGGGAGTCTGGTCAACACTGTGACTCCTTGCAGAGCTGCCACCTACCCTAGGCAAGGAGTTAGCATGCCTCTGGACCCTGTGTGCCTACCCTCATCTGGATCTGGCCCCTGCCCCTTGGCTGGGGCCCGAGAGACATCCTGCGATTCTCCCAAGCTACAGACCTAACTGGCACGAGGAATGGCATCAGTTCCCTTCCTGGCACTGAGAATGGCACCAGGCAGTGCTGCAGACAGTGCCAGAACAGAGTCTGGAGCCAGCAGCAGAGTCTGTGCCAGGACCCAAAGTGGCACTGTGAAAGGTGTTGGCCAGGCCCTGTCGCCTGATTTGGTGCTGACCGGGGAAATAATAGCGAAGACGGTACTAAAGTCAACAGAGACCTAGAATCAGGCCCAAGAAAGTCTCTTTCATCACTGAAGTCCAGTAGGCTGAGGTCCCCCCACCAAACTCCTCCTCCAGGTCATCACACCACTCAGGGAGAGGAGATCCAGAAGACTTCACTGGACACCTAAAAGGCCTACTCTCAGGACCTTCCTTCCTGTGCTGCAAGCAGTGTCAGGAGGGGAACCAGTCTTACGGTCGGTACCACGCTGCTCACTGCCATAGTGCCAGGAGCTGAGGTGTTGCCGGACCACAACACCAAGGAGCCCGCCGGTGTGGGTCCAGCATGTAGCTCAATCACACCACCAGGGCATCTGTGGCATCAAAGGGCTATGGACATGCAGGGGTGCTCAGGCTTCCCAGGGAGACCAACTGTCCACCCAACTCATCCTCATGCTCCTCAGCCTCGGCTGGGGTGAGAAGGAGGAGGGGCTTTATCTCCTCAGCACATATAGTGCTGCAGAGAGACTTGGGGAAGAGTCCAAGAACCTTATCTTTGGAGTCTCATGTTTGATGTCTGCCTCCAAAGGTAGGGAACTTGGCGACCCACCCTCATCGACTGGAATTGTAGTGTCAGTAATCCATGAGAAACAGGTGTCACACCAATCTACATAAGAGAAGGAATCAAAGCAACAGAACAAAAGGGTAAACAGGGAGGAGAAGAAGCACTGTGGGTCAATTTGAGGCAGGCAATGGCACCACAATCCGCACAGGGTTAGAGAAGACCTCTCTCAGGGGGAGGAAATGGACAAGGAAATGATAGAAAGTATACTTAGAATGGCAGATAACAGGAGATATTGCTGATGTGGTGATCTGAATATGCCAGATGTTAACTGGAGTGCAGCTGTAGCAGCCACTTCTAAGAGTGGGGTTATTCTAGATGCCTCCAGGGGGCATGCCTTAAACAACTAGTATTGAACCCACCGAGAGGGAGCAATCTTAGACCTGGTCCTCTCAAATGGAGATGGAGAGAGGATCAGATGTAGAAGTGGCAGCCATCTGGGAACTAATCACCATCGAACAGTATGGTTCACAACAAACACAGCAATAGAGTCAAGTTACTAAAGCAAAAGTACTGACTTCAGGAGTGCTGACTTTGCCAAATGGGTGAGTGCCTAAGGAATGCACTAGCAAATGGGCAGGAAGGAGGGTGGAAGAACAATGGGAATAATAAAACTGCCATCACAGAGGTAACAAGCCTTTGTGTGAAGCAATAAACAAAACAAAATGATTAAGAAACCACTATGGTTCTCAAAGAAGGTGGCAGTGAAGGTTCAAGAGAAAGGAAAGCTTCAGAAAGTACAAGGAATCGTAGAAGGAGCAGGACAGAGAATTGTACCAGTTAAAGCAAAAGAAAGCTGGGAAGGCAGTCAGAACAGCAAAGGCCCGAACTGAGGAAAGATAGCCAACTCAGTTAAGAAGGGGACAAAACCTTTTTAGGTACATCAGGAGCCAAGGAAGAATAAGGGAGGGATAGTGAGGCTTAATAAAGGGAGGGGTGGGCAGAGGGTGATGGTGAAAAGGCAGAGATACTAAACAAATATTTTTGCTCAGTATTTACAAATGAAGAGGCGGAGGTACCTAAAACAAACAATAGAAACACTTGGATACAGAAGTTGATACCAGCCCATTTACAGAATAAAGGGTTCTGAAAGAACTCTAAAACTGAAGGTGGACAAAGCAATGGGGCCTGATGGGATTCATCCCATAATCTCTAAAAGAACTATGGGTAGAACTAGTGACACCACTGACTGCCTCTAAACAAATCATGGGAGGATGGGGTGGTACCTGAGGACTGGAGGAGGGCAGATGGGATTCCCTTTCACAAAAGTGGGAGCAGGGCAGAGCAGGAAACTACAGACCTGTTAGTTTAACCTCAGTGATAGGAAAATGATGGAATCACTCTGAAGGAAAGAACTGTCGAGTCCTAGAGGCCAGAGGGCACAGGACCCAAGGCAGATGGATTCACAGCGGAAGGTCATGCCAGATGAATCTAATAGATTTCTTTGACTGGGTGACCAAAGTAGTAGACCAGGAGGGGCTGTGGACATGGCCTACCTAGACTTTAGCAAGGCATTTGCCTCAGTCCCACACAAAAGATTAATACAAGTTAGTCAGCCTGGGAGTGGGTCCCAAGATGATAGCCTGGTAAAGAATTGACTGGAGAATAGGACACAGAGGGTAACAGTAAATGGAATCCACCTGAAGAAAGGGGTTACTAGTGGGGTGCTGCAGGGTTCAGTATTAGGATCGATCCTCTTCAATGTCTTTATAAGTGACATTGCAGAGGGACTGGAAGGAAAGTATGTCTCTTTGCAGATGACACAAAGATCTGTAACAGAGTTGATGCACAGGGTGGGGTGGAAAGGATGAGAAGGACTTGGCAAGGTTAGAGGAATGGTCAAATGTATGGTAGCTTAGATTTAATGCTAAGAAGTGACAGTAATGCACCTGGGAAACAAAAACCCAGGGAAGAGTACACAATGGGGGTGAGATACTAACAACAACAAAAATGGAAAGGGACCTGGGGCAGCTATATCAGATAATTTAAAGGTGGGCAAGCAATGTGAGAGGGCAGTAAGGAGGGTTGGGGGATACTGGGATGCATAGGAGAGGCATCACCAGTAGAAAACAGGAAGTTGTTATCCTCTGTACAGACAGCTGGTGAGACCCCATCTGGAGTACTGTGTGCAGTTCTGGAGACCCACCTCCGCATGGACATAGACAAGATGGAAGCTGTCCAGAGGAGGGCAATTCAAATGGTGCAGGGTCTGCACCAGAAGACATATGAGAGAGAGACCAAAGGAGCTTAATATGTATAGCTTTGAGGAAAGGAGGGAGAGGGGACATGATAGAAACTTCTAAGCACCTCAAGGGAACTCAACAAATCCAAGAGGGTGGCATCTTTCAAAAAAAAGAGGTGTGCAAGAACAAGGGGGCACAATTTGAAGATGGGGGTGGCTCAGAGGTAATGAAAGGAAGTATTTTTTCACAGAGAGGTTGTGGATGCATGGAACAGCCTTCCGGAGGAGGTTGTAGAGTCAAAACAGTGGTTGAATTCAAGCATGCATGGAAGGACAGCCATTAGGACCATTTAAGGGGTGGGGGTATAAAGAAGTAGGCTGCTGGTTAACTAGTATCTGCAGCTTATCCATTAGGTAGGAAATGGGCAGACTGGGTGGGCCAAGCGGTCCTTATCTGCCGTCAAATTTATGTTTCTATGTTTCAATCCATATCATGACTAGGTCCAAGGCAGACCAGCCGCCCATGCCTATCCTGGATGGAAATATGGCCCCCACAGAGCTCTGACACACACAGCAGGTTCGCCTGTTCTTTCTTGACATCTTTTCTTGAGATCCTGGGAGATGTAAAAAGCAACAAGGACAGAAAAGTGGAATACTCAATGGCATAAACAGTGGAGGCAGGAAAACAAACTGGAATGAATCACGGCATCGAGCCAATGAGAAGTGAGGCAGTGCCACAGAAACAATTCACTCCTGTAGCAGTCCATGATGTTGCCCTCAACGGGCGGATAAACAGAACTGAGGTAGGAAGGGGACAGTGTTGATTAATGGTCAGTCCATGAGCACCATGTCATATGTCTGTTCTCGTGGCGGTGCCATCACCAATGATGGCCCCTAGCTCTAAGCTCTGAAAGCTTTTGCTCCCGCAGGGTCCCAGAGTGCCTCCAACACAGGCCCAATAGTGAATGAATTGTGAAGACTGGATCCTAGGAATATCATGACCTTTCTCTATAACTTCAGTACTTGATTCGCCTTGTGGTAACTGCTCTACATTGATCCAGATGGAGAATACCCCTGCCAACCACCCCCTGGAGGAATGGTGGTTGGGGGTATGAGGAGAGCTGCTGATCTGGGGGCACAGCCACTGCCTCCACCACTTCAAGATGCTTTTGTACTGGCACCCGGGTGGAGGGGACTGCAGCCCCAATACCTCCACTCTACCCTGCTGTCTGTAGGCCTAATGGTTACCCCTGACAGCTGATTGGTGAAAATTACCCTACCCTTACCTCTACCTTGGGTATGCTACTGGGATTTTACTGACTTCAGAGTCTTGCCAGATACTGAAGGTTTTTCAGATCTTCTTCCACATCATGGCCAAACAGTTTCTGTCCCCTAAAGGAGGCACTGAGAACTGGTTACTGCACATCAGTGGCAAAACCTGTTACCCTGAGTCAGGAGTAGTGCCTGAGACAGATGCCGGAAGCCGCAGCCCTGGCAGAAGCATCAGAAACATCACATGCTGTGCAGATCAAGTGCCTACTCATATCAGGACCAGCAGCAAGAGTTCTGATTAACTCTGCTTGGCAGTACCCTCAGAAAAGGGCCTGTGCAGCAGCCTCAGCCTTCCTCCAGGGTATTCTTGATATTTTATCACATGAACCTGGTAACTGGCAATATGCAGGCCCAGAGAGGCAGAAATACATTTGCCCAGTACATCCAACTGCCTGGATTCCTTATCAGGAGGGAGGGAACTCAGGTGTCTAGGTGCCCCAGATCTGATCACCACTGAATCAGTCTCAGGCCAATTAGCGTAATAAGGCTTGTCAGATGGAGCAGAATACATTTTTTTCAGTCTTTCTGGGAACAGCTGTTATGGTGTTTGGTCTACACCAAGCTGCATAAGTGGCATCTTCCAATGCTGGATACAGGGAGGAATGATGGCAGAAGGAGATTCTGGCATTTCCAGAAACTCCAGCAGGCTCTTTTCAGTGGAATCCTGCTCCTCTTAAGTAAACCTCATGGCAGCTTGCATTTGCTGCATCATGGCATAAAGGAGGGATCCTCTGAAGGTGACCTCTGTGTATTCACTAGAGTCCTCACTACAGGAGGAGACTGTGGAGCTGGTGCCATGTACATACTGGCAATCCTCAGCATAGTCTTCCTCCTCCTCCCTCCTCCATTATCAGATCAGGAATGTATTAACATCCATTGCTGTCTCTCTCATTGATGGAATGGCGGACCATGATGTCGGCAGCGGTTGAGGAGTGTATTCTGCAATATATTAAACTGCGGTGTCGACGGGCAGTTACAGTAGTCCCTGTTAATGGGCCCACTGTAAGAGGAGGCAGGCCTGGCAATAGGCACAATATCATATCGAAAGTTGTAGAGCACTGCATGTGCATCAACGCCACTTTGAGTGGTTATCGTACTCACGGCAATGACAGTGATGCTACCAGCCATAACAGAACCGGTGAAAGTCTATGCCAAGCCCTAACCTTGTGTCTTATCGATGGCTGGGGTGTGGTGGTCGCTGCCGCTGGAGGGATGGTGCTGAAGACTGGGATATACCTGTAGTCCACAGCGGTGACTTGGACCTCACTAGGAAAACCTTTCCTTATTTCGTGTTTGTGACTCCCTGAGGAGGATCTATCTGGGACTTCAACGATCGCGATTTGGTTGATGGGGTAGGTGACATGGACTTGCCCTGCAGCCGCTGTTCCACTGTGGCTAAGGTCTTCTTAAGGAGGAATTTTTCCAGTGCTTCCTTTCTGCATTGCTTGGTAGTGGAGCTGAATCCATGGCAGATCTCAGGCTTTATGCTGTGAGAGGCCTAGGCAACAGACAAACACTTTGTGTGCACTGTCCTTGTAGATTTTCTCTCTGCAGCTGCAATACTGAAAAGCATAGATAGTTCTTTTGGTGACATGCAGGTCATCAAATATCACTAAGATAGTAATTACTATGTTTATATATGAAGAAAAGAAAATGGTGCTTTTACAGTGGTGTTTCTGATGAGGTTGATTGGCAGTGGGAAAAGAACTGAGGAAAGGTTAGGGCCTCCCATGTTTATGTAGACGCTGGTGCACTATGCCATTGTGGGCAGCCCCTGGCTTACAAAGTTTCTGTATGGTCCTGGTGCTCATGTGGATATAATGTAGTCCCAAAGGTGTGGTCTGATGAAAGAGACATCCACAAAGATGATCTTAGAATACCCTGGTCAGACGGAGCTGAAATTTGCAGTATCTAGTTTCTGGCTCCATTTATAGTCTCCAAAAGTAGCAGTTTAAAGTGGGGCCAACTGTATTTCAAACAGAGAAACACAACTTTTGTTTCAACCTTCTAAACAGTTTAGTTTTAAATTATAACAGAATGCGGTGCCATATTGGTGTTAATACATACCAAAAGAAAACACCAGTTCAGCTGTACTGCCAGCGGGTTAGCAATGCCAGTATAGAACAGTTACGTATGAACTTACCGAAACAGTAGATTTTCAAGGATCTGTCATCAGGTCACACCGTAGGAACTTCACTGCTGGTGAAGCAGGATCCATATGGAAGACTTTTCCAGCAGTACAACTGAGCCACCCAAGTCAACGTTGTCAGCTGGACGTCATCAACCCTATAAAGGCATAAGCGCCCCTTCAGTTCTTTCCCCAGAGACAAATGGAGCAGCAGACTCCTGCCACAGGGACTGAGGAGAGAGAGAAAGGTTCCCAGGCCGAAATAAAAGCTGGAGGCACCAGACAGCCAGTTCTAACAGAGGATCCCAAGAAGGGGATGTGGGAGGAAGGCAGACCTGATGACTGAGATCCCTCGAAGACCTACTGTTACGGTAGTTCTTACATAACTGTTCTATCTTCAGGGCATCTCGGTCATCAGGTCACACCGTAGGAACAAGTCCCAAGCAGTTACAAGCACATTAGGACAGTCTGGGAGGCAGGCAGACCAAGACCTAAGACAGAAGGCCTGAAGTACAGCATGGCCAAAGCCTGCATGGGCTCTAGAGGCAATGTCCAAACTGTAGTGCCTGGTGAAAGTATGGATGGTACTCCAGGTAGCCACAGCGCAGATGTCAGCTGCGGAGACCCCCTTGAAACAAACCATAGAGGCAGCCATGCCCCTCGTGGGATGGACTTTTACTGACCCTGGCAACTCTTTGCCATGCTTACTGTAACAGAAAACAATGCAATTGGCCAATCATTTGGACAAACATTGTTTGGAAACCTGAATGCCCTCTTCCTTGGGTGAAAGAAATAAACATCTGCTTTGACTTCCTCCAGTCCTTAGTTCATAGCAGGTAGTTAGGTATTTGCACAAAGACACCGTGTCTTTGAAAATCAAATAAGGCTCCTCTCAACAGAGAGTCTGAAGCTCGGAAATCCTTGAGCAGAAGAAATAGCAACCAAAAACACTTTCCATTAAAGGAAGCGAGCTGCAAGTTGTGGCTGGTTCAAATGGAGAGAGTTAATTTTCAAAACAAAATTCAAATCCCAAGCTGGAACAGGATTGAGGATTGGAGGCTTCAGATGCAGGATGCCCTGAAAAAGTACGGTCACATCTAACTGAGCAACGGTCTGGCCCTCCACCCACTTGTGGAAGGCTGATATAGCCAAAAGGTGCACCCTGAGGGATAAATACTGGAAGCCTGAGTCCGACTAAAGAGATCAGGTAGTCCAGGATTTGACTGTCTGGACAGGAAAAGGGTTCAGATGGTGCTTGGCATCCCAGATGATGAACCGCTTCCACTTCATGACGTAGGTGGCCCTAGTGGAGGGCTTCAGCCACCACCAGGGCATCAGCCACTTTCTGGGAGACCCAAAGTGGGCAATGGCTACATCCTCAGGAGCCAGGCATGCAGTTGAAGGGATCTGAGGTGTGGATGGACCAGGGTCCCCTAACCCTGTGTCAACAGATCCCAGCAAAGAGGCAGGGGAAGCAAAGGTTCTGCTGCTGACTGTTGCAGTAATGGAAACCAAATCTGCTGTGGCCAGTACGGTGCTACCAGGATCATGTTGGACCCCTCCATCTGCAGCTTCATTAATACCCTCTGAGCCAGAGGAAATGGAGAAAAGGCATACAGGACCCCTCCCTCCCCAGAGAGGACAATGGCCAGCCAGAAGACTCCAGGCCCTGGATCTAGCAAGCAAAAATTGGGCAGCTTTGCACTGAGTGGGGGCGTAAAAGGCTCAACTCTGGACCACCCCATCTGTTGAACAGGTGTTCTGTAACGGATGACAGACGCCTCCCATTCGTCTGTCTCAGACTGAGTCCAGCTGAGGCTGTCTGCCAGGGTGTTCAGCACACCTAGGACATGGACTACTGATACGAACATATGAAACTGCCAGCAGAAAAAGGCCCACAGGTCTATCAAGTCTGCCCGATTGTGCAGCTGTCAGTTTAATACCATTGCAGCCGCCGCCTCCAATCCCCTCACTCCATCCCTTTCTCATTTCTTCCCCATTGTGTTCTTGACTATACTAACCCTGCCCCTGACCTAACCCAATCCTCTTAAAGCTATCCACTGTCCTCAGTTGGATTAACTCCTCCAGCAGTGCATTCCATCCCACCACCATGCTCTCTGTGAAGTAATGCCTCTCTTTTCCCTCCTGAACCTTCCCTTCCAACTTGAGACTGTGCCCCTAGTGAGGCTACTCCCTTTAAGTGGAACAATCCTCCCTTGCTGACCTTGTTTATTATGCTTTCAAGTACTTGAAGGTCTCTATCATGTTCCCCTTACCCTTCCTCTCCTCCAGCGAGTACATGATGAACTCCCTCAATCTTTCCTCATAAGGCAACCCCTAGTCCCATAATCATTTGTGTAGCCCTGCGCCTGCACGCACCCCTCCAGTGCAGTGATCTCACATCCTTCTTGAGGTATGGCACCAGTACTGTACACAGTACCCCAAAGGTGGCCTCAACCAGTGATCTATACAAGGACAGGATGACCTCCTTTCTAGAGGTGATCCCCTGGCAATGCACCCCAGCATCTGATTTGCCCTTGCTGCCGCCCTCCCACACCATGCTGATACCATCATGTCCCCTGTGACTATTACCCCCGCCCCTTTCCTCCTCTGAAGCTGCTATCTGCACTCCCAGGCAGTAGCTAGTCCTGGGATTTCTTGCTCTGAGGTGCATGATAGGAAAATTACGCACTACCGTAATTCTTGATCTTCTTGGACGAGTCTCCACCACTCATTCACACTAGTGGGATTGGCGCCGAGGCACTAAGACCCATCGAGCAAACTTTTTGCTGGAGTGGTCGGCGGGCGAGACGGGCGCCGCTGAGACATCGGCCATGAGCAGCGTTTCGAGCGGTAATGACCATCTCGGCGACGCACCTCCAACCGCCTCAGTACCTTTTACCAAGGAGGTGCAGCTTAACTCAACGAAGGGTAAACTAATATTAAAAACGGACATAAGATAGTCCGTCGAAGGACCTGTAAGAAGGGTCAGCAAAGAAGGTGCTCACTGCCCAAAGATTTGAGGGAGTGAAGACCAATACAGCGGTGAGCTCGGGATGGAGGGAGGGAGGTGGATGAGTGGTGGAGACTCGCCCAAGAAGATCAAGAATTACGGTAGGTACATAATTTTCCTATCTTCCTGGACATAAGTCTCCACCACTCATTCACACTAGTGGGAGAGTACCAAGCTGATAATCCCCAAAGGGCGGCAGGAGAGCCAGAGCTCACGCTGCTAAGATAGAAGCCATTAAGGATAGTTCTGCCGATGCGAATGTCGCCTGGCATGAACATCCAGTGCATAGTGCTTAACGAAGTATGCACTGAGCTCCAGGTAGCGTTGCATATATCTGCAATTGGAACATTGCGACTGCTAGGGATGCCGCTGCATTTCTAGTAGAGTGAGCGACACTCTACCTTCTAATTTAACTTGAGCCATGGAATAGCAATGACGTAAGGCATGCCACTAACCATGAAGAGATACATCTAATAGCTACAGGTTGACCCAGCCGGTGTCGCTGAAAGAAACGTAACAGTTGCTGAGTCTATGAATACCCTTGGTTCTATCTAAATAGAACCACAAGGTTCTCTTAACATCCAAGGAATGAAGAGCCTGCTCCTTCATTTTGGAAATTAGCTAAGTAAGTGGAGTACCAGAGGTTGGTTCAGATGAAATTCTGACACAACCTTGGGAAGAAATTTAGGATGAGTAATGGAGAACTACCTTGTCCTTATGGAATACAGTATACGGAGGGTCCAGAATCAGGGCATGTATCTCAGAGACCCTGGGCTGAGGTAATGGCCACCAGGAAGGCAGTCTTCCAGGTAAGAAATTTTAGCTCACAGGTAGCTAAGGGTCTGAAAGGCTTCCGAGTGAGCATGTCCAGCACCAGGTTAATGTCCCAGGCTGCAACTGGACGCTTAACAGGGGGTCTGGTATGGAGAATCCCCTTAAGAAATCTCTTCACTATAGGTAACTGAGCCAGAGTTAAGGAAGAAACCGGCTCATGGAACGCTGGAGATGGCACTAAGGTGAATTTTAACTGTGGAGTACTGAAGACCCAAGTTTGATAGGTCCAAAAGATACCCAGAACCTTGCCAGGAGGACAGGAAAAGGGATTCCAAGAGGATTTTGACACCAGAGAGAAAAACGCTTCCATTTGGAAGCGGACGCTGGGTGGCTGGCTCGAAAGCAGCCAGAAGGATGTCTGAGACTCTACGAGAGACGTTGAACCGATTCACTTCTATCTCTTCAGGAGCCAAGCATGAAGGTGAAGTGATTTCAGGTTGGGATGGACCAACGAACCCTGAGTCAGAAGACTGATTTGCAAAGGAAGTGGTCTCGAGAGGCTGCCAACATACTGTTGAGTAGAGGAAACCATAGTTGCCGAGGCCAGGAAGGAGCAATGAGAATCATCTTGGTCCCCTGAGACTGAACTTGAGGAGTACTCTGGATTAGAGGAAGTGGTGGAGGCGAAGAAAGCTGCTTTGTCCACCGCAGCCTGAACGCATCCTGACAGAAAATGCCAGGCCCTGATTTCTGGAGCAGAAGAGAGGTGTCTATGCTGAGTGGGATGCAAAAGGTCCAGGTCTGGAGTCCCCACTCTTGAACAGGGACCGAGCTACGGCTGGATCGAGAGACCACTGTGAGGGTCTGCCTGCTCTGCTGAGGTGATCTGCTAGGTCGCTTTGTATACCTGGCAGATAAAACCGCTGAATCAGAGACTTGTGCTCCAAGCACCACTCCCACACCCTCATTGCTTCCTGCAAAGGGGATAAGAATGAGCACCGCCTTTTGCTTGCTGTGATGTAATACATCACTGCTTTGTTGTCCGCTTGAAGGAGAATGTTCTTGTGACAAAGGACATCCTTCAGAGCTCGGATTGCATAGAGGACCGCCTCATCTCCAGGACATTTATGTGGAGATGAGTTTCGAACTGAGTCCATACACCTTGGAGTGTGGAGGGAGAGACAGTGAGCTCCCCATCCCATTAGCGATGCATCTGTGGTGATGGAGATCTGATGATCCGGGGAGCAAAGGGAATCCTTCCAGGAGATTGTTTTCTTGAGACCACCAGGTGAGAGACTTCAAGGGGCTCCGCTACCTTGATGGGATAAGACCTGGGGTGAGAGGTCGGGACCACTGGAGGGAGAGCATCCATTGCGGTTCTCATGTGCAGTCGGGCCAGAGGGACAGTGAAGACCGAGGACGCCATGAGACCCAACATGCTGCATCGAGAGAGCTGTAAACCGATTGGTTCTCCCTGATGTAACGGGCCATAATGGGCGATGTCGAGTCTTCTGTCCTCTGGAAGGAAAGCCTTCGCTGAAGAGGTGTCTAGAAGCGCCCCTATGAAAAGAGCCTCTGGGAGGGTTGCAGTTGAGATTTTTTCAAATTCAGCAGAACTCCCATGGACGTGAGAAGACGAGAAGTCGCTTGCACGGCTTCCAAAGTCCCTTGGCCAGAAGGGGCTTGCTAGAAGCCAATCGTCCAGGTAGGGAAACACTGGAGTCCGACTTTCTGAGATGCGCCATGAGAACTGCACAACACTTTGTAAAAACTCGCGGCGCCGAGGATAGCCCAAAGGGCAGGACTCTGAACTGATAATGCTGACCCAAAGCTACAAACCTGAGGAATCTGAGTGGGTCGGTGGACGGGGATATGCTGGTAAGCATCCTGCATATCCAGAGAGGCCAGCCAGTCGCGGTTGATGCAGCAAAGGTAACAGGGTACCTAGGGAAATCATCTTGAATTTCTCCTGGGGAGGAATTTGTTTAACTTCTGAGGTCTAGAATGGGGCGATCCCCAGATTTCTTTGAACCAGAAAGTAATGGAGTAGAACCTGTGTTTCGTGAGATGCGGGGCACCAGTTCTATTGCCCTGTTGTTCAGAAGGCCCTGGATCTCCGCGTGAGGAGGTCTGATTGAGGCCGACAACCTGGGTTGTCGATGGGAGGACAATTCGGGGTTCCAAGAATTGAGAGAATAACCTCGCGAATTATCCGAAGGACCCATTTGTCTGAGGTTATGGACTTCACTGGTTGTAGAAGTACATCAGACGACCTCCCACCGGAGGAGAAAATTCCACCTCGGCAGAGTGGATGGAACTTGGGCCAACGACTATAAGGTAGCGCTGGGAGCTTTAGGTCCCCAGCTTTCTGCTGCGTTCTTTGAGGTTGGGCAGGTTGGCTTTATGGAAGCTTCCTCCTCTGCCTCAAAGGACTGACGACTATGAAACTGACGTTCGTTCACATGCCCCCAGAGGGGTAGGCGAGGTCTGGCCAACTTAATGGCCGATCTAGTCTTCTGAGTGGCCTCTAAGGCTTGCTCCACCTGAGGGCCAAAAAGAAAGGAGCCATCAAAAGGCAGCGCCATCACCTGCTGCTGAGCATCATTCGTAGAAGCCAGAAGCACGCAGGCCAGGAATGGCGCTTTAGTACAACTCGCTGCTGGAGCGAAGCAGTGTCGAAAGCGCCCATCGGCGCTTTTGGACCTGTTGGTTGGTTGACCCAATACCTTCTAATAACGGTCAGAAGAAGCTCTGACTTGAATCGAATCTGGAAGAGCTTCAACCATTCTTTTCATAGAGTGCCACAGGATATACTCATACTGAGAAAATAGCCTTGATAACTGGCAAAACGCATACTTAGAGTGGAGGCAAAGACTCTCTTACCTAATGTATCAATCTTACGAGACTCTTTGTTAATAGGTCGAGCTGTAGTTTGAGGAAGAACGACCTTGTCATTCTCTCTGCCAGGACTACAATAGGATCCGCAGGCTTGGGATGCCAAAATGGGACGATCCTTGGGAGCTGAATACTTTATCAATGGATTTAGCCACTGAGGGAATAAGAGCAGGGTTATTCCATACCATTTGAGACAGCGTCTCAAGGAAGGCTGAATCGAGGAGTCAAACGTAGGGATCTCCAAGCATGAAGATACTGGAGTCTTAATATCTTCCCAGGATCGATGTCTGTAGTCTGGAGAGAAAGAGTGGATCCCAGGTTCTTCAACAGAGACTTAAAGGACAGGTCCTCGACCACAGGCTCTGTAGCAAAGAAAGATCCTGTTTCTCCACTTCATCACCCAAATCAAGGTCTGGGTCAGCTCAACATCATTCTCCTGATGGTCCAGAAAGGACTGTTTGGCAGGAAAGGAGGAAAATTAGAGAGGAGGAAATGGCAGAAAAACAAGGAGAGTCTCCTGATGGCTGCCGGGCGCCGAGACGGCAAACGGGTCAAGACGGTATTGACTAGAGGAGGCGACGGCGCCAAGAGGCACGCGTCTTCACAAACGCCGGGGGCGCTGCTTGATGACGCCACAGCAAGACGGGCGCGGTTGATTAAGCGCCGCAGACGACGCCAGAAACGGCGCCACAGACGACGCAGTTAACGGCGCGCAGACGCCGCCAAGGGCGCCGCCCATCCAATAGCAGCACCACCGCGCGCCAGACCACGCGCGCCGCTAACGGTCGAGATCACGCGCGGCCGCTTAACGGGCGCCGAGATCACGGGCGCCAGCGCGGGCGCCGCAAAGCTCCGCAGCCTCAAAACGCGCCGACACGCCACAGACCCTGCAGAAGGCGCCGGAAAAGCCCCGGGAACCTGGAAAGCAGAAGGAAAAACCAGGAGATAAGGGCATCGGTGAGGCCCCTGCGCCGCAGCCATGTGAGGGGAAACACCTAAGCACGGAGTCGCTAGCACCGGAAGAAGCGCCCGCGACTAGGAAGGTCCAACCGCCCTACCTGATCGCCCGGAGGAGCCGAGGGCTCGAGGTAACCGAGCCAGGCAGAAGAACCAACCTCCGAGCCCATCGCTCCATAAGAGCGGCCCACTGATGAAACTGCTCATCTGGAGCCCTACCTATAGGTGGGAGGGGCTCGATGTCGGGGCGCGATTATCGGAGTTGGCGACTCGAAGAAGAGACCGGCAACACTAGCGATAACCGACCGTCGGCCGCGCGAACATACCAGAGGGCGACCTGGTGATGCCTTCTCTTTTTGACCTGTGGGGCAAGAAGAGCTCGAGGGCCGAACGGGCCGAGAATGCGACTGCTTATTTTATGCCGGTGGGGACCGCCCATCCCCGGCATCGGACTGACCGTAGTCGGAACCCCGCTGAGGAAGGAGGCTGACCGGACCCAGCCCGGCTGACTGAACAGCTTTCATCTAAGTCTCCCTACCGTCCACCTGACCTGCTCATGGTCGACTCCGTCCAGTAGGCGAGACTTCTTCAAGTAAGTTAAATTTAAATATTAGAAAATAGAATAAAACTAAGCGATACTACTATCGTGATAATGTTACAAAAAACAAACTGAAAACTATCGCTAGTTTTGAAGTTTGACTCGCAACAAGCCGGCGGCTTGTCGTCACTGAGCGCACTTTCGGCCGGCGGGAAAAAGGAACTAGGCGGTTGGAGGGTCGTCGCCGAGATGGTCATTACCGCTCGAGCCGCTGCTCGCATTGCCGTGTCTCGCGCGCCGTCTCTCTCGCCGACCCTCCAGCAAAAGTTTGCTCGATGGGTCTTAGTGCCTCCGCGCCAATCCCACTAGTGTGAATGAGTGGTGGAGACTTATGTCCAGGAAGATCTTGCACTTCTTAGCATTAAACCCCAACTGCCACTCCTTCGACCTGTGTTCAAGCTTAGCTAGATCCTCCCTGAGTGCTTGCCTCCCTTCCTCACTGTCCACTTTTGTACAAATCTTAGGTGTCATCAGCGAAGCTGATCTTACTCTTGACCCCTCTGCAATGTCTCCAGTGAAGACACTGAACAAAAACAGGGCCCAGCACTGAACCCTGCTGTACCCACTAAAAATACCACCAACAGCTTAATCTGGTTTAAGGTCAGTTGGCATTCATTTGTATCCCACTCCCGGGTTGTGCCTGAAAATAGGCAAGAATTTGTCTAGTGCACTTACCGGTCAACAAAACGAAATAAATAAATAAATAAAATTACTGGCCTTGGCCGATGTCTCCCCTTATAACTACCCTCTGTTGTCTGCCTGTAGCCAGCTCTCAACCACCCATCAGTTTCTCCCCGCTCCCATGCCCTCAGCTTGCTCAGTAATCTCCCATGTGGCACAGAGTCGAAAGCCTTGCTGAAGTCCAGATACAGGACATCCACAGCGTGGCCTTCGTCAACCGCCTTAGTGACTCAGTCAAAGAAGTCGATTAGGTTAGTCTGGCACGATCTTCCTGAGACAAACCCATGCTGTCTCTCGTCCTGTAGACAATTACAATCGAGAAGGTTATCAACTTCTCCTTTAGAATGGTCTCCATCAACTTCCCCACTATAAAAGTCAAGCTTACCAGTCTGCAGTTGCCTGGTTCATCCTTGGTCCACTCCTGTGGAGGGCACCACGTGAGCCATCCTCCAGTCTCGGTACATTCCCTGTCTCAAGGAGGTGTTGAACAGGTCTGTCAGAGGCCTGCCAACACTTCTGCCAGTTCCTCCAGGATCTCGGGTACATGAATGAATGAATGAATGCTTTATTTTTAAAAAGCGCCTTTCCAAAACCAAGGCACTTTTACAACAAATCAATACATAAAATGAAAACAACACCCTAAAATCAATCAATAAATATGTTTAAAAATCTGAATATGCCAGACTAAACAAATACGTCTTTAGGGCTAACAAAACTTTGGACAGTCAGGCAATCTCTCACCCGATAAGGTAGAGAATTCCACAGGGCTGAGGCCATAAAACTAAATGATCTTGCCCCAGATGTCTTTAAGCGAACCCTGGGAATCTCTAGCAATTCCTCATTGGTGGATTGGAGCTGGCCAGGGGAAGGACAGTAGGGACGAAGAAGATCTTGCAGGTAACTAGGTCCCCGATCGCGTAGGGCCCTTATAGGTCAGAAGACCGACCTTGAAGGTAATCCGCCACATCATCCAGTCCTGGTGCCTTGTCGACCCACAAGGCCTTGAGGCCCTTTAGAACTCTCTATCCTCATGGATTACCCTATCCGTTACCTCTGCTCTCTCCCCCCTCCACCCTTGCTACCTTTCCCTTGTGGTACTGGGACATCCTTTTCTTTTATGACCACTGAGCAGGAGTACTCATTGAGTGCCTCTGCCTGGTCTTCCCTTTTCTGCCGCCCCAATCAATCAATCAATCAATCAATATTTTACCAGGTGAAACAACACTGAGACACAGTCTCATTTACAATATGGAGCTGGGCTATCACATAAGAACAACAGGGAATAACAGATGATATAATAATTTTACAGAGCAACAACAGAAACATAATGATCCAAATATGGGCATGGAAAACAAGTACATAAGGCTCTCAGCATGCATAATATTCACAATATTTACATAACACAGCAATACATATATATCAAGGTTCAATGGCAGGTGCCAATAGCTAGGAGTTAGCAAGAGGCAGTCCAAGCAGAGGTCAAGTACACAGAAAGTGGGGCAGCAGGCTGTCAGGAGAAGCATTTATAGGACTTGTTTAGGAGTACGTGCGATTAGGGTTTTAAAGGTGGCCAATTTGACAGGAGTCACTATTTTCAGTTTTGTTAGGTTATTCCACAGAACGGAAAGGGCATGGCTAATGGAGGCCCTACCAAATCTTGTTCTAACTTTAGGGACGACTAAAAGATGTAGGAGGGTAGTTACCCACAGTACAAGCAGGCAGACAGTCTGAAATGTACTGAGGCAGCTTGTTAATTATTGCTGCAATCCAGGTGGCAGTGTTTTTTTGATCTGAGTTTGAGAGATTAACCTCTTCTGATCCTAACAATGTCATCCCTACAACTCCTGTTCTCTCTTATGTATTTAAAGAACACCTTTTCCCTTTCCCTGATACCCTGAGCCAACTTCAGCTCCTTGGCTGCCCTGACTGCCCTGCTCACCTCCTAGATGCCTTTGTGTACACCTCCCTGTCCTCCTCTTGCCCACATTTTTTAGACTTAATGAAGGACAATGTTTTTTCCTCACTTTCCCCTCCAGTTTCTTGCTGAACCAGCTGTTTTTTGTTTTTTTACTTGCTCTGAGACTTGGCACACGTGTTCATGGCCTCAGTCAGTCCCATCCTAATGATTGCCTACTTCTGTTCAGCATCCATCCCTGGGCTAATTCCAGCTAAATACCCCTCTGGGATGCTGCCCATTCTGGCAAAATCTGCCTTCCTGAAGTCTAACACTCTTGTCCTAGTCTTAGCCGACTCCCTCCTGTGTTGAAGTGGAACCACACTGAGTGGTGGTCGCTTCCTGCTAGAGGGTCCTGTACTACCACATTCTGGACTTGGTCACCATTTGTTAGCACAGTGTCCAGTATGTTCCCTCCCTGGCAGGCTCTGTCACTCCCTGCACTAGGTAGCTGTCTTGGATAGCCTCCAGCAATATCTGTTCCCTTGTGTTTGTTGAGTTACCGTCCACCCATCAACCCCAGGAAGGTTGAAGTCTCCCACTATAACTGTACTCCCTTTGTCACTGACCTTCCTGATTTGCTCCCCAGCTCCTATCTACCACCTTGCTTCGTGAGGGTGGTCTGCACCCCATCCTTAGCTTCTTACCTTTGGGACTTTGAACAATACCCATATGGCTTCTGGCCTCCCGGCAATACAGTATCCCTTTCTAACATAAACAGCCACCCCTCCCAGTCGCCATGGCACTTTGTATCTCAGGACTGTGAGATCCCAGTCAAGTACATTGGGGTGCCCAGGTTTCTGAGATGGCGGCAATATCTACCTCCTTCTGCCATCAATGCCTGGAACTCTGCCACCTTGTTTGCAAGCTCCTTGCATTCAAGGATACAACAGACCACCTAGTGTCCTGCCCTCCTCTCCTCGCCCCTACCCCTACACTTCCATCTTAGTATCTTCCTCTCATTCTCTTCTTTCCTCTCTGAGGGTGAGGCCTTCTAGTGTCCTCTGGAAGGTGACTCCCCCTTGCTGTCTGACTCAGCCTCCCCCAGTTTAAATCTATTTTGTTTTTAATGTAAATTTCCAGTCCTGTTTCAACGTCTTTGTACCCTCGATGTTGAGATGCAGCCTATCCTTGGCATAAAGCCCTTATTATTCCATGTCTCGCCCCACTCCCTACCCATTTCTGCACACCACCCTTCAGCCACACAATGAACTCCTGTATTCTTAGCTTCCTAGCGGAGCTTGCCCTAGGTACCGGAAGTACCTCAGAGAATGCCACTGAAATTCCCACCCGATTGCAGATACTCCCACCTCCTGAACCTCACCTGCACCTCATTCACTGTACTGCCTCTAAGTCATTTGTTCCAGATGTACTACCATATGAGGCTTCCTCTCACCTTTCCACACATTTCTGAATGAACTGCCCTACTCTCCCCACTGTCATTCCTGGCATACACTCCACCCAGGTCTGGCTCTTCCTTGCTCCCTTACCTCCCACCTCACCCCTCTGAGCACAGAATCTCCTAGTACAAGTACTTGATCACCCATCTCCTTCACTTCCACATGGTTTGCCCTATGAGCCCCTTTACCTCAGTGTTCTCTGCTCTAATTCACTGTTATCTCCCCTTCCTTCCCACTGACTACAACCCACCTGCTCTCTTCCTCCTCCTCTGTCCTTTCTGTGCTCCTTCCCTGCACAACCACCCCTTCCCTAGTTGTATATCTTCTTGCTGCCCCCATCACTGTGCCTCCCTCTCTCCCCCAACTGTTTTGGCATCATTACCCTTTTGTTAGTGTGTGCAGTGCCAACTCCACCTGCTTCCCTACCCCACCAGCTTCCACCCCACAATCTTCCCTCTCTTCTTGCACCTTGTGCTTCCTCCTTTCTTCATGGTTTCCAGGCCATGGTCCAGTACCAACACCATACCCTTATGGCTTCCTGCACAGGGGTATAAATGGGTCCCTCTGTATGTTGATACAGTAGACAACACTGAGATTGTCTGACTGAATGAACAACTGGCACAGACAGAGGTGGTTCTGGAAGGCCTGCATGGCATATAGAACCACCCTCACTTCTAGGACATTTATATGGAGGACTTCTCAACCTGGGACCAGGTACCCTGAGTCTGGGAGGGACCCAAGCTGCCCCCAACCCAATCTGGAGGCATCCGCAGTGAGAATCTGCTGGGGGATGAGATCAGGAAGGGACCCTCTAAGAGATTTTGGGATCCATCCACTACTGAAGGACTTTGCGGACTGCAGAGGAGACCAGTACCAGCTGCTCCAGGTCATCAGTGCATTGGTCCCATTGCACCTGAAGGGTCTGCTGGAGCACCCGCATGCGCAGGCAAGCTAGGGGGATGGTGGCAATGGCTGCTGCCACGAGGCCAAAGAGACGCAGGTAAAATCTTGGGGAGACATAGCGGCTCTGAGCCACCACCTGCAACATGGGGCACTCCGGCCTGTTTGGCGGCAGGAAGGTCTTGCCCTGTGCAGAGTCCAAGACCATGCCTATGTACTGCACTCTTTGGTGGGAATCAGAACAGACAGGCAAGTTGACAGTAATGCCCAGGAGTGGAACAACAGGAGGGTCCTCTCCAAAGTCCTTAGAAGCTGATCCCTGGATGGGTCCCTTGAGTAGCCAGTCATCCAGATATGGGAAGACATACAGGCCTTCCCTCCAAAGGGCTGCAGCCACTGCAGCTAAGCATTTTGTAAAACCCATGACACAGATGATAAGCCAAATGGCAAGACTCTGAACTGGTAGTACTCACTTGAAAGAGAAACCGGAGGACCTTCCTGTGTGGTGGACACACTGAAAATGCAGGCAGGCATCCTACATATCAAGGAACACAGCCAGTCACCCTGTTTGAGCAGGGTAACAGACCTGGCTGAGTGACCATGCAAAACTTCTTGTACTGGATGTAGAGGTTGAGGTCCTTGAGATCTAAAATAGGCCTCAGATCCTCAGTTCTTTTGGGGACCAGGAAGAACCTGGAATAAACCCTGGTTTCGCTGCTGCTTGAGCACTGTTTCCATCGACCTTTTCAAGAGAAGGGACTGTACCTCCTCCCGAAGGATCACAGTATGGTCAGGAGAGTAGGTGGAGGGTACTGAAGGAGTCTCTGGGGGCTGTTCTAGAAGCACCAGAGTGTGACCCCTCTCTATTATCTGAAGAATCCAAAGATCTGAGGTTATGGTTCTCCTTTGATTGCGAAGAAGGGAGAGCCGACCTTCGACCAACATCTGTTGGTCGGGGACCAGAAAGGGGGTCCAGCAAGCAGTCAGGAGGAGGTGGATCCGCGCCAGAAGCTAACCTGTTGCCTCTGGGCTGTTTCATGGCATGACCTGAGGAGAAGGAGGAGGAGGCATAGTAGACCTGGCTCTCCTTTACCCTGTTGTCTGGAGCCCATGCCAGCTATGTGAGACATCTTCTGAAAGGACATCCTCTGCCTGCTCCAAAGCTGGGTATGGCAGTGCGAGTGAACAAATTTGATGGCCCTGCTTGAGTCCTGCAAATCATCGATTATGTCCGGCACATCTGGCCCAAAGAGCTTTGAGCCATTGAAGGGGGCTTCAGAACCCTTTGCTGGGCATCCATTGCAAACACAGATACCCTCAACCAGGCGTGCTTATGGAGGCAAAAGCCAATGGCAGCAGCTCTGGCAACAGTGTCTGATAAATCATACAATGCCCTGAGGAGGTGCTTACTGATATCCTCAGTGGCCTGGAGGGACTTAAGGACCTCCTGCTTCTGGGAACCCTCAGGGAAGGACTGGGCAGCCTCCTTGCCCTTTTTCCACATGGTTTTTGATACTTGATCATATGGGAGACATAATTTGCAATCTTGAGTCTCAGAGTAGAGGAGGCATAAACCCTCTTATCCCAGAGGCTCGATCCTCCTAGATTTTGTCGGGGAGCTGACACGCTCTGGTACCTAAGACCTATCACAAGCCATTCTGATGACCCCAGAATCAGTTTCAGGCTGGGCAGCACAATAGGGCAGGCCCTGGGCCTGATAGAGCTTATCTGCCCTCCGGGCATGGCTGGACGGTGCAATGCAGCAGGGTGGCATTCCTGAGGGCTAGCAAATGACGCCTGGTGGAGACTGGGATCTCCAAAAGGCCACCAGGTCCTTTCTGGTGGCATCCTCTTCCTCAGTGTGGAACCCCATGGCAACTGACAGCTGCTTCATGACATTGAAGAAGGGGGGTCCTTAGGAGGGACCTGGGAGTGTGCTTCACAGAATCCTCTCTCCATGAAGAGGCTGTAGACCTGTCTGAGGAAAAGACCTCTCCTCCTCCTGGAGGATGAGGTCTGGATGGTACTCCTCCTCAACGTTGACCCGCTCTGGCTCTGGGGCTGGCAGAATGAGGGACCGACAGCCCCTGAAGAGCAGCCCTAAGAGGCTGAACAGGTATTAGCGTTGACTGGGTACATCACAGTGCTGGAGACCTTGTCTAAGGGTAACAAGTTTATTGCACCAAGGCTTTTGTCAAATGAGTTAAAACAGAATTGAGGTCCATGGCAAGCACAGTCTTCAGCAAAGCAGGAGGAAGCATTGGCTCACAGCGTGATTTAACCATCTGTCGAGTCCTGAGAGCTCGATGGCCATGGTGTCAGAGGACCTGGAGAGACATCAGGTTGCGACAGAGGGCAGAAGTCTAAGACCGAGCGGCTGACAAGTCAACTGTCAACTTCCAGCCTCCCTTCGATGAAGGAAGGGCTGTCAGTATGGGCCTGGTAGGAGCAGACACCTGGACAGCCAAGGTCACTGGTATGGCAGCAGCCAACAGGGTACCTCCCAAAGAAGAAGAAGAAGCCACTAGGAGCAGAAGCACTGGGGCATGATCCTGGTCACAGTCTTTTCTGTGACTTTTGTTCAAAAACAGCACTCCATAAAAGAAGTTTCGACACTTTTGGGTTGTAAGATTACTTTTCTGGTAGAGCTTACAGGCAGGGATGTCGTGGTTAGGCCCAAGACAGCAGACACAGAGGTCATTGTTGTCTGAAGAAGCAATCTTCTTTCCACAGCAGCAGTGACAGAAGAGAGATGTTGAAGAAGTAATCTCGACATATACGAGGTAAAAGAATCTCTTTGTTAAAAGAGATTCCCAAATAAAATGGTAAAGAAAAAGCATAGGCAAAAGGCGTAAATTGTGACGGAGCTTCCTTGAGAACCATGAGTGGAGTTGACGGTTGGAAAGAACTGAGGAAGAAGCAGGGCCACTCATGCCTTTATAGGGTTGATGACGTCGGCAGGTGACGCCTGGTGCGGTGGTCCCAGCTGTACTGCTGAAAAAGTCTTCCGTGGAATCCTGCTTCACCGACAGTGAAGTTCCTAAAGTGTGACATCATGGCTGAGATACCCCAAAGAAGATCACAAGGTACCACCTTTGCTTTAGTCTAAATTTAAACACAGAATTAAATTCTGCATCTATCACACTGCATTAGCAGAAGCAGGCCAATGCTAGCCCACTGTGGGTTGACACTGCCCATGTAACAGCATTAAATAAAACTCCCTCTGACACCACACAGTAAAGTGCTTAACTGATAAACAGGAAAAATCTGTGAACCTGAGCATATTCACAGCAGGCACTCATTTGAAGCTCTCGCCATGGACTCGTGTGTGGAGGCTGAAGTGCCGATAAGGTCTCGGAAGGCTCTCACGAACTTGCTGCATGCGACGCCGTGCTCTCTGGAATGCTTCTGTAGTTGGATTTAAAAAAAAAATTGCACTGAGTGGTATCATTCGGGTTCCTCACTGAACCAACTGTTTGCAGACTTGATTTATCTTGCATATTTGCTAAGGTTAGTACACCAAGATATTCCACCCTCTCCTTTTAAAGTTTAGTTCTAGGTACATAATTAAAGTGAGCCGCAAAGCACACCTACCCACCAAAAATACTAAACAGAAAATTTAACACAATACACAAACTGTAGGGGCCTTGATAACGTCCTCACTGGGCCCCGCTTGTGTAGCTGGGCTGCAAATGTGCAGTCTGTACTTAGCACTGCATTCCTACCCACATCCTAAGCGTGGCTCTGAGAGCAGTATGCAAAGTCTCTGGTGGTCCCTTGCACTTTAAAACAAAATGAAGCTCAATTAGATCTCTAAAAACACTGGCACAAAAAGAACAGTTACTTAAGAACTTACTGTAACAGCAGATCTTCGAGAGATGCTCCTTCATTAGGCCACACCTTTGGAACTATAAGCCGTCAGGATTAGGACCCACAGAAACTTTTGCTAGCCAGGGCGCCCACAATGATGTGCTACATCTACTTGTATATACACACAGGCGCTGCCCAATCACTCCTCAGTTCCCCATCGGTGATTAGCCTCAGAGGACCCCCAACTGTGGGGAACCAGGAGAGGAGAGCAGCACCAGACATACAAGGAGAGGCATGGGGACGGAGACAAGATGCATGGAGTAGGCTTGGAGTAGGACATACAAGGGAGGCATGGGGATGGAGATGGGATTCATGGAGTAGGCTTTAGGCACAGTATCTGATATAATCCTCACAGAAAGCAAAAGGAGAAGGAAGGAGGATGGCATGGCCTAATGGAGGAGATTCTCTCAAAGATCTACTGTTACAGTAAGGTCTTTCATAACTTCTGTCATCTTCAGGGATATCTCCTCCATTAGTCTACATCTTTGGAACAATTCCTCAAGCAGCGCAGTGATCTGGGAAGATGGCACAGTCTGATATCACAACAAAACAGAAGACCTTGCAGTACAGAAAACTGAGAGCCAGACATGTCTATGAGAGAGGACATCCAGACTGTAATGTTTAGTGAAAGTCTGAACACTGCTCCATGTGGCTGCAGCACACATATCAGCAGCAGGGACATTTTGAAACAGGCAACAGAAGTGGCTGGTCTCCTTGCAGAGTGACCACAAAAACACCAGGAAGTTCCTTACATACATCTTATAACAGAACATTATGCAATGTACCAGCTGTTTTGATAGGAACTGTTTAGACACAGCAGTGTCCTCTTTCTCGGGAACAAGCGAAACAAAAAGCTGAGAGGACTTTCCGTAGTCCTTGGTGCAGGTAATATAGTATTCTACAGAATCAAAGTATGGAGCAGTGCCTCGCCCTGGATGGCATGCTCAGGGTAATATACAGAAAGGTGTATCATTTGATTCAGTGTAAATTCAGATACCACCTTCAGTAGAAACTTAGGATTTGTATGCAAAGTGACTCTGAAAAATCAAATAAGGAGACTCACAAACTAGAGCCTGAAACTTGGAAATCCTTCGAGAAGAAGCCTTCACAACTAAAAGCATGTTCCATGACATGAAAGCATGGTCACAACTTGTGGGCCAGCTCAAAAGGAGCCAATGTCAATTTCTCAAGCACAAAATTCAAGTCCCAGGGTGGGACTGGATTACAAATAGGAGGTTTGATACACAGGATACCTCTGAGAGACATATGGGACACCTCTAACTGGGCAACCATATGACCATCATTGGGGCAAAGAAAGCTGATATAGCAGCCAAATGCACCTTAAGTGAGGAATACTGCTGGCCAGAGTCAGACTTGGAAAGCATTATTCCAACACAGCATTCTACAGGACATATAAAAGGGTCCAAATTTGGGAAGCAGCCCACAAAGTGAAACATGAGGAATAAGTATGTCTGGTAGAAGGCTTCCTAGCTGCAACCAGGACATCAGCAACCTTGAGGATACTCCAAAACCTGCAATGGCTTTGTCTTCAGGAAAGCAAGTATTCCAAAAAACATTAACAGGACATGTAAAAGGGTCCAAATTATGGGAAGCAGCCCACAGAGTGAAAAGCTTCCATTTCAGGAATACGTACATCCAGTAGAAGGCTTCCTAGCTGCTATCAGGGCATCAGCACCAAGGGATACCCAAAATGTGCAATGGCTACAGCAGCCATGCATACAGGTGTAGGGACTTCAGGTCTGAATTGACCAGGGATCCCTTGTCCTGTGACAACAGATCCCAACACAAAGGTGGAGGGACAGGAGGCTCCACTGCCAGATGCTGAAGAAGTGGAAACCATATCTGGTGAGGCCATTAATGGAGCAATTAATGGAGCAATGAGGATGAGAGGGTGAGAGGAGGCAGTATAGCAGAGTGGGTTAAGGCTCCGAGCTGCAGATCTGGAGACCTGGGTTTGAATCCCACAGCTGCCTAGGTGCATACTGTGTGATCCTGAGCAAGTCACTTAACTTTGTGCTCCCAGATCGCATCCGGAAACAAGCTTCAGCTTAGTGTGCTACTTTGGTTAAACAATGTTCCCTTTCCTCTCCTCTCCATCTGCAGAATGAGCTGAACCCTCTGTATTAGAGGAATAGGGAAAATGCACATAGCAATTTTCCTTTCCAAGAGACGCCAACACATCTCACCAAACAACTCCAGGCCCTGGAGCGAGCGAGCAGAAATGCAGTAGTTTTGCATTGTGTGTAGACACAAAAGGGCTAAGTCTGGAAGACCACATCTTGTGAAGAGGTCATTTACTACTGAGGTCAGCAGTTCCCATTTGTGAACCATCAACTGGGACCTGTTTAACCTGTCTGCCAAGACGCTTTGGAGACTTGGAGATATACAGCTGATAACCAAAGGTCGTGAGACAGAGCCTAGTACCACAGTCTGATTTATTCCCTGCATAAGGGACAGGAGTGAGTGCCCCTTGTTTGTTGATGTAATGCATCACACTGACACTGTTCATCTAGATTATCAGATGACTGGGTCAGAGATGATTCTGAAATGCCTGGAGTCTGTATAGGACAGCCCTCATTTCCAGGACATGTATATGCAGCTCAGTCTCCACCTTGGTCCATGACCCTGGGTCTGGTAAGAGCTGAGAGGAGCACCCCAAATGGAGTCTGAGGCATCTGTGGTGAGGATTTGTACAGGAGCTGGTACAAGGAATGGAACGAATGCCCTTCAATAGGTTTTCGTGATCCATCTATCATAAGAATGCTCTCTAAAGAGGAGATGTGACTAGAATAATTTGGTCTAGCCATCTGTCAACTGATTCTGTCCTCTGAGGAACCTCATACAAAGGCGTGCCAGTGGCATAGTCACTATGGCTGCAGCCATGAGACCCAGGAGAAGTAACATTGCCCTTACAGAGCGTAGTGTCTCCTGTATACCAACTGTGCCTGGGCAATCATATTATCTGCCCTGTCCTGTGGCAGGAGAGCACATCCTTTCTCTGTGCCCAAGACTGCTCCTATGTATTGCAGTCTTTGGCAGGTAGTTAACACAGACTTTGGCACATTCATTGTGACCCCCAAGTCGTCAAACAACTGGTGTGTCCGAGACAGAGTATGTAGCGGAGCTTCCTGGAGTTGGCCTTCAGAAGCCGGTCATCTAGCTAGGGAACACATGTAGGCCTCCTCTGTGGAGGGCTGCTGCAACTACTACCAAGCATTTGGTAAAGACCCATGACACAGAAGACAAGTCAAAGGGCAATACTCTGAACTGATAGTGTTCTCCTCCAGCATAACATGGAGATACTGTTTGTGAGATTTCCTGATCTATACATGAAGGTATCGTCCTTCACATTTAGAGAACAGAGCCACTCCCTGTTTGCAGAAGGGATGGGTAGCACTCAAAACATTTTGTATTTGATGCACAGGTTGAGATCCCTGAGATCCAACACAGGACACAGAATCTCCAGCCCGTTTTGGTACTAGTAGTAGTAGTAAGTAGTGGAAAACATGCTATTCTGATTTCAGAAATGGATAGCCCAATTTAGTCAAAGCTCATTTCAATGGGGTCCCATGGTACATAAGATAAGTTTACTATTAAAATATTATTTACAAAATATAGTAGAAAATATATGGAATAGAACCCTTTGTTTCTTTTCTGAGGAGGAAAGCGGATCTCGGCATGTTTTGGAATAAAGACTGAATTTCTTCCTTCAGAAGCACTGATGGCATGGAGAATAAAGGAAGGAGGCAGAGGATGATCTGGAGGGGTTTATAACAGCTCCAGAGCATGTTCCCTTGCAGTTTCTCCAGAAGCCACTCATCCGTAGTGATCTCCACCATTGTTTCAGAGGCAAGAGTCCTGCTCCCCACACTCACCCTGGAGGTTACAGTTGAGGTGGGGAGGAACGTAAGAGAAGCAGGCAGAACCAGTGGCAACAAGGCCACCAGAACCCATTTCTTTGGGTACTTTCATATGAGCACGAAGGAAAGGGACCTGAAAGGGGCTACCTCCTTTACCACCTGCCTTGCTGATGGTAGGCACAGCCACCTTTGGCAACAGTTGAGGAAAGGAGCTCCCTACCACGATCTCCAGCAGGAGAAGGATACAAAGACTTTACAGACTTTAGACTCATTTTTGACATGTGAAGGCCAAGTAAGGACTCTTCAACATCATATCTAAACAGTCTTGCCCTTTAAAAGGGCATTCGAAACTGCCTGTTCATCATTGGTAAAGCCAGCAACCCTAAGCCAAGAAGATCTACTCATGCAAATGCCAGAAGCATCAGAGACATCATAAGCAGAGTGTAGCAAATGTCTGCCAGCCCTCAGCACCAGTAGCCACTGTTTTAAGGAGATCATTCTTGGCAGAGCGATCAGGCAAAGCCTGGGCAGCAATACAAACAACTTTCCATAGGCTGTTCTGAAATGTTATCGTGCAGGCCTGGTAGTTTGCAATCCTAAGGCCCAATGATGCAGAGGCATAAGAACATTTGCCCATCACGTCCAGCCTCCTAGATTCTTTATCAGGAGGCAAAGTACTCATGTGCTTAGGGCCCTAGACCTATCATGAGCAGCCTTGAGGACCACAGAGTTAGTTTCTGGCTACTTGGCAGATGGTGCAGGATGCTGCTTATCAGCCTTCTAGGGACTGCAGGCAATGATTTTGGTCTGTACTGTGTGGCAAAGTTAGTATCCTTTAATGCAGCATATATAGGTGGAATTAGAATGGAGGAGAGCAAAGCACCTCCAAAACATCCGTAAGATACTTTTTATGGAATTTATCTTCTACAACAAAGTCACTGGCAGACTGCATTTGTTGCATTATGGCTTGGAAAGATGGGTCCTCAGGAGGAGATCTTGGGGTATAAACCACCAAAACCTCGCTACAGGATGAGAGGGTAGAACTAGAGGAGGTGCCAGAAATTGTACTCCTGATATCACTCCTCTAAATCGATGAGGTCAAGACTATATTTCACTTAGTCATCGTAGGCATGATCTACAATGGGAGCTGCAGAATAAACCAGCAACACCGACTGAGTGGGAGGAATCTTGTGGTGTGCTAGTGGAACCAGACGGTGAGGAAAAGTACCAGGAGGCTATGTTGGTGGGTAACTGCTTGTACTGGTAACCCTGGCAAAATCGTCCACATCATTTCTGGAAATAACGCCAGCACAGATTGAGTCGATGGCACTTGTACAAGGGCGGACTACCTGTGTCAGCAGGCCTAGGCTCGATGATGATGGTGTCCTACCATCCATAGTAGATATAGTAGCGCCTAGGCCAAGCCCCACTCTCGGTATCTCATCGACGGCTGGGGTGCTGTAGTCAACACTGCCGTGTGGATGTTGAAGAAGAAATAACTTTTCTCAGCGGCAACCTGGTCCTCGCTTTTGCAGGAGACTTGTCCTTATCTTGGTGTCTGCTTACAGCTGGATGATGCGGAGGCCCACAATGATGACCATTCTTTGACTCAATCTTTAGACTCTTGTGGCCACTTTTGCCTGACAGTGAGGGAGACACGGATTTTGAGCCCTGTTCCTTCTCCATGGCTTTCTACATCTTGAGAAGAAGGAAGCTTTCTAGAGCTTTCGTACAGTGTTGCCTTGTATCCTTATTGAAGCTCTGGCAAATCTCACAAGTCCTCATGTTGTGAGACAGACCCAGACAGTACACACAAACCACATGTGTGTCTTCTTTGTATATTTATCTACGCACTTACAATATTAAAATAAAGGCTCTTTCGACTTGGAGGCATGCAGAGATGATGAATTAAAACAGTAAAGTAAAGAATAAACATCAACGGCTAGGTTGATGGCTCAACGGCTAGGTTGATGGCATTTCCTTCAGAAGGTCCAACAAGGATGATCGATGGCGAGAAAGGAACTGAGGAGTGATGGGGCCGCCCACGCTTATATACATGTATGCATGGCATGTCACTGTGGGTGTTCCTGGCTAGCAGAAGTTTCCTGTGGTCCAAATGCTGATGGTTTTATAGTTCCAAAGTGTCACCTAATGACGATATCCTTGAAGAAGATTAGCCTCTACACCAAGCTCTCCATTAAGGAAACTTTGGGGTATGGGGGTGAAATTATTTCCCAAGATATGGCCCAACCAATCACAGGCAAATAAACAGACATGGATTGGACAAGGGCTCAAAAGACTAACATGGATACCTCCCACAAAAAATCCAAAGATGTTATCGTTGCATGAAAAATAAAATGTGCATATGGTACAGAGTGAAAGACGAGCAGAAGGGAGTTGGGGGGCCCTCAACACCTTAAAGCCTGCCCTGGGCAGAGCAGGGCTATTTGCTTGTTTTTGACCTGATGCACTTTGAAGGAGCTGCACCACAAAACCATTTAAGTTAAAGGGAAAACGTTTTAGTTCTTTACTCAAAATAACTCACGTTCTTTTATTTATTTTGTAAACTGGATAGGCTCGCTGGGAAAATGTCCCTTTTACAGCAGCGACAACAGACGCTGAGTTACTTAACAGGATACAAGACTCAGAGATACAGGGATGTACAACCTTGTCACAGACAGTTTAACAGAGGACAAGGACGGTCTTCTAGCCTTGATTTAAAGGTGGCATGGTGTTTGGACAACTTATGGTGTAGAAAATGATCAAATATATCTACTACGAGTGCTGGATGAAAGTCAGACCCCACATGCTGATGGCTCAGACAGCTCCAGAGCCAGAAAACACTAGGGAATGGGTAAGGAAAGTACAGTTACTAAGAACTTACCGTAACAGAATATATCTGCAAGGGATCTCTTGCAGCAGGCCACACCTATGGAACTATAGCCGCCAGGCACTAGAACTACAGAAACTTTTCTGAGCTTGCAATCTACCAGGGGCCACCCACTGAGACACTACACGTCCAACGCCGGCCTATCTTGTAATAGTGGGCAGCCTCCACACCCTCCTTAGTTCTTCTGCTGGAGCCAATCAGCCACAGAGTCCCAGCTGAGGGAACTAAGAAGGAATCAAAAGGCTCCTGCCAAAAGAAAATAATGGAGAAGGAGGTAGAGGCACCAGAGAAGCTTCTCAGATCCAGGGGAAGGAGGGAGGGAGGGATGGCATTGCCTGCTGCAAGAGATCCCCTTGAGGATCTACAGTTACCGTAAGTTCTTACATAACTGTACTATCTGACTTGGGGTATCTATGGAATGAGTCCCAAGCAGTTCTGTCAGCAGATAGCACAGTCTGGGTGGAGAAACCTTGAGCCTAAGAAAGTAGGCCCTGGAGGACAGCTAGGCCAAAGTTGGCCCCTACGCCTAGTGGCAATGTCCAGACTGTGGTGCTTGGTAAAGTGTGGGCAGAACTCCAAGTAGCAGCAGCACAGATCTTGCAGCAGACTCATTCCTGAAACAAACAACAGACGTGGCCATGACTCTGGTGTAAATGGTCCATTTCAAGCTCAGGAAGCTCCTTACCGTACTTCCTGTTAGGCAACCACTTGGACAAACACTGCTTAGAAACAAGAATGACTTCTTTCCAGGGGCTAAAGAAGCAAATGACTGAGAGAACTTTCTGCAGTCCTTCGATGGGTGTGTATACAGCAAAATTCTATACACATCTAAGGTACAGAGCAATGCTTCCTGGATTAGCATGCTCTGAAAATAAGCAGGAAGGTGGATGGACTTAGAATAAACTCTGACACCACCTTAAGAAGAAAAATAGGGTTAAGTGCATAAAGATACCCTATGTGGAAAACCAAATAAGGCTGCTCACACAAGAGCACCTGCAGAAGAAGTAATGGCAACTAAAACGCTTTCCACGACAGAAAGCATAGTTGCATGTTGTGGCCAACTCAAAAGGAACCAAAGTAGGTTGGCCCAGTGGCGCTGAGGTTGAGGTGCGGACACCACACCTCGCTCTTCGATAACCGGGTTCGGGGAATGGACTTGGGCGCGAGGGCTGGCAGGGGAGGGAAGGATTGAGCATCCCGTGACTGCTCTCCTTCCTTGACGAGGTGGGTGAGGGACATGCACTGCACTGTAGTGACACCTGGCAGAGCTAGGTGCTTCACATACGTGGGCATATACACAGGGGAGGGAGTCTGACTGGGCGTGCACGTATGTGCATCAATGTCATTACCGACTGGCTCCTCAGTGGGAAAAATGGTGGAAAATCGGTGGGGCGACCTCGGCTGCTAATGACCAGCCCTGCGCCCCTGGGTTGTGTGGCATCTTCCCAGCTCCATGCCGCAGGTCCCTATAGAGGGGATCCTGCCATTAGCGGACAAGTGCAATGGGGTGTATAAATTCACGCCTGACCGACTCAAGGGGTGCGGTGCAGTGAGTCAAGGGGAACAACTCCGACCAAGGTGGATAAACTGTAGCATAAAAAAAAAAGGAACCAAAGTAAGTTTTTCCAACACAAAATTCAAGTCCCAAGGTGGGACTGGATTGTGAATAGGAGATTTCAGGTGAAGAATGCCTCTCAGAAATGTACAGGGCACCTCCAGTTGTGCCACCATACGGCCATCAACAGGCACACGGAAGGCAGAGATGGCAGGCATTTCCACCTTAGGAGAGGAATACTTCAGGATGGAGTCTGAAAGGGACAGCAAATACTCCAGAATCTGGTTCACTGGACAAGTAAAGGATCCAGCTGATGTGAAGCAGCCCACAGCGCAAAGTGTTTCCACTCCATAGAATAAGTGGCCCTAGTGGAAGGCTTCTAGCTGCCACCAGGACATCAGCCACCTTGGGTGACACTCTGAACCGAGTCATGCTATGTCCTCAGGTGCCAGGTGTGAAGATGCAGTGTTCTGAGGTCCAGATGGACCAGGATGCCCCGATTCTGGATAGCAAGCTGGAGCACAGAAGAGGAGGTACTGAGGTTCCAATGTCAGCTGCTGCAGTAAAGGACCCAGATCTGATGAGGCCAGAAGGGGATGATGAGGATCATTGTGGCCCTTTCCATCTGGAGCTTGATCAGAACCCTCTAAAGCAGGGGGAAGGGAGAAATGCGTACAAAACTTCCCTTTCCAAAACAGGGACAACACATCTCCTCAGAAAACTCCAGGCCCTGGATCAAGCGAGCAAAAAGAAAAATTACTCACCGCAGTAATCTTCTTTCTTCTAAGGGTCGTTTAGCATCAGTAACAATAGCAGTTAGTTGGCTAGGTGCAACTGCCTCAAGGTATGCCTTTAAGAGAATTTATTTAAATGAGCTTGGGCATCAGTCAATGAAAAAATAGGAAGGGAGTGAGAGCAGCTTGAAGGGCTTCCAAATTTTTTCAAGAAAATGGGCACATGCCCCAAAATGAACCAATAGGATTCAAAAGACATGAAAATGTCCGAAAACTGAAAACAGATAATAACAACATGAGCACAAAGGCTCTTCAATAAAAACCCAAATTTGGTAATAAAACTGAAAACAGAGCCCTTCTCCTGACAGGTGAACTGGGGAGGAAGGGTGGAGCTTACTGATGCTAAAGGACCCCTTGAAAAGAAAGAAGATTACTGCGGTGAGTGATTTATTCTTCTTACCCCAGGAGTCCTTTAACATCAGAAACAATAGCAGACTACCGAGCAGTACCAAGTGGGAGGTGGGAAGAGAACCTCACTAGAAAGAGGCTCTCAGAACCGCCTCTGCCAAATTTGGACGTCAAATCTGACTGCACATCTAAACTGCAGTGCATCATGAAGGTGTACACCTATTTCCAGGTAGCTGCTTTGGAGACATCCAGAAGGGGTATGTTCCTTACTGTTGCCTCAGAGGCTGCAGTGCCCCTGGTGGAGCGGGCCCTGAGCCCCACAGGAGGTTGTTTACCAGCCCGTCCATAGCAGAATCTAATACAAGAGACCAACCAGCAGGAAAAGCTCTCTTGGTAGCCAGTCTTCCTTTGCCTGCTTTCCTGTAGGTGAGGACCAACTGAGAGGAAGAGTCTCTGGACTACCTAGCATGCGCTGGTAGTAAAAGAGAGCTCTTTTAACATTCAAGCTAAGGAGCTTATTGCTCACTGACAGTGGATTTCTCAGTAAAGAAGACAGGTAGAGTATTGGACTGGTTTTAGATGGAACTCTGAAACCACCTTAGGCAGAAACTTCCTATTAGTTCAGATCTCAATTTTATCGTTGCAAGGAATTATGAAATTAGGCTCAGTACACAGGGCATGTACCTCTGAAATTCTTCTGGCAGAGGTAATGCCCACCAGGAAGACCTACTTTTGGGTCATAAACTTGATATGTGCAGTGGTCATAGGCTCAAAGGGTGGCTCCATGAGACTGGCAATGCAGAGATTCAGGCTCAAGGGGAATGGACTCTGACTGGAGGCTGAGGCCTTTGAAAAACTTTGAATATGGTGTGGGAAACAAAATGACTTTTTCTTTCCCACTGGAAAATAGGCCTGATTGTGGCCAGATGTAGCTTGAGGGAAGGGTTTCAAACCTGACACCTGCAGATGCACTAGGAAATCCAGCAGCTGAGGGTCTGCTGCTATAAGATGGTTGGCCCTTTTTGCTCTTGCACCAGATGGAAACCATTTCCATTTGGTTGCATATGTCCCTTCTTTGTGTTAGTCCTGAGTACTGAAAAGATGGAAACTCTAACTCCTCAAAAGCCAGGACTTTAGGTGAAGAGAGTGCATGTCTGGATAATACACTCCTGTGTGAGAAGGGTCAGCAGAGAGTGAGATAGCGGTAGGCTAATGGGCCTGCTGCAGGAAAGTGTGGGAAGGAGAGGGTATCAGGCTTCTGGCCGCATCCAGAGCCACCAGAATCATTAATGTAGGCTGTTGTCTGAGTTTCAGAAAACCCTGAGAATCGGAAAAGGAAGGAATGCATATAGGACCTCCTGACCAGACCAGGATCAAGGCATCCAGGGAAGTGATCCCATGCCTGGGGCCTGCAACAGAACTGAGGAAGCTGGAAGCTGAGGGAAGAGGCAACAGATCCACTTCTGGAGTGCCCAACCGCCTGAACACTGTGGCTAGTACTTGTTTGTTCAGAGTCCATTTACTCTGGCTTTGACTGAAGCGACTTAGAGCATCTGCCAGAGTATTGTGTTTGCCTGGGAGGTGAATAGCTGAAAGGCTGACTCCCAGGAGAAGGCGAGAGACCAGATTTACAGAGCCTGTGAACAGAATATTCTGATCTGGTCCATCCTTGTTTGTGAAAAACATTGCAGTAGTGTCTGTTCAGCTTTGTTCAGTCTGTTCTTTTATGACAGGAGCAAATGCTTTGAGAGCTAGAAACATTGCTCTGAGTTCCAAAACATTTATGTATAACTGTGACTCTTGGAGAGTCTATGTGGCACTTACTAAGGCACTGTCCAGATGTGCTCCCCACCACAGGAGGTGGAACAGCTCCATTAGAGGTCTCAGCTTTGAAAAAATGTTGCTTTTGAGACCAGCAAGCTATAAGGAGGCTTGCAGATGTCGATCCTGTATCTGAACCCTGGGACCACTGCAGGCATTGAAGCCATGTGTCCTACTAGCCTGAGCAAATGTCAAAGGTACGTGATTTGCGCAGGACCGCATCATATACTGAACAAGTGAGGGTTAATGATTCAAACCCAGTCAAGCACCTGCTGGCTGGTCTTGCTGTCCCTGGATGGAGGAATTTGCCACTGAGGGACAGCTTGAATTCTCACCTCATGAAGGAAGGAAGGTATATCCTTCCTGGATGCGGAGGGTCCCAGGTGAGACTTTGTTTAGATTCACAAGGGAACCCAGAGACTCCAGAGTGAGCCCTATAAGGGAAAAGGACTCCTTGACCTGACAAGGAGACTTTGGCACTATGAGCCAATTGGCAGATTAGGTGTAGCTGAGGCGCCCAGATTCCTGAGGTCGCTGCTACCACTGCCAGGCACTTTGTAAAGACTCTTGGGGCTGAGGAATGCCGAAGGGCCACAGTAAGCCCGCACCTGAGATACTGCCTGTGGAACCTCATTATGGGTATATGGAAAAAAGGAGTCCTTAGGACCAGGGAGGCTAGCCAGTCTCCTACTGTAAGACTATATGACTAGTAACAGAGTGACCATCTTGAATTTGGGTTTTAACAGCAAGATAGGTCACCACTCCCCAGTTAGTCTTTTTGTGTCACAAAACACCTGGAGTAGCTGCCCTTTCCCCTTTTTGTGGCTGGGACCCGCCATTCGCAAAGCTAGAAGGTTTTTATCTCCAATCCAACAGTAACACCTGTGTTGGGGATAGAGGCTAGACATCTGGGACACAGAAGGTCTGCCCACACTAACATCAGGGCTTAGATGCATGACGCTGTTGGCTGGGTAGAGGTGGCCACCTTTGGCCCCTTCTGCACCTCCCTCTGAAAGCATCCTTGTACTGAGAGAAGGGGTAGCTGGAAAATAACCTCCACAAACTTAGCTCCTTTGGTCTTGCTCAACCAGCCATCAAATGGTTCCACTCTTACCTCTGGAATAGGCAGCAGTCCTGCATAAATAGGAGACACCCTCTCCCTCCTCTTCCCATCTCCTCAGGGGTCCCCAAGGATCCATCCTTGGTCCCATCCTCTTCTCCTTTTTCATAAACAACCTCCCTCTACCTGTCTCTCTTCTAGCATGCATCTGCATAAGCCAGCCAGCACTGATCATCTACGCCCGGACCCCTCCCAGGACAGTGTCCTCCCAGTCCTTAAATATTACTTCAACAGAGTCCAGTCCTGGTTCCTTACAAACCAGCTCAAACTTAATACCAAAACAACTGTCACCATGGTCTTGGATCTAGACAAAGCTGGCCTCTCTACCTGCCCCTCAGCAATCTCCACCCTGGACAGCTCCCTCTAGAGATGGTCCCGCTTTCAAATACCTGGGCGTCTGGCTGGACAGCCACCTCAACTTCTCCACCCACATCGAGGCCACCTGTACTAAACTCCAGCCCACTCTTGTCATCCTCTATCACACAGTGCCAGTCTTTCTTCTACCAATTGCAGAACTCTTTCACAAAACAATCTTACCAGTACTAGACTACACAGACATCATTTACAGTATGGCCCCACCTCTTCCCTCTCAAAACTTGACATCCTATTCAACTCGTTCTGTCGCCGCCACCGCCCCCACTCACCCATCATTGCTGCTTCTACGCCACCCTCTCCCTGGCCCCGCCTCCCACAGGAGAACCATTCACAGTGCCTCCCTCATAGCTAAATACTGGCTAGGCTCTTTGCCCCTCTACCTCTTCTCCCACCTTGCCCCAGCCAATCCCTAGGCTACTCCTCATGCCACAGGGATGCTCGCACTTTCCTCCTCCCATGCCCCACTCAGCTACTGGGCAAGCTGTCTTCCTACCGTCTTCTCCTCCCATGGAACAACCCTCCCACCCAACCTGCACCAGGCCTCCTCCCTTTCTGCCATTAAACAACTCCTCAGGCTCCTCCCTTCCTCCCTGCCAAAGATGCCCCAAGGTACCCTCCCCACTAGGGCCTAACTTTCGAGGAGGCCTCATAATGGTCATTGTGTACAAGTGCCCTTACTGTACTGAATTTCCTGCTTCTCAGCTGTACTATTTCCATGTGCCTATTTATACCACACTGTAAATATGATTGTCTCTACAGTGCTTGTATATTACCTTTCTGTCAAGTCCATGTCTATTCTGTATTTTCTATAGGATGTACATACTGTTCCGTAGTCGTTCCTATTACTGTCTGTAACCATAAAATGTGTTGTACTATTGTATGCTTCTGCGTCATGCCCAGGTCACACCTGAAGCAGCCTCGGCTCAGTGCGCCTTTCCAGTCACCAATTCTAAATAAATAACCTCTGCTCCTACTGCACTCAGGAGAAATTTCTGTGAGGCAGGAGGCCTTATTGCAGTCAGATGTTCTGGAATCGAACAGTATGATTTGATCACAGGGAAAGTCCATGGCCTTAAACTGGGAGTCTGAGGGTAGACCAGTAGTTCTAAGCCAGACAAAGCACCTCAGAGAGGTGGCATGGGCCACGGTCTGGATGCGGCATCCTGCTGTCATCTGCGCCTGTGGAATTGGTACTACATAGCTTCCGGGCAGGTTTGCTGTATCTACTGGCTCCTGTACCATAGAACTAGGACAGAATTTTGCAGTGCTTTTTTGATATTTGGCCATAAAGCCATGTAGGAAAAATTTTTGACAAGCATCTGTGGTTAGCTATGAAATCTATTTTCTGGAGTCCTTGTCCGGGAGTAAGGAGGACAAGGAGATCCCAGCTTTCACAAGCTGCCTGCTGCACTATACTTACATGGATGGGATGTACAGAGAGTACAGCAATGTTGTTAACCAATTGATATATTTATGTATTTCATTTCAGACCACTTGCAAACCTCTGCCACAGAAGTGGGATTTTGAAGCAGTTTCAGTAGTCATTTTATTTATATTTTTTCATTATAGAGAGGCACAACCAGTCTTTTAGGAGGTGGAAGACTTCACCTCCTATAATCTTTTTATCCTCATCCTCACCTTGGGCGGACACCTGAGAAGGGAGGTCCAGGGTGTCCAATATGTTTTGGATAAATGAAAGCATAGAGGGGAATCTTCAGGTTAACCAGGAAACTCCAAGGAGAGGGTAGTGGACACATAAGGTTCTAGGCCCTCCAAAGTCATGTCAGGGGCATTATAAAAATACTCATATAATCTGTATCACTCTCACAGTCTCTGGAGCGAGAACTGTGGAAGAGTATTTAGCAGCCCTGTAGCAGGGGCATCATAAAATATTCATCATCAACTTTATCACCTTCACAGTCTGTGGAAAACAGAAAAAGTGCATACTAGCCACTGTAAACATAAACCCCATCTTTTGTAAGATCTGAAGGACGTGCCATACTTTTGCCAAATTTTGCAATAGTAGGGAACTCATGAGACAGTGCTGAATATGCTTTATTTTTCTTTACTTTTAAGCTGCCTGTTGTCTTGTTATTGGCTTTCCCAGAAGGAACAGGAGCATCTTTTAACTTGACAGTTTCTTTTAGCCACGTCGTCAGCAGCTTGATCAAGCTTCCTTTTTTTTCCATCACTTTTATGATTTTTTAATTTGTAAGGAACTTCATCAGCTCCTTTGGAAGCTTTATTTTCTGGCTGGGATCTGGAGGCTTATTCAGCACCCCTGCTTACACTGTTATTTACTTTTAGATGGCCCTCATCGTTAGTCTTTGATTTTTCCTCAGCCACAATTATTAATTGGTCTCTTGCTCTGTGCCGAAGATTTGGACCCAACTACAAGTAAGCACAGGTTTCTGTGAAATGCTGCAAAGCCAGTCCTGTGACAGTTTAATAAACTCTATTTTTCTTCATTATTATTATTATACATATATCTTTTTGTAGAACTGGGAATCTATACCAATGCCAATCTTATAGAGAACCCAGCAGCACCAGTCAAAACTGCACACAGGTTTCTGTTGATGCTGTGAAGCCAGTCCTATGACAGTTGACACTTTTAGGTCCAGTTTTATGGAATTATGGGAATCTCTGATTTTGCCAGTCCTCAGAGAACCCAGCAGCAACTGTCAAAATTTGAAATACAATTGTTTGCCTCCTGTAGAGCCTACGAGGTCTGAGATAAAAATATGGCAAAAACAAAAAACTCGATGTTTCCTTCATGAATTGTATTCAAAAGTGGAGAACCATTCAAATTAAGCATCTGTGGTAAAAATGAATAGAATTTAAGCAGATGCAGTAAAAATAATGCAGTTCTGGTAAAAAATTATACAGATGGCAAAAAAAAAGCCAACAAAACATGTAAAATTATACTCAGCACACTAAAAAATTAAATTTGTGAGGAAAACTTTACCAAAATAAGCGAATAGGAGGCTGTCAACAAGGAAGGTTGAGAGGCACCTCAGGGCAATGTTGCTCAGTCAGCGGAGAAAAATTCTGAAGCCCTTCAGGCTGCTCTCACTCAGCGCACTCCCTCCTGTGTTCTGATTGGCTGATGCCCAAGCTCATTTAAATAAATACTCTTAAAGGCATATCTCCGGGCAGTTGCACCTAGCCAACTAACTGCTATAGTTACTGATGCTAAAGGACTCCTGGGGTAAGAAAGTGGCAGTTATGTGTTGAGGAGGAGGCAAAAGGTCCAACTCTGGATGACCCCACCTGTCAAACAGGTCTTCTACTTCGGTCAGCGGTCCCGCATGCACCTTTGACTGTGACCGACTGAGGCTCCGCCCAGGACGCTTTTGGACACCTTGAACATGGACGACTCCACAGTCTGGATATCTGATCCAGAGCCCAATACCAGACTTTCATTGCTTCCCGGCAGAGAGGGTACAAATGAGTGCCCTGCTTGCTGACGAGTGGACTATACTGATGTCCATCTGCAGTAGCAGAAGACCTGGGGATAGCAGAGCCTGGAAGGCCTGCTAGGCATAAAATGGCCTGCATCTCCAAAACTCTGATGCGGAGAGAGGATTCTAAATGGGACCAGGTCCCTTGTGTTTGGTAGGGCTCTAGATGCCCCCAACTCTGAGGCATCGGGTTGTGAGGATTTGCTGAAGGGAAGGAATGAGGAAAGGAAAGGAAAGTACAGTTACGTAAGAATTTACGTAACAGTAGATCTTCAAGAACAGTTCTTGCAGCAGGTTACACCATTAGGACTGAAGCAGGCAGGCATCAGGATCCCGCGAAATTTTCCAGCTAGCAGTATTCAGCGGGGACCACCAACGTCGGTCCCTCCGACGTCAAGCATAGTACATAAGGGGGCGTCCCCAGAATCCCCAGTTCTCCTGCCGGAGACTCCCGCCACTGGATGACATCAGAAAAGGAGACTGAGGATCCGCCATCAAATGGCAATCAGAGTGGTGTTAGAAACACCTAATCCTAGGAGAAGGATATCGAACAAGTCTACTCCAGCGGGATGTGGGAGTACCTGCTACAAGAGCTGTTCTCAAGATCTACTGTTACGTAAGTTCTTATGTAACTGTACTATCTTACTTGAGAAACAGTTCTTGCAGCAGGTTACACCATTAGACTGATTCTGAGCAATACAGGAAATCCCTCACCATTGGGAGGAGGAAAGGTAGAAATCACTAAAAGAACCGAAGCCTAGGACAGGAGTCCCTGAAGGACAGCTAGACCAAAACCTGCTCTTGCCGATGCAACATCCAGGCTATAATACCTGATGAAGGTGTGCACAGTGCTCAAGTAGCTGCTGCACAGATGGCTGAGGTGGACACGTTCTTTAAGGCCATGAAGGGAGGTACCCCTTTGTGGAATGACCCTTAACCGAGCCCGGTAAGGGTTTGTTACGCTTCTGGTAACAGCACGTGATACAATGTATGAGCCATCTGGACAGCGATCGTTTGGAAATGGGAGCTCCATCATCCTGTGGGCAAAAGAGACAAAAGCTGGTCAGATTGTCGGTGGTGTTTCGTTCTGGTCGGTAGTATCGAAGGCTATGCACATCTAAAGTGTGCAACAGGGCTCTCCTCTATTAGAATATTTAGAAAAGTACACTGGTAGATCGATGTCGTGATTAAGAGTGAGAGATGAGACCACCTTAGGTAGAAACTTCTGATTAGTCCGGAGGGATACCCTGTCCTGGTGAAAAACCAAATAAGGTTATTTGCACATCAATGCGTGAAGTTCAGAAATTCTTCTGCGGTAACAGCAACTAAAAACAATGTCTTCCATGTAAGAAGATGTAGCTCACAATCTGGCGGCTGGTTCAAAAGGTGAGCGTAAGCTGCTCCAGGACAAAGGGTAAATCCATGGTGGAATAGGATCCTTAATCGGAGGTCTAAGGTGGAGAACACCTCTCAGAAAGGCTCATGCTGTGTCCAACTGAATTATGGGATGTTGGCCTATAGGAATGTGAAAGGCTGAGATGGCACAAAGGTGTACTTTTATCGAAGTAGGCCAAGCCTGTCTGAAAAAGAGACAGGAGGTAGTCCAGGACCCACCTTTCTGAACAATCCATTGGGAAAACCCTGCGCCTGAGCCCAGAGGCAAAATCTGCTCCATTTCATGGTGTAAGTAAGCGTGAGTAGCTGGATTTCTAGCAGCCGCTAGAATGTCTGCTACTCTCTTGGAGACCCAGATCATTACATAATGGCTATGTCTCAGGGAGCCAGGGTGTGCAGGTTCATGACGAAGGTCCGGATGGGCCAAGGGCCTGCCTCCTGAGACAGTAAGTGAGTTGACTGGCAGAGGCACTGAAGGTTCCCAGGACAGCTGATGTAGTAGAAGAAACCAGATCTGTCTGGGCCAAAAGTGCGATAAGTATCAGTGTTGCTTGCTCTCTGCAAAGTTTCAAAAGCATAGAGGAATCTGCCCGCCCAGGAAAGGGACAACGTCTCACCAGAAAACACCAGGCCCTGGATCTAGCGAGCAAAATTGGGCAGTTTTGTTGTATGGGGACGCAAAGAGGTCTAACTCTGGTGTACCCCATCTGTGAAACAGATCCTCTACTACCTCCTGGAGTAGTTCCCACTTATGGACTCTGGTTTGAGAGTGATTCAGACTGTCTGCGATGATGTTGTCCACTCCTGGGACATGAACATCAATGAGGTTTGGCGCTGTTGTAGAACCCAATCCCACACTTCATGGCCTCCCTGCAAAGCAGGTAGGAATGGTGCCTCCTTGTTTGTTGAGGTAATACATCGCCGCTGTATTGTCTGTTTGGAACAGGAGAGTACCCGTGGGATCTTCGACTGGAAAACCTGCGAGTGTAAAGAACTGCTCTCATTTCCAGGATATTTATGTGGAGATGAGCTTCTTGGGCTGTCCATAGGCCCTGAGACCTGACACCGCCGAGGTGTGCTCCCTACTCAAGCCCTGAGGCATCTGTGGAGAGCGTCACAATGAAAGATGGCACAATGAAGGGATCCGCTAATAGATTCTTTGAATCTAGCCACCATTGCCAATCCTGGGTTATGGCATTCGTGATCCGAACTGGAAGCTGCAGATGGTCTTGCTTGATCCCATTGGACCTGAACATCCACTGGGTCACCCATGATGTGGAGACAGGCTAGCGGGACTGATGGGACTTCAGAGGAGCTGACTTTGATAAGATGGCCAACAGAGTTAAGCTAGCCCTGGCAAAAGAAACACAGGTGAGGAGGTACAGGCAAAGTGGGCAAGCATTAAGGATACAATACTTGAAGCAACATCCCATTGTGTTAGACAGAAAAGGAAGTGCAAAGAAGAAGAAACCACTTTGGTTCTCAAATACAGTAGCAGAAAAGGTCAGAGCCAAAAGGCTGGCCTTCAGAAAATATAAGGGAACACAGCGGGATGAAGATAGGGAGGCATACCAAACTGCCCTAAGGAAGCAGGTAAGGCAGTAAGGCAGGCAAAGTCCCAAACTGAGGAAACACTAGCACGAACAGTAAAAGAAGGTGACAAGACTTTCTATAGATACATTAGTGAAAGGAGAAAGTCCAGAGGGGTATTGCTAAGCTTAATGGAGAAAAGGAGCATGTGAGGAGGAGGACCCTGTAAAGCATCTATCCTAAATAGATACTTTTGCTCAGTATTTACTGAAGAGAAGGTAGGGCAGGGCCCACAGCTCAGCATCATGGACACAGGGGAGGGAGGTGAGCACTACTCCCTTCACAAAAGAAAGGGTCCTACAAGAGCTTGCTAAGCTCAGGGTGGATAAGGCAATGGGACCTGATGGCATACATCCCAGGGTACTTAAGGAGCTAAAGGAGGAACTAGCAGAGCCATAGCAGAATTGTTTAGTGAGTCTCTGAGCACAGGAGAGGTCCCAGAAGACTGGAGAAGGGCTCATGTGATCCCACTCCACAAGAGTGGTAGCAGGGAGGAGGCGGGAACTACAGACCGGTCAGTCTTACCTCAGTAGTGGGCAAGATTATGGAGGCACTCCTTAAGGAAAGGATAGTGCAACACCTGGAATCCATAGGGGCACAGGATCCAAGACAGCATGGGTTTACAAAAGGAAGGTCCTGTCAAACTAATCTCATAGATTTCTTTGACTGGGAACCAGAGTGGTGGACCAAGGGGAGCAGTTGATGTCGCCTACCTTGACTTCAGCAAAGCTTTTGACACTGTTCCACATAGAAGATTGATAAATAAGCTAGGTAGGCTCGGGTGGGTCAGAAGTTGGTCAACTGGGTGGCAAACTGGTTGACTGGCAGAAAACAGAGAGTGGTGGTAAATGGTATACAGTCAGAAGAGATGCAAGTCACAAGTGGGGTACCTCAGGGATCAGTCCTGGGGCCAGTCCTATTCAACATCTTCATTAGTGACCTCGCAGATGGACTAGAGGGTAAGGCTTGTCTGTTTGCAGATGACACCAAGATCTGCAACAGAGTAGATGATCCAGATGGGGTGGGCAGAATGAGAAGAGATCTGGATAAACTAGCAGAATGGTCAGAAGAGTGGCAACTGGGATTTAATGCAAAGAAGTGCAAAATCATGCACATAGGGAAGAGAAACCCGAAGCCACTTATAGGCTGGGAGGAGTTGCTAGCAGTCACAAAGGAAGAAAGAGACTTGGGCATCATCATCACTGATGACCTAAAATCATCCAAGCAGACCTCTAAAGCAGTAGGTAAGGCTAGGGGTGTTAAGGTGTATTAGTAGGGGTATCACAAGTCGCAAGAGGGAGGTAATAATCCTCTGTACAAGACATTGGTTAGGCCCCATCTGGAGTACTGCGTGCAGTATTGGAGGCCACACCTTCACAAGGACATTAACCAAATTGAGGCAGTCCAGAGAAGGGCAACTAAAATGGTGCAGGGACTGCATCAGAAGACATATGAGGACAGATTAACGGAGCTCAATATGTATACCCTTGAGCAAAGGAGGAGAGTGATATGATCGAGACATTTAAACACCTTATGGCATAAACAAGGTGAAAGAGTCTAAATATGTTTAAATATAAGAAAAATAGCAGGACAAGAGGACACAGCATGAGATTAGAGGGAGGCCGATTAAGGGGAATGTGAGGAAATTCTTTTCACAGAAAGGGTGGTAGATGCATGGAATGGCTTACCACAAGAAGTGGTGGCTATGAATACAGTGCAGGGCTTCAAACAGGCATGGGATAGGCATAAGGGAGCAATACAAATGACTATAAATAGATAGGTCACTGACAGAGCAAAGGCCGATGGCACATTTATAAGGTAGAAAAAGAAATGGGCAGACTGGATGGGCCTTATGTCCTTATCTGCCGTCAACTTCTATGTTTCTATGTTTCTATGTTGCAATGGCTGCAGCCATATGTCCGAGCAGGCAAAGGACCAGTCTGGCTGGGACGGTCCCTCTTTGCCAAAAAGTCCCTGATGAGGGATCCGATGTGTTCTGCTCGGTCCCGGGTAGAAAAGCTTTCCCCGGACGGTGTCCAGAACTGTGCCTATGAACTGCAGAATCTGTGATGGAATCAGGCGTGACTTCTACTGATTGATAATGATGCCCAATGTCTCGACAGAGACTGAGTGCAATGAATGGCGGACATCAGGGCCTCCCGAGAGGGCACCATGAGAAGCCAGTCATCCAGATAGGGGAACACGGGTGGCTTTGTCTCCTCAGAGCGCCGCTATGACTGCCATGCACTGTGAACACTCAAGGTGCCGATGACAGTCCGAAGGAGAGGCTTGGAACTGATAATGGTGACCTTGAAATTTGAAGCGCAAGAACTTCCTGTGTGCTTGAGAGATGGGTATAGCGGTAAACATCCTGCATGTCTAAGGACGCTAGAAGGCACCCTGCTTGAGCATGGGTATCAGACCTGGAAGAGTCACCATGCTAAGCGCTTGTAGAGGATCGAGCATTGAGGTCGCTGAGATCCAATATTGGACAGAGGTCCCTGTCTTCTTGGGAACCAGAAAGAAGTGAGAATAGTAATCTGCACCTCTCTGGTTCCACGGTACATGCTCTATAGCTTCTTTTCCAAGCTGGCACCCTCCTGCTGTATGAGCAGGGCGTCTGACCAATAACAGGAAAGCAGGGAGGTCTTGATGGTGGTGGTCGAGAATTTCGGTGAAGTGACTCTCTTGACTATTTGAAGAACCCACCGTTAGCGGTAATCGACTGCCACCCTGAAAGTGGCGAGTGATGCAACCCCTTTGTGCCCATGTGATCCAGAGGAGGGCGGAAGGAGTCATGCTGTGGCAGCGCTTGGTTCCTGCAGGCTGGGCCAGTTTGGTGTAATGCTGGCCTCTGCCTGGGGAAGATTTAGCCTGGCTTTATGATGGAAGTGCCCTCTATTGCTGGCCAGAACGTAGCTGCTGCCACTGTTGCCGGGCCGAAACGTTCTGGATCCTATGAAAGGAAGCAGGTCTTGATCTGTACATGGCTTGTACGAATCTAACTGCCTTCCTGGCATCCTGGAGCTTGGTGATAACCTTCTCAGAGTGTTCACCAAACAGGACTTTGCCATTGTATGGACGCCAAGAATGCTTTTCTGTCCGCCTGGGGTGAAGCTGGAGACACGGAGCCAGGAGTGCCTCCGAGACAGACGCCCTGCTGCAGCTCTGGCAGACGAGTCCGCAGAATCATACTGCTTGTAGCATTTGGGTTCCCACATCAGACCCTGTGCGGAGGAGGTTTAGGAGCTCCACCTTCTGATCGCCATCCGTAATCTGTCAACAAGGTCCTGACCGTGTTCCCACAGGGCATTCTGAAACTGAACCATGTGAGATAGGTAGTTCAGGGACCTGATGGAGCATGTAGCAGCCAAGATACGCGCCTCCCAGGGCATCCAACTGTTTGGATTCCTGGTCCGTGGCTGTGTGCTCATATGCTTGCAGTCATTGGGACCGGTCATGAGAGACCGTGAATGACCAGGGAGTCAGCCAGAGGTTGTTGTGCCAAGTACTGGTCCTTTTCGAGCCTTGTACAGGCGGTCAGCTTTCTTCGGCACAGCGGGGTGGAGGCGGACGCTTCCATGCAGCCTTGGTGACGCCCATGAAAGTGTCCACCAAGCGTGGCATTACCACAGGCTTAGGATCTTCTGCCGAAGGTAACGGGCCAGGCACTATCTCTTGGGGTCGAGATCTTCCAAACCATCCCATCCCATGTTTTCCTGGATGTGCCTCATAATCTCAGAGAAGGAGGATCATCCAGAGGTGACCTGGGTAGGTCTTGTGGGTCAGGCGATGGGATGCTGAGCGGAGAAGGAGACCTGGAGGTTTCAGATGTATCCTATCTAGAATCCTCCCCGATGGAGTGTATCATTGACATCTGGGTCGCTTGTGGCTGGGAGACCCTGAGGGAGATCTTGAGGAGGCCTTCTGTTCCTTAGATCTTCCCTAGGAGGTGGAGTGTGCTCCTTAGGGGTTGGTGGTCATCCTGCAGGCTCACGTGGTGGAGGAGGGGGAGTAGGAGGTGAAGGAGTAGGAGGAGGAGGTTTTACAGGATCACATCTTTCCAGATTGTGTCCCACCAGAAAGTGAAGAGATCCTTGACTTCTTGGATGTTCATGCCCAATGATGGGCCTGGCGCCAGTGGTCTGTCACCGGGTCGGGCGTTGGGTCTGCAGGTGTCTCCGAGATGGCGAAGGTTCCTTGAAGTCCGGCATCCTGTGTCACCTGCCTGGTCCTCAGGCAATGTCGTGTCCTCCTCTGTGAAGTCCCAGTGACTGGTGTCCACCGTGACGGGGGCAGTCTTCGGCTCTGGCGAGTGTGAGGCAGATGTCGGTCGCTGGGCCAACGCCTTTTGGGTCTGGAGAACACCTGGCCAACGCTCTGGTGTTTGGCCGATGTCTCGCCCGCAAACACCTGGCCGACTTTGGTGCTTGGTCGACGCCGATGCTTGGCTGACGACGGTCCATCATCCGCTTCAGGGACGCCAGGTCTTTTGTCTTCCTGGGTGGGGGATCCAGACCTCTGGGAGGTTGGGAGACCGATCTGAGTTTGGGTCCAAGGCCGGACAGAAGAGGAAGACTTAGTCTGGTGAAGGTCAGAAGACTTCCATGAGGCCCGGAGGGAGTGGAAGAAGTCAAGGCCTGAAGTCTGTATGGGGTGAAGCGGTCAAGAACCGCCTGTAGCCTTAACCTTGACCGAGGGAGCTGAGAACTAGCCCTGGAGGAAGAGCAGTCAGAGCTGGGAGCCTGAGCTAAGCGAGACCGAGGCCTGGTTTAGGGATCTGGACCTTGCCTTCTCCCGGTGCTGAGACCCCATCTGGAGTACTGTGTGCAGTTCTGGAGACCCAACTCGCAAGGACATACACAAGATGGAAGCTGTCCAGAGGAGGGCACTAAATGGTGCAGGGTCTGCACCAGAAGACATATGAAGAGAGACTAAAGGAGCTTAATATGTATAGCCTCAAGGAAAGGAGGAGAGGGGGACATGATAGAAACTTTCAAGTACCTCAAGGAATCAACAAGTCCAAGAGGGTAGCATCTTTCAAAAAAAGAGGTGTGCAAGAACAAGGTGCACAATTTGAAGATGGGGGCGGCTCAGAGGTAATGTAAGGAAGTATTTTTCACAGAGAGGGTTGTGGATGCGTGAACGGCCTTCTGGAGGAGGTTGTGGAGTCAAAAACAGTGGTTGAATTCAAGCATGCATGGGACAGCCATAAGGCAATTCTAGGGGTGGGGTATAAAGAAGTGCTGCTGGTTAACTAGGATCTGCAGCTTATCCATTAGGGTAGGGGAAATGGAAGACTGGGTGGGCCATAAGCGGTCCTTATCTGTCATTAAATTCTATGTTTCTATGTAAAAGGTACCCTGAAGTGCCTTCTGATGGCGATCCTGGTGTGGCTGTTGAACCCCTGACAGAAGGAGCAGGCCTTGGTGTCGAGGTCCGGCCTAGGCAATCGCATGCAGGACGAATGAGGATCCTTGAAGGGGTCTGTTTGCTGCAGGCACACTTGGAAAGGTGACCCTCTGAAGGAGTTGGAGATGCCGAATTAGTTTGGTAAAACTATTGCGAGAAGTTCTTAGTCATCGTGTGCTAGAGTGGGACCGTGAGGCCAATGCTGGCGAGTTGTGGTGGGGAAAAGAACTGGGGATTCTGGGGGACCGCCTTATACTATGCCTGACATCAGGGCGGAACTGATATGTCGGGGTGGTCCCAGCTGAATACTGCTAGCTAGAAAATTTCCGTGGGGTCCTGGCACCTGCCGCTTCAGTCCTAATGGTGTAACCTGCTGCAAGAGCTGTTTCTCAGAAGATCCACTCTTAACAGGTTGCTGGTTCCATCCACCAAAGCAGAATGCTCTTCACTGGGAGGAACAGTAGTAAATCTTTATTTTTATACAGGAAATTTGACTTTTCACATCATTAGGCTGAAGGGCCTGTTTTCAAGATGGTCCTATTTTAACAGATTTTTACAAACAACTTAAAGGAAAACACAAATTAACATACAAATATAAATATACAAGCTATACACTTATAGACCTTAATAACCATTTGTTTCAAGAATCCTAAACTTATCATTTTCCCATTTCTTGACATAAATAATCAAAGTTTATTAGGGAAAAGGGATATGGTGAAAGGAGAATCCCTATAAAAGGGGACAGTTCATAAAAAGCTCAATAGGTACAAAGCGAAGCCGGCCTACTCTTTTAACGCCCTATAATAGGTCTTAGCTATTACTCATTTAACCTAATCAAGTATAGTTATCGATAAATGAAAAAAAGGAGAAATACTCCTGAGAATACTAGTTTTTAATACAGAATATAACATTATGTAACAGCTTAATTGGTATAAGAAATCCTAACATATCTAATCCATCCAGAGAAAGGACATTTAATTTTCAGTCTAAAGTGAGAACATAAATATCTCAATAGATAAAAGAAAAAGAGAAAATACTCCTAAGGAACACAGAGTTTGAGGAGAAAACCTAATTTCTCCTGTTCTCTTATTTACTTCATATCTAATATACTAGTAATTTGCATGTTCCTAATACCGCTAATTTATAAGCTCTATCAGAAGAGGAAAACGGGGCAATATTTCTTAAGTCAAAACAAGACTGTAACAAGAAAAATGGAGAGGCCTAATTTTACGTGCTTTCCTTATATCACCCATGAAGGTACACTGACATCCTTTCCAAGGTTTCCCATTTACCTGTTGAACAAAGAGCTGTGAAGATTTTTTCAGTTCTCTGTCCTCTAGATCCAGTGTACTCAAAATACTTCCTTTTTTGTGTTATTTCTTTTCCTTCCCTATGTGCTACCGCTCAGCCACTCCTTCAGGCTATGCCGAGGTGGCATCTGACCCATTTTGTTCCCAGCCCCGACCCTCACACTGCAGTCGTCCCAAGGTAAACCGGACGTAACCCTTCACAGGGTGGGTCCCCTCCAAGGGGAAGGTACCAGAGGCTCCGGGACACTGACAGCCTCTAGATTGCCAGATGGCTGTCATCTGGCTGAACGCGGAGCCATTTTCCATTTTTCTGGTGACGCTCTCGCGCTAGGTCTGCACTCCGGGCCCCCACCGGAGGTCGCCGAGAGCCACGCCGCCCCACTACCCACCCCAGGAGAGGAGAGCAGTCTTTTTTTTTCTATTTTCTTTTTTCCTCCTGCCCAGTCGCCCAGGGTATCCGCCCTGTCAGCGGGCCGAGCTTCCACCCCCAGAGCGGCCTCGAGCCCTCCAGCCCGTGAAACACCCCCACGGCGAGTGGCTACGGGATGCGAGGGGCCAACACCCGCAGGACCTGTATTAGGTCGGAGGGCCAGCCTGGGGGCTAATTAAGCCGCAGCGGGCTTCATAGAGGACGCACCGCAGCGCCATTTTTCCGTATTTCCGGAGGCGTGGACGTGTACGACGCTGACGCCCTGTCCCGCCTCCAAGTGTCTTTCGTGTGTGCCGGTAGCCTGTGCGACTCCCAGCCTCCATCGGGGATCGCTCGTGCTCGAGCATCAAGCCCCCTCCCCTGGAGAAGGAGAGCAGCCCATAGGGCGCTCAATCCTTCTCCCCAGCCGACCCTTCCAGCGACCCGAGTCCGTTCCCGAACCGGGTCGCGCCGTCATAGCGGAAATCCCACCGCTGCGCAGACGGGCCGGCCTAGAGGAGAGCAGTCTTTACAGACGCTCAGTCCCTTCCTTCTGCACAGCCCCCGCATCCCTAGTCCGCTCCTCAACCCGAGTTGCCAGCGTGGCTCCAAATACTTCTAATCACAGATGAAAAATCGTGTTACCATACCTGTTATTTACTTTAGAATTTCATATTTATTCACTTTACTAGTTCTAAGGCCATATTCAAATCCTCTTAATTGAAGTTTTCCACTATGTAAGCAGGAGTATCATGGTACAGAGTTTTATATACCATAGAGGTCCATTTCTGATCTCTTAGTCGCAAAATCACACCACCCCAAACTGGTGTACATGTTACAATGATGGGTGTAAGGCCTACATTTCAATATAAATCTCGCCATCTTATTATACAATTTATTTACTTTTATTAAAGAAGTTTTATTTGTCAATCCAAAATATGGGCTCCATAATCAATCATTGGCATAAAGACTTGATTTACCCTGTTTCTCTCATTTTAGGATCAAGGCAGTATCTGGACCGCCTAAAAGCACCCATTCTAATGTTTATTTTTTCTACTGTTTTATTAATATGAAAATCAAAGTCCAAACTCTGGTCAATCCAAATACCTAAATATTTATATTGTTGTACTTGTTCAAGAATCTCCCCACTACAGATTTAATACGTATTTCTTTACCTTTTTATGGGCCTGTTTCAACCAAAGATCATAGTTTTGGACTTTTCCCATTTAATACCAATCTAGATTCCGAGAACCAGGAACCTAGAACCTCAAATCCTCCTGCAATTTTGATTCCACCTCCTGCTTACGCTTACCTGAAGCAATTAACACAGTATCGCCAGCATAAAGACGAATTTGAGATCTGTGTATAACCTGAGTCACTGAATTTACATATATTAGAAATACGGTGGGTCCCAGGAGTGACCCTGGGAACCCCTCCCATTTAAAGCCTTATTTGATAAGGCATCTCCTAACTGGACTTGCTGGGTTCTATTCTTTAACTAGAGGCAAACCACTGACAAGTGTCAGGAGCAATCCTCTATGTCTAGCAATCTCCTACCCATGATGTCATGATCTACGGTATCAAAGGCTTTTGATAAATCCACGATAACTGCACTCACCTCTCTGTTTTCATTTAAAGATGTTGAAATTAAGTCTACCAGATTGGTGAGTGCGGTGTCCGGGGAATATCTCCTTTAAAACCAGATTGATATTTTGTCAGAATAGAGTTTTGTTCCAGATAATCCATCAATTGTTCTTGCACTACCCTTCTAGTAATTTTGAGATCATGGGCAGGAGAGCTGTGGGATGATAGTTTGCAGGATTCATCTTAGCTCCCCTTATAAACTGGAATAATCATTGTGTGTTTCCAGCTTTCAAGTAATCTACCTTCACATAAGCTCCAGTTCAACAGTTTTACAAGAATCGGGAGGCGATTTCTTTTGCATCCTTCAAGAATTTACCTTCAACCCCATCATATCCACAGGTTTTATTAGTTTTTAATTTACTTATGAGTCTATTTACCAGGGCCGGCTGTTTCAGGTTGTCGGTATGCTGGTCCCACTGGACCCTCAGTGTCCATTGAGAGATCCTCATGTGCAATCTGGCTAGGGGCACTGTGACTATGGCTGCAGCCATTTGACCCAAGAACCAGAGGAAAGTTCTGGCTGAGACACAGCGGCTGCTGTACAGCAGGCAGGCTTGAGTTATGTGGTGATATGCCCGGTCCTGGGGCAGGAAGGCCATGCCCTGAGACATATCCAGGACTGCCACCATGTACTGAAGGTGCTGGCAGAGGTTCAGAACTGACTTGGGCAGATTAACCATGATGCCCAGATCCTGGAATAGATGGGTGGTGAGTTCAGAGTCTGTAACAGGCACTCCCTGGACTGGGTTTTGAGAAACCAGCCATCCAGGCAGGGAAAGACACAGTCCCTCCACCTGAGGGCAGCTACCACTGCTAGGCATTTGGTGAACACCCAAGGGACTGAAGACAAGTCAAAGGGCAAGGCCCAGAACTGCAAGTGTGCCCCCTGAAAAGAAAACTTAGGTACTGTTTGTGGGGGCATGTACCTGGATATGCAAGTAGGCATCCTTTGTGCCAAGGGGCAAATCTATCTCCCTGGTGCAGAAGAGGCAGCAGTCCCTGGAGTGTCACCATCCAGAATTGTTTGTACTAGATGGAGAATAGAACCCTCTGCCCTTCTGAGTTTCTGGGACAGGTTCTATGGCCCTTTTTCACAACAAGGAGTGAAATTCCTCCCAGAGCACTGGGATGTGGTCTGGAGGGTAATAGGACAGAACTGGGGTTTCAAGTTCCAGAGTGTGTCTGTTTTCTATGATCTGCAGTGCCCAAGCATTTCTGGTGATTGCCCACCACTTGTCCAAGTGTAGGGAGAAGTGACCTCCTACCACCGCCTCCTGCCTTAAGGCGGAGGGGATCAGGCAAGGAGTCAGGCTGTACCAGCAGGAGTGGCCAGGGCTGCACCACCTCCCTGGGTTTTTTTTTTTGGTGGTGGAGGGGTGAGCATGGCAGGAGCAGCCAGGACTTACCCTGAACCTTGCTACAGGGCTTGGGTCTATGAACAGACCGGCCGAAGGGCAACTGCTGACCCACGTTTTGGCTGATTGGTGTGGTACATGGAGTGGATAGATCATAAGGTGTGGCCAGAGGCTTGCAGTTGAGACAGTATGTCCTGCACATCTGCGCCAAACAACTTATAGCTTCTAAAAGGGGCATTCAGGATGGACAGTTGGACATCCCTGAGCCAAAAGCCTGGACATGCTAAACAAAGAGTGTGTACATAGGCAAATGCCCCATGGCAGCCCTGGCTGAGGCGCACACAGTATAACAGGCAAACTTGGGACTTCTGTACCCAGACAGTTCAGCATTCAACCTAAAGATGTATTGGATAAGTTAAAACAAGTTAGTATAAATAAACCCAGGCCCAGACGAAATTCATCCTAGGGCATTAAAAGAACTTTTGAATCCATTTACCTTCCTTTAACTAATATTTTTCAGCATTCACTTGATACTGGGGAAGTCCCATATGACTGGAAAGTAGCATCTGTAGTAACCATTCACAAGAAAGGACCAAAAATAACCCCACAAATTATAGGCCTATTAGCCTAACTCCACTAATTGGGAAAATCTTAGAAAATATTGTTAAAAGATCTTATCCTGGACTACATGTGTCTCAGTGAGCAAACTGACCCTCTTCAACCTGGATTCACCAAGTCTAGATCTTGTTTAACTAACGTATTAACCTTCTATGATAAGGTCACAGGTGAAATTGATCAGGAAAATGTGGATTTGGTGTTTCTAGATTTTGCAAAAGCCTTTGATAAGTTACCACATTCGAAGCTTCTTGATACATTAAGGGCTTTTAAACTTAATAATAATCTTATAAACTGGATTATTAATTGGCTGGAAGGAAGGAAAGAGTTATCATAAATGGTAAATTTTCATATTGGGCACCAGTCTCTAGTGGTGTTCCCAGGATCTATTTTGGGTCCCTGTCATTTTAATATATACTGTATGCTTCCACTCTTACAACTGAAAACCCCAATATATGGATGTTGAAATTTGCCAGCAATTGTCGATAGGCACCGTAAGTAATTAACACTAAATGCTAGCTCCACTCCTTCAGGTTTTTTGGATAAAATCTCAAGTTGGTCTTGTACTAACAAGCTTGTCCTGAATAATGCTAGATGTAAAATTACGCACTTAGGCTCTCATAATCAACATTTTAATACAAATTGGGGTCTGAAAACTTACACTAAACCACCCAAGAGAAAGACTTAGGCATACTGGTTACTCCCGATTTAAAATTTAGAAACCACTGTACCACTCAAGTTAACAGGGCAAATCAGAACCTTAATTGTATTCTTAGACACGTAGCCAGTCGTTCAAGGTGGTACTACTACCTCTGTATACTGCCTTGGTTAGGCCACACCTCGAATAGTGTGTCCAAGTGTGGTCCCCTTCATTAAAGAGGACATCCTAAAATCGAGAAGGTTCAGCGAGATTCACCTGGGCCACTGTGGGATGGAGGGCAAGATCTATGAGGAAAGGCTAAAAATTTTCAACATGTATACACTTCAGTATAGGAGACTGAGAGGAGATCTGTGTCTCATTTACAGTACATTAAAGGATTCTGATCTTGTACTAGGATTAGGCCTAAGCCCGAATGAACAGGTTACTCACCTGTAACAGTAGTTCTAGGAGTGGTATATGTCGTTCATCCACACTCTCCAGCATGTCCCTTTCCCTTTAAAACTTGCCGGAAGTCTTCAAGCTGGCTCCTCCCACCCACCTGGGTGGTACATCCTCAGCTCTGCCCCATGGCCAGATCTTAGGCCGCTGGAAGCAAGGTTGTGCTCCTAAAGCCGGGAGGAGTCGAGTAGTGCGTGATAACAACATACCTACCCTGTAGAACTGTTACAGGTAAGTAAATACAGGTTACTCACCCGCAACAGGAGTTCTAGGAATGGTATATGTTGCTCATCCACACTGTCTGGCAGGTTTCTTGCCACTTTAAATCTTGCCGGAAGGTCTTTAGCTGGCTCGTCCCACCCACTCGGGTGGTAAAACTCTCAGCTCCACCCCATGGCGCCAGATCTAGCCACGCTGGAAGCCAGGTTGTGCGTTGAAGCCAGGGAGGTCGGGTGGGTCATGTAGATGAACAACATATACCATTCCTGAACTCCTGTTACAGGTGAGTAACCTGTATTTCTAGGGACATGGATATGTTGTTCATCCACACTGTCTGGCAGACTCCTAGCAGTTCTCCTCGGAGGAGGGAGGCAAGGCGACACCCCCTACTTGGGAAATAAAGACTGGAGAACCGAGGCCCCAAAACCAGCATCCCAGTGTGACTCAAGGTCGATGTGGTAGTGGGTGATGAAGGTGTGTGCTGACTTCAGGAAGCAGCCCTGCAAATTTCCTGGATAGGGACATCCCTGGAAGCAGCCACCGATGCAGCGGTATGGCGGGTAGAATGAGCTCATATCCCTCTGGGAAGCCCATGCCCGCCAACCTGTAGCAGAGATCTATGCAGGAGGTGACCCACCTACCTATCGTCTGCTTGGCTGCAGGTCTGCCAGGTGCGGCTTCAGCGTAGGTGACAAACAGCTGGCAAACCTCTCCCCGAACTCTCAGCCGTCCGCTCCTTGTAATAAGCGAGCTCTTCTAGGGTCCAAAGTATGGAGCCTATATTCGAGCCTCTGAGGTGTGATTGGGGTAGAACACCGCAGAGTCAACACCTGGTTAAGGTGAAACTCCGACACCACCTTTGGAAGGAATTTCGGTGGGGTGCAGGGACAACCTTGTCCCTGTGGAAGACCAGATAAGGAGACTGATGGAAAGCACCTGGAGCTCTCCTATCCTTCTGGCTGACGTGATAGCCACCAAGAAGGCGGTCTTCCATGACAGGTGAGAGATGTCACACCTGTGCATTGGTTCGAATGGCTTGTCCATGAGCTTATCCATTACCAGCAGTAGAGCCCACGGAGGTGGAGGTTCTCGCACTGGAGGATATGTGATCAAGGCCTTTGAAAAAGCGCCCACCACCTTCTCCTGCACCACCGACTGCTTCCGGCCCGCGCCGTGTAAGCAGAGATGGCTGCCAGGTGCACCTTAAGGGTCGCCGAATCAAGCCCTTGCTGAGAAAGGGACCACAGGTAGTCCAGGATGCTTGCCAAGGAACAGGAGGAAGGGTCCAGGCCCTTTCCCTGACACCAAATGGAGAATCTCTTCCATTTGAAGGCGTAGCATTTTCTGGTCGACTCTTTGCGGGATGCCTCAACGATGTTGAGGACCTCATCAGAAAGACTCAAGGCTGGGAACTCTAGCTGCTCAGGAACCAGGCCATCAGGTGCAGGGATGGAAGGTCTGGATGTAACACTTTCCCCTGATTGACTGAGATCAGGTCCGGCGGGCTGGAAGCCTTGGGAGCCTGGAGCTGAGACTGAGGAGATCTGGATACCAAAACTGGCGGGGGCCAGTCTAGGGCTACCAGAATCACCTGCGCTTTGTCCCTCCTCGCCTTGAGAAGCACCTTGTGGATCTAGGGAAATGGGGAAAGGCGAGAAGAGGCCCGGGGTCCACGGCCTTGAGAAGGCATCCCCTGCAGCGAGCCCCTGCTGAGGGGGCGGGCATGAAACAGTCTCAGCTTCACATTCTCCTGGAGGCAAACAGGTCCGCCTGAGGCGTGCCCCAGTGGGAGAACAGATCTTGTACTACCTCTAGCAGGAGAGACCACTTGTGAGGCACGAGCCCCTATCCGCTAGGGCATCGGCCAGGGTGTTGGAGGCTCCTGCCACATGAATGTGAGGAGATCCACCTCCAGGCTGCGCAAGAGTGACCAAATGCAGAGAGCTTCCCTGCACAGAGGCATGGAGCGCATCCCGCCCTGGCGGTTTAGGTAGTACATGGTCGTGGTATTGTCCGTCTGGAACCTGAACCACTTGACCTCTGTAGAAACGAGCTAAGGCGAGGACTAGACCTAACCGTCAAGTTCCAGCAGGTTGATATGGCATCGACTCCCAAGGGGACCAGAGGCCATGCGCCTGTGCTCCCCAGATGGGCACCCCAACCCATCAGAGAGGCATCGGTCGATAGTGAGACTGGCGGCTTGGGCGGACAAATGGGATGCCCTCCTGCAGATGTGCTGGAATGGTCCACCACTGGAGAGCATTCCACATGCCCTGGGTCACTGTCACTAGCTGATCCAGCAGATCATGCTGTGACCACTGGCTGGCCAGCCCCATTGAAGGGGACACATGTACCAGTGGGCCCAATGGACCATGCTGGTGCAGGCCGCCATGAGGCCCAGGAGACACAGGAAGTCCCGGCAGGACGCGATTGCCCAACCTGAAATGATTGGGTAAAGGAGGAAAGAACCTCGGCCCTGTCCACGGGAGCCGTGCTCTGGCTTGTGAGAGTCGAGCTCTGCCCGATGAATTGTATCACCTGCTTTGGCACGAGTTCTGACTTGGCCTCGTTGATGCGGAGGCCAACCTGAGAGCACAAACCTGGAGGGCTAGATCTCTGACCGCTCCACCTCCACTCTGGAGGGGCTGCAATCAGCCAGTCATCCAGGTTTGGGTACCCACCCCTGCCGCCATGAGAATGCTATCACCACTGCCATGCATTTGGTGAAGACCCTGAGAGCTAGGGAAAGGCTGAAGGGCATGGCCCAGAACTTCAAAGGATCCCTCCGCTTTGAAGCGGAGGAATCTCTGTGGGACAGACGGATTGGGACGTGAAAGAATGCGTCCTGAAGGTCCAGAGAACAGAACCACACACCTCATTCCAAGGATGGGATTATCTGAGCCAGAGTGACCATCCTGAAGGTCCAAGACCTTAGGAACTTGTTCAGGTCGTGCAGGTCGAGAATGGGACACCAGCCCCCGTCCGCTTTGGGACCAGGAAGTACCTGGACACAAACCCTGGGTCTGGAGCTGGATCCGCCACCTTCCTGATCACCTCTTTTCGAGGAGCAGGGCAATATCGGCTCGGTGAGCCGACAAGGAGGCTGGGTGACCCTGTAGCCCCTGAGGTGCGACTGGCTGGGGCAGGGCCTGCTCGAACTCCAGGGGCAGGCCTTTCTACCACCTCCAAAACTCAACGGTCCGTGGGTGATAACGAACCAAGCAGAAAGGAACTGAAGGGAGCTGCCTCCACGGGGAACTCAGGGGAGTGACGAGCTGGGGGTGACACCTCAACCCGCCACTGGGCAGGCTTAAAGGGGGGACCGCCAGGACCTCCTGGGCCTTACCTCCCTGCTTCCTGTTGAGGAAGCCACAGGCTTAGGTTTGGGATGCCAAGCGAGCCTGCTGGCCCTGGTGCTGGTGCTGTTGGGCTGGGCGTGCAGCAGGCTAGAAGGACAAGGACTTGTGCTGCTGTCGGTGGCCTTTGTCCTTCTGGGCGGAGGTGACCGAGTCCAGAGTGGCTGGACTTTTCAATCCGCTGGAGGTGACCTTCCACCCAGGGCTGAAGAGGTCGGTCCCCAAGAAGGGGACATCTGCCAGTTTGTGCTGGGTATCCGCCGTGAAGGTGGATATCCTCAGCCATGCTCTGCGATGCATAAGCCACCGCTGCTGCAACCGATCTGGCACAGGAGTCTCCGATGTCCAGAGCTGTTTAGAGCTGCTGCTTAGCCACTGCCCTACCCTGGTCCTGTACCTGCTGGACTGTGGTCTGGTCGTGGCCGGGAGATGAGGTATCACCTCATCCAGGAGCCCATGAGGGAGTGGGAGAGTGTGCCATCAGCACAGCCGAGCTGGCCTGGCGGAGGCCAAGGGGCATAGCGTACACACCTTGCGCTCGGCACTAGTCCAGCTTTTGGACTCCTTGTTGGGGCTTGTCCACATCCCTGAGTGTTCCTGGAACGCCGAAAACGCCGGTTAGTGACCAACCCCTGGCAGAGGGTGTTCAAAACTGGGCAAGACGTGGAGACCAGATACTTTCCTGGCCATCCTGGCCAAAGGCACAGGACAGGAAGCAGGCTGCCAGAACTCCAAGGTTGGGCCAACAATGGCTTCAGCCATCAGAAAAGGCTCCATGGGTGAATCCTCGGTCCAGTATCTCCGTCGGGGATACTTGGCCCGCTGGATACTGGGGCTCGAGCTGCATCCGGGTGGACTCGAGGATGAGCCAAGCCAAACCCGTGAAGGACGAAGGGCTTTTGTCCATCGACTGGCCCCGGAGGACTCCAGGTCAATGGGCCTGGGAACGGGGAGATCGTCGCCAGACTCCGAGGAGTCTGTGAAGAGCTGCCTGGGCCTGAGCCACCTCCACCTGCCGAGGACGGTCAGGAGTGAGGGTGACTGACAACCTGTGGGGCAGGCCTGACGACTGAGAGTCCTGGTCGGTGCCCCGATTTCAGTTGTGGAGGCGGAGGTTCCACCACAATCGGTGGGGCAGCTGATTTCGGCCGAACAACCGCCCAGGCTTGGGCACCTTGGCTACAGTGAGGGATTGTTTCGCCACTCGGTGACATCCACTTGATGGTTGGGGAAGGCGATGGCGCTGCTTGTTCCCGGACAGAAGTAATCTGCTCACATAAGGTCCTCATAAAGCCGATGCAACTTGCGTCAAGCCTCTCCTCTTCCAAGGAGGAAGATCTAGGACAAGTGGGCGGCGCCTACCTCGGTGCCGGGACCGAGACCGGCCGATGTCGGTGGGATCAGCTGGACCGAGACGATGTCCGAGACCGAGATCCTCGGCGCTTCCGAGGACGGGTCTGGGAAGGGGCGGGGACACCCGCTTTCCTTGGCTCGAAGTTTTAACCGGGACTGCGGCACCGGAGGCACAGGCAAGTCTCGGTCTCCACCGGGGAACCGTGAAGAAGGGCCGTCAGCTTCACCAGTGTGACAGCCCATCCGACGGGTCGAAGAAAATCTCGACCACGTCGATGGGGGTGTCTTGACCGCTGGCCTGACGGGACGCCATAGCCAGCGGCCTTAGCCGCACTTTGACCGAAGTCGAATGTCTTCGGGAAGGGACCCTCTCCCGCCGCAGCATCGAACACCGACAATGGGACTGACCCTTTGAGTCCTTCTTTTTGGACCGAGAGGAATGTCCCGATGGCCCCTCTCCCTTCGTGGAAAGGGATTGGCAAAGTTCCTGAAAGAAGCTGAATACGAGGTACTCAGTGACAGCGGGATAAATGCACGATCGAGGAAGAGGATGATGTGGCCTGAGCACCCTCCTCCTCGAGGTGATCATCTGCTCGAGTTGCTCAGCTGAGCCAGCCGCCGGGTAACTGCCCAACGGGCCTCCTCGACTTAACTGGCAGGAAGTGCTTCTTGGGGCACCTAAGCTAACCGGAGCAGCAGTCTTCAAGGACGTTGGCTGAACGAACGCATGCAATCCGTGAGGCTCAGGGTCAGTGTTCTAGGTCGAGGCAGTAGATGCACGTGGAGTGCGGGTCCGCCCTGGACATCTTTCTGCCCACAAGGGCACCGCCGAAATCTGGGAGTCGACGGTCCATCGCGAGTCATGTAGGAGAAAGTTGACTGAAGTCTTGAAAATTTTAAAATAAGTTTTGAGCGTAATCCAAGAATTAGGATCCAGCTCACACAGAGCGTTAAGGGGGGAAACCTGAGCTTCAAGCCGCAAGGAAGATCTGGAGTCATGGGGCGGAGCCGAGAGTTTTACCATCCGGGTGGGTGGGAGGAGCCAGCTTGAAGACCTTCCGGCAAGATTTAAAGTGGCAAGGAACTGCAGACAGTGTGGAAGAACAACATGTCCATGTCCCTAGAACCTGTTTTTCTAGGATCGTGGATATGTTGTTCTATCCACACTGTTTGGCAGACTCCTAGCAGTTCTCCGGGAGGAGAGAGGCAAGGTGCACAACCCCTACTTAGGGAAGAGAGACTGAGGACTGAGGCCCCAAAACCAGCATCCTGGCATGACTCAAGGTTGATGTGGTAGTGGGTAAGAAAAATTACTCACCTTAGTAATTATATTTCTTCTAATGGAGTCTTGCTGTATTCTGACAATTGCAGTGATTCCCAACCTTTGAACTGCCCCGAGAACAAAGAGTTAACTTTCTATGCAGGGCATAGAATGCTGAGCTCGAGATCGCTGAAGTCTCTGTCTGGAGCGCTTTTGAACTCAAACCGCCAGATTCTACGAGCTCAACTAAACTAAAATTCTATGTGGAAATTGTAAAATTTACTAGCTAACTGGTTGAAAAGTTTTGGATTCCCAAGAAAGACTCAAGTCAGGAACCCAAAACTAAACCCAATCTACTCAAAAACTAACACTAATAAATAAGCACCCAAACAAAAGGGAGGAGGTGTTAACAAATGCACCCCTGGGTGCACGCCTGCCCACCCACTTCCCAAAACAGGTTCTGAGAGGAGGCAGGGGAGTAGTTGTGAATACAGCAAGACTCATTAGAAGAAATATAACTACTAAGGTGAGTAATTTTTCTTCAAACAACATGAAGTCTTGCTGTATTCTGACTCAGAGACTACCAAGCAGTACCTCCAGAAGGAGGACAGAACCTACTTTTGGGAATAGGGCTCTGGAAGTACTGCTGTGTTCAAACTGAGCATCACCCTAGCCTGGATATCCAGAGGTAATGCTGTAAAGGTATGGACTGTCTTTCAGGTGGCTGCTTGACAAATTTCTAGGAGAGAATATCCTCGGTCGCAGCCACTGCAAGCAGCTGTACCTCTTGTGGAATGAGCCCTCACGCCTGAGGTGGAGTTTTTCCCAGTTTTTCACAGCAGAATTGTATACAAGACACAATCCACCTGGCAACAGATCTTCTGGTGGCAGGTTTGCCCTTCCCTTCTCCATAAGTGAGGAACAACTGGAGGGAGTCAAACCTGTGACCCTTGGTGTGCTCTATGTAGTAACTAAGGGGCTCTTTGACATCTAAACTGTATAGCCTCTCTCCTGAGGAAGAATGATCAGTGAAGAAAACAGAGAGACACAGACTGGTTTAATGAAGTCTGAAACCACTTTGGGCAAGAAATATTCTATTGGTTCTAAGGACCACTTTATCCCTATGAAAGGAGATAAACAGATTCCACTGACAAGGCTTGCGATTCACTGATACGCCTGGCAGAGGTAATGGCTACCAAGAACAGTTTTTCAAGTCAAGTACTTAAGCTCTGCTGAGACATAGGCTCAAAGGGGTTGCATAAGCTAAGCAATGCAAACATTTAAATCTCTGGCAGGTGCAGGGGCTGTAAAAGGGGAGTGGTGTGAAACAATCCTTTAAAAAATTTACAGAACACAGGATGGGAAGATAGTGAGGAAGGCTTCCCACAGACAAAAATGCAGAAACAGCTGACAAGTGTACCTGAGAGTAGCTGGTCTGAGGCCTAGGCCATTAAGATGGACCATATAATCCAGAACCGTAGGCAATTCAGCAGTGTCTGGAATATTCTTTCTTAGAACACCAAATGCTGAATCTTTTCCATTTGAGTTGTAAGACTTTCTGGTGGAGGGCTTCGAGAAGCATTGAGGATGTCCAGAACCCTTGGGAAAAGTGCAGATCTGCAACTCTAACTCTTCAAAAGCCATGCCTTGAGATTGAGGACTGAAGATTAGTACCAAATCCTCCCTGAGAGGATGTTAACAGGTTGTAATTCCTGGGAACAGACAGGGAAGGTGGACTGCTAGGACAGCAACAGGGGTACCAGGGCTGTCTGGCCCAATCTGGAGCAACCAGAATCACCTTGCAAGGTTGAGACCTTATTTTGACTAAAACTTTGAATAGGAGTGCGCAGGGGAAATGCATGCAGAAACTTTCCTTCCAATTCAGAATCAGGGCATCTAGGGGGACTGAGTCCAAGACTGGAGGTCTGCAACAAAGAGAGGGAGTTGGTGATTGTCTGGGGCTGCAAAGAGATCTATCTCTGAGTGCCCCACCTTGAAAAAATCACTTTAACACTTGAGGGTCCAGGGACCATTCGATGGCCCTGAGAAACCTGCTCAGTGCATCTGCTTAACACATTGTCCTTGCCTGGAAGGTGAACTGTTACAAGAGAGCTTGCTGTGAATAATCGAGACCACAACTTCATGGCTTCTGTGTACAGGCCATGGACCCGAGTGCCCTCGCTTGTTGATGTACCACATGGTGGTAGTTGTTGTCTGTTCTGACTGAACCACCTTGTTCTGAAATGCCGTGAGAACCGCTTTAGAGCCAGAAAACCGCCCTGAGCTCTAGAAGATTGATGTGGAGAAGGACTCTTGGGGGACTTACAGGCCCTAGGCAGTGAGGGATCTTCAGTGGGCTCCCCGGCCCAGAAGAAAAGCATCCCTGGTAAGGACCACTGAACAAGGCTGAGCAACAAAGGAAACACCTGTTCAATTGTCCTGATCCTGCCACCACTGGAGTGCCTGGATCAAGGTCAGAGTCACTGGGATCAGTTTGGTAAGGGAGTCCTTCTCTGGAGACCAGTAGCTCTCAGATGGAACTGACTATCCTCATCTGAATCTTGCCCTGGACCACTGCTGCTGAGGCTGCTATGTGGCCCAAGAGCTGGGAGGAAATGCCATGCTGGGTCGAGATACCTGAAGGTTGGAAGGAAGAAGCTAGTTCCATAAGAGCCCTTGCCTCTTCTAGAGGAAGAAAGGTTCTTGTTTCTGAGTGTGTCAGATCTGCCCCTATAAAGGTAAGGAGCTGGACTGGTTCAAGAACTGACTTGGGAAGGCTGAGAAGAAATCCTAGGAAGTGAGCACTTGCTGGGTCACTTGCAGGTGAGACTTGACTTGGTCTGCAGACTGACCCACTAATAGCCAATCGTCCAGATAAGAAATATGGGAATCTTTTGGCTTTTAGAAAGCAACTACTACTGCCAGGCACTTTGTGAAACCCCTGAGCTGAGGTTAGGCCAAAGGGCATTGCTCTGAACTGATAGTGGCCTGAGGGCAACTCAAACCTGAGGTACTTTCTGTGGGAGCACCTGATGAATGTGAAGTATGGCATTTTTTGAGGTCGAGGAGGCTAGCCAGTCCCTGGCCTTAGAGAGGGAAGAGGTTATTTCCAGAGTTATCATCTTGAACTTTGTTTTAAAAGATGTTTGTTCAGATATCTTAGGTTCAGGATGGTCCCACCCCTGTCTTTTTAAGGGTCAGGAAGTACCTGGAGAGTCCTTGCCCCAGTGTCAGGGTAGGTACTTTCCAGATAGCTCTCCAAAGCTAGGAGAGAAGAAACTCTGCCTCTGGGGCAAGGGTTTCTGAAAATTTGCAGTGGGAGATCTGGCTCTCATCTTTGGAATTTTTTTGAAGCTGAGAATTCAGTCTCTGGCTTTTGTACTTCCAGGACCCACTTGTCTGATATAATAGACATCCAGTCCTGGACAAAGTAAGCCAGCCTGCCTCCTCACTGGAATAGGAGAGTCGACCAGGCAGACCCATCAGGGTGTCTGCTTGGCAGGGCTTTAGGCTGAGGGTGGATAGTTCTGCTCATCCCTTCTGCCTCTCCTCTGAAGAACCCCTCTGCAAAAGGAAGGAGGAGGCTGTGCTTGGTAAAGGCCTTGAAAGTGGCCTGCCCTGCCCCTAGACTGCCCTTGAGGAGTTGCTTACCTTTCCTTGGCTAAGCACCCTGTAAGTGGTCCTTTACTCATCCATTTTTTTCATGTAATTCTCCTGTCTGCTCCCCAAACGGAGAATACCCACTCATAGAAAATCCATAGCCTTAGCTCTGTTATCCTTCAGAGGCTAGTACGCCTGAGCCAAGCCATCCTCCCAAGAGCCACAGATGTAGCCATGACTTGATGAGACATCATTAGAGTCCACAGCATGAAATTGCACCTTAGATGCCTCAATCCCATCTGCAGCTGCACCGCTCCAGCTTCTTGGCTAACTAGGGGAGGCCTGTTAGCCAGTGTCAGTACAGTGTCCCACCTGGACACGGGTACCTGGCTGTATGGGCCATGTAATTTGCCTGTCTGAGTCCCAAAGAAGATGCCATGTGTACTGCTTCTTTGCCATGGCATCAATCTTCCAGGAGTCCTTGTCAGGGGTGTGAAGGCGAAAATTTGCTTTGTCACAGGCAGCAGCCTGCACTACTCCAACATGGCTGCATTGTTGATATGAAACCTGTGTCTGAGCCTGAGAGTGTATACCTCTTGTCCATTCTTCTATCCACAGGAGGTATAGGTTAGGAGCTTAAGATTTTTTTTGTCTGTTTCAAAAAGATTTATGGAGAGGAATAGACAGTCTCCTGGACTTGGGATATTCATCATCTCTACATAATCAGGCTCTTCTTGATCTTTCCACAGCCTCCTCCATAGGAAGCTGGAAGGTTTCAGCCACTTTCCTGTAAAACATAAAATGGGAGGGACTCAGAAACCTAGGAGGGAAACACCTGATGGTCTGTCTGAGGAGATGTCCGGTCTCCACAGGCACCTTCCAGACCTTCACTTACATCATAATCTCTCAAATTTCTTCTCTTCAAATTCGGTTCATAAAATCTTCAAGGGTATGCTCTTGACCGGGGAACCAACTGAACTGAACCCTGCCAGAAGGGAGCCGGATCGGTCAGAAACGGATGGAGCGATTCTACAATCTGAATCACCCCTGGCTATCTCTTGCGTCGGAACATGAACCTCTGATCCGAACTGGTCGATTTATCTTTGCACCTTTTTGCCGAACCGATCCTCAGAATCAGCTCTCCTTGCCCGAAGAAGTATCGCCTGGTCAGAGGGCACTCTTCTGGTTCGGTCAAACCCGGAACTGGCTGGCCATCTGGGTCACGGATTTTTCTGCCTTCTTTTCCCTCAGTCTACCTAATCTCTTCTCAAGGGTAGTTTGGGAAACTTTTACATATTTGGCAGTCTGAATCGAGGTGGTCAGAGCCCCAGACAGTAAAGGCGCAGGACAACCTTGTCCCTGTGGAAGATCAGATAAGGAGACTCATGGACAGTACTGGGAGCTCTCTCCCATCCTCTGGCTGATGTTATAGCCACCGTGAAGGCGGTCTTCCCCTACAGGTGGGATATCGCACCTTGTATCGGTTCGAATGGCTTGTCCATGAGCTTAGCCAATACCAGCAGTAGATCCCATGGAGGTGGTAGGTTCTCTGCACGGAGGGATATGTGATCAAGACCTTTGGAAAAGCGCCCACCACCTTCTCTGCGCCACCGACTACTTTGACTGCCTGCACCCGTAAGCAGAGATGGCTGCCAGGTGCACCTTAAGGGTCGCCGACCGAAGCCCTAGCTGAGAAAGGGACCACAGGTAGTCCAGGATACTAGCTAAGGAACAGGAAGAAGGGTCCAACCCTTGCCTGACACCAAATGGAGAATCTCTTCCATTTGAAGGCATAGCATTTCTGGTCGGATTACTTATGGGACGCCTTAACTATCGCTGAGAGGACCTCGCGAAAGACCCAAGGCCTGAACTCTAGCCCCTCAGGAAACCAGGGCCGTCAGGTGCACGGATTAAAGGTCTGGATAGAACCTTCCCTTGTTGACTGAGACCAGGTCCGGCAGGCTGGAAGCCGCCTCGGGAGCCTGGAGCTGAGCTGAGATCTGGTACCAGAACTGGCAGGGCCAGTCCTGGGCTACCAAATCACCTCGCGCTTTGTCCTCTTGCCTTGAGAAGCACCTTGTGGATCAAGGGAAATGGAGGGAAGGGAGAGAAGAGGCCTGGGGTCCACGGCCTCGAGAAGGCATCCCTGCAGTGAGCCCTGCTGAGGGCGGGCGGGCATGAAACAACCTCAGCCAGCATTCTCCTGGGCGAACAGGTCCACCTCGAGGGGTGCCCCAATGGAGAACAGATCTTGTACTACCTCCGGCAGGAGAGACCACTCTGTGAGATGCAGTGCCTATCCAGCTGAGGGCATCGGCCAGACTGTTGGAGGCCCTGCCATATGGATGGCTAGGAGATCCGCCTCCAGGCTGCTCACGAGAGACCAAGTGAGGAGCCTCCTTGTACAGAGGCAAGGAGTGCATCCCACACTGTCCGGGTTGAGGTAGTACATGGTAGTGGTGTTGTCCGCCTGACCTGGACCACTTGACCCCTCACAAAACGGTGCGAAGGCGGGAGGGCTAGACGACTGCTTGAGCTCAGCAGGTTGATGTGGCATCGAGACTCCTGAAGGGACCAGAGGCCGGGGGCCTGAGCTCTCCCAGGTGGGCACCCCAACCCATCAGGGCGTCAGTCGTCAGAGTGACCGTCGGCTGGGGTGGACAAATTGGATACCCTCCTACAGATGAGCTGGAACGAGCCACCACTGTAGGCCATCCCACATCTCCTGGGTCACCAACACTGGCTGGTCCAGAGGACCGGAGCGCTATGACAACTGGCAGGCTAGGCCCCATTGCAGGGGACGATACGCCAGCGGCCTAATGGACCATGCTGGTGCAGGCTGCCATGAGGCCCATAAGGCGCGGAAGTTCGGGCATGTTGCAGCGCCCAACCAGAAATGACTGGACAAAGGAGGAAGGACCTCGGCCCTGTCGCCTGGAGCCGGGCTCTGGTTGAAGAGGTTGAGCTCTGCCCGATGAACTGAATCACCTATGGCGCATGAGTTTTCAACTTGGCTTATGATGAAGAGGCCAATCTGAGAGCAGACCTGAGGGGCAGATTCCTGGACCGCTCCACCTTCAACCTGGAGGGATGCAATCAGCCAGTCGCTCAGGTAAGGGTACACCTGGACCCCTGGCACCGTAGGAATGCTGTCACCACTGCATGCATTTGGTGAAGACCCTGGAGCTGGAGAGAGGTAAGGGCATGGCCTGGAATTTGTAAACAGATACCTGCTGCGAAGCGGAGGAATCACTGATGAGGCGGGACAGATTGAGGCGTGAAAGAACGCGGCCTGAAGGTCCAGAGAGAGAACAAAATCACATGCCTAGTTCCAAGGATGGAATGATCTGAGCCAGAGTGACCATCCTGAAGGTGCCTGCCTTAGGAACTTGTTCAGGTCCTGCAGGTTGAGAATGGGGCAGACCCCATCTGTTTTGGGACCAGGAAGTACCTGGACACAAACCCTGGTCTGGAGGAGGGTCTTCTCACTGATCACCTCGCTTCTGGAGGGCAAGAGCAATGTTTGTCGACGAACCGACACAGAGGCTGGAACCCATTGCCCCTGTGGGCGATAGTTTGATAGGGGAGGGAACTGCCTGACTCCAGAGGCAGATTCCCTGCCTGCCACTCTAACACCCAGCGGTCCATGGTGATAGCAGACCAGGTGGAAAAGAAGTGGCGGACCGTCCCCGCTGGGGAACCGGGGAGGAGTGGCGGGTTGGGGTGAGACCTCAACCCGTCACTGGGCGGAGGCTTGGAGGAAGGGCCCACTGAGGGACCTCCTGGACCTTGCCTCCAGGCTTCCTACTGGAGGAAGCAGCAGATTGGCCTTAGGGCACCAGGTGTATGTGTCTGCTGGCCCTGGTGCTGGTGCTGGTCGGCATGTACATCAGGGTGGAAGGAGCTTACGTTCTGCTGGCTGGCCTTTGTCCTTCTGGGCAGAAGTCCGAGTCCAAGGTGGCATTGGACTTCTCTGTCCTCTGAGATGGCCTTCACCCCGCCAAACAAGTCATTGCCCAGGAAGGAACGTCTGCCAGCTTGTGCTGGATGTCCGGCGTGAAGGTGGAGATCAGCAGGTCAAGTCTGTGGCGCATGGCCACTGTGTCAGCTACTGATCGAGCACAAGAATCACCTATGTCCAACGAAGTTTGAAGCTGTTGTTTACACCGCCTTCCCTGATCCCGCACCTGCTCGGACTGTCATCTGAAGGTCAGCCGGGAGATGAGGAATCACCTCATCCAGGTAACCCATAAGGGTGAGGGAGATGTGCCATCAGAACGGCCGAGCTAGCCTGATGAAGGCCTAGGGAGGAAGCAGATAAACCTTCCGCCCGCGTAATCCAGGCGGTTTGTCCACGTCTCTGATCATTCCTGAGTGCCGGAAAATGCTATCGTCAATAACCCCTCCGCAGAGGGAGCCTCCAAGAAACCGAGAGTGAGCCGGGTGTGGAACAGCGTATTTTCAAGCCATCCTGACCCGATGGCGCAGGACAAGATACTGGCTACTGCCACAACTCAAGGCCGGGCCAACAATGGCTTCAGCCACAGAAAGGCCTCCATAAGGGACCTCGTCCTGTACCTCCGTGAGGGGATACTTGGCCCATTTTGAAATGGGTTCGAGCTGCATCCGTGGACTCGAAATAAGTTGAAGCAAACCTAAAACGAGGCTGGGTTTCCTCGTCCACCGACTGCCCTCCAGACTCTAGGTTAACACCTGGAGAACAGGGAGGAGTTTTCGCCAGACTCCGAGGAGTCTGCAAACAGCTGCCAGGTGCCTGAGCCACCTCCACCTGCCGGGTTGATCGAGTGAGGGTGACTGACAGCCCATGGGGCAAGCCCTGACCGACCGAGAATTCTTGGTCGGGCCCCAGTCTTCGGTTATGGGGGCAGAGGTTTCCACCACAATGGGTGCAGTAGCGGCTGGCCGAACAACTGGTGCCGGGGTCGCTTCTTTTGACCACTATGAGGGTTGCTCGCCGCCCGTGACAGCCTACTTAATGGCCGAGAAGGCAACAGAGTCGGCTTATTCCCAGACACAAGAGCTGTTGCCACATTAAATCCTTGTAGCGCCGACGAATTTGCGCTGGAGGCTATCCTCCTCAAGAGGACTATGAGGATGAGCGGCGCACGCTTGCTTCCATGGTGCTGAGACCCAGACTGCAGACGCTGGCAGGACCGACTGGACCTGGAAGAGGACTGAGACCTTCAGGTTCCCAAATGTGGGTCAGGGGAAACCCGCTCCTCCTTAGCACAGGACCTTAGCAGGGGACTCCGGCACAGGCAAGTCCTTGGTTTCACTTGGGGGAACCAGTGAAGTAGAGGTTGTCGGCTATCAGTGGGCAAACCATCCGGCAAGTCGAAAAATCTCGACAGCGTGGCGGATGTCTTAGCTGGCTGACTGTGGGGGCCATGAGCCAGCGCCGCAGCCTCGACGAGTCGAGAGTCAGCGGTCCGGTGAAGGGATCTCCCGGCCCCACGAACATCGATGGTGGGACTTACTCTTACAGTCCTTCTTCTTGGACCGACTGGAATGTCCCGATGGCCCTTCTCCCTTGGTGGAAGGGACTGGCAAAAGCTCCTTAAATGAAGCCGTGTAGGAGGCCAAGGAGTGGGATAAATGCCAGCGGCCGAGGAGGAAGAAGAAGCAGTTTGGCTGCTCTCCTCGAGGGCGATCATCTGCTCCAACTACTCCATGAATCCGCCGCAGACACCACCCAATGGTCCTCCTTCGACTTGACCAGCAGATACCGCTTTTGTTGCCGAGAAGAAGCCTGGCAGTGCGGTCCTCCAAGACCGAGCCGAAGGACTTGCACACCGCAAGCCATGCGAATGTGACCAAGCCCTAGGCAGTAGACGCACGTGTGGGGCGGATCAGTCTGGGACATTTTCTGCCCACATGGGTACTGGACGGAAGCCGGAGTCGATTTTTCCATCGCAGCCATGGGAGGGAGAGACGAAGACCAAGTCTTGTAAATTTTAAAATAAATTTGAAATTCGAAGAGTGTGGATCCAGGCTCAAACGCGCAGAGCGCTAAGGAGGGAACCTGAGCTTCCATGCAAGGGAAGATCTGGGCGTGCTGGGGGCGGAGCTGAGGTTTTACCACCCAGGTGGGTGGAGGAGCCAGCTGAAGACCTTCGGCAACATTTAAAGCGGCAAGGAACCTGCCAGACAGTGTGGATTGAACAACATATTCACGTCCCTAGAACCACATGTTTCGCCCAGGGGTAGTATGATCTGGTTCTAGAGTTACCATCTGGAAGGCACGAGACCTGAGAGATATTGATTCTGCTCATGGAGATCTAGGATGGGGCGCCAACCCCACCTGCTTGGGCACCAGGAAGTACCTGGAGATGAAACCTGGGTCTGTAGGAGGATCCAGCACTGGAGCTACCGCCTCCCGAGAGGAGCTGAGCAATGTTGTCTCGAAGAGCTGACTGAGTGCAACCTGAGATCCTTTCCTCCCGAGGGGTGGGCTCGGCTGAGAGGTACTGGTTGAATTCCAGAGGCAATCCCTGGCCGACCACTTCTAGAACTCACCTGTCCAAGTGATACGGACCAGGCGGAAGAAAGTGGCAGAGCCAGCCCCTCATGAGGACTCCAGAGCGAGTGACTGGTGAAGTGGAAACCTCAACCCGGCCACTGAGCAGGCTTAGGAGGAGGAGTCTTGACCAGCACCGTGGCTCCCTTAAGGGCTGTTGAGGACCCTGCTTGTTCCTGGGGCACCAAGCTTGAGGCTGCTGTTACTGCTGGCCTCCTTGATAGGAGGCTGCCTAACCACAGGGAAGAGTGCCGAAAGCTTCTTCTTGCGCTTTCATTGGTTCCTGCCCAAGAACCCTTCACAGAGGTAGCATCCAAGGTGGCACTGGACTGCTCTATGTGCTGGAGTGACCAGCCACCCTGGACTGAAGAGGTCAGTGCCTAGGAAAGGCACATCAGCTAACTTATGCTGGTATCCACCGAAGGAGGATAGCCTCAGCCAAGCCCTGTGGCGTAATGGCCACTGCAGCTGCTAAGGAGCGGGCACATGAATCTCCAATGTCCAAGGCCGTCTGGAGCTGCTGTTTTGCAACAGCATGGCCCTGGTCTCGGACTTGCTTCACTGTGGTCTGCATGTCTGCCGGGAGATGAGGGAGGATTTCATCTAATGACCCTAGGAGGCATGAGAGAAGAGTACCATGATAACAGCCGAGCTGGTCTGGCGAGGCCTAAGGAACAGGCCGCATAGGACCTTCCGGGCAGAATGGTCCATATTCTTGGACTCCTTGTCCGGGCGGTCTGTGTCGGCTGAGCTACCAGTGCGTCTGAACACAGAAGCAGTCACAAGGCTTTCGGCCGGGGATGTTCATAGAACCCTGCCAGGGACCCCATGGGCACCGTGATACTTGCGGGCCATGCGGCAGACAGAGCTAGGCAAGAAGCAAGATGCTGCCAAAGCTCAAGGGCCAGGCCAACGATGGCTTCGCCACTGAAAAGGCCTCCAACGGGTATCCCTTTGAGGATATCTGTAAGGGGGTAGCCTACTTTTTCTGGATAGGCTCCAGGGCATTCCGGTGGATTTAGAGATTAGGCAGAGGATGCTCTGAAAGGAGGAAGGACCTTCCTCCAAACCTGCCACTGATGACTCATCATCCCAGATGGGAGTGCAGACCAGTGTCGTCCGAGTCCGAGGAGCTGGGATATAGCGGTCTCCTGCCTATGTCTCCTCGATGCGCCAAGGGCGTCAGGGACAACCGTGATGGACAGACGCGGGAAGCCGTTGTCTGGCCGGTCCTCCTTCGAGGGAGCCCCTCCTGAGGCTGCTTAGGTGGTGGCTCCACCAAAAATTGGTGGCGAGACTGTAATAAGTCATGCCACGACACAGGCTGGCCCCACGGTGGTGGAACTGAAGCCTTTGGTTCCGGAGGGGTTGGCGTTGGCCTGGGAGGCGGGCCAAGTGATGGCTGATGTTGCCGGCGGAGCAGCTTCTGACCGTCAAAATCAGCTGTTGCCACATGAAGATCCTCTATAACGCCGACGGAGTTTCCACAAGTCTCTCCTCGCCTCAGGAGGATGAGGATCGGTGGCGTGCATCTCTTTTGAATGTTTATGGCCCTTCTTCGCCTTTCGACTGAAGGGTCCTAGTCCTGATCGAGACCGACAGGGTCGGCTTGTTCGATCGGGAGATGCCAGAGTCGGTGAAAAACAAAGTTCTGGAATGGTTTCCCGATGAGGGCACCCCAAGGGAGTGTCTCCTCATCGGAAAGAAAATAACCGGGTCCTTTCTAAAGATTGTTGACAGGGTCGGCAGTAAAGGCTCGATCGAGATTGGCGTTATTTTCAGCTGGTTTGGCCATTTCCTGGGACTTGGTGCCTTGGCCGTCGGAAGGTCCGTGAAGCTGGTGGTCGAGGATGCGATCTCGGACCGAGGTCGAGACCGTGTTCCTGGGACTCAGACCTCTCTCTCGGTCCCAGGAGCATCTTCTTCTGGAGGAAGAAGACTTAGGGTCCTCATCCTCTCCGAGGGTGGGAGGAGTGCGAGCCGTGGCGCCTTACCCTGGTGGGAGAGACTGGCACAACTCCCCAAAGGGCCCATGAAAGTTGAGCAGAGGTTGAGTGGAACAAACAAGCTTCGAGTGGCAGAAGCTGAGTCTCTTCCTCCTTGAATGCCTTCATCTGCTCCAACTGCTCGGGGATCCCACGGCCTGAAACAACCCACCTCGCCTCTTTAGATTTCACCGGCAGGTTTCTTTTCTCCCGTCTCCCCAGTTTAAGGGGCCTTGTGGTTGTCCAGAATGTTGGGATGGAAGGTCAAACAAAAGAGCACGATGAGGTGTCATGTCTGATGCCAGGCAGTACACGACATGTTAGGTGGTGATCGGTCGCGGCGGCACCTTCTAGCTGCAGTGCACCGGTGAAATCTAGGGACAATTCGTCTCATATCTGAATCAGAATCAATCACTTGAGTTTAATAGCAAGTTGCGGTAAAACCAACTTTGTGAAGCCAGGGCCTACAAAATACAAAGGGTAGCACGAGGGACCTGTATCTTCCAGCGGAAGGAAGATTTAGCGTCATGGGGGGAGCGAGGTATATACCACCCTAGTGGATGGGAGGAGCCAGCTTGAAGACTTCCGGCAAGTTTTAAAGGGAGAGAGACATGCCAGAGAGTGTTGATGAACAACATATGCACGCCCTAGAAATAGTGTTAGTAATCAAAGACATAGCAAACAACTATTGATGAGTATGTGGTATACCCTAAGAAGGAAAAATTGGTTCAGTATAAGATCTGTTCCAATATGGAATAATCTCCTGCCAAAGTAGTGGATAGTCCAAGAATTGACGCCTTTAAACTAAACTTAGATTCGGCAATGACTGACACAACAAAATTTTGTCTAAACCTTTAATAAACTTAAACTGGCAAGCATTATGGACTTAAGTCTACTCGCTTGTATACACCTATAATGATATGGCGTTTAGAGACTGCAGCAGCTGCTGTTTCAGGGGGTCCTCTGGGAGGCCCAGGCAGATTCAAGGGCTTGGTCCTAGAGCTGGTTTTGGTACTGGACCATATGGGAAATGTAATTTAACACCATTATTGTCAGTGTGGCTGAGGCAAAAGTTCTCTGCCAATGTGATCCAGCCCATGGGACTCCTTATTTGGAGGCAAGGAACTGAGATGATTGGGCCTCCTGGTGTGGTTGTGGACAGCACTGATAACACCCGAATCTATCTGGGCCTGATCAATGATGAAAGGCCTTCCTGCTGGAGGCTGGAATAATTTGTTTGCCTTTCTGAGTACAGTGGGTATCAAATTAAGCTGATGCCAGACAGCCATGGTGGCATCTTCAAAAGGCTCAATTAAGGGTGGAGTGACCAGAGGAGGGGCATCTGCAGCCATAAATAAGTGGCCAGTCGATGTCGAGCAGGATCTTGCTCCTTGGTGTTGAAGCCCATGGTGACTGTAACTGTCTCTTAACTCATTAGTTTCAACAGCTTCATATGAAGTCCAAACTATTAATTGTTTACCTGACACAAAATGACTGCCCAGGTAATAATGAGTTAACCGAGACAAAAGAGGGTCGGGGGACCATGGGCTATACCTAGGGGTCTCTTCACCATCGGATGAGACTGTGGAGAAGATGAAGTAGCTCCCCCTGTCATGGCGTCATTGCCCCGTCGGGAGGAATGAGGTCCAGATGGCACCATCCTCGTCCCCACAGTCCTGAGGGAGGGAGCGAGGGTCCAGGGTTCTGAGACGGGCCCGTGGCCCTACTGAAGAAGGAGGGGGCACTGCAGAGACGGGCCTTGAGGAGAAGAAGTAAGCTTAGCCTGCAGAAAGTCCCATAGGGTGGTAAGGCATAGAATGGAAGTCCACCATTATCGGCATCATTTGAGGAAACACGGGGTCGGTACCGGGAGGGCGGTTGCATAGGCTGGGGCCTGGGGAAGCTCCTCAGCATGGGCTGGCATCTTGGATGGTGACCAGGGTTTGGGCTGGGGTGACTCAGGAGAAGGTAGAGAATCCAGACCAGAGACAACGGCTGAAGAAATGATGGCGGTGTGAGATTCGCTGTGTCCCGTGACTGCCGATGCTGAGCCTGTCAGCGACAGGCCAGCTGAACCACTTGACTGAGTGCCCGCTGAGAACAAGGGGCACGAACAGCAGGGGCTATAAAGTCGGTGGGGTGCAGAGCCCTGGAACTGACCTCCACCACCAAAATATTGGTGGGAGAGCTGCCAACGTAGCCCTATGTGTAAAGGCGACGAGGGTAGAGGGGGTTGCCCTGATGTTGAGAGTTTGTGGCCTGTTCCACCACTTGCACAGGACCACTTTGGAGGTGAATGCCTTGGTTGATAGTGCAGGGCTTGCCCAACCACTTGCACAGGACCACTTTGGAGAGTAAATGCCTCGGTTTATAGTGCAGTGCTTACCCCTCTACTTGCACAGGCCCACTTTGGAGGGTGAATGCCTTGGTTGATAGTGCAGGGCTTACCCTCTACTTGCACAGGCCCACTTTGGAGGGTGGCGCCTCAGTTGATAGTGCAGTGCTTATCCCACCACTTGCACAGGACCACTCTGGAAGGTGAGTGCCTCGGTCGGTAGTGCAGGTCTTACCCCACCACTTGCACAGGATCACTTTGGAGGACAAGTGCTTCAGGTGATAGTGTGGAGCCTGTCCTGCAACTTGCACAGGAGTAGGAGGGTGAGTGCCTAAGTTGATTGCTCCCCATGTAATAACAAACACTACCATTTACCTGCGGCTTGGCCATGCTAGCATAGGAGTGATCTCTCTCAGCTTGGCATCTTCATCATCCCTTCCACCAGGCTTCAGCCAGGCGACAGTCACGCAGTGGATCATGCTATCCTCCATCCTAAAGGATGAGAGCTGTGCCTGGACATTCTACTCTCCTTCCCCTGCCAGCCCCTGAGTGTCCCAAAACTGTTCTCGAACCCGGGCTACCAATGCAGTGAACAGTAGTGCCACCAGGATGGCGGTCCCTCATCCTGTTTGTAACATGCCTTAGAAGAAAAGTTCCCTCACATCTGTCTAAAGATCCTGCCCTACTTTCCAACAGACATGTTCTGCAAGTGTGTAACTGTGGATGAATCCAAGTTATAAAATGGGAAGGCAAAATCCTGCTTCCTGACTGGCTCTTAGCCATGCATGAGAAGTGTCTAATGTACGGCTAAAAACAAGTGCTGGCCAATAGGATGCAGGACAGGGAGCGGAATCTATTAGACAGTGGAGTTTTAAAAACTGACAGCCACCATTTTTTCCCTCGCTTAGCCCACATACAGAAACAGAGAGTCAGTACCAGACACAGTAAAACCAGTATTTTCACTAGTTTTTATACAGAAATGAAAGGAGCACTCACATTTATGTTGAGCATCATTAAAAGGGCAGTTTCACTTATCTGTTCCCCTTCACGAATGTCCAGCCTAACGCTGCTCATCAGATCACATGCTCTGTACCTGAATCCAGTTGCCGCTCGCTAGTTATGTACTTTTGTTTAGGTTTTGTTGACCAGGTAAGTGCACTAGACAAATCCTGCCTATTTTCAGGCACAACCAGGGGAGGGGATACAGATGAATGCCAACTGACCTTGAACCAGATTAAGCTGTTACGTGGTATTTTTAGTGAATGAGGGAAATTTGGCCAGGACACGGGAAATTCCCCTACTCTTTTCGAGAAGTGCCATGGATCTTTAACGTCCACCTGAACTACCACCAGTCCAGGCAGATGGGACCTCAGTTTAACGTCTCATCTGAAGACAGCACCTCAGAAGTGCAGCACCCTCATGCTGCACTACAGTGTCAATACTGGGATATTAACCCAGAGTGCCAGATGTGGGAACTGAACCCACAGTCCTCTGATCTCCTGCCTCAGAGGTGAGTGTGCTACCTATGGAGCCACTGACACTGAATACTTAATCAGAGTATAAGAATGGCACTCTGCATAAGTTTTTTAAATAAGTAAGACCTGGCACTGACACTGAATACTTAATCAGAGTATAAGAATGGCACTCTGCATAAGTTTTTAAATAAGTAAGACCTGGCGTTGCTGGCATGTCTGTGCTGAATGAATCCTCTTCTCTGCCCACCTGTTTGCTCATCAGCACGCGCTCGCACCTGCTGATAAACAGTTCCAAAAGAAACTCCATTCCCCACCCTGTGACTCGCAACCACCAAACTCAGTCCACCCATATTTGGAATTTTTTCCTTAGACAGACAAGAGATCTCTTTGGCTTGCCTTTATCCTTCCAACTGAGACTCACCTGCAGTCCTCCTCACAACATCCATGTACGTTAAACATCCTGCACCCTTAAAAAATATAAGTAAAAACACTTCCCAACAATCTTGTTTTTTTTTCCAATGCTTTTTAACCACAATGCTTTTCATTGTGCTGCTGTCACTACTGGTTCTGCCTAACTGCATCACTGATCACCTCTCCTTGGTGACATTCAGTACTGGGCTCAGTATTGCGGCACAAAACTGGGAAGTAGTTGTGTGTGCATGTTCCTGTTGGGGTCTATACTGGGGATGGGGAACTTAAACACAAGCTAAACTACAAGAATTGGTGGGGAGAGACTACAACTACAGAAGCAATAGTCAGTAGGACAAATGTCCCAAATAAAGAAAAAAAATATTACATTCAGCTCATATAGGCGGAGGAACTATTTTATGTCAAATGTAGACAAACATTTTACTTATTATTTAAAACAATTAGTTTTTATGTTAACATACATATTAATTAGAGTCTCATTTTATAAGTGCAATAAAACTCTTGGGGTGTGCATTACACAGTTCTAACACATGGTCAGAGACTGAATGTACTTGGCCTGCAGCCTCATGCCTTACTACGCTACTGGCCATGCATTAGAACTGTCTAATGCACACTGTGTCTGTCTTATTGCTTACTTGTAAGAGATCTGCAGACAGGTCCAGACTTGCTCTCTTCTGGGCCTTTTTATCCCTGCAGAAATAAGAGGACTGGCTAGAATCCCAATATAAATATCACTCTCTGATATCTAATCTCCCTATCTCTCTGAAGGAAAATGGCCAGGGCTGTCCCATGAGCAAGAAAGGTGTTGGCTTACCCAGTACATTGTGGATGGAGCTCTGCTGGCTAAAGCCCCAAGCCGATCCACACACTCTGCATTCTCTTCTTCTGCATGCTTGACTCCATGAATGCTCTGCACAGAAAACAATATGCACACATCACATTCTGCAATTTCTAAGCACAAAGACAGAAACAAAGGAAAACAGTAGAAGAAGGCCAACTGGTCTAGGTAGTCTGTCCTTAGCTCTGAGATTGAGCCCTGTAGTGGTCACTTGTTTCCTCTGTCCTTTTTATCCCCTCCCTCTGGTTGTCTCCCCCAAACTAAATACATGCATCTATCCCACCTATACTTGAACCCTACCATTGATTTTGCTTGGGACACCTCGTTGGGCAACCTATTTACCTTTCTACCACCCTCAGTAAAAATGTCCTTTCTGAAATCCTGCTTAACCCGCTCCTACCAGCTTGTTAACATTACCTCTAGTGTTTGTGTTTGAACTGAAGATGAACAACGCTCCACTGTACAGTCTGATTATTCCTTCTAGAAACCTTTTTATTCCAATTAAAATGTTTATTCATTCCAATAAGCAAAATCCAACACATTACAAAAGAATGTAATTTACAGGATAACAAGTATAAAGACAAAGTGATTTAGTCACATTCTGCAAATGCCTGTTTCACATAGTATGCCATTGCCACCCATGCTTCAGATGCAGACACTGCAATTTGTTTTGTAAAAAAATATGGTAGTCATTTTTTCCTCTGTTTTGTTTCTGCCTGCCCTCCAGTTTTCTGTGTGCAACCACACCCCAGAATGATTTCATGCAAGGGAAATGTCAATGTTTACATACAGCAACAAGGAATTCCAGGTACATTATAAAGTTGATTTAAATATTCGATACTCAGAGGTGCAGTCCCTTATTTTGGTAGTGGGGACTACAGAATAGCACCCAATATGTAGACATATAACCTAGTTCTACAGAAGCTTGAAGAAGCGAAGTACATGTGCGTAGGCAGACTAGGTGAGCCATAGGTCCTTATCTGCTGTCAACTATGTATTTATGTATGTATATATATATATATATATATATATCTCAAGGCATTGTGGGCACAGTGCACAGCTAATTTTCTGTCTCCCTTATCAAACTGCAGTCTTGTAGTGTTTGCAGCAGTACAGTCTGTAGAAACGTTTCTGGAAAACTGTCATGCAGATAGGCCAAAAGAGAATTTGGCAGTCTGTGTAGATGTTGTTTGACTTGTACTGCCTGCTGGTGAAGTGACAGATCTGAAGTGGCAGTTCCTGTCAGAATGTGGGAGTGTGATGATACTTCTCTATGTTTATGTTATAGAACCTGAATAATTATAAGTAGTTCAGGAGTGTAATTATGGGTCAGACTACTTTTCTTTTTTTTGGTGTCCAGCTCTGTTATGAGTCCAAAATGTGAAAGAAAAAGGATGTCTGCAATACTAGGACTGACCAACAGAGGTCTCTGTTTCAACACAGTGCTTAAAACTTTATTTCCTTGCATGATGTCAGGGTTGGAGGTTGCAACATTGAGAAAAAAAGGGGCAGGGTTATGCAAATGAAGCAAAGCACAGAAACAAAAGCATTTTTCATGGAAAACTTTTGACAGTTTGAATGGTAGGAGATTGATTCACAACTCCCATTTGCTATGGCAAACCACGACAAAATCACTTTAATAAAGGTTCACCAAAATGTAAACAATTAACAATACAGTATTATGAAGCACGGGCACTATTGATCAACTCAAGGAGGTTTTCAAACATTTAGAAAAGGTCTCCATATTTTGTTAAATAAATCTATTTTATTTAATAGTTGGTAGCTGATTCTTTCATTATTAGCAAGGGTCCCCACAAAGTCAACAAAACCGAACTGAAAGAGATTTTATTTTTCCAATATTGAAGAATTAATCTCTTATATGGTAAGGCAAAGGATAATACCCAAAATCTGATGGGGTTTGTGAAAGTGCTGAAGTAAGGAAGTATCACCTAAAACAAATACAAGAGGAGAGAAGGGTATATCTGTTTTCAGAACTGACTGGCATAAAATATGAATTTCTGTATATAGTGCTTGTAATTTGGGGCAAAACCAAAAAGGTGAACAAAGTTAGCTTAAGGAGTTCCCCATTTCCAACAAAAATGTTGAGAAGTACCACAGATTTCATTTAGTCGTTGAGGAGAGTAATAATATCTGTGTAGTATTTTAAACTGAATATGTCTCCTTCACTTCTCTACTGCATTGTTCTATACTTTTCCCAGGAGGAATCTGACATTTTGATACTGAGATCAAGCTCCCATGCTTTTGTAGCAGAAAGGGTGATAGAACTATCCTCTTCCAATAAGATTTTACATAATAGACTTGTCCCTTTCCTGAGCTGAACTACTTTAAATATTTGAGCCCATCTGGAATTACAGACAAACTAATTTGTTTGAATGGAGTCTTGCTGAATTTTATCTTACTTGTAAGAACAACCAAAAATAGAAACTAGGGATATGATTATTCCCCGAGATCCTTAAAGGGCAATAATATGTTTGTATCTGGAGCTATTAAAGCTTTAATTTGCCTTATTCCTAATTTGTGCCAGTCCATAGGCCAGATATTGAAAGCTTTGTGCAGTTTGCAACCCGCTTATGGGATTAGCGCTGGTCTGCCATATTCAAAAGGCCTAATAGCACGCACAAACAGCATTAGCACTGAGCAAACCATAATTATATGCAAGGGCAAAGTGAACATGAATACAGGCGCTATGAGATATTCAGTGACTAGCACCACGCTAAGGTGTTTAGTGTGACTTAGCGTGACCCATAGCGCGGTACAAAGTACCGCCCAGGAAAAGCTGCTCTTAACCCTGGGCAAACAGCTTTGCATGACACTGGTGCTTTGCGGGGTGTTTAGCGAGGATTTGCATGGCTTTGTGCGACCCAACATATAAGTATGATACTTAGAAAATGCTAGCCATGGAGGACACATACTGCTCACTGATGGCACCACCATGATGCCAACAGCTGCCACCAGTCCCTGCCAAGCACAGGCAGTAAGGGTGATCTGGTCCACAGGGGACATCATGGTAGTGTGGCCATACAACACACACCTGCAAACCATACTTCTGTGGTGACCAACAGATACTAGCACACACATGCAGCACTGTGGGCATGGTGGCCATTGAGGGAGGGTTTCTGGTGGCCAGACCTCACCACAGCCTAGGTGTGGTCACAAGGCTGGGACACATCATGGAATGCACATGGGCCAGTAGTGGGATTACCCCACCATCTTTGTGCCTGTTGGATCTTCGTGCCACCCCAGCCACATACCGCACAACTGTACAGATGCCACAGCACACACAGACAGCCATGTATATGTCACTGTGAGCATCCCATGCCACAGGTGCAGCATCTGTGGATCACACAACAGCGTAACAGTATTGTCCACTGTCAGTAATCACCTGCAAGCTGGGTCTGTCACTGTGTACAGTGCAGTGGTCATCACTGCCCTACATACCATAGGCATTGCCGTGTCCCTCACACTACCGCCCCCTTTCTACTTTACAGTCTGCTGTGCACTGTAGCATGACCTACAGTGTGACGGTTACATGCAGCACCATCACCACCTGTGCCATGCTGTGTTGTCCCTGGGGTACGATATGCTATGCTATGCTGTACTGTTTAAATGTAGCCTGCAGCTGTCATCATGCACTGCCTGACTGACTTACAGGTGGAGCTGCGTCAGACCTGGCCAGCCCCTGACTTCCAGACTGACCTACAGGTGGAGCTGTGGGACCCTGCAGTAATGCTGGGCAAACTGCATGCAAATCAGGGCATAATGAGATGCTAATCTGGCTGTTTGCCCAGAGTCTAGCTAAGTAGGCTCATTTGCATGTCACTTTTGAATATGGCAAATCTTAGCACCGGAGCAAGCGTGTTTGCACCAGGCAAACAACAGCTCCGCCTAAAGCCACGCAAACGTGTTAGCGCGACACTAACAGTTTGGGGAATATTATACAGTTTTGATCGCTGTTCTTTCACATCTGCTGCTGCTGTGCTGGGTCCACGATTTGCTGACACACACATTGGCCACATAATTCATCTCTACCTACCCTCACGTCCGCTGTGCACTGTGTTGTTGTGGTTTGCACTTCCTGGTTGCTATAGTCAGTGCTGTCTTATTCCAGGGCTACGTTTGCCCTGCACTCCCAGCCGGTTTGCACAGCCTCATTCCGTGCTATATTCAGAAGCTGTTTGCCCGGGCTATTCCTTTTGAATATAGCTTGCTTTGTGCTCCAGGCTAAGTTTGCCTGCCAGGCAGTGTTAACTTACCTAGGGGCAAAGCTTTGAATATCTGGCCCCATGTTTTTAAACTGTTTCACTTTGTAAGTAAAATTAGGATAGTTCCAAACTGGTACAAAACCATATGGAATTAAGTCAAGAAGTATTTTCTTAGATATGTGTTTACATAGCCAAGCAGTAAGAGGTAAGAGTCAGGTGATAGTTAAGGCATGTGGGGAGTGGGATAATAATAATAAATAAATAAATAAATTAAATATATAAATAATCTGTCAGAGGATGGGGTATACACAATGATCTTTCAGCACTTATCCACAATGGATCAACTGCCATAGCTTTGTTACTGAACCAGAATGAGGATCATTTCAACAGAAATGCCCAATGGTAGCCTTGCCACCAAGGATAACTAAAACCTCAAATTCTCTATGGGGATCTCAGTTTTGAATGCTTAATCTAGGGGTTTATTATCCCATAAGAACTTTACAAAGAGGTTATCAAGCTTTTGTACCAATTAGGGTTTGCTTGTATTGGGACATTATTAAGCACATAAAGATTTTAGGAGCAAGGATAGTTTTATGACGTTAATCTTCCCCAGAGTGACAGATTAAGTTTTGACCATCTCCTAAGTCTTCCTGCAGTTTGTTAATAAATGAGGTTAGATTGGAATGGATAATTTGAGGAACTGAGTTAAATATTCTGATGCCTAAATATATTATTCCATTATCCCTAATGGAAAATTGAAGGATGTAGGTAGTCCTTCTTTCTCAAAATAGGACGGGAAATCATTATTCATTCTGATTTGTCCCAGTTGATGAAAAGATCCGATACTGAGCTAAACTTGTTCAGTAACTGCATAAGATGGGAAATAGATATGTAGGGTTAGGGTTGAGTAAGTAACAGGTTATCTGCAAATGCAAAAGTCTTGTTTTGAATTTGCCTTCTTTAATCCAGGAACCAGGGATGCACTATTAATGTGTTTTATCAGGGTTCTAACGCCAAAATAAATAGAAAGTGGGAGAACAGACACCCTAGACATGGGCCTCTATATAATTGGAAGGACTTAGAAATTGTTCCATTGGTAATTAAGGCTGCTTTAGGGAGGGTAAATAACTGAAATCCATTGTTTAAAAATGGGGTCAAAATTATAGTAATTTAGAACTTTTGTAGACAGTTCCAATCTAAAGAATCAAAAGCCTTCCTGATGTCTAGAGAAAAAGCAATGGAAGGTGTAGATTGTTTTTGTGTCCAGATGACAGAGAAAAGATGTAGTAAACTGTTTAATAAATGACAACCACTAACAAATCCTACTTGTTCTTTATCTACTAGTCTTTGCAGTTTATTCAATAATCTATTTCCTAGGATCTTGGTTAAAATTTAATAATCAAAATTTTAAAAGAAATTGGGCAATAATTTGAGATCTCTAAACTGTCTTTATTCTTTCTGGCTATTAAATAAATGTAGGCGTTGTAAGGGGAACCATCTATTTTCTTTTGTTCTATAACTTCTTGATATCATTTGCATGTAAGTATTCTATTATTAGTGGGTTGTAATATTTATAAAATTCACAGGGAGACCGTCTGGGCCCGAGTTTGCTGACTGAACTACATGGCTATTTTTTAATTTAGAGACAGGACTGTCTAGAGCCTCTTTTCCAGAGCTGTTAAAGTGGGAAGGTTAGCAGTTTTCAAGAACTCCCAAAGTTCAGTTTCATATGAGGAGCTTTGAGATTTATATAAATTAATGTAATATTCCAGGAAGCAATCATTAATTTCTTTTAAATTATAAGTAATTTCCTTGTTTTCCCTGCATATCTCTGAGATCATGTTTTGATTCTGTTTTTTCTTTAATCAAAGGCAAGAAATTACCCTGATTTTCTCCTGATTCCTCAAAATTGTGCCCAGTCTGGAAAATGAAACTCATGTGCCTACCTAATTCTTGATCTTTCTGTATATCTTCACCATTCATCACTATTGGGTATGTTGCGGAGGCTAGGGACCTTTTGAGGAGACTTTTTTTCCAGAGGTGGAGTTGATGCAGGGGCGGCACTGCTCTCGAGGGCCGGCATACTACGTGGTGCTCGTGGGTTGGCTGTTAACTGCCATCGGCTCTGCCCTGGTCCCAGTTCTGAAATGCCGGAGAGAGAGTAGGAAGGGATGGAGGGGTAGGGCAATGTAGCCTAAGGATAGAGAAAAGGAAAGGATATAATAACTAAAAGGAGAAATAAGTGAAGAAAGGACAGGAAAAGAGAGAGAGAACAGCTTAAGGGATTGTGAGGAGGGCTCAATCTCTGGATGAAAAGAAAGAAGAGATGAGGAAGGGAGGGAGGAGGAGGGTAGAAGAGGGAAAAAGGAGGAGAGGGGAGGGAAAGACACTGCTCCTGGCTAAGGCAGACCTGGATCTCGAGAGGGGAACTGATTTAAAACCTCCAGGCTGCAGTAAAGGCAGAAGGCACGATGTTGCCTCTAAGCAGTCAAATAGTCCCATGGGGACTAAAACGCTTAGAAGAACATCAAGGTCTAACAGGCCAAATTATACTACCATATCCATAATACCTAAGGAAGGAAAGGATCCAAAAGAATGTAGTTCCTAGAGACCCATCTCATTATTAAATGTAGGCTATAAAATTTTACAGCCATACTGGCATCCAGAATTAATCCACTTCTGACTCAAATTATAAATCAAGATCAAACTGGATTCATAGAGGAGAGGCAGGCCCAACAAGGGTTAGCAGACAATAAATATAATAGACCTAGTTAATAAACATCACATCCCAGCATGCCTTCTCGGATTAGATGCTGAAAAGGCATTTGATAAGAGTCAGCTGGAATTTCCTCTTCGAGTATTAGAGTGGATGGGATTCCCTGGGGCCTTTATGGGGGCAATCAAATCATTATACACTGCCCGCAGGCATGTGTTAGGGTCAGTGGTGGAGTCTCACAGAGATTTGATCTGGGGGAGGAACCAGACAGGGCTGCCCGATGTCCCTGCTGCTCTTTGCATTATACACTGAACCTCTGGCACAGGCCATCAGGGAGGATCCGGATATTGCAGGGGGTGCGGTGGGGGAAGAACAGAAAATATTATTATATGCCAGTGATGTTTTATCATATATAACTAATCCAGAGAAATCTCTACCAAAAGTATGGGGCCTTTAAATCGGTTTGGAAAACTTTCAGGGTATGCAATAAACAAAAACAAAACAGAAATCTTAAAATTTTTCTATAACCCCTCCATCAATATAACTCAACTACTGCCCTTGAAGTGGAGTTCCCAAAATATAAAATATCTAGGTACCTACATCCCCAAAACTTAAATCATCTATTCCTGGATAATTTTGACCCCCTCCTCACACAAATCAAACAGGATCTTAAAATGGGAACTACTGAACCTACCCCTATACTCTAGAATAGAAATGGTCTCCATGAACATACTACCCAGATTCTTATACCTATTCCAATGCCTACCCCAAAAATACACCCAGACCAGTTTAAATCCTGGGAAAAATGGTTATGAAGTTCATTTGGGCAAACAAAAATCAAGAATTAGAAATGTGCTACTCAAACTAATAAAAAATATGGAGGAATGGCAGTTCCAAACTTGAGGATTACTATTTATCAGCACAACTGAAATATGCCCTTATGTGGGGACTTCACAATATGAAGTCATTTGGAAAACTACTGAAATAGAGACTACAAATGGAACACCCTAGCGGCCAGAGTATTCACCCGACTTCATTGTTAAGAGATAATAGGGTACTATTGTTCTCAGTTAAAAAACACCTTGAGGGCGAATAAACGATTATGGACAAAACATAGATTGGAGAGAGAGCTTTGGCCCCTATGACACTTTGCCTGGGACAGAGACTTTAGACCAGCAAGGCTTGATCTCACTTTCAGATGATGAAACAGACTAGGTTTAAACACACTAGGGCAGCTGCTGAATGGAGACCGATGAGGATTTGGGGATATTAAGACACAATTTCAACTGAGGACGCTAGAGCACTTGGTATCTACAGCTGAAGGCTCATATACATACATTACAAAAACACCATGGGCCATTAGCGGAGCCATCTGAGCTGAGGGTCACCTTGAGAGAAATACTAAATTCCAGCAGGCCAAGGGCATATATCAGCCATATATGGCGCACTTAGAAACAAAGGACATATGCACTGAACCCCTTAAACAAAGATGGGAGAGGGAATTGGGCACAAATCACACCGCTGGAATGGGAAATATTTTCAAACAGGCCCACAAGACCACCTATTCCCAAAGATGAAGTAATTTGAATGGAAAATTCGAACTCACTCTTTATTACCCCAGCAGTAAGTACAGCAGCTTGCTGGAGAGATATGTGGAGACCAGGCAGAACATTTACACATAATGGGGCAATGCCCAAAGTTAACCCAATTCTGGCTGGGAACTGGGAGACAATGGTAGATATATTTTTCCTTAGAGGAATTGAACACTAAACATCTAATACTGGGTTGACCCCAGAAGGGTTAAGAGCAAAAACCAGGTGTACCTGTGGAATGTCTCTGTGGCAGCTGCCCATAAAGCTGTCACTAGGTGATGGCTGCCACCAGACCCACCGACACTAGGACAATGGTATGGGTGGTTCAAGAGATCCAAGAAATGGAGGAACTGACACATAAAATCAACTCCAGTACCTCTCAGTACCTGAACAGATGGATGAGGTGGATCATCAGGAGGAGGACATGGAAGAAGGTGGGGAACAGGATGGGAGATAAGCGGACCAGAAAGAGAAGAACCCAGAACACAGAAATAAAGCAAGTATTGGCAGGAGAGGTTAGGACTGACCTCTCTATTGATAGATAGGAGAGAGCACAGTAGTCCTTATTGTACCACATGAAGTGTCTGTAACTTATATAAACTCCTGAATAGTGTATTAAAAAGAAGGATGGAACTTAAACTGTAAAATGTTAAATAGTCATTGGTAATGAAATGTCCTGGTCAGCTAACAAATTATAAATTGTATAAGATGCTGTAATAGTAAAGATGCCTGATGGCTCAATAAACTTGAATTTAAAAAAAGGTTGAACAGGCCAGACAGGGAGCGGAGTTCACCCCCACCAAATTAAGGAGAAAACTCCAAAAGGGGTCTGCCCATACTAACTTAAAAGGAAGGGGAGGAGTAGTCCCAAGGGACATGAAAATAATAGGGATTGATGTGGGGTAGTCGAGTCCCCTGATCCTCCTCCACCCCAACCCCCAGAGGGGTGGGAGTCACTGAGCCAAGGGCAAGGGAGGAAAGAGAAGAGGAGACACCCCAAGACCCTCAGGAAAACTCCTCCCATGTGTCTCAAAACCACAAGGGAGAGGAGGAAGAGGAGAGGAGCTGGAGTGTAACAGGGACACACACAGGGGGAGGGACTGCCCAGAGACTGAGGCCCAAGAGGGAAGGTGGATTTAGTGATGAATGGAGAAGATACACAGAAAGATCAAGAATTACGGTAGGTATGTAATTTTCATATCTTATCTGTGTCAATCTCACCATTCATCACTAGTGGGTGAGTACTCACTGAGTCTCTCGAAGGGGACCAAATACGACCCTAAAGAATGGAGTCCCTTAGCTCCAGTGGGGGAGATACCAGAGGAGAACACCTACAGGCCTGGTGAGGCCTGGGACTGGTCTGGGTGAGATGGGGAACTCCTGTGGGAGAAGGAAGGCGCCCCTGAAGCCGCTGTCTCACACTATGGGGGAAGAGATAGGTTCTCCAGAAAGTGGAGGAAATCACCCATGCCGGGCCATGCGTGACAACTGGGAAAGGCGAAGCCATGCCGTCCACCTAGTGCAGATCGCTGTCCCCACTACCTGGAAGCCACCTCACTGGTGTCGGACGACGCCTTGCCTTGCAAGCTCCCGCCCCGCGCAGAGAGGCGATGGTTTGCCTTGTTTCCTCTGAATCAGGCATGGAGGCTAGAAGTTGTCCTAGCCTGAACCACAAGTACCTGCTGTAGGTAGCATGGTGGGCCTGATGAGCTGCTATGCAGAGCAGAATCTGTGCCGAGGAGAAAGTTCTCCTCCCCAGAAGTCAAACCGAAGAGTCTGAGTCTGGGGTCAGTCACGGTCTGGGATTCTATGCCCAGAGGGGTATCCAGGCACATCACACCCAAAGGGGTGAGGCAGAGTTCCTGGAGACCCTGGGGCGAATATCTCTGGTGAATGTCCCTTGGGGCTGGAACAGAGAAGGGCGCCACCAGACCCAGTGCGACACTTCCTGGTAGGGGCACGCCAGGTGGGAACCGCTAAGGTGGCGCACTGAACTCGCTAAAAAGGCGTGCTCCATTGATCTGGATTGCTTTCATAAAGAGGGGTGATGTGGAGCTCGCTTAGCATCCCTGAAAGGAAGCGCTGATAAGCAGTGAGAGCAGCTGTGGGGAAAGATGGATGGAGGGTTCCTTCCTCAGAGGAGGAAGATGAGGAAGCCGACAAGTCTAGAGATTCAGGGTCAGACTGCACAGGAGAGTGGTGAAACACCTGCTCGTCCATGGCTCTAAGATAGGAAGGAAATGTGCAGCTGAAACCTGAACTGCTCCCAGGTAAGGGGCCCTGTGAGACTGGGAACACCTGGGAGAGGAGGAGGAGTAGGCAGAGGATGGGGGCCAAGCACCTCAGAGAAGGAGCATGGTCTCTGCCCAGGCAAGGGGACCGAGTGGATGACCCCAAGAAGGAGGAAGACCCAGTGGTCTCAGCAGACAGAACTGCTCAGGTCAGAACAGCCGAGCTGTGCCCACGGGAAGAGATCCCCATGAAGTGACTGGGACCATGTCAGCCCAGAAGGACGGCCCCAGACCTCCAAAGTAGCCCCTCTCGAGGAGTGTCCAGGGAGGGACGATGATCCGCACTATGAATTCTCCCAGAACCGGGCGGGTCCCAGGGAGAGGCCGCTGTGCTAAACCCTGTCCCTCGACCCCTCTGACTCTGAAAGAGCCCTCTTCCTCGTGACCACCAGCCTAGGTAGCTGGCAACCCTTAGCTGACCCCTGGGAGTCAGCCAATGGTACAGTACTTCTCCCTCCTGGGTGCCCCATACTGTCCCAAACTCTGACTGTTCAGGCACACCAAGGAGGGGGTACCCCAGCTGAAGGGACAGACATGTCTGTGGTCCTGGACCGCGCAGTAATGGCCACCTGGACCGCCGCAGGCTGGTCAGTCCCACTGACCCCAGAATCAACAGAATCTGTTTGGCCAACAGAGGGAGGCTAAGTGGGGCCGAGGTGCTGACACAGAGGGACCGGAGGATTGAGATGAATCCGAAAGCCAGTCTGGATCAGACCCTGAATCCTCCGCTGAGGAAGAGGACTGAGAGGTCCGAGCCAGACCACTCCCGATCCTCCCAGTCCTGGGGCCATGAGCCGCACCACCTCCAGTCCCAGCGCCCGCGGCACTGGAGCCCAGAGCGGCATCGCGATTGGTGCCAACCCCCCCTGGCATCCTGAACGGGACCAGAGTCGGCGGCACCGCTGCAGCGCCCCTCCCGGTGCCCGAATGGCACCAGAGTCGAAGGCAGCATCAACTGCAGTGCTGCCCCCCCAGGGCTGCGAACAGCGCCAAGACGAGCGTGCCGATCCCCATCCCAGTGCCAGGCGTGGTGCCAAACCAGAGGGTGGCCCGAGAAAGTACAGTTACGAAGAACTTACCGTAACAGTAGATCTTGAGAGAGGCTCTTGCAGTAGGTAATTACATATAGGACTGAAGCCGGCAGGCATCAGGACCCACAGAAAATTTCTAGCTAGCAGTCTCTCAGGGGACCGCCCACATCAGGTGACCAACGCCATGCGATGTCAGTATAAAGGGTGGTCCCCACACCCGCCTTCCAGTTCTTTCCCGCCAAAGGCCAAAAGGTGAGATGAGAGAAGCGGATACCCCCGGAAAAGGAGCTGAAAAAGCTAAGGGGAAGGGAGGGCGGAAGGTATTACTTACTGCAAGAGCCTCTCTCAAAGAGCTGCTGTTATGGCAAGTTCTTACGTAACTGTACTATCTTACTGAGAGGGCTCTTACAGTAGGTATTACATATAGGACTGAGTCCCGAGCAGTCTGGAAACAAAGAGAAGCTCACGGAGGAAGAAACTACTCATACACAGATCCTCTGACTGTGAAGGTTTTAGGAAAGAAGACCTTGCTGAACAGCCAACCCGGCCAGCTCTATGGCGAGAGGCAATGTCCAAACTGTAATGTTTAGTGAGGTATGGACAGAAGTCAGGAGTTCGGCTGCACAGATGTCAGCCGCCGACATTCTTGAAACAAGCAGCAGAGGAAGCTACACCCAGTGGAGTGCCTCTGACCTGACCTGGCAAGGTCTTGTGATACTTGTCATAGTAGAAAGTGATGTAACGAGCCAACCATTTCGAAAGGCACTGCTTCGAGATAGATTGCCCTTCTTTCGAGCAAAAGAGACAAAACAGTTGATCAGTCTTTCTGAGATCTTTTGTCCTGCTGGTGTAATATCTCAGAATTCGGTGAACATCCAGAGTATGCAAGAGGTACTCCCTTGATTGGAATGTTACAGAAAGAACGGAGGCAGTTCCAAGGACTGATTCAGTGTAGATTCTGCTACCACCTTAAGGAGAAATTTGGGGTTGGTAGCGAGAACCACATGTTCCTTGTGGAAAATCAAGTACGGATTTTGCACATTAAGGCCTGAAGCTTGGAAATTGCCGAAATGGAGGTAATGGCCACCAGGAAGAGAGCCTTCCAGGAAAGGAACTTAAGGTCTGCTGATGCTGCCGCTCAAAAGGAGGCAGGTAAGCTTCTCAAGAATGAAATTAAGTCCCAAGGAGGGGCAGGTGTGCAAATGGAGGGTCTCAAGGACATACACCACCCAAAAAGGAAACTATTTATTGAATTAAATAAGAGAAAACGACGGTAGAACTACCGACGACAGGCTGACGAGTGTTAAACTTTACGCGAGGAGCTAACGGTGGAAAGAACTGGAAGGCGGTGTGGGAACGCCTTTATACTGACGTCGCGATGACATCGGGTCACCTGATGTGCGGGCGTGTCCCCCGCCAGAGACTGCTAGCTAGAAAATTTTCCGTGGGGTCCTGATGCCTGCCGCTTCAGTCCTATATGTAATTACCTACTGCAAGAGCCCTCTCAAAGTAAGATCAGGTCCTACACCGCCATGGTGCTGTTCCCTTCCCCGCACCGCAACAGTGCCAGAGAAAGAACGGCACTGAGGGATGGCCTGGCACCACTCGCGGCGCCGCCTGGGCTAAGCCAAGAGCAGCACCGACAGACGGTGGTCGAGATGGTGACAGCCCAGGCCCATGGGCCCCAGAGCTCAACATCGGGGAGCCTTTGCTTCCGAGGAAGTGACTGCCAGAACGGTGCCTCCTGCCTGGCCCTGAGAGGGCCAGACTGGGCCTCCTGCACTGTGGAAGGAGCCCCTGCCATGGCAAGGCTAAACTGGCGGAGGCCCTCCTTCACAGGCTGCATAGGACTGGGAGGGACCCGGAGGAAGGGTCAAGAGTCCTTGCTTAGGCCTGCTGACTGTGAACCCACCCTCCGAAGTTGGCGGCGCACGTCCAACTTTAAACGGTGCATTTCTAGAACCCCGCGGTCCACGGAAAAGCAGGCATTGCAGTTATCCATACTGTGGGCTGGGCCGAGGCAGGAGAGGCACCGGTCATGCTGGTCCAAAATGAAGTAAACGTGGCTGCAGGGACACCGACACATAGGAGGTTGCCCTGCCTTTGACTTCTTCTTGTCCCTGGACGAGACATGACTGGATGGAAAATAAATCAAAACAAGTACTGGCGCCGCTAGAAAATGAACGATCTTACCGGATCGAAGAAGTGACGCCAGCAGGCAAAACAGAAACTGAGACTACCACACCAACCGACGGACTAGGCCACAAGTAGGCCATAAACGCAGTTGCCTGAAGAATTCCACAAGGTCCTCACTCTACAGCAGGAGAAGAAGAACTGTGACCAGGGCGGAGTCGATGGCAGTTAACGGCCAACCCGAAGCACCATGTAGTACATCGGCCTCGAGGGTGGAGCTGCCCCGCGCTGACTCCGCCTGAAAGAAAGAAAAAAAGGTCTCCGCAGGGTCCTAGCCTCCAGCAACATACCCACTAGTGATGAATGGTGAAGACTGACACAGATAAGATAGAACAAATTCAGTTTTAGTCGAGTATATCTTACTGACTTCAAATTTCAGTCTAGTAATCTGGTAAATTAAGTCTTGTTTATTTTTAGAAGATTTTTAATCTCTGCCTCAGTTCACTGATTTGTTGTTCTTAAGTTCCAAGTCCTTGTTCTTCTTTTGTTAGCTGAAAGCCTTATTATTCTCCCCTACCATAGGCTTTATATGCATCCCACACAGTTTGAACAGAAGTATCATCTGTGTTATTACTGTAAATTCAAAAATAGAGTGGTTTCTTCTAGAGCCAATCTTTAAACTCAGGTTCATGTAAAAAGTGAGGTATTAAATCTCGTCTGAATTCCTTTTTATAAGACGGATCAAATAAAATTGTTGCTTTAAGTACGGCACAGTCTTACATTATAATAATATATCTGCTATCTGTTATCATATTACAGAGATTAATATAGTCATAAAACATCTATTCTACTGAATGAATTATGAAGGGGAAAAGAACAGTCTTTGCCTCGGGATGTACTAGTTTCCATATCTCCAGTAAACCCTAAATCTTTAACCATGTTTTTCAAATGGTTACTAGCTGAGGAGGTGTCACTACTCTTAACTGAACAACTCCAGTCTAATACTGTAAAACTTGAAATGTTCACCATCTAATAATGTTCATTATTTTCACTGAAGTACTAATTTGCACTAATTAGCACTTTTCATTAATGTGCCAGGCAGGCAGAGCCAGCGGCTGGATGCCCCTCGCCGTTACGCTGCAGTAGGGTGTACACATAGAAATAAAAATAAAAATAAAAAAAATTATGTGAATGGGTGCTAATGACTTACCACTAAATTTAATTGATGCAGTTATGGTTGCATTTGTGTTTGCACCAAAATTATTTTATGTGAAAATAATTCCTTTTACAGTAATGGGTCCATAACTTCATTAAAGTCTCCACATAAAATTATTTCATGGTCATTAAAAGATATTAATTCAGACAAAACAAGGTAAATAAAAGAAAACCAAAATAAAAATAGAAAAGATAAAGCTTAAGCAGGAGAAAGAAAAGAAAAACTTTACGGATAATTAATTGATAACACAAGTGATTTAACTTTATGGGAATGAAAGTTGCAGAGAGTGCACCAAGATAAGACCTAAGGTGTTATCTGCAGTTCTGTGACAGACCAAAGTCGATAGGCTATCTGTACCATAGATCAGTAAATAATATTTTGTAGTGACAGTTAAGTCAGTGAAACCAGATGACAAAGCGGAAGGCAATGTAAATTGTCATGTAAACCAGGATAGCTTAGTGGGATGGGAGTATTTCCATAATCGCCATAATGTCAGCATTAACCAAACACATATATAGTGCAGAGTTAATATGAGGTGCAAAAGAACACAGAAAATTATAGAAAGGAGAGGGAGCAAAATGAAGCTAGGTAGTAATACATCTGGTATTCCCTGATATACAGTACGAATAGGTGTCTGGGCAGTAAACGTTCTGTCATTATCAAAACAATTTCGGAGGCCACACAACACAAAATCTTTTATTTCCAGAGCTTTAGAAGGTCTTATAGCCTCAATGAACCATTGTTACAGGATCGCTTCCAGTCCAGGTGCTTATGGAGGAGATGATCCAACTTCATGGATCCCTCACTCAAGCACCAAAGGAGCTGCAACCCAAATACTGAGCTTAGTGACCCTTACGACACTCCAGTACAAATGCCATACTTAAACTGTGCTCCTTAAGTAGGACTGAGATCAACTCTAGGCAGGCATCAAATTACTGTAGTAAGTACTGTAGTTTTAATCATACAGAGTTTAGTACTGGAGCAGAGGGAAATCACTGCAAAATGTATTACTGATTTAAAGAAGTGAAAGAATCAGCTGTTTGAATTATGCTACATCATAAAAACAGGAAGTTTGAAAGTAAATATAAGGTATGGTTCGATATCCTAAGTCAATCGATATTGCATATTATTTCTAAAAGAGAAAAGCGGTTAGGCTCATGCTGCCTACAGTATTTATAAGTTATTAACACATAAGCAATCAGCATGACATTAGGAATGATGTCCGTGGAAGTGACCACAGCGAAAGTATATATAAGAACTGTATAGGGTCAAACTGTAGGCAGAAGACTGAAGATTGCAGAGCAATATTCAAATATTAGGTATGGAAGATAGATCCAGGTATATTTCAGGTATCTACGGAGAATAATTCATTCAAGTTTGGCTGTAGAATCAGTTCAGCATAAGCCAGGCTTGAAGAGTTCCTAAGAGCTGCTCGTGATGCAGGAATCCTGTGAGGCTGCTGTGCAAATAAGAAAGATGAGCAGAAAAAATCAGCCATCAGGTTGTCGATTACTGGGATAAAGGGTTAAAGTTCCAAGGTCTGGCTGCAGAGGCAATGCAAAACTGGGGGGAATGAGGATGAGATAGAAAATCCTGGAAAGTCTGATGTTAATATACAGCTTGCAGAGATGCAGACAGTAAATATGATCCGTAGGTAGCTTCAGTGGAGGTGGTCAAACATTTCTCTGCTTACAAATAAAACAGATTGGCTGGAATAAGTTTAAAAGCTGGCTGTCTACGGTTGGGGAAATTGTTCTAGTACTGAGAAGTCTTCCTCCATTATGTCTTAAGAAACTAATTTGCCTGATCAGAGAATGCACTTTGTCAGCTACTGGTTCTCTCTATGCTTGCATTAGCAGAATTATGGATGGAGTTATCCAAGGGCAACATCGATTTCTGACTAATGGATCATGTTCACATACGAACTTACTGACCGAGCCATTATTTATGAATGACTTCTGATCTCTGGGAATGATACTGAGAATTTTGTATTCACTTTGAGGCGCTGCTCACAGTGTGTTCGCCTGTAGTTTGAATGTCTTGACCTTGGGAGGCTGATCCTTTGCTGGGGTGGGGTGGGTTGACATGAAGCTGTCATGCAAAGAAGCTGGCACTCTATCTGGATGAATATTTGAGGTGACAGCAGAGGCCTTACAGAGGGCTAGGCAAACTTCTGTTGATGAAGTCCCAGGTTTCATCCATGGAATGCAAGGCATGATGCCCTACTCCCTCTGTACCATCAAGAGGGCAGGATATTTGATACAGAATTAAACATTAACAGCATTAACATTCTCTCTCTCTCTCTCTCTCTCTCTCTCTCAACTGAAAATCTTAACTATTATTGGTCTTGGCCTCTGGCCGACTTACGTTTGGGGTGAGGCCTGTGTGCTGTTCCAATTTTATGGGCCAAGAACACTGGCACTTTAAAAGGATGGAATGTAAGCTTGTAAGAAGCTGCTCATGTTTGATGCTTCTACCTCTTGAAAACCCCCACTATCCTTAAATTATTTCTCCAGCATCTGTTCTCTAAATCATCTAGTTTAACACTAATTCTGTTCAGTTGTCTGGCACCTACTTGTAAAATCTTCTAATTTTATTCTAACAGGCACTGCCTTAAAGGGTTTTATAGGAAATAAAACTAAACTAATTTAGTCATAGATTTTTCAATAAATGTTCATCGTTCCTCAAAGGAATTCATTTGCTTTTCTAATTCAGGTATTTGTTTAGATGTCTGAAGATCCCTGTTTTTTAAATCTCCTATGTCCTCTTTGATAGCCAAGAACCTGTTTTTTATAAATGACCTATCAGATTTACCTGGTGTTGCTATTTTCTCTGGTGACTGTGAAGTTATCCCTGTGGTGACAGTTACAATGTGCTGCGTGGCTTTCTGCTGCTGGCCCCATCGCTTACTGTAAACCATAGAACTTTAACATGTTAAGAGTACACTTATTAATAATAAAACTTGCCATTTTCTTGATAATTTGTGTCTGCAAATGAAAATAAAATCTCATTGCTGGATGCACAGATGTTAAATTTATTTTAATTAACACTTCAGGATCACTGTCGGTACCAGAGTATATGATTTAAGCTGTCATCCTTGTCGCATGCAAGCCAACCTACACTCATCCCCTATAGACATATGAATGGTTCTAGCCCCATCCCTTCCTGGCTTCTAGCTTACAAGTCTTCAAGTCTGTCAGCCTATCCTCACATGAACTACCTTGCTGCCACTAAATCATTTGGGTGGCTTTCATCCGACTAACGCTACCCTATTCCTAGCTTTCATCATGTAAGGGTTCCAGGACTAATGCAGTACTTTAGATATGGTCTCACCTGGGGTCTATACAGGGCTATATCAGCTCCTTGCACCTACTGCTGATCCTTACAGGGATCTGTACAGGGCCATATCAACTCCTTGTGCCTACTACTAATCCCCTGCACGAGTCTGTACAGGGGCTGTATCAACTCCTTGGCCTACTGCTGATCTCCACTGTGGGGATCTGTACAGGGCCATACCAACTCCTTGAGCTCTACTGCTGATCCCTGCAGGGATCTGAACAGGAGCAGTATCAGCTACTTCATGATACTGCTGGTCCCCATTCAGGGATCTGTACAGAAGCTGTATCAAGTCATTGAACCTACTGCTGATCCCTTGCAGGGATCTGTACAGGGCCATTTCAACCTCTTGCACATATTGCTGGTCCTCCTGCAAGGATCCATACAGGGCTGTTATCAACTCCTTGCACCTACTGCTGGAGCCCCTGCAGGGATCTGTACAGAGGCCGCATCAACTCCATGCACCTACTGCTGGTCCCCCTGCAGGGATATGTACGGGGCTGTTTAAACTCCTTGTGCCTACTGCTGATCCCCTGCAGGGTCCACAAGGGCTGTATCAACTCCTGTGCCTACTGCTGATCCCCTGAAGGGCTCTGCACAGGGCCGTATCAAAGAACAGGTAGGTAAAACTTATCGTAACAGTAGATCTTTAAGGGAAACTCTGTCATCAAGTCACACCTTGGAACTTAGCTGTCAGACACTAGGATCCCACTGAAGCTTTCCTGTAGCAGATTACTAGGGGCCACCCATGCCAACATCAGACTCCAGTGTCACTCTATAAAAAGTGTGGCAGCCCCACTCCCTCCTTAGTTCTTTCCTAGCAGAAGGCCATGAGAGAAAGGAGACCCAACTAGGGAACTGAGGAGAGAGAAAGGTGCCCAGCAAGCATAAAGTATGCACAACAGAACAGCTGAGCTGGAAAGACAGTGAAAGAGTGAGAGAGAGAGAGACAGAGAGAGAGAAAAGGGAAGGAGGGAGGGACGGCATGAGCTGATGACAGAGATTCCCTGAAGAGCTACTGTTACGGTAAGTTCTTACATAACTGTTCTAGCTTCTTCAGGGATAACTCTGTTAGCAGGTCACACCTATGGAACGAGTCCCAAATAGTGCTGTGAGCAAGTACAGTCTTGGTGGCAGAAGGCCAGAGGCCTAAGAAAGAAGGCCCTGAAGCACACCAAGGCCAAAGCTTGCCCTTCCTTGGGATTCAATGTCCAGACTGCAGTGTTTGATGAAAGTGTGGACAGTATTCCAAAGTTGCAGCAATGCATATCTTGGCTGTAGACACATCTCTGAAACAGGCAACTGAAGTGGCCATGCCCCTGGTGGAATGACATTTAGCAAACCCAGAAAGTTCCTTATCATACTTCCTGTAACAAAAATAATACAGTTGGTCAACCATTTGGAGAAGCACTGTTTTGAAACTTGAGCACACACTCTCTACCAGGGCTTAAAGAAACAACTGTTTGACTTCCTGCGGTCCTTGGTATGGTGTGTGATAGTAACGCAAAATTATATGCACATCCAAAGTATGGAGCAATGTTTCCTGGATTGGTATGCTCTAGATAATAAACAGGCAGGTGGATGGATTAGTTGAAGATAAACTCAGACACCACCTTAGGAAGAAACTTAGGATTAGTACGCAAAGAGACCATGTCTTTGTGGAAAATCAAATAAGGCTGCTCACACAAAGCCTGTAGCTCTGAAATGCTTCGAGCAGAAGTACTAGCAACTAAAAATAACACTTTCCATGACAGAAAGCATAGCTTGCAAGATGTGACAGGCTCAAAGGAGGCAGCGCAGCTTCTCCAAAATAAAACTGAGCTCCAAGCTGGAACCGAGTTACAGATGGAGGCTTCAAGTGGAGAATCCTCTCAGAAAGTACAGGCCACATCCAGCTATGCCACTGTATAGCCATCAATGGGCACATGAAAGGCTGATTTGGCAGACAGGTGCACTTTAAGGGAGGAGTACTTGAGACCAACATCAGACAAGGTCAGGAGAGACTCCAAAACCTGGTTCACTGGACAGGTGAAGGATCTAGTTAGTGAGAAGCAGCCCACATAGCAAAGCACTTCCACTTCACAAACTAAGTGGCCCTGGTGGAAGGTTTTCTGGCAGCCACCAGGACATCAGCCACCTTCTGAGACACTCCAAACTGAGCAATGGCTACGTCCTCAGGAGCCATGCATGCACATGGAGAAACTTGAGATCTGGATGGACCAGGGTCCACTGTACCTGTGTCAACAGATCCCAGCAGAGGGCAGGGGAACTAGAGGTTCCACAGCCAATTGATGCAGTAATGAAACCATATCTGCCACAGCCAAAATGGGGCCACCAGAATCAGGGTGGTGCCTCCATCTGTAGCTTGATGAGAACCCTCTGAATCAGAGGGAAGGGAGGAATACGTAAAGAAACCTCCTTTCTAAGAGGATAACACGTCTCATCAGAAAACTCAGACCCTGGATTTAGCGAGCAGAAACGTTGCAGTTTTGCATTGAGTGGGGATGGAAAAAGGTCCAACTCTGGATGACTCCACCTATCGAACAGGTCTTCTGTGACTTAGGTCAGCAGTTCCCACTGTCACAAACCCACTCAGCAGGTCAGGCCTCTGCTCCCACAGTGCCAACCTCCGAGCGCAGTATTGTGAACAGGTAATAGAAAAGAGTAACCCTCCTGTCTGCCTGTGGGTCTGAATCACCTTTAGTCTCAAGTTCTGGGGGAATTCAAACTGTGAACCTTATGCTAGCGTGCCCAAATGTACAGGCTCAGATAATCTGCTCTTTGGGGGATGCCAGATATCTTTCGCTTAAGGGCACCTAACCAGGTATCCAAAATGAACCCTTAAAACTCTATATAAAGACCTTAGGTATATTCTTACCTTTTCCAGTTTGGTAACACCATTAAGCTTATGAACAGCTGTCAATCTTAACCCTCCATACATCACATGCAAAGAAAGAACTTGGAAGACACACCAGGCAGTCTCTTTGAAAAAGAGGTTTACTTAAAATGGATAAAAATAGGGGTCCAGACTTTACTTGACACCAAATGGAAAATCTTTTCCATTTGAAGACATAACATTTCCTGGTCGATTCTCACGAGATGCCTCCACCACGGTGTAGACATCTTTGGAAAGACTCAAAGCCTGGAACTCTAGCTTCTCAGGTACCAGGCTGTGAGGTGCAGGGATTGAAGGTCCGAATGGAATACCTTCCCTGGTTCAGAGATATCAAGTCCGGCGTGTACAAAGTCGTTCCAGGGGCCTGCAGCTGAGGCTGAGGAGATCTGAGTACCAGAACTGGCGTGGCCAATCTGGGGCTATCAGGATCACCTTCGCCTTGTCCCTCCCTCGCCTTGAGTAACACCTTCTGGATCAAGGGAAATGGAGGGAAGGCGAGAGAGCCTGGGGTCCATGCCCTCAAAAGGCACCCCTGCAGTGAGGCCTGCTGAGGGGGCGGCATGAAACAACCTCAGCTTGGTGTTTTCCTGAAGCAAACAGGTCCACCATCGGTTTCCCCAATGGGAGAACAGGCTGTAAGCTACCTCTGGATGGAGAGACCACTAGTGGATGTCTGGCCTATGCGGCTGAGAGCATCCACCAGCTGGTTCAAAGCTCCTGCCACATGGATGGCTAGGAGATCCGCCTCCAACCGGCTTATAAGGGTCCAGATGCGGAGCGTCCTTGCACAGCAGACGGAATGCGTGCCGCCCTGCTTGTTGAGGTACTACACAGTCGTGGTATTGTCTGCCTGGACTTGAACCACTTGACCCGAGCTGAGGAGCGAAAGCTGACAATGCCAGTCTGACTGCTCTGAGCTTCAACAGGTTGATTTGGCATCAGGACCTCGGGGTCCAGAACTTGTGGGCCTTGTTGTCCCCATGTGGGCTACCCAGCCCATGTGAGGCATCGGTTGTAAGGACACCCATCGGCTCGAGGTGGACAAACGGGATCCCTTCCTGCAGCCAGTCTGGGGCGGTCAATATTGGAGAGCGCCCCACATCTTCTGGGTTACAGTGATCAGCAGGTCGAAATGACCATATCGCTGAGTCCACTGGGCAGCCAGCTCCACTGGAGGGGGCGATATACCACTGGGCCCAATGGACCACTGAGGTACACGTCGCCATGTAACCCAGAAGGTGCAGAGAGTCCCGAGCAGGCGCAAGTGCCCAACCAGAAATGATTTGCAAAGTAGGAGAGAACCTCTGCCCTGTCTGCAGGAAGCCGAGCTCTGGCTTGACAAGAGTCAAGCTCTGCCCCGATGAAGCCCATCACCTGAGAGGGCACGAGTCCCGACTCGGCCTCTTGATCAGGAGGCCAAGTTGGGAGCAGGTTTGGAGGCCAGATCCCGGACCTTTCCACCTCCTGAAGGGAACCTGCCAAAAGCCTGTCGTCGAGATAAGGTAGATTCTGACACCTCGGTGCAAGGTGGGCTGCCACCACTGCAATGCATTTGGTGAAGACCGAGGGGCGATGACAGGCTGAACGGCATGGCTCGAACTCATACAGGGTCCCTTTGACCCTGAAGTGGAGGAACCGCTGATGGGACAGACGGATTGGGACATGAAAGACGGCGTCCTGTAGATCCAGTGAACAGAACCACATGTTTTGCTCCAGGGATAGTATGATCTGGTTTAGAGTGACCATCCGAAGGTGCGGGACCTGAGATATTTATTCAGGTCGTGGAGCTCTAGGATGGGTGTCAACCCGTCCGCTTGGGCACCAGGAAGTACCTGGAAACAAAGCCTGGGTCTGTTGGAGGATCTGGCACTGGAGATACTGCCTCCATGCAGAGAAGCTGAGCCACGGCATCTGGAAGAGCCGACTGGTACATGCAGAGATCCGTTCTCCCTAGGGGCACGGGCTCGGCTGGGAGGGTACTGCTCAATTCCAGAAGCAGTCCCTGACCGACCACTTCGAGGACCCACCTGTCAGAAGTGATAGCGACCAGGAGGAAAGGCAGTGGTGGCGCTGACCCCCAGGGAGGACCCAGAGCTGGCGTGACGGTGTGGGAGTGGCAACCACCAGCCCGTCACTGAGCAGGCTTGGAAGAGGAGGAGGAGGCTCCAGGACCTGCACCTCGCCTCCTTTTACGGGACTGTTGAGGACCCTGCTTGGGCCTCGGGCGCCAAACTTGAACCTGTTGCTGCTGACCTCCTTGATAGGAGGGCTGCCTGACTGCAGGGAAGAGTGCCAAATGGCTTCTTCTTTCTCTTCTGCTGGGTCTTGCCTGTAGAACCTTTGGCAGAAGTGGCGCCCAGAGTGGCACTGGACTGCTCGCCACTGAAAGGTGACTGTCTGACTCCTGGATCAATGTCGGTCCCCAGGAAGGGCACGCTGTGCGCTTATGCTGGAGTATCCGGAAGGAGGAAAGCCCCGCCAAGCCCCGCTGCGAGAGGCCACTGTGACTGCCACTGACCTGGCACAAGAATCTCCTATAGCCAAGGCTGTCTGGAGCTGCTGTTTGATACAGTACGACCTCTGTCATGGACCTGCTTGACTGTAGTCTGCATGTCTGGAGGAGATGAGGAGGATCTCGTCCAATGACCCCAGGAGGGCATGGGAGAAGTGTGCCATAATAACAGCCGAGCAGAGTGGTCCATATTTTTGGACTGCTTGTCCGGGGTCGGTCAGTGTCGGCCAGACTATCCATACGCCTGAACACCGAGGCAGTCACCAGGCTCTGGCCGAAGGGTGCTCAAGTGAACCCCAGCGGACCCCAGGGCACCGTGATACTTACGGGCCATGCGGGCAGATGGTGCTGGCAGGAGGCAGGGCGCTGCTAAAGTTCAAGAGCCGGGCCAACGATGGCCTCGGCCACTGGAAAGGCCTCCGGGGTCTCTTGAGGATGTCAGAGAGAGGGCACGCTGCCTTTTTCTGGATGGGCTCCAGGGGCATTCCGTGGAGTCAGAGATGAGGCGGAGAATGCCCTGGAAGGAGGAAGGGCCTTCCTCCAACCCTGCACCAACCGTCGACTCATCATCCCGGATGTGAGTGCCGGTGACGCTCGAGGAGTCATGGTAGAATGGTCTACCACCAAATCACCCTCGATGGCCGAGGGTGGTCCGAGAGACTGTTATCACGACATCGGGAAGGCGCCCGGTGTCTTGTCGGTCCTCTTTGAGGGTGCCCCTCCCTCAGGCTGTTTAGGCGGTGGTTCCACCAGAATCGGTGGAGACTAGGATAGGCTGAACCAGGAGACAGGTCGGCCCACAGGCAGAGGAACGGTGGCTTGGTTCCGGAGGGATCAGCGTTGGCCTAGAAGGCGGGAGGCAGTTATGGCCGGGTGGGTGGCGGAGCTAGCTTCTGCCCAGTCAATATCAGCTGTTGCCACATGAGGTCTTCATAGCACCGACGGAGTTTTCGCCAGAGCTGTCCCTGGCCTACAACAGGCCCGAGGTATGCCACTTTAGCCATGGCCACCTGACACTTCTCAGCTTTGACAATGAGCCCGCCCTCTGTATCCTGCCCAGCACTTCCCTAAGGTGGGACAGGTGTTCCTCCAAGCTGGCACTAAAGATGGAGCAGTGTCATCCAGGTACGCCACGTGTACCCTCAGCACCATTTAACATGTGGTTCACCAACCTTTGAAAGTAGACGGAGCGTTCTTCATTCCGGAAGGCATTACTTTAAATTCAAATAAGCCTATCAGAGTGATGAAGGCACGACCTAGCTCTGTCCGCTAACTCTACCTGCTAATACCCATTTGTCAGGTCAATAGTCATAAGGTAGGCTGCCCTCACAACTTGCCCAGGAGTTCGTCCGTCCATGGCATCGGTAGGCGTGCCTGACTTCCTGACTGCATTCAGTCCACGATAGTCCACACAGAAATGAGTACAGCCGCCTTCTGGCTTGGGCACAAGGACTACGGGTGAGGCCCAGGGCTGTGGGATCTGGATTACCCCTAAATCCAGCATTTCTTCCACCTCCTCCTATGTCCTTTTGGACAGCCTCTTACACCGATATGCTGTCCACTGTATGGCTGCTGTGTCCCTGTCTCCACACTGCGGCGTCATAAGGGGTTAGTCCAGGCTTGGCACTAAACAGGAGGGCTAAGTCTGCTAAAACCTCCTTTACTTTCTGGATCTTGTCCGGGGCCAGCTGGGAGACAATTTAACTGCCTCCACAGAGGACTCCCACTTGCTTCTTCCAGCAAGTCCAGAAGGGGTTCCTTCTGCCTGTCCCTCTCCAGGACTACATACTGCAAACACCATGTCAGCCCTATTAGGATATGGCTTCATCATGTTGACATGGTACATTCTTTCTGTCTTCTGTCAGGTAACTCTATGATATAGTTCACGCCACTTACCTTCCTAATTACTTTGTACGGTCCTGCCTACTCAGCCTGCAGCTTGTCTTTCCGGACCGGAATAAGGACCATGACTTCCTGACCCACCATGTACGAGCGAACTCTGGCTCTATGGTCGTACCATCACACTTTTGTTTCTGTTGGGGCAGCTGCCAGGTTGCTCTGGGCTGTCCCCATAAGCTCCTTCAGCCTAAACCTAAGGACATAATCCACTATGGGAGTTCCCCGAGTGGCGTGCTTGCCATCCCAGTCCTCCCGGATTAAGTCTAGTCCCACGCTCCCCGCGCCCATATAAGAGCTTGAAGGGGAAAATTCTGTTGACTCTTAGGGCACCTCCTGTATGCAAACAACAGGTGGGAAGGTATTTCTCCCAGTCCCTCCCATGCTGTTCAGCAAACGCTTGGAACATTGCCTTTAGGGTTCCATTAAATCTTTCCACAAGACCATTGGCTTGCGGGTGATAAGGTGTCATGCATCTCTGCACCACCCACACTTCTCCCACAAACATTTAATCAGGTCTGACATGAAGGAACCACCTTGATTGGTGATAACCTCCTGCAGAAACCCAACATGGGAGAAAATCCCAAGTAAGGCATCTGCCACTTTGTCTGTCCACAGTCAGGATAGGGCGACTGCTCTGGGTACCGGGTGGCATAATCCACCACAGTCAGGATGAACCTCTTCCGGAGGAGCTGTGGGTATTCAAAGGCCCCACAATATCCATTCTCACCCTCTGGAATGGCCCTCCACTATGGGCAATGGAATTAGGAGGCTTGGGTTTTCTTACCTGCCTTCCCAATTTCTTGGCACGGTGACAAGACCTGCAATACTCCTTCACCTGCTGGGTGAAGTTGGGTAATAAATTTCTGGCCCAACACTTTCGTGAGTGCATGCGATTTCCAGATGACCAGACAAGGGACTATCATGTGCAATCTTGAGTAACTGCTCAGGATACCCTGGGAATGACAAGCTTGCCTGCCTATCACCCCCGTCTGCACAGCCTGAGTATACATCAGCCCATTTTCACAATAAAACTTATGTTTACTATCACCTCCCTGTGCATTGTCAGAGTCTGCCCAAGCCCTCAGCTTCTCTAGACTAGGGTCACTTTTCTGAGCAGCTGCAAACTCCTCACACATTCCCAAGGCATGGGACAGGTCCCTTCAGTCTCTAAACTAGGGTCCCTAGCACTAGCGCCAGGGTACTCAGGATCACTCAAAACTGGAGGCAGTGGTGGATGGGGAGGAGGGAGGGTGGCCCTACAGGGGACCTGGAGGCTCTGGAAGATGGTCTAGAAAGTGGAAGCTGAGGTTCAATGCAGGGAAATGCAAGGTACTGCACCTGGAGGCCAGAAACCTGGGCTAAGTGTACACCCTGGGGATGCTACAAGTCTCGATGGCCGAGAGGGACCTGGGGGTGGTGGTGGTGGATGTCAAGATGAATAACTCGGAGACCTGTTGGAGGGCAGCAGCCAAGGCCAACAGGATGCTGGGATGCATCGCTAGGGGATCACCTCCAGAAGGAGGGAAGTAATACTCCTCTGTATAATCTGCTTGGTGAGGCTGCACCGATTACTGCGTGCAGTTTTGAGGCCACACTTAAAGAGGGACATTAAACTTCTGAAGAGGGTCCAGAGGAGGGCAACCAAAATGATTTGGGGCTTGGGGACAGGACCTATGAGGAGAGGGTCAAGAGCTAAATATGTACACATCGGAAGAGAGAAGGGACCGGGGGACACGATAGAGGTCTTCAGGTACATGAAGAGGGTAAATAGGGAGGAACAGTCAGGTGCTTGGCCACTAGAGGGCATGGGTAGAGAAGCTGGAGGGGAAGATTCAGGGAGAAAGGAGGAGGTGCTACTTCACTGAGGAGGGTGGTGGAGCCATGGAATGCGCTGCCTAGGGGCTGGTGGAGGGGTTCAAGAGGGGGTGGGACAGGTACAGGAAGGGTTCTGGAAGCAAAATCCAATGCAGTGAGAATATCCAGAACTGGGAAGGAGAAGCCAGAGAAGGCGAGGGCAGCAAGGTCAGCTCCCAGGGTGGGGCTGACCAAATGAGCAGACACTAAAGACCGTTAGGCCTATTCTGCTGGCATTTTAGTATGTTAGTATCACTGTCATCCCTAACCCTCTGACAATGGGTCACCCTCCTCTTCAGAGTAACCCTTCATAGCTGTGCGGTTAACTGCTACTGGGAATTTTCTACCCTCTTTCATTAGTCTCCCCATCAGGAGACACATGCTGGGTAACCAGACTCCCAGTGGTTTCCAATGGCTTCTGTGAGGTCCAGGGAACTACAGCTTCCCATCCCGCTTGACTACGGGTAACTGCAGACACCATCCCATTTAAGAATGTTGCCAAGGATGACATCAACTTCAAGCGTTTTGGCTACAGCCACCTGTTGCACAGTTCCCCGGTTTCACCCATTCTAGGAGAACACTAGCGAGTGGCAATGTTTTCTCCTCACCAGTGAACCCTTGTATAGACATATTTATTGGGTATAAGCTGACCAGGCTCTACCAGATCCCCTTTTACCAATGTCAGGGATGCCTGTGACCCTTAACTCTTGTGTCTGTACACCATTCACCGTGACTGGGTGCATGTGTTCCCTCATGTTCACAGGCATGCTTCCAGGACACACAAACAACCCACTTCTTCCTAGTCCCATGTTGCATATTGTTCATCGCTTTGGGACACTGTCTGGCAATATGCCCAGTTTGTTTACAGACCAAACATTAGTTTCTTTTCTCAGAGAAACCTTTTCTTAAACCTGGGGCTAACTGGTTTCGGTGGAGGTAGTGAGGGTTTTAGCTGCCCTGAAGGCTTTTTCCTTTCTGCACTGCCATGCCAGCCCATTTGCTCTCAGAGCAGGTCTGTTCTTGGCTAGGTCCGAGAGTTCAGCAGCCTCTTGCACTGTTTTGGGATCTCGGTCCTCCAGCCAGGTTTTCAGCTGTGCTGGCATGCCCCAAAAACTGTTCTAACAAAATAGTATTTTCATTTTATCTACAGAGTTGGTTTCAATTCCTTCCCACCAGTGTTTTAAAAACTGACACTGTTTCGTGGCTAGCTCCTCATAGCTCATGTCAGGTCTTCTCCTGAGCTACAGAATTTAGCTCTGTATGCTTCTGCAGTTAAATCAAACTTTGCTGTAATAATTACTGTCCTCATTGTCCATTTGACCCAATGCATCCCGAGCTTTCCTGGTAAGTAGGGAATAGCTGGAAGCTCCAGGACTCTCTAGGAATTTTAGCCTGAATACAAACAAATACATCCATATCCTCCCTCTTTAAATTCAGCTATCAATTTGAAATTCAATTTGTAACCCAGTCCTGTAGTTCCAGTTAAACCCAAGTCATTTACCTGCTCGGTGTCTGGTGGTTGAGTCGTAGCTTCTCCAGTTCATGTAGCCTCTGGCACTCCGCCTGTCTCTAGCTGTTCACGCTTCTCTTCTCCTCTGCAGCTCACTGTTCTTGTTCCCTCTTTCCTCTGCGGCTCGCTGTTCTCACTTCTCCTCTCTCTGAACTCCAGCTCCATTCTTGCAAACTCAGTCTGCAGCTTGACTGCTTCTGACTCCAGAATGCTGGTGACCTTCCCTTGCTGCTGTGGCCCTTCGCTGGCACTGGCCCTGCTGTCATCCACATTGGATCTGGACAATGCACTGGCCGCTAGCCCTCCATGCTCAAGGTTTGGTCTTTTACAGTCACAGTCAGTGACTCGATGCTCTGGGCATCTGCTGCCATCAGGGCATCCATGAGGTTCTGCCTGGTGGCTCTCCCTCACAGGACTCTCTGTCCTGGCACAACTGCCTCAAGTAGTCTACAGTGTGCTGAAGTATAGTTGGAAGCCATCTTCTTCCCTAACTATGGCTACTCTAACTTGCACTTTAGAAAAAAAATAAACAGGCAGGAACTCGACTGTAAGCAAAATGATATAGTTCTGTTTCTCTTAAAAGTAAATCACTGCCTTATTTTGCAAGTGAGCTGTACAGTATTAAGCTGACACACTGAACAATTAAAGCTTGTGTTACCAAATGTATCTGCACCGCTGCCAACCAATCTGTCACAAGCAGACTCAGCAGGTCAGGCCCTCTGCTCCCACAGTGCAACCTCCAGCGCAGTACTGTGAACAGGTAACAGGACAGGGTAACCCTCTTGTCTACTTGTGGGTCCTAATCACCTTTAGTTTCAAGTTCTGGGGGATTCAAACTGTGAACCTTATGCTAGCGTACCTAAAAACAGGTTACTCACCTATAACAGTAGTTCTAGGAGTGGTATATGTTGTTCATCCACACTGTTTGGCATGTCCCTTTCTCCTTTAAATCTTGCCAGAAGTCTTTCAAGTTGGTTCCTCCCACCCACCTGGGTGGTATATACCTCGGCTCTGCCCCATGATGCCAGATCTTAGCCCTGGAAGCCAGGCTGTGTGCGTCTGCAGCCAGGGAGGTCGGGTGGGTCCGTGTGGATGAACAACATATACCACTCCTAGAACTACTGTTACAGGTGAGTAACCTATTTTTCTAGGATAGTGGATATGTTATTCATCCACACTGTTTGGCAGACTCCTAGCAGTTCTCTTTGGAGGGAGGCAAGGTGCACACCCCTACTTAGGGAACAGAGATTGAGGACTGAGGCCCCAAAACCAGCATCTCGGTGTGACTCAAGGTCGATGTGGTAGTGGGTGATGAAGGTGTTTGCTGACTTCCAGGTAGCAGCCGACAGATTTCCTGGATAGGGATGTCCCTGGAAGCAGCCACCAAGCAGCAGTATGGTGGGTAGAGTGAGCTCTTATCCTCTGGGAGGCTCCTTGCCCACCAAGTCATAGCACAGACCTATGCATGCTGTAATCCATCTTGCTATGGTCCATTTGGCTCCAGGTCTGCCAGAAGCGGTTTCAGCGGAGGACAAACAGCTGGCGTAACCTCTCCCGAATTTCTGTCGTCATCTCCTTATAGTAGGAGAGCACATCTCAGGTCCAAAATATGGAGCCTGTACTGCCTCGAGGTGTAATTAGAGTAGTATACTGGCAGAGTCAACACCTGGTTAAGGTGAAACTCTGATACCACCTTCGGAAGGAATTTTGGGTGGGGCACAAGACAACTTTGTCTCTGTGGATGACCAGACAAGGGAGTCCACCAAAGTGCCTGGAGCTCCCCTGTCATCTGGCAGACGTGATAGCCACCAGAAAGCCTGTCTTCCATGACAGGTGTGACAGCTACACTTGTGCATTGGTTCAATGGCTTGCCCATGAGCTTGCAGCCGACCAGTAGATCTCACAGAGGTGGAGGTTCATGCACGGAGGGATATGTGATCCAGGCTTTTGAAAAGCGCCGACCACTGTCTCCTGTGCTAATGTCAGCTGACCGACCCTCGCCCGTAAGCAGAAATGGCTGCCAGGTGCACCCTAAGGGTCGAGGATCAGACACCCTTTGGAGAGACCAAGGTAGTTGAGGATGTTAGCCACAGAACAGGATAAGGGTCCAGACCTCTTACTGACACCAAATGGAAAACCTTTTCCATTTGAAGGCATAACATTTCCTGGTCGCTTTCCTTCTGGATGCCTTCATCACGTGTAGACATCTTCAGAAAGACGCAAAGCCTGGAACTCTAGCCGCTCAGGTACTAGGCTGTGAGGTGCAGGGACTGAAGGTCGGGATGGAAGAACTTCCCTGGTTCAGAGATATCAGGTCCGGGCGTGTACAAAGTCAGCTCTGGGGGCTGCTGTGAGGCTGAGGAGATCTGGATACCAGAACTGGTGCGCCAGTCTGGGGCTACCAGAATCACCTGTGCCTTGTCCCCTCCTCACCTTGAGTAACACCTTGTGGATCAAGGGAAATGGAGGGAAGGTGTAGAGGAGGCCTGGGGTCCAAGGCCTCCAGAAGGCATCCCTCTGCAGCGAGCCCTGCTGAGGGGGCGGGCATGAAACAGCCTCAGCTTGGAGTTTTCCTTGAGGCAAACAGGTCCACCAGCGGTTTGCCCCATGGGAGAACAGGCTGTAAGCTACCTCTAGATGGAGAGCCCACTGTGGGATGTCTGGCCTATGCGGCTCAGAGCATCCGCCAGCTGGTTCGAGGCTCCTGCCAAATGGATGGCTAGGAGATCCGCCTCCAACCGCTTATAAGGGTCCAGATGCGAGCCTTGCACAGCAGACGGGAGTGTGTGCCGCCTCTGTTTGTTGGAGACAATACATGGTCATGGTATTGTCCATCTGGACTTGAACCACTTGGCCCCGGAGCTGAGGAGCAAAAGTTGACAACGCCAGTCTGATTGCTCTGAGATCCAACAGGTTCATGTGGCATCGGGACTCCTCAGGGGTCCAGAACCTGTCAGCCCTGTTGTCCTCATGTGGGCTTCCAGCCCATGAGAGAGGCATCAGTTGTAAGGATGACTGTCGGCTCAGGGCGGACAAATGGGATCCTGTTCTGCAACCGGTCTGGGGTGGTCCACCATTGGAAAGCATCCCACATCTTCTGGGTTACAGTGATCAGCTGGTTGAAGTGACCAACCGCTGAGTCCACTGTTCAGCCAGTTCCCATTGGAGGGGTGCATGTGTCACCGGTCCAATGGACCACTGAGGTGCACGCCGCCATGTAATCCAGAAGGTACAGAAAGTCCCGGTAGGGTGCAAGTGCCCAACCAGAAATGATTGGGCAAAGGAGAAGAGAACCTCCACCCTGTCCGCTGGGCGCCGAGCTCTGGCTTGACAAGAGTCAAGCTCTGCCCCAATGAAGCCCATCACCTGAGAGGGCACGAAGTTCTGACTTGGCCTCAGACATCAGGAGGCCGAGTTGGGAGCAGGTTTGGAGGGCCAGATCCCTGACCTCTCCACCTCCTGAAGGGAGGAACCTGCCAAGGGCCAGTCATCGAGATAAGGGTAGATTCTGACTCTCGACGCCGATGGTGGCTGCCACCACGGCAATGCATTTGGTGAAGACCCATGGGCTGATGACAGTCAATGGCATGGCTTGAATCCGTACAGGGTCCCTTTGACCCTGAAATGGAGGAACCACTGATGGGATGGATGGATTGGGACGTGAAAGAATGCGTCATGTATATCCAATGAACAGAACCACATGTTTCGCTCCAGGGATGGTATGATCTGGTTCAGAGTGACCATCCAAAAGGCGTGGGACCTGAGATATTGATTCAGGTCGTGAGGTCTAGATGGGGCACCAACCCTTGTCCACTTGGGCACCAGGAAGTACCTGGAAACAAAGCCTGGATCTGTCAGAGGATCCGCACTCGGGTTACTACCTCCCTGCAGAGCAGCTGAGCCAGTGTCGTCTCGAAGAGCCAACTGGGTGCATGCAGAGATCCGCTTCCCCGGAAGGGAGCGCTGGCTCGACTGCGGTACTGCTTGAATTCCAGAGGCAGTCCCTGATCGACCACTTTGAGAACCCACCTGTCCGGGCGGATGGTTGACCAGGCGAAAGGAAGTGGCGGAGCCCCCAACGGGAGGACCCAGAGTTACCGTGATGGGTATAGGGGTGGCAACCTCCAACTCTCACTGAGCAGGCGGCCCAGGACCTGCACCTCAGCCTCCTTTATGGGGCTGTTGAGGACCCTGCTTGGGCTGTGGGCACCAAGCTTGAGCTTCCTGCTGCTGTTGTTGCTGACTTCCTTGAAAGGAGGACTGCCTGACCGTGGGGAAGAGTGCTGAAATGGCTTTTCTTCTTCTTCTGCTGGTTCTTGCCGAAGAACCCTTGGCAGAAGTAGCATCCAAGGTGGCATTGGACTGCTTTATACTGAAGTTGACTGGCCATTCCTGGGCGAACAAGTCGGTCCCCAGGAAGGCACGCCAACAAGCTTATGCTGAGTATCCACCGAAGGAGGAAAGCCCTTAGCGGCTGCCAATGGGCGGGCACAAGAATCTTCTATATCCAAGGCTGTCTGGAGTTGCTGTTTGGTGACAGCACAACCTTGGTCATGGACCTGCTTGACCGTAGTCTGCATATCCAGAGGGAGATGAGGAGGACCTCGTCCAATGACCCCAGGAGGGCATGGGAGAAGTGTGCCATAATAACAGCCGAGCTGGCCTGATGAAGCCCCACAGAAGAGGCAGCGAGACCTTGCGGGCACAGTGGTCCATATTTTGGACTCCTCGCCTGGGGTTGGTCGGTGTCAGCCGAACTACCCATACGCCTGAACACTGAGGTGGTCACCAGGCTCTTGGCTGAAGGGTGCTTAGTGAACCTCCAAGGGACCCCATGGGCACCACGACTTGTGGGGCCATACGGGAGATGGTGCTGGGCAGGAGGCAGGCACTGTCAAAGTTCAAGGGTCGGGCCAACGATGGCCTCAGCCACCGGAAAGGCCTCCGTCGGGGTGTCCCTCTTGAGGATATCGGTAAGAGGGTAGGTCGCCTTTTTCTGGATGGGCTCCAGGGGCATTCTGGTGGGAGTTGGAGATGAGGTGAGAGTGCCCTGAAGGAAGAAGGCCTTCCTCCAACCCTCCGCTGACCGCCAACTCATCATCCCCGGATGTGAGTGCAAGCCAGTGACGTCCCGAGTCCAAGGAGTCATGGTAGAGTGGTCTACCGCCTAAGTCACCCTCAATGTGCCGAGGGCGGTCCGGGTGACTGTTATCAACAGACATCGGGAAGCCCGGTGTCTTGTCGGTCCTCTTCGAGGGCGCCTCCTCAGGCTGTTTAGGTGGTGGTTCCACCAAAATTGGTGGAGAGACCGGAATAGGCCGAACTGGGAGACAGGCCGCCTTACGGGTGGAGGAACCGTGGCTTCGGTTCGGAGGGGTCAAGGCCAGCCTAGGAGGCGGAGCCAAGTTATGGCCAGGGTGGGCTGCGGAACCAGCTTCTGCCCAGTCAGAATCAGCTGTTGCCACATGAGGTCTTCATAGCACCAACGGAGTTTCCACTGGAGCCTCTCCTCGCCCAAGGAGGATGAGGACCTGTGGCGACGCCTCTTTTAGAACGCTTATGGCTTTTCTCAGCCGCTCGGGCTGAGGGGGTTCTGGACCAAGATCGGGAGGCCGACTCAGTTGGTCAGGAGACACTGGTTGGTGAAAACCAAGGGTCCGAACCAGGTCTCTGATGGAGACACCAGCGGGCTGGGTCTCCTCATCAGGGAAGACAAAGACCGAGTCCTTTCCAAAGAGTCGCCGCCACAGCCGGTGACAAAGGGTCTATCGGGTCAAGGATACTTTGACTCATCGGCCACTTCCTCGGTCCCCTGGCCAGACGGAAGATACATGAAGCTAGCGGTCGACAATGTGACCTTGACCAAGTCAAGATCGTGTAGCCTTGGACTGACCTCTCTCTCGGTCCGAAACGCTCTTCTCCTAGGACGAAGACACGGGTCCTCTCTCTTCCGAGAGCGGGAGGAGGCGAGCTCGAGGGCGCTCACCCCGAGTGGGGAGAGACTGGCACAACTCCTTGAAGGAGCCCCTAAAGGTGGAGCCAAGGTTCAGAGGAACAAAGAAGCTTCAATTGGCTGAAGCTCGAGCTGCTTCCTCCTCAAATGCTTTCATTTGTTCCAGCTGTTCAAGGATCCCACAACCACGGAAACCACCCACCCGCCTTATTCATTTCACCGCTGGTTCTTTTCTCCGCTCTCCTAGCTTCAAACGCGCTTTCATGGGTCATCCAGGACATTGGGATGGAAAGCCAGGCACAAACCACATGACGAGGTGTCATGTCCGACACCTAGGGCAGTAAACGCACGTTAGGTGGGGGTCGCGCACAACATCTTCTAGCCGCAGGAGCACCTGCAAAATCTGGGAAGATTTTTCGTCCATGGTGGATGCGGTGAAAGCGCAATCACTAACTCGAACGAATTTAAGTTTAAGTTTCGTAAACCGACAATTAGAATCCAGGGCCTAAGAAATGTTTTGAGAGCACAAGGGAACCTGTATCTTCCAGTGGAAAGGAAGATCTGGCATCAAGGGGCAGAGCAGAGCTATATACTGTGGGTGGAGGAGCCAGCTTGAAGACTTCCGGCAAGATTTAAAGTGGAAGGGACATGCCAAGAAGTGTGGATGAACAACACAACCACGCTCCTAGAAGTCCCATTTCATTTCCACTTCAAAGCAGCAACAGGCCATAAAATGCAATGTCTTGGAAGTTAATCACATTACAGAGATCTGCTGTTTAATATATATATCCTGTCATTTTAACTGAAACCGGGTGGGGAAGCACCCATAGCCCAGCTGCCTTATGGAGACAATCACACACTACATTTTTATATTACAAAAATCATAGAACAATCATAACCAGTTGGCCAAGAGTCACACCCACTTGTGCACTTTGGACTGTGACCGCTGAGGCTGTCCACCAGGTGTTTTTGGCACCAGCACATGGACGGCTGACAGTTCAGACTGGTGATCAAGAGCCCAGTACCATACCCCTCATTGCTTCCCATCACAGAGGGAGTAGGAATGGTCCCCTCTTGTTGGATGTAACAGACTACACTGAGACTGTCTGACTACACCAACAGGGGACCCAGGGAGAAATGGTTCTTTAAGGCCTGAAAGGCATACAGAACTGCCCTCATTTCTAAAATGTTTATTTGGAGGCGAGTCTTCCGCTGGGACCAGAGGCTGGGTCTGATAGGGGCCTAGATGGACTCCCCAACTCTGATCTGAAGCTTCTATGGTGAGGATTTGTTGAGGGATGGGGATAAGAAAGAGGACTTCCTTTAAGAGATCTGCCTGGGTTCATCCACCAGTGAAGCACTATGTGAAATCGAGAGAGACAAGGACCTGCTGATTTAGATCATGTGAACACTGATCCCATTGAACCCTGAGGGTCCACTGTGGAATTTTCATGTGCAACCTGGCCAGAGATACCATCACAATGGCCACGGCCATGAGGCCCAGTAGCCTGAGAAAAGTTCTGGCTGGAACATACTGACTCTGAGCCATCTCCTGGGCCTGGGCAATAAGGCAGTCTGCTCTGTCTTGAGGAAGGAAGGCCTTGCCCTGAGCAGAGTCTGGGACTATCCCTATGCACTGCAATCTCCGAGAAGGGGTCAGCACAGACATGGGTTGATTGACTGTGATGCCCAAGGAGTGGAACAACTGCAGGGTGTTCCAGAGTGAACAAGAGCTCCCCTGGACTGGGCTTTCAGTAACCAGTCATCCAGGTATGGAAACACATTGAGGCCATTGCACTGTAGGGCTGCCGCTATGGCTGCTAAGCACTTGGTAAAGACCCATGGTGCAAAGGATAAGTCTAAAGGCAATACCCTGAACTGGCAATGCTCCCCTGGAACAGGAACTGCAGGTAACACTTGTGAGGGAGGCAAACCATAATATGCAGATAGGCATCCAACATATCGAGGGAGCATAGCCAGCCGCTCTGCTTGAGCAGCGAGAGAAGATTGTGCAAAGTGACCATCCAGAACTTTTCTACTGGACAAAAAAATTCAGTTGCTTGAAGTCCAGAATGGGCCTCAAGTCCCCTGTTCTCTTTGGGAACCAAGGAGAAACTGGAATAGAACTCTTGTTCATGTGCCACCTGAGCACTAATTCTATGACTTGTTTATGGAGTAAGGTGAGGACCTCCTCCATGAGTACCTGTGCGTGGCCTGCAGGGTAAAACAGGGGAATGGGGAACATCTGAAAGCTGCTTTAGAGCATGGCCCTGCTTGATTATTTGCAGGATCCAGGCATCTGTTCTGATGGTTCTCCACTGGGGCATATGGAGGGAGAACTTGCCTCCAACCACCACCTCCTGGCTCAGGAGAGGGGGTCTGGCAAGGAGTCAGGCAGAGGCTGAACTGGTGGCAGGGGCCGCACTGCTACCTCTGGATTGCTTAGCCAAGGAGCCAGTGGAGGAAGCGGAAGCAGACAAGGCTGAGCTGACTCTATGTTTACCCTGAAGCTTGCCTCTGGGACCCGACTTACTGGAGGGCTTCAAAAGACCACAGTCTACTCCTGGGCTGGTATGATATAAGAGTGGACAGACTGAATGGCTCTACCAGATGCCTGCAGCTTGTTAATAATGTCCTGCACATCTGGACCAAAGCTTGTGACCCACAAAAGGCACATAACACCTTTGTTGGACATCATTGACAAAGCCAGAGACCCAGACAGCCAGAGTGCCATCTGAGGCAAATGCCATAATGGATGACACCCAAAATAAAAAAGCTAATTAAAAAAAAAATTAAGATCTTTAAAGATATAAAAACAAACAAGAACTTGGAGTGTTAAGGTATGAGGAAATAGCAAGAAAATTAAATGCAACAAAAAAGCAAAGCTAGCTATGAACTACAATTGGCAAATAAATCACAGGACAATTATAAAGCCTTTTAGTCCCATATAAACAAAAAAAAAGGGGGTAGCAACTGCATGGGCCACCAACAAAATCAAAATGGTAAACTAATTTCAGATGAAAAGGACATGGCTAACATTCAAAACGTATACTTCACTCAGTATTTAACAAAAACAACTCAAGGTCACATAGCAAACCCTTGAATGATAAGAGATAACCGCATCATTATAGATATCAAGGACGTTGAAACTAGGTTAAAAATGCAAACCCTAATAAATCCCCAGGACTGGATGGATTACACTCTAGAGTCATCAAAGAACTTAATGAAGACATTGCCCCCAACATACATATTTCAAACCTCGATTGACAGGGAGAGGTAGTAGACCATTGGAGGGTGGCATCAGTGATTCCCCTATTTAAAAAGGTTCTAGATCAGATCCACAAAACTACTGCCTAGTCAGCTTAACATCAATCCCTCTAAAATACCTGAAGGCATACTTAAGGACAATATAACTACCTTCATAGAAACAGAAAACCTGAGAGACAAAACACAGCATGGGTTTGCTAAAGGAAAATCATGCCAAAAACACGCTGCAGTTTTATGATAAAGTGAGTATGCACCTAGACAAAGGGATTCAGTGGGCGTGGTTTTCCTAGATTTTCCAAGGCATTTGACAAACGTCCTCATTTTGAGCTACTGGAAGTCTTAAGGGATATGGGTATACAAGACTCTATAGTTAACTGGATACAGGCATGGCTGAAACTGAAAGACAGAAGGCAGTGAGTCTGCAAAAGGGTGTATTCTCAGACTGGGTGAAGGTGACAAGTTTAGTGCCCCAGGGTTCGGTACTGGCTCCTGCTTGTTTAATCTATATGTAACATCAATTCAGTATGACAATTCTGAGATATGGCTATCCAAGTTTGCAGATAACTGCAAGTCGGAAACGAACATACAAAATTTGCCAGCAGATAAAGGCCTAGAGGTCTATCAAGTCGGCTCAAATGGATGCGATAATCAAAAATGGGGAAGGATCTAGTCCTCTTCAGATTGTTTTAATTATGTCCAGAACTGGACTAGCAAGTCTAAACTGGTCTAAACCAGGAAAAGTGCACAGTTATGCACTTGGGGAGGAACAATCCTCACACACTTACATCTTAACTAAGAATTTGAGGGTGATCATGGAAGAAAGAGACTTGAGGATTCGCGTATCTCACTGTAGGAACATAGTGCAAAGAAATAGTGTGCTAAATTGCATATTTAGCACACTGCAAGCAGAGAAAGGGAAGTGATGCTCCCTCTGTAAACTTCACTGGTGAGGCCTATCCTGGAGTATGGGTCACAAGTATGGTCCCCATATAAGAAGGGAGAAAAGCTATGACAGAAAGGGTGCAGAAAAGGGCCACAAGAGGAATAGGAAGTATGAATGGGAAAACTATGACTCAAGACTTAGGGAACTGGATCTTTACCCCTTGTATATAGAAGAAAAAGAGGAAACGTGTCTCATTCACAAAGCATGGTCTGATAATGACCTGTGGGAGAACCTGGGGTTAGAAACTCAGGAGCAGGTATATAATACCCTGCGCTCATCTCTTACAACTGAAAGATAGAAACCAAAGTTGGTAAGGAGCCAAAACTGGTTCAGAGGGTGGTGCATGATTTGAATAAACTCCCACTTGAGGTAGTATGCAGTACGACTACCAATATGTTTACGTCCAAATTAGACAACTTTACAGGATTCAGGAAACCTATACAAGTACTAAAATTTCAAGAAGTGAGCATAACGGACTAAAGTCTAACCTAGGCTCTGTAAACTCCCATGATACCTATGAAAAGTTCATCCTTCATCGGTAATCGCCTAAATACTAATCAAAATGGCATGAAACAAACAAGGATGAACCCAGGAATACTAGATCTGAAGCAGTAAAATAAAAATGGGTGAGGATGGCTCATGATACTGTCTGCTCGGCTCATACAGCAGAAGAACCCTTTCTCCAGCCAGCACAAGAGGGCCTCTAGAAGATACTGATAAAAAGAAGAGTGACTAACCAGAAACTGCTTTGAAATGCTCCTCCAGGAAATTAAGAAGTCCAGATCAGAAAATAGAGTAGATTTTGAAAAGGTACATGCCTGATTTACCGCCTGGAGCAGAGGATCACTAAAAATGAAACCTGCACCACGGCCCTGGAAGAAGGAGCCTCCCACATGTATGTTGCCATAGATACCTTGCTGGCTGTCCTGAGACTCTACAAGAGAAATGTGTGGACTTTGAGGCCACGGCTTCAAGGAGAACCATGGTGTTGGGTCTGCCAGAAGGTGCTGCTGGGAACATGTACCACTTTCTACAAGTTTTACTGAGAGATGTGCTGGAGCTCCTCCTTTCCCCTTCAGACTGCAAGAGCACATAAAGCGCTGGTCCCAAAGCCCCAGGGCCCAAAGGTGAGACCCCGTCTACTGTAAAGAAGCTGGCCAGCTAGCTAACAGGTGAAAGAGGAATTGTTGCAGAGAGCGTGGCAAAAAGGGAAGTAAAAATATAATGGAGCATGGCTTTTTTGACCAAGGCTACCCCTGAGATTCAAAAGAATGTCTCAAATACCTGATATCATGAAGGCTTTGCACCCAAAAAGATTAAATTCCAGACCCCATACCCAGCTCAGATGCAAATCTTTTGGAGGAGGGTACCCAGCTCTACCACACAGCAGAGGCGGCAGCAGAAGCTTTGGGATAGCAATATCCTCTTGGAACAATGGCTGTAGATTCAATGCCAGCAATGAGGAAGGGAACTAAGAGGGTCAATCTGTTTCACGTGGAATATTAAGGCAGCTGGACGTACTTCTGCCCCACAGCCTTGGCTGACATCAGAGCGATACTAAAGAAGATGTGACCTGCAGCGTTGCTTAATGGATCTGCCTTGTCTGCTACCTGAACTCAAAGGGACTGAGATAGAGATTCTTCTTTGCAAGTGCCATGTGAGGAGCACCAAGTTGGTGAGGTGCTGAACCTCGAGAGGTGTTGTTTGTTTTCCTAACCCACTTTGGGTCTGGAGCACAAGAGGTTCAGTGTTAATGCTTTTCTTCTATTTGCTGCACAGTTGAGTTAATGCCCTTGTGGGAAATTATTTAGCCCGCAATTCCTTCAACACTGTATGACGTGGGGGTTGTCTTTTGGTCCTTAAAAATATTTCACGGGGAGCCCGAGCAAGATGGTGGTTCTAAGCTGAGGCTCTGAATTCTTTAAATTAATTTACTGAAACAAAAGTGTTTTATTGAAACTAATTACAAAATTAAAGGCAGCAGCAGGCGTGGAATAGATAAGGTACAAGGATGGGCAATCCAAAAGAGATAAGGTACAGCAGGAAGGAATAAAAGTAAAAATGCTTCTGCTCCTCCGGCTACCTAACATAAACATAAAACTTGATGGCAGATAACGACGCTTGGCCCACCTAGTCTGCCTATTTTCCTACCTAGCAGATAAGCTGCAGATCCTAGTTAACCAACAGCTTACTTCCTCCTACCCCCACTAGACTGCCTTATGTCTGTCCCATGCATTCTTGAATTCCCCCACTGTTCTTGACTCCACAACCTCCTCAGGGAGGCTGTTCCATGCATCCACAACCTCTCCGTGAAAAATACTTCCTCACATTACCTCTGAGCTGTCCCCTTTATCTTTAAATTGTGCCCCTTGTTCTTGCACACCTCTTTTCTGAAAGATGCTACCCTCTTGGACTTTGTTGATTCCCTTGAGGTACTTGAAAGTTTCTATCATGTCCCTCTCTCCACCGTCTTTCCTCAAGGTATACATATTAAGCTCCTTTAGTCTTTCTTCAGATGTCTTCTGGTGCAGACCCTGCACCATTTTGGTTGCCCTCCTCTGGACAGCCTCCACTCTGTCTATGTCTTTGTGGAGATGGGGTCTCCAGAACTGCACACAGTACTCCAGGTGGGGTCTCACCAACTGTCTGTACAGAGGGGTAACAACTTCCTGTTTTCTACTATTGATGCCTCTCCCTATGCATCCCAGTATCCCCAGCCTTCCTTACTGCCTTCTCACATTGCTTGCCCACCTTTAGGTCATCTGATATAATTACCCCAGGTCCCTTTCCATTTTTACTGTTGTCAGTATCTCACCCCCATTGTGTACTCTTCTCCTGGGTTTTGTTTCGCAGGTGCATTACCTTGCACCTTTGCATTGAATCTGAGCTGCCATACATTTGACTATTCTCCAACCTTGCCAAGTCCCTTCTCATCCTTTCCACTCCATCTTGTGTATCAACTCTGTTGCAGATCTTTGTGTCGTCTGCAAAGAGACATACTTTTCTTCCAGTTCCTCTGCAATGTCACTTATAAGGACATTAAAAAGGACCGGTCCCAGTACTGAACCCTGTGGTACCCGCTAGTAACCCTCCTTTCTTCACTGTGGACTCCATTTACTATTATCCTTTGCGCCCTGTTGTCTAGCCAATTTTATCCAGGCTACCATCTTGGGACCCACTCCAAAGTTGGCTAACTTGTGTATTAATCTTTTGTATGGGACTGTGTCAAATGCCTTGATAAAATCTAGGTAGGCCATGTCCACAACCCCTCCCTGGTCTACTACATTGGTCACCCAGTCAAAGCACTCTATTAGATCGTGCCTGACACGACCTTCCCATCATGAATCCATGCTGCCTTGGGTCCTGTGCTCCACTGGCCTCTAGGTACTCAACAATTCTTTCCTTCAGAAGTGATTCCATAATTTTCCCTACCACTGAGGTCAAACTAACTGGTCTGTAGTTTCCTGCCTCTGTCCTGCACCCACTTTGTGAAGAGGAATCACATCCGCCCTCCTCCAGTCCTCCGTACCACCCCATCTTCCCATGATTTGTTAAAGAGAGTAGTCAGCGGTGTCACTAGTTCTACTCTTAGTTCTTTTCAGAATTCTTGGGTGAATCCCATCAGGCCCCATTGCTTTGTCCACCTTCAATTTTATTAGTTCTTTCGAACCCTTTCTTCTGTAAATGGACTGGTATCTACCCCATCTTCAGAGTGTTTCTGTTTGGTTTAGGTACCTCCCCTCCTCTTCCTTTGTGAATACTGAGCAGAAATATTTGTTCAGTATCCCTGCTTTTCACTGTCACCCTCTACCCACATTCCCTCCCCTTTATTAAGCCTCAGTATCCTCCTTTGGTCTTTCTTAGCTCCTCAATGTACCTATAAAGGTCTTATCCCCCTTCTTAACAGAGTTGGCTATCCTTTCCTCGGTTTGGGCTTTTGCTATTCTGACTGCCTTCCCAACCTCTTACTGCTTTAACTGATAGTTCTCTGTCCTGCTCCTTCTGTGTTTCCTTATATTTCCTGAATGCTATCCTTTTCTCCTTAACCTTCCCTGCCTCCTCTTTTGAGAACCATAGCGTTTTTTCCTTGTTGTGTTTTGTTGATTTGCTTTACACAATGGCTTGTTGCCTCTGTGATGGCTGTTTTGATCACTCCCCATTGTTCCTCCCACCTCCTTCTTCTTGCCTGTTTGCTAGTACTTTACTGAGGCACTCTCATTTCCCAAAGTCAGCCCTCCTAAAGTCCAATACTCTTGCTTTTGTATGGCTTGATTGTATGGCTGTGTTTATCGTGAACCACACTGTTTGGTGGTCGCTTGTTCCCAGATGGCTACCCACTTCTAAATCTGAGATTCTTTCTCCGTCCCTATTTGAGAGTACCAGGTCTAAGATTGCTCCTCCTGATGGGTTCCAATACTAGCTGTCTGAGGCATGCCCTCTAGGGCATCAAGAATGACCTTGTTTTGGATGTACCTGCAGCAAAGGTGCTCCAGTTAACATCTGGTATATTCAGGTCCCCCATCAACAAAATGTCCTCTTTTCTGCCATCCTAGGATGCCTTCTATCATTTCCTTGTCCATTCCTCCCCTGAGATGGGGGTCTGATACAACCCCATGTGGATTGTGATGCCATTTTCTGTCTCCAGAGTGCCTCATCTGCTCCCTGTTTACTCTTTAGTTCTGTTGCTTTGATCCCCTCCTTACATAGAGAGCTACTCCTCCTCCTCTTACCCTCCCTGTCCCTCCTGTAGATTGTGTATCCTGGTATGTTGATATCCCAGTCATGGTTCTCTGTGTACCATGTTTCTGTGACTGCCACAACATCCAGGCAACCTCTTACATCAAGGCCACTAGTTCAGGGAGCTTGTTACACAGACTACGGGCATCGGTATTCATCACCCTCCACTTTTGATGGTTTTACCCTTTAGCCTCATTCCTGTCCTTACTGCCTTTGCCTTTTTTATATTTACCTCTGTCCTGTTCCCTAATGATTTCTCTACCTTGGTGTTTACCTCACTAATTACGTGTTTTGTGGGGGAGGCTGGGATTTCCACCCTTTCAGTGCCTCCCTTGCTAGTTTAAATGCTTGCCAGTGAAGCATTTAAACCTCTCACTAGGATCCTGGTCCCCCGGTCAGATGCAGACCATCATGTCAGTATAGGTCTGCATCCTCCAAGTGCTCCTCAGTCCCCAATGAAGCCAAAACCCCTGAGTCTACACCAGTTTTTCAACCATTCATTGAATTCCTGGTGAGGTGTAACTAGCATCACCCTTGCCATAGACAGGCAGCACCTTCGAGAAGGTTACCGTATGCACTACTTGTCTAAGGCCCCTCCCCAACTCTACAAACCCTCTTGCACTGCTCTGATCCCATTCCTAGCCAGGTCATTTGTCCCTAGGTGGACAATGACATCCAGCTCCCTCTCTTGTGCAGCTGCTCCCATGATCCTGAGGATTCGTTTCCTGTCCCTCAAGCCATGGCGCCAGGCAGGCCCTTACCTCCCTCTCCCTTCCTCCCCCATTTCTACCCCCAATGATTGTGTCCCCACCAGGAGTGGTTTCCTTCCCCTGTGGGTCCCATGCCACCCTCCTGTGGGTCTCCTTGTGAAGGTTCCCAGCATCCTCCTTGGTCTCCACTGCAGGTGCCTCCATAGAGGAACCACTATCCACCAGAAGAGCGTATGAATTGTGAAGAGGTACAGCTGGAGGGATGCAACCCTGTTCCACCACCCTGTCCTCCCTGAGCCCACCCTGGTCCAGCCTCTCTTTCTTGTCAACCTCTGAGGTAGTGGCATTGGCCCTGGTGGTCCCTGGGTGGGGAGGAGGTTTCACGAATCCTAGCCAGGTCAGCCTGGAGGCGGGCAACCTTCTCTCTCAGACCAGAGAGGTGCCTGCAAATAGGGCAGCATCGCAGCCTCCAGAATGTCTCCCGAACACTGCTGCCCCACAGCCATTGCACTGCACCACTCCTATCATGTCTTATTTTGTGTCCCTCTCCTGTTTCTCTGTATGCCTCTCTCCTCTCCTTACAACTCTCACCCTTCCTGTTTTGGCACAGCAACTTCCTATATTCTTCAGTAGCCTCCTTCTTCCTAGCTCAGTGTCAGACCACCGTCAGCTAGGGTGAGTGAGTTACTTTTTTCCTTTAGGGTGACAAAACCAATGTTTCTCATGATCCTTCCTTCCTACTGCCAAACAGGAAGTTCCTCTTCTCAGTCAAATCCAGTGGCTATAAAAGAAGAACTGGCTTAGGGGCGGTGGGAGGGGGCAAGTAAGAAAAAGGCTAGCAACAGGAAGTTGTAATTTGAGTCACCTGCTTTTATATTGTCTAAGCCACACCCAATTAAGCTCTCTCTCCCCTCCTACTGATTTAGCAAAGTAAGTTGATACAGTACCCTTCCCAGCACAGAACACACACTGACTTTCTTTCTTTTCTTTTTTTAACTCTAAATAACACCTTCTACTTAATAAAGTATCTGTCTGCTTAATCCCAACAGACACTGACTCCTGTTGAGCTAGAAATGTTAAATTAATAAGAAAATGGTAGCTTCTTTTAGTTAGCTGCTTTCTGCTCTACAAGCAAGGCTAGCAACAGGAAGTTGTAATTTGAGTCACCTGCTTTTATATTGTATAAGCCACACCCCAATTAAGCTCTCTCTCCTCCTACTGATTTAGAAAAGTAAGTTGATACAGTACCCTTCCCAGCAGAGAACACACATGACTTTCTTTCCTTTTTAACTCAAAATAAGACCCTTCTACTTCTAATAAAGTATCTGTCTGCTTAATCTCAAAAGACACTGACTCCTGTTGAGATAGAAATGTTAAATTAATAAGAAAATAGTAGCTTCTTTTAGTTAGCTGCTTTCTGCTCTACAAGCAAGGCTAGCAACCTGATCCAGACAGAGCTGCATGGAATCTGCACTGACGACTCAGGTACCGAGACACTCAAAGTACTGGTATAAAACTTAACAGACTGATTTCCTCGGTAGCAACCCTATCAGAAAAGTTTGATTACCTGGGAATTGAGTTACTACTCTGGAGAGCGGAGATGCCCCAGTTACAAATGGAAACTCTAGAGGCCAAGCAACAAGCAGCAGCTGCTCTAGGAGCTATGAGCAGCCTGATCAAGAGAAAGGACTCATTCACGGTCCAGAATTGAGTCTCTGGAAAATCAAGCACGCTCCTCTAATATACGTATTATCAGTATGCCTAAATGATGCGAGGCGATCATTTGCCCTCATTTGTAAAAGACTGGCTGGAGTTACAACTGGAGAAGTTGATGTAGAATGGGAGCATTAATATTCAAAAGGCCTACAGAATCACCTACAGAGGTCAACAAGATAACTCTGAAGCTCCCAGAGCTATTGTAGCGTTCTGGATGGTCCAGGAACAAGAGATCACATCTTAGCATTGGCAAGAAGATGGTGTATCCTGCTTTTTGAAGGTCAACAGATTTCTATTTTTCCAGATTTGAGTTACGTGGACGCACCAGAGGAGGAAACGGTTCGACAGAGTGTGGGCACTCCTTCGAAAGCGGACATCGCAGATGGAATGGTCTTCCCAGCAAGATTAAGAATTCTGCATCAAGGCTGAGTATTCTTATTCACTGATACAGCAGAAGCCCAGAAATGGGCCCAGTACCGTCAGTTACCTCTTGTCGTGGGAAGACATCGTCGGATCAAGAATCGGAAGATGAGATTACTGCAGGCTCCTGAACAGGCCAGTACTGTAAACATTGTTCTCTCTCTCTCTCCCTATCGAGACTTTACTTAAAAACTGAACTAATTTGTGTGGTTAGGAGAATTAATCTCCATAAAAAAGCCATTGGAAAGCGACTTGATGGGCTATGGGAAGAGGGAGAAGGGATCTTCAAGAGTCTAGGATATGCTCCCAAATGATTCCCTAGTTAAACCTCCTTTATCTTTCCTTTCCTCACTCATTGGGGTAATCTTCCCTTTCTAATAATATATAGCTTTAAGGAGCTTCAGTTAAGTAAAGTATTTATACATACTTAGATTTGTTGCCAATCTGTTCTTTTACAATTAAGACATTCAAGGATTAGCTTAAGTTTATATGGTAGATAAAGTGATCGAAGTTTCAGTAATGTGGTTTGGATTCAAGGGCTTCAGTTACAAAGAGGAGTTAAAACCTCACAGGAGGTTGTTTCAACATGAAAAGTGCATGGTCTTACTAATTTTCCTTTTAGGAAATAGAAATAGGACCATTAAATGTTAAATACTTAGGATATTACCATACCGCTCATGGGCCAATTTAAACAACAATTTATTGGATGTAATAGATCTTAGTAATATGTGGTAAACCCTCTATGATGTATCTTATAGTGTCTTGTACGATTTTACAACTGCGTGTATTAAGAGGGTGGCGCCCTCAATGATTATGTACTACTTGTTCTGATATGTACTACATCAGGATTTGAGCTGTATGTTCATTGAAAAACAAATAAACATAAAGTTAAAAAAAAAATATTTCATGAACAATTTGGTTTATGGAATCAGAAGAACTTTCCTTTATAGGAAAAAGCCACTCTGAAAAATGAAGAGAGCCCATAGAGACATAACTGTGTGAGACTGTTTCAGGCACTGTTAAGTCCGGGGTCTGTGTGTGGTAAATGTTTATAATTTTCAGGGGTGAGAAATCCTCATCAGACGGAGGTATAAAGTGGGAATGCTTTCTACAATATATTTCCTAAGACCTTGATACCACCATGTCTCCTCTCTCGTGGATGGAGGAGGGTAGAGGAAGCCTCCCTAGGTTAATATGAGAAGGGAGGCACCAACGAGTGGAAGACATATATTTAAAGTGACCACTGGACTAAACTTCCTGGCCCTTGCCTCAAAGGATCGGGAGGGAACACCAGTCCATATCTTAATAGAAAGAGGATGGAGACCGTCAGGAGGTTATGTTATTAGATGTTTAATGGCCTGCAGCGACTTGCCTGGGACTCTGATCAAACAGCCCTGGGAAGGAGTGGGAGGAAGGGCACTGAACATTGGGGAATGGAAGGCAGAGGTGGTCTGTGGTGGTATCTATTTTTAGCAGGCTATCCCTAAGGATACCCACAGATGAGGGTTCGGGGCAGGATGCTATAGCAGTGGCCCCCAAGATAGGGAGAAAGTGACCATTGCTACTTTGGGTGGGGGTTGGTTACGTGTCCCTCATTACCAAAGATAGGGGAGTTACTGTTAACCCTCAGCCTTGGAAGATTTGATATGTTTTCACTGCTATTCTTTTCTAGTTTTTTTTTGCCCAGTTGGCAATAGTTGATAATGTTAATTACGGTGTTGGAAAGCAGCAGGTGTACAGAACAACATAACAGAGTGGTGTATGAGGCCCTGAGGGCTTATGATATACCAACCCAGGAATCACTTGGGAGGGTGGAGACAGCTTAGGTGATATTATGAGCAATAATGGGCTGAGGATTCTATCATATAATGTCAACAATCTGACCAACCCAATAAAACTGAAGAAGATTCTAACTTTCGCAAAACAAACAAGGGCATCTTTGTGATGATGCAAGAAACATATTTATCAGAGCTAGAGCTCCAGAAATTGAAGCAATGTGGATCTGAAGAAGTATATGCCTCTTCCTATAATATCGGAGGAGAGGGCACAGTAATAATGCTCCTAGGGGTACCTTTTGTTACATAAGAAACTCTGATAGTGAGGGCAGGTATCTTCTTCTTAAGGGACATCTAGATGGCCAATTAATAACACTGGTTTTGCTGTATGCCCCACCAGAGTCACCATTCACATTTATAGGAACCTTCTGGTGAAGATAATGGAAAGCGGCAGTAGGGATGTTAGTAATTGGCGAGGACTGCAATGTTACCTTAAACCCATTATAAGGATAGCACCTCTAAGATTCCAAAACGGAGCATGGGATAGCTAAACAATTGACAGTATTAATCGGCAACTGGGACTGCACGACGCATGGCATCACTGGGAGGCCCGCTACATGTTTTATTTACATGCGCACAAAATATTTTCAAGAACTGACTTATTTTTGGGACTGGAGTCCCTCTCAGTCTTACCAAATGCACAGCGACACTGTGGCCCTATCAGACCACGTTCCTGTCACAGTAGAATTTTCATTTAACCACCAGCAAAAACAGTGCTTTTAGAGGTTAAATCTAACTCTCCTCCAAGACAAGGCGTACAGGAACAACTCCATGACTTGATTAAGCAAACGTTACAGGGTAATGACACATCAGAAATGGGAAAAGGGGTGGTGTATAACATGATTTAAGCGATGATTCGAGGGAAGCTTATAGCGATCTGAGTAGCGCTTAGAAAAAACAGAGAAAGTTCATGGCAGCAGGAACTGGAAGAAAGGATTAAGCAGTCAAACAGTGCAGTAAGGCAAATTAGAAGCAGGAGAGAGTTGGGGACACTTAAAAATAACTAAACGGGCTCCTGGATTGGAAGGTACAGCAACAGCTGAGATTTCTTTTGGCAAAGATATTATCAGGAGCCCCAAGGGCAATGAACTGCTGGCGTGCGCCTTCAGGCTTGGAGGGCCAGGGCCCACGTGCTTGAAGTGGTACACTCTATCACAAAGCAACAGCAGCGGTGGGTGGGGAGCTACTGTACAGACCTTTAGGAATATTATAAAAGCTTTTATAGTGCCAGAGATGGAATAACACCAGAACAGATAGACTTTTGAGACATATTGCCCCTACCCCAACTTTCCTAGAGCAGAATCTACTTCTGAATTGTCCAAGTACATCAAAGAAATAGAAAAACATAGAAATTGCAAAATTGGAAAATGTCCAGGAATGGACATCTTACCATCTGAAATTTACAAAACATTTAAGTCCACAGTTGTTCCCATCCTGCAGAAGGTCTATCAAGACACCATGGGGAAGGAGGATCGTCTGCCACCTTCTTGGGCGTATGCCATGGGGTCGGTCCTCCCAAGCCTGGCAGGACCCCACTGCATGGTCATCATCATCGCCCCATATCGATCTTAAATGTAGGCTACAACATTTTCTCAGTCATCCTGGCCAAACCGATTGAGCATACGATCCCTTCATTGGTCGCACTCCAGACCAGACAGGCTTTGTGGCTGGGCGGCAGACCACAGACAACGTGTGTCGCACGCTGAATATTAGAGACCATCTCAATACTACCAGGACACCTGCCCTAATTTTAAGTTTAGTTACTGAAAAGGCATTTGATCAGGTTGATTGGAAGTTCCTGTATGGGGTCCTTGCTGTGTTTGGCTTCATAGCCACTTTTGTGGAAACAATTCAAAGACTTTATGCACACCCAAGAGCGTCGTCAGGGCCAATGGATAACGTTCCTCCAGCTTTGAACTGGGAAGGGGACTCTGAAAGGATGCCTTTTCCCTCTCCTTTTACGTTGTACACTGAGCCTTTGGTGCAGAGGATCCGCAGGATGTTGGGGCAAGGGGGTAGCCGTGGGTGGATGAGAACATAAAATAGCCCTTTACGCTTGATGATGTCCTCATTTATATGACCTCCTGTTGAGTCCCTAGCCCGATTAATGGAACTGGTGCGGAATATTACAAACTATCAGGTTACACATTAAATGCTTCCAAAACGGAGACTCTACATTTTAACTTCACACCATCACAGTCCATACAAAACACCTACCCAATGAAGTGGACCCTACCGCCATAAAATATTTAGGTCTTACCCTGAGAAATACAGGTACTTATCTGTTTCAAGATAATTATGTCCCGCTAGGTAAACAGCTAGCTATGGATATAAGGAGGTGGTCCTGCTTCCTTACCCATGCATGCACACATTCAAGCCATAAAGATGAATCTGCTGCTGAGATTTCTGTTTGTGTTCCAGAGTGTGGCTGTTGACCTACCAAGTCAGTGGATCAACAGTGCATCAACAGTGGATGCAGAGGGCAATAAGAACAGGTTATTCACCTGTAACAGTAGTTCTAGGAGTGGTATATGTTGTTCATCCACACTTCTTGGCATGTCTCTTTCCCTTTAAATCTTGCCGGAATGTCTTCAATCTGGCCCTCCCACCCAACCGGTAGTAAATACCACTCGCCCCATGACACCAGATCTTAGCCTGCTGGAAGCAAGGTTGTGTGCCTAGCGGGGAGGTTGGTGGGCAGAGGATGAACAACATATACCACTCCTAGAACTACTGTTACAGGTGAGTAACCTGTTCTTCTAGGAGCATGGATATGTTGTTCATCCACACTTCTTGGCAGACTCCAAGCAGTTCTCCGGGAGGAGGGAGGCAAGCGCACACCCCTACTTCAGAAGAGAGACTGGAGAACGAGGCCCCAAAACCAGCATCCCGGTGTGACTCAAGGTCGATGTGGTAGTGGGTAATAAGGTGTTTGCTGACTTCCAGGTAGCAGCCCAACAGATTTCCTGGATAGGGATGTCCCTGGAAGTAGCCACCGATGCAGCAGTATGGCGGGTAGAATGAGCTCTATCCTCTTGGGAGGCTCCTTGCCCGCAACGATAGCACAGACCTATGCATGATGTAATCCACCTTGCAATGGTCCGTTTGGCTGCAGATCTGTCAGAAGTGGCTTCAGCGTAGGTGACAAACAGCTGGCGAACCTTTCCATAATTCCATCGCTCTCTCCTTATAATAGGAAGAGCACGTCTCAGGTCCAGAGTATGGGCCTGTGCTGGGGCGTCCGAGGTGTAGTTAGAGTAGTATACCGCAGAGTCAGCACCTGGTTAAGGTGAAACTCTCATACCACCTTTGGAAGGAATTTTGGGTGGGGGCGCAGGACAACTTTGTCCCTGTGAAAGACCAGATGAGGGCAGTCCACCAAAAGCGCCTGGAGCTCCCCTGTCCTTCTGGCTGACGGATAGCCACCAGGATGGCCGCTTCCATGACAAATGTGAGACTCCACACTGTGTGAGGTTCGAATGGCTTGCCCATGAGCTTTGCAAAACCAGCAACAGATCCCATGGAGGTGGAGGTTCACGCACCAGAGGGATATGTGATCCAGGCTTTGAAGAAGCACCCAACCACCGTCCCCTGCACCAATGATGGCTGACCGCCCAGGCGCCGGGTAAGCAGAAATGGCTGCCAGGTGCACCCTAAGGGTCGATGACCGTAGACCTCCTTTGAGAGAGATCAAAGATAGTCCAGAATGTTAGCCATGGAGCAGGATAAGGGTCCAGACCCTTACCCTGGCACCAAACGGAAAACCTTTCCATTTGAAGGCATAACATTTCTGGTCGATTCCTTACTAGATGCCTCCACCACGGTGTAAACATCCTTGGAAAGACCCAGAGCCTGGAACTCTAGCCGCCAGGTACCAGGCTGTGAGGTGCAGGGACTGAAGGTCCGGATGGAATACCTTCCCAGGTTCAATGATATCAGGTCCGGGCATGTACAAAGCCACTCTGAGGTCCTGCAGCTGCGGCTGAGGAGATCTGGCTACCAGAACTGGCGCAGCCAGTCTGGGGCTACCAGAATCACCTTCGCTTCTGTCTCCTCACCTTGAGTAACACCTTGTGGATCAAGGAAATGGAGGGAAGGCATACAGGAGGCCTGGGGTCCACGCCTCAAGAAGGCATCCCCTGCAGCGAGCCCTGCTGAGGGGAGCGGCATGGTAAAGCCTCAGTTGATGCTTTCTCTGGAGGCAAACAGGTCCACCAATGGTTTGCCCCAACGGGAGAACAGACTGTAAGCTACCTCTGGATGGACAGACCACTCATGGGATGTCTGGCCTATGCAGCTGAGAGCATCCACCAGCTGGTTCGAGATTCCTGCCACGTGAATGGCTAGGAGATACACCTCCAACCAGTTTACAAGGGTCCAGATGCGGGCGCCTCCTTGCACAGCAGACGGGAGTGCATGCCGCCCCTGTTTGTTGAGGTAGCACATGGTCGTGGTATTGTCTGCCTGGACTTGAGCCACTTGACCCGAGCTCAAGAGCCAAAGCTGACAGTGCCAATCTGACTGCTCTAAGCTCCAACAGGTTGATGTGGCTTTGGGACTCCTCGGGGTCCAGAACCGGTGGGCCCTGTTGTCCCCATGTGGGCTCCCAGCCCATGAGAGAAGCATCGGTTGTAAGGGACGACAGTCGGCTCGGGCGGACAAACGGGATCCCTTCCTGCAACCGCTTCCGTGTGTTCCCCCATTGGAGAGCGTCCCACATCTTCTGGGGTACAGTGATCAGCTAGTCGAAATGACTGTGGCGCTGAGTCCACTGGGCAGCCAGTTCCCACTGGAGGGGCGATGTGCCACCTGGCCCAACGGATCACTGAGGTGCCGCCATGTAATCCAGAAGGCACAGAAAGTCCTGGCAGGGCGCAAGTGCCCAACCAGAAATGATCGGGCAAAGGAGGAGAGCCTCCGCCCTGTCCACCGGAGCCGAGCTCTGGCTTGACAAGAGCTGAGCTCTGCCCCGATGAAGCCCATCACCTGAGAGGGCATGAGTTCCAACTTGGCCTCGTTGATGAGGAGGCGAGTTGGGAGCAGGTCTGGAGCCAGATCCCTGGACCTCTCCACCTTCTGAAGAAGGAGGAACCTGCCAAGAGCCAGTCGAGATAAGGGTAGATTTGTGCTCCTCGGACGCCAAAGATGGGCTGCCACACAGCAATGCACTTGGCGAAGACCGTGGGGCCGATGACAGGCGAACGGCATGGCTTGGAACTCATACAGGGTCCCTCAACCCTGAAGCAGAGGAACTGCTGATGGGATGGACAGATTGGGACATGAAAGAATGCATCTTGCAGATCCAGTGAACAGAACCACATGTTTCTCCCAGGGATGGTATGATCTGGTTCAGAGTTACCATCTGGAAGGTGCGAGACCTGAGATCTTGATTCAGGTCATGGAGATCTAGGATGGGGCGCCAACCCCTCATCTGCTTGGGCACCAGGAAGTACCTGGACACGAAGCCTGGTCTGTAGGAGGATCGGCACTGGAGCTACCACCTCCTTGTGGAGGAGCTGAGCTATGTCGCTTGGAGCCGACTGGGTGCAAGCAGAGATCCTTTCCTCCCGAGGGGTGTGGGCTGGCTGGGAGGGTACTGCTTGAATTCCAGAGGCAGTCCCTGACTGGCCACTTGAGAACCCACCTGTCTGAGGTGATATCGGACCAGGCGGAAAGAAAGTGACGGAGCGCCCCCACGGAGGACCCAGAGCTGGCGTGATGGGTATAGGGTGGCAACCTCAACCCACTGAGCAGGCTTAGAGGAGGAGGAGGCCTCTGGACCTGCACCTCAGCCTCCTTTACAGGGCTGTTGTGGACCCTGCTTGGGCCTGGGGTGCAAGCTTGAGCCTGCTGCTGGCCTCCTTGATGGGAGAGCTGCCTGACCGCAGGGGAAGAGTGCTGAAAAGGCTTCTTCTTATGCTTCTGCTGGTTCTTGCCGGACGAACCCTTCGCAGAAGTAGCCCAAGGTGGCACTGGACTGCTCTATCGCTCAAGGTGACCGCCACTCCAGGACCAAACAGGTCGGTGCCTAGGAAGGGTATCCGCCAGCAGGAGGAAAGCCTCAGCCAAGCCCCTGCGGTGAGTGGCCACCGCGGGCTGCTAAAGAGCGGGCACAAGAATCCCAATGTCCAGGGTCGCCTGAGCTGCTGTTTTGCAACAGCACGGTCCTGATCACGACTTGCTTCACTGTGGTCTGCATGTCCACCGGGAGATGAGGGAGGACTTCGCCTAATGACTCCAGGAGGGCATGAGAGTAGTGTGCCATTATAAAGCCGAGCTGGCCTGACGAAGGCCTAAGGAAGAGGCCGCGATAGACCTTACAGGCAGAATGGTCCATATTTTGGACTCCTTGACCGGGGTAGGTCAGTGTCAGCTGAGCTACCAGTATGCCTGAACACAGAAGCGGTCACCAAGCTCTCAGCTGAAGGATGTTCTGTGAACCCCACCAGGGACCCCATGAGCACGCATGCTTGTGAGCCATGCGGGCAGATGGTGCTGGGCAGGAAGCTACGCCTGCCAAAGCTCAAGGGCTGGGTCAACAATGGCTTCGCCACTGGAAAGGCCTCCATCAGGGTATCTCCCTTTTGAGGATATCTGAAGGGGTACTCATCCTTCTTCTAGATGGACTCCAGGGCATTCCGTGGATTTGGAGATCAGGCAGAGAATGCCCTGGAAAGAGGAAGGACCTTCCTCCAAACCCACCAGGGATGACTCATCATCCCAGGATGGGAGTGCAATCTGGTGGCGTCCGAGTTCTGAGTTGGGATACAACGGCCTCCTGCCTAGGTCTCCCTTGATACGCCGAGGGCAACCGGGGATGACCATAATTGACATACGCTAGAAGCCTGGTGTCTGTTCGGTCCTCCTTGAGGGAGCCCTCCCTGAGGCTGCTTAGGCAGTGGTTCCACCAAAATCGGTGGAGAGACCGAGGCAGGCTGAACTGGGATACGGGCTGGCCCCACGGGCAGGGAACTGAAGCTTCTGTTCTGAATGGGTCGGTGTTGGCCTAGGAGGCGGAAGCCAAGTGATGCCCGGATAAAATCAGTTGTTGCCACATGAGCTCTTCATAGCATCGACGGAGTTTCTGCTGAAGTCTCCTCATCCGAGGAGGATGAACAGCTGTAGCGGCGCCTCTTTTAAGAGTGTTTATGACTCTTTTTGGCCATTCAGCCGAAGGGTTCTGGATCTCGATCAAGACTGAGGGAGTCGACCCGATTGATCAGGAGACACTGGTGTCGGTGAAAACCGAGGGTCGCGAACCATTTCCTTGATGGGACACCAGCGGGCTGGGTCTCCTCATCTGGAAAAACAAGGACCGAGTCCTTTCCAAGAGTTGTCGACGGGGTCGGCAACAGATGGTCGATGGGTGAGAGTAATCTCAGCCTCATCGGTCATTTCCTCAGTCCCCTGGCCAGACGGAATGACCGAAAGCCGTGCCAAGGATGCGATCTTGACCGAGGTCGAGACTGCATGCTCTTGGGACTCAGACCTTTCTCAGTCCCAAGAACGCCTTCGCTAGACAAAGACTTGGATCCTTATCCCTCTCATGAGGGCGGAAGAGTGCGAGCCTGAGGGTGCCTCATCCCTGGTGGGAGAGACTGGCACAACTCCTTGAAGGAGCCCGTAAAAGTGGAGCCAAGGTTGAGTGGAACAAAAAGCCCGACTGGCGAAGCTTGAGCTGCTAGTCCTCGAATGCTTTCATTTGCTCCAGCTGCTTGACGGATCCTGCGGCCGCTGTGGAAACTGCCCACTCCTCGCCTCCTTTGATTTCCTGGCAGGTTCTTTTTCTGGCCTCCCCAGTTTTAGGCGTGCCTCGCGGTCGCCCAGGACATTGGGATGGAAGGCCAGGCAGAAAATGTGAGATGAGGTGTCATGTCAGACACCTAGGCAATAAACCACGTTAGGTGGGGATCGCATGACATCTTCTGGCCGTAGGGTACACCGGCGTAACTCCTGGGGATGATTTATCCTCCATGTCCGATGCGCGCTACAATCGAATCGCTAACTCGAACGAAGCTTTAAGCGTAGTTTCAGTAAAACCGATGCTTTGAATCCAGGGCCTCACTAATTGCTGTGAGAGCATGAGGGAACCTGTATCTTCCAGAGGAAAGGAAGATCTGGTGTCACAGGGCGGAGCCGAGGTATTACCACCGGGTGGGTGGGAGGAGCCAGCTTGAAGACTTTCCGGCAAGATTTAAAGGGAAAGAGACATGCCAAGAAGTGTGGATGAACAACATATCCACGCTCCTAGAATAACCTCTTCAGGGTGGAGGAATTCATTTGGAAATGTCACTCTAGGTTTTTCACCTAACAATCACTGCCCACTTTGCCCTGGGTAATTCAGCTCTGTGTTGGAGGAGGTGTGGCCAGACGGCCTCACACCATCATATTTTCTGGAGCTGCCCCAAGATCTCTGCCTTCTGGGACAGGATGCATTCAGCATTGGTTGATATTTGAGGACCTGGCATTCCAAAGATTTTAACCATATGGTCCTGGGCCTGGAGGTCGGGGGATAGGGTCTCTAAGACCCAGAAGCTCATTAGAGTGGTCTGCATGGCAGCCTTAAAAGAGATTACGGTGAACTGGCTCAACCCCAACTACCCTCTGTGTAGGGCTGGAAAACAAGGGTGGGGAATATTGAAAGGATGGAAAGCCTCATGGCAAGGCTTAGGCTACAAGCAGACAAACATACAGACATGTGGCAGAGCTGGGTAAGTCACTTAGAGTTGGTCGGGAGGAGAGCGCGGTGGCACAAGCTGAGATTCTGAAACCCTAGTAACACCAGGTGCATAGAATTTAAGTGATAGAGAAGCAATAAACAAAGACCAATGCAACGTTTTAGTTGTATATAGTTCTTTTATTATAATCAATATTCACAGTTATAAGTTTGGTCTTATTAAGGGTGAATGGTTTATAGAGGTTTGGAAGTTCTGCAACGAAAACAAGGGTAACATAACCAACATAAAAGGTCAAAATGGAAGGCAGAAGGTACAGAGCAGAATACAGCTGACTTTGATAAACATGTAGTCCTGAAGACTATGTATTGTATGCCGCTTTCAACAATTCATCCTCAACAAAAATGATTAAAAAAAAGAAAGATTTAATAGCATGACAGCACTCTTATGCCGAATTATTTAACGAAAAGCTTCAGCCAAGTAAAGCATTACTGCTCAAGCATATATAGTGCTGCTGTGCCGCTCTGCTTTATGGATTAGCCTCATCATACTACAGAAACTGCAGTGAGCTTTTTTATAAACCAAACTCACAGTATGAATTAAAATAATTAAAAAAGGAGAAAATTCCCTGCGCCTAAAGCACTCATCCATTCATTTATACCAGCGGCACACGATCAGTCCCTAAACAAGTTACATGCAGTTCTAATGCTTTCCACCTATTACTCAAAAAGGCATGCCACCTGGTCCTTGGGGCAGACCATCTCACCCATACCTGCACCTATACAATGATACTGAATGGCACCCTGTCGAATTAAGGGCCCAGTACCAGACCGGCCTGCTGGTAAAAAAATCATTACTTGGTCAAACCCTGACTCAACCTCCTCCCTGTTCAAATACAGCCATTCCAGTGTCAACACTAGGAAGCGCTAAAGGTGGGCTCCCAGCTGCTCACACACAACACTGGCTCAGAGATCCATCTCTCACATCGAGGGACCCAAATGGTTCAATGACCTGCCCCTTTGTGCTCCTTGGACTGTGGAAAACTCAGTCAGTTCAAATCTGGGCTCCAGCTCACACCTTGCACTTGAAAATGCCTGTTTCTGCTATGTAACTTGAGTTAGTCTAAAGAATGCTAATAACATGCCCTCAGCTACTTTTGACCTACCCCTCACACTCCACCTGTAGTACCCCATACATGTCCCTACCCCTTACCCCTTTCCCCTGTCCCTCCCACCCTCACTTCTCTGCCCTGCCCCATTTGACTATACCTTGACAATGCCTTCTCTGGCTGCTCCTGCCCTCTTTCCACTGCACCTGGAGGCCTTCTCCTACCTCTAATACCTGGCACTTATACAAGGGCTGTACCACACTACTTATGTGTTGATTATTGCTGCATCCTACAAGTTGTAACTCTGCATCCATTGATATTGTGGAATATTCTCTTTCTTTGCCAACACAGTATGAATTAAAATAAATTAAAAGGAGGTGAAGCTACCTCTGGCTGGAAGCTGCAATACTGAACATAGGATTTGGCAAGAAAGCGAGTTGTGCTCACAACAGAGGGAGGTGAACCTTACAATTGTCTTTTGGTTTGTAGCAGATATTCTGCAGGTGGAGGCTACTTCTAACTGAAAGGTGAAATAAGGAACTTAGAATTATCAGGAAAGACAGTCTTTCAAGCAACAGTGGGAGGTGGATCTAGCTTTACGTTTGTTACAATTCTTAAGATTTTCAGTGCAGGAAGAGTTTAAAGCACAGCTGACTTATTTTGGGGCTGACTGCTTTCAGAGCACAAACCACCAAGCTATTTTGGGGCTGGGGAGGTTTACCTGTGTCTGACTTGGATGTCTGGATTTTTCTCTGTTTGATTAGCAGGGTATTTTTCGGTCAAATTGTTGTGTAGGGCATCTTGCTGACAGGAAGGCACTCATCGCAGCGGTGGGTCAGAGCTTTTAGCTGATTGTTTCGTGAGGGCACAGTTTAGGCCCAACCCCTGCCCACCCCTCACCCCACCCACCTCTGGAAATAGTTCATTTATACCTGGGTTTTGACATCATTTCCTCAAGAGTGCAAGGTGCATATCACTGTCATATCCTCTCTAGCACACTGCACTGACAATATAAGCATACACATTGTATAATATATATATTTCTATATAACAAACCAATCACACACACACACACACACAAAAAGTAGATAAACATGTGGGGAGTAGTGCAATGTAATGGCTGTGGGGCAGCAGTCTTCCGGGAGTCTTTCTGGAGGCTGAGATGCTGCCCTATTTGCGAGACAACTCTCTTCCCTGAGGGAGGAAGTTGCCCGTCTTCAGGCCACACTGGACAGTAGTAAGGAACCTTCCCAGGCCACACTGGACAGTAGGAAGGGAACCTCCCCATCCAGGGATCACCAAAGCCACCACCACTACCTCAGAGGTTGCGAAGAAAGCACAGCAGTTGGACCACAGTGGGCTCAGGGAGGGTGAGGATGGTGGAACAGAGGCACACCCAGTCAGTTGTTCCACTCTACAATCCATACACCATTCTGGGGACCATAGCTCCCCTATGGATACACCCACAGAGGAGACTAAGGAGGCTGAGGACAACTGTCACAGGGAGACCCACAGGAAGGAGGCAGAGGACACCACAGGAAAGGAAGCAGCTCCTGGTGGGGGACTCAATTATTAGGGGATAGAACTAGGGGAGCAGGAAAAACTGAAGTAAGGTGCCTGCCTGGTGCCATGGCTGGAGGGACAGGAAGCCATCCTCAGGTATCACGAGAACAGCTGCACGGAGTCTGAGCTGGATGTCATTGTCCGCCTAGGGACAAATGACTTGGCTCATCATGAGATTAGAGCAGTGCAGGAGGACTTTGTAGAGTTGGGGAGGGTCTAAGACAAGTAGCACACACAGTATCCTTCTCAGAGGTGCTGCCTGTCAATGGCATGGGTGAGGCAAGGGTACTTTGCACCATGCAGTTTAATGAATGGTTGAAAAATGGTGTGGAGCACAGGGGTTTGACTTCATTGGGGACTGGGGTTCCACCTGAGGGACACCAGCCTATACTGGCAGGATGGTCTGCATCTGTCCAGGAAGGAGCAAGTCTTTTGAGCAATCGGTTTAAATGCTTCATTGGCAAGCTTTAATCTAGTCAAGGGGAGGCACTGATAAGCAGCAGGAAAATCTCAGCCTCTCCCTACAAAACAGGGTACTAAATGAGAAAAAGACCGAGGTAGAAAGGTCAGTGGGGGATGCCGCAACAGAAGGTAAAGCCATCAAAAAATGGAGAGCAATGAGTACCAATGCCCGTAGTCTGGGTAACAAGCTTCCTGAATTAGTGGCCTTGATGAAGGAGGAACATCTGATATCGTGGCAGTCACAGAAACATTGTACACAAAAACCATGACTGGGACATAAACATACCAGGATACACTATCTACAGGAGGGACAGGGAGGGTAAAGAGGAGGAGGAGTAGCTCTTTACATAAAGGAAGGAATCAAAGCAACAGAACAAAAGGGTAAACAGGGAGGAGAAGAAGCACTGTGGGTAAATTTGGAGACAGGCAATGGCACCACAATCCGCAGGGATTATATACAGACCCCTTCTCAGGGGAAGAAATGGACAAGGAAATGATAGAAAGTATATTTAGAATGGCAGAAAAAGGGAGCTATTGCTGATGGGTGATCTGAATATGCCAGATGTTAACTGGAGTGCAGTTGCAGCAGCCACTTGAAGAGTGGGGTTATTCTACAGTAGATGCCTACAGAGGGCATGCCTTAGACAACTAGTATTGGAGCCCACGAGAGGGAGCAATCTTAGACCTGGTTCTCTCAAATGGAGATGGAGAGAGGATCACAGATGTAGAAGTGGTAGCCATCTGGGAACTAGCGACCATCGAACAGTATGGTTCACAATAAACACAGCAATAGAGTCAAGCCACACAAAGGCAAAAGTACTGACTTCAGGAGGGCTGACTTTGCCAAAATGGGTGAATACCTAAGGAATGCACTAGCAAATGGGCAGGAAGGAGGGGTGGAAGAACAATGGGGAATAATAAAACTGCCATCACAGAGGTAACAAGCCTTTGTGTGAAGCAAATAAACAAAACAAAACAATGTAAGAAACCACTATGGTTCTCAAAGGAAGTGGCAGTGAAGGTTCAAGAGAAAAGAAAGCATTCAGGAAGTACAAGGAATCACAGAAGGAGCAGGACAGAGAACTGTATCAGTTAAAGCAAAAGAAAGCTGGGACGGCAGTCAGAACAGCAAAGGCTCAAACCGAGGAAAAGATAGCCAACTCAGTTAAGAAGGGGATAAAACCTTTATAGGTACATCAGGGAGCGAAGGAAGACCAAGGGAGGTATAGTGAGGCTTAATAAAGGGGAGGGAGGGTGGGCAGAGGGTGACTGTGAAAAGGCAGAGATACTAAACAAATATTTTTGCTCAGTATTTACAAATGAAGGGGGTACCTAAAACAAACAGTAGAAACACTCTGGATACAGAAGTTGATACCACCCATTTACAGAAGAAAGAGTTCTGAAAGAACTCTTAAAACTGAAGGTGGACAAAGCAATGGGGCCTGATGGGATTCATCCCAGAATTCAAAAAGAACTAAGGATAGAACTAGTGACACCACTGACTACCTTCTTTAACAAATCATGGAGGATGGGTGGTACCGAGGACTGAAGGAGGCAGATGTGATTCCCTTCACAAAAGTGGGAGCAAGGCAGAAGCAGGAAACTACAGACCTGTTAGTTTAACCTCAGTGATAGGAAAATGATGGAATCACTCTGAAGGAAAGAATTGTCGAGTATCTAGAGGTCAGAGGGCACAGGACCCAAGGCAGCATGGATTCACAGTGGGAAGGTCATGCCAGATGAATCTGATAGATTTCTTTGACTGGGTGACCAAAGTAGTAGATCAGGGAGGTGCTGTGGACATGGTCTACCTAGACTTTAGCAAGGCATTTGACACAGTCCTACACAAAGATTAATATACAAGTTAGCCAGCTTGGGAGTGGGTCCCAAGATGACAGCCTGGTAAAGAATTGGCTGGAGAATAGGACACAGAGAGTAATAGTAAATGGAGTCCACTCTGAAGAAAGGGGGTTACTAGTGGGGTACCGCAGGGTTCAGATAGGACTGGTCCTCTTCAATGTCTTTATAGTTACATTGCAGAAGGACTGAAGGAAAAGTATATCTCTTTGCAGATGACACAAAGATCTGTAACAGAGTTGATGCTAAGGTGGGGTGGAAAGGATGAGAAGGGACTTGGCAAGGTTAGAGGAATGGTCAAATGTATGGCAGCTTAGATTCAATGCTAAGAAGTGTAAGTAATGCACCTGGGAAACAAAACCCAGGAAGAGTACACAATGGGGGTGAGATACTAACAACAACAAAAATGGAAAGGGACCTGAGGGTAGTCATATCAGATGACCTAAAAGTGGGCAAGCAATGTGAGAGGACAGCAAGAAGGGCTTGGGGATACTGGGATGCATAGGGAGAGGCATCACCAGTAGAAAACAGGAAGTTATTATCCCTCTGTACAGACAGCTGGTGAGACCCCATCTGGAGTACTGCGTGCAGTTCTGGAGACCCAATCTCCATAAGAACATAGACAGGATGGAAGCTGTCCAGAGAGAGGCAACTAAAATGGTGCAGGGTCTGCACTGGAAGACATATGAAGAGAGACTTAAGGAGCTTAATATGTATAGCCTCGAGGAAAGGAGGGAGAGAGGGACATGATAGAAACTTTCAAGTACCTCAAGGGAATCAACAAAGTCCAAGAGGGTAGCATCTTTCAAAAAAGGTGTGCAAGAACAAGGGGCACAATTTGAAGATGGGGCGGCTCAGAGGTAATTTAAGGAAGTATTTTTTCACAGAGAGGTTGTGGATGCATGGAATGGCCTTCCGAGGAGGTTGTGGAGTCAAAAACAGTGGTGGAATTCAAGCATGCATGGGACAGTCATAAGGCAATTCTAGGGGTGGGGTAGGAAGAAGTAGGTCATGGGTAAACTAGGATCTGCAACTTATCCATTAGGTAGGAAATGGGCAGACTGGGGTGGGCCAAGCAGTCCTTATCTGCCGCAAATTCTACATTTCTGTGTTTCTATGTAACAACTATATTCCTGCAATCTTATCTTGTTTGATGATTATCCACCTACTTGATTTGTTACCTATGTACTGTGTTGTACTGTCTTTCTCTGACTTGGAACCTTTGTAAATGAGCCCTGGTATTAATCTGAAATAAATAGAAAGAAACATTCAGAACCCCCACTGAACAGTAAGGACATCAAGTGTCCGTGAGGTGGTGGTGAGGGCCTCGCTGGTGCTGCCCTCTCCCAAGCCGAACCCCTGCTGAACAGTAAGGACATCAAGGTGAGATACCCATGCAGCCGCTAGAACTCGGAGCATTGCTTTCAGCCAAGTGAACAAAGACCTTGAATCTTGGCACCTTTTCAGGGCCCTAACGAATTTCCATCGGCAGAGCAATGCTGACAGTTATATTCACCTCTTTTTCTTGACTGTGTTTTGATGACTAGCCAGAGGGTGCTTTATATTTCAGCTGTACCTGCTTAGCTGCTTATTTTATTTTATGCCACTGTACAGTGTTTACTCATTCCCCGAGGGTGCTTTAATTCCCAGCTGCAGCTTATCCTACCTAGCCCATTACAGCCTAAACTCAATGTGCAAGTAATTGTATACAAAATGCTGCATGTTTAAAACAGAGCTTAGTTGCAGCTCCCCACGAGTATATTTAATTTCAGCTGCTGTGTCTTTTAAACTGTTTGTTTAAAATGGAGCCCCAGCCAAGGCTTATTTAAACTGGAGCTCATACAAGTTGCTGCATGTTTATAACGGAGCTTAGTTGCAGCTCCCCACGAGTATATTTAATTTCAGCTGCTGTGTCTTTTAAACTGTTTGCTTTAAAATGGAGCCCCAGACAAGGCTTATTTAAACTGGAGCTCATACAAGTTGCTGCATGTTTAAACCAGAGCTCAGCTGCTAGTGCCAGGAGTGATCTTTAATTGTGTAATTTTGCTTAGCAGTGCAAGGAGCCCTTTCTAATCCGAATCTGAACATTGCACAAGAAATTGAATCGGTGATACTGTGAAGAGGGAGCCCTCCTACTACTTACCTCTTGAATAACTCGCCTTTCCTCTCTCCCCAGTGTCCGTGAGGTGGTCGTGAGGGCCTCGCTGGTGCTGCCTCCCCAAGCCGAACCCCCGCTGAACAGTAAGGACATCAAGGTATGATACTCCACGCAGCCGCTAGGGAACACGGAGCTGCTTTCAGCCAGTGATACCCTGCCGGTGCTATGCGCCGCTGCCCCACCACCCCCCACCCCCACCCCCACCACCACCCTCCTGGACTCTATCTTATAGAGGCAAAAGAGGATCACGTGATTTTAACTATCAGCCCACTTTTCCCTTAGCAGGCTATCGGCTCTCACCACTAGTGGCCACTATAAAGTACTGCGCCAAGCAGACCAGCAACTCTGCTCCCACCACTAGTGGCCACTCTAACTCTCTCAATACACTGAGCTGCTCAAACAAACCAGCATTTCTTCATCCATCATTTCTGGCCCCCTAATTACCGAGCTGAACAAACAACCCATCAATTCTTATGATGCTCCTAATGCACCTCACCATACTATTCCTCCTCCTACTACCCTTATCAGCTCTCCTTTCACTCCCCACCCACAGCCACAACTACAGTCAGACACCAAACTCTCAGGCAGCAGTGCATCTCCACCACCCTACCAGTCCACCACCAGTACAGAGCCGCCGCCTCATCATCTCCTACTAAACTGAGCTACGGTGCTTCTATCCTGCCGCCTCTTTCCATGCTGGACAAATTGCACTACCTTTTCATATCCTGCTAACTCTCGGATACCTTTCCAGCCACTCCATGCCCTCTGGAAGGCATAAGGGCTCTTGCCTAAAACCAAACTACTGCTTATTCTGCTACTGCTTGCAGGTGATGTCTGAGCCATGTCCCCTGGCTCCACCCCCATCCCCACCCCAACCCTCCCCAAACCTCAATCTACCCAGGGACTTAAACTAATGCACCTGAACATATGCAGCATATTGAGTAAGAACACCCTCCTTCAACCGAATGTCCTTACACTACAGCCAGATATTCTAATCATTACAGAAACATGGCTCAAGCCTCATAATTTGATGCCTAATTTTTAATCCATGGCTACACTAATTCATCATGACTGCCAGGGTAACAAAAGGGCGTGTGGTGTTGTCACCCTATCCAGCTTGCCATGCCCACACTCTAAATATACTCACTACTGATTAAGCTCTCACTCCCACACTCTATCCCAATTTACATAGCAGGGTCCTATTGTGCCCCCAACACCCCTTGCCTCTCATAATGGCCCACCTAAACACCCTTAAACAGCTAGGCGCTGGGGAGAACTCCTTATCCTTGGTGACTTCAACTCAAACTGGCTCTCCAGTGCAAGCTCCAAGCTTCGATACATGTATCCTCATTAAATCTGTCCCAACAAATTCCGAAACAACACATCTGAATCAAAAGTTCTTAAACCACCCCTACTTGACTGGGCACTCACAATACACCCGCACCACATTCTCGACTCAGGACTCCTCCCGGACTCACTAAGTGACCATCACATGATCTATGTAGTAAGAAAAATATTCAGGACTAAAGCTCCCCCCTCATTATCTTGCTCACCAGGTCCTACAAATCCCTTGACCTATCAGCCCTACTAAATGATCTGTCCAACGTGGACTGGTCCTTTATCCCTCGAGCCTCCTCTGTCGATGCCATCTTTGACCGGTTCAAATCTATCTTCCTCACCATGTGAACCACCATGTGCCGCTGTGAAGGACCAGTGTCAGAGGTGCCCACCTGCCCTGGGTCACAGCCAAAATTATCGACCAGTAACATGCCAGGGACCAAGCATAGCTAGCCTACAAGGCCTCAAATAACTTGGAAGCACTTCAGTTCTACTGAACACTCCACAACTCCTGTACTAGGCTCTCGGCAGGCCAAAGCGAGTTACTTCAAGGCCTCCTTTCACAATAACTTAAAAGCACCCAGCGAAATTCTGGAAATCTATCAAACTGCTTCTCACCTCCTGGCCCAGCCCCTAAATGTTGATGGCTCTACCATCAGTGACCCAGACAGAGTGGCCTCAGTTTTAACACCTTTTCACCAGCTCGCGGCCTCTCTCATATCCACTCTCCCCCATCCCTAGCCTACCCATTTCCTCCCTTCACTCACCTCCAGGCTTTGCCTTTGCATGGTCACACCTACAGAAGTGCTAAAAGCCCTACAGGCACTTAACCCTAACAAAGGTACATGTCCCCTGGGTCTTGACTCCAAAATGCTTTACCTATCTGCCCGCCACTCGTCTCCCCATTGACGCTCTCCTCAATCTCTCTTTCTCACTTGCTTCAGTACCATCCGACTGGAAAAGTGCTACTGTTATCCTTCTCTCTAGGGAGACCTCTCTACCCAGAGCAACTACAGCCCTATCTACTCCCCATCCTGGCCAAAATCCAAGAGCACCTTGTGATAGACCAGCTCTGCTCATTTCTAGAACACCTCCTCCTTCTTCACACCCTACCACTCGAATTCAAGAAGACGTTACACCGTCACCTCCCTCCTCAGGTTCACCGATGCTGTCCTCATGGGTATGAACCATGGGCACATCACCTCAGCTATTTTTAGACCTTCGCCAAAGCATTCGACACCGTCTCTCATACCCTGCTTTTATCCAAACTCGCCCAGGCAGGTCTCTCGAACACCTGCACAAATTGGTTTAATTCCTACCTAACTGGCAGATACCAATCTGTGAAATTGGCCATTGACACATCAGCCCCCTCCCTGTAACCTCGGGGTCCCAAGGCTCTGTACTAGGCCAGTCCTGTTCTCCATTTTCTGAATGACCTGCCCTCAGTATGTAACGCACACTCATTCATATGTATGCAGGCGACCACGGTATTGTATGTCGCTGGTCCCTCACCCACTGAAGTGACCACTAGACTGCAGGACAACTTGAATGTTGTCCAGCTCTGGTTTCAATCAAACCAGCTCTTCCTCAATCCCAAAAAGCGGTCTCATTAACCTTGGTACAAGTCAGAGGCTCGCCCGCTCCCCATCACCTCTACTTATCATACTATTGATGGGACTCCGCTGGAGGACTGCACCTCCTTCGGTACCTTGGGGTCTGGCCCACCCAGCACCTTGACTTCTCAGCTCACATCGACTCTCTACACAAGAAACTGCACCCAAGCTGGGTGCCTTATACCGCAATAGGGGCTGCTTACCCTGGCAACTCGCAAAGCAATCCTACAACAAATGATTCTCCTATAATTGACTATGGTGGCGTAGTCTACAGGCGCTGCTCCTAAGTCCACCCGCACGGCTCGACCACGCTTCCATTCCTTCTGCCGCCTTGCCCTGGACTGCACTCCTCTGTACACCACTGTGACCTCTACAAGTGGCTTGACCTCCCTCATTACAGGACCGAAGAACAACCCACTCGTAAAGTTAACTGCTAAATTCTGGTGCGCAGTCCTCCCCTCCTACCTAGAGCTTGCTTTTGCAGCTCAAGCCTCCTCGGCATATTCCCTAAGGAACACTGACTCTCAGTTATTGCATGTCCCTCTAAGGACCACAGCCAAAGCCAGGACACTTTCAGCTACCGCATGTCTAAACTTTGGAGCGCTCTGCCAGCTAACATTAGGCACACAGACACCACTCAGCAGCTAAACCAACTCCTCAAGTCATCCTTCCCTCCCTCCTGCTTGTGCAGCCCTCTCCACAGTAATGCCTTCTATCCCCTCCCACACCTAATTCATGTCCACTTTGCCCTCAGCACCCGCCATGCCCCAGGTCCTAGCCCAGAATCTGGAGAAATCAGGCCTGTAATGCCACTATAATTTACAAATGTCCTTCTAGCGCTACTTATTCTCACTAAAATGCTTAGCTGATTGGTGGGATAACTGGAATTACAAGTAGTTTGGTATTCTGTTAGCTGTTTGCCCAGTCTATGTATGGTATTGTGTAATCCTGTTTGCTCTGTACTGTAAACTAGCTGTACTATAGCACTTGTCTCATTTGCTGTACCTTTCCTCTCCCCCTTCCCCAGGACACATCTGGAATCGAGCTGCACTCCTCAGTATGCCTTCCTGGTGAAACTCTTAAATAAATAAATGTAACACTGAATTTTCATATAGTGTTCAAAAATGTATAAAAGCTAGCCACTCTACAGCACAGTGTATACTTTACAGTTTCAAAGTCTGCAATAGCTTTTTACCATTTTGTGACTTCAGCTTTTAAATCTTACCCCGCTACATGAACTCCATAGTAATATTCTTGTAATTTATTGTATACAATGATTACGGTGCTTTATATGGAGACATAAATATTTTGAGCCAGCAGGGGAGTCAAAGCGCTACTGCAGGCTTTGAAATTGTAAAGTATATGCTGTGCCATACGAGTGGCTAGCTTTTGTGCATTCTTTGAACACTTACGTGAAAATTCAGTGCTACATGCTGAATGTTTGGTATGGTTATTGGTCTATTACTACAAATAATATTGGGGTTAGAAGTAAGAAATTCACCTGTTCTACAGGTTATAATGTATTAAAAGGGAGAGTAGCCTAGTTTGCTTAAAAGTTTTTTGATGATAAATGCAGCAACCTCATTTATACAGCACAGCATAATACTAAGAAGCGGTGAACACCCTATATAACTACTCTAAGATTTTGGTTTGTGAACATTAATGAGATAACATGGAAATGCTCTGAACTATTGCCCAGCCAGTGAAAGTGCCTGCAGGAAAACCACAGTTGCATAGCAACAGTGTTAGCATAGTAACGCTTGCTGACATATACTACATCGGCACGTGGCTCTCTATGGGTACAAGAGGTTGGGCCCAACGCTATCCTCTTGCTGCTTGACCAAAACACCACTGAAACTCTGCAGAAGCTTTATTTGCACAAAAAAAACAGTAAGTAGGTGTGAATTAAAGTTTTAAGATGAAATTTAAAAATACACTGCATTGGAGTGGTGTAGCATAAGGAACTTGATATGTAAGCTTTGTGAGGATTAAAATATTGAGTGACACAGCTAATGGGTGGAAAGCATTAAAACTGCATGTAACTTTAGAAATTGAGATCATGTCGCTGGTATAAACAAGCGGATGAGTGCTTTAGGCACAGGAATTTTCTTTTATTTATTTTTATGTTTGCTTGCACACATGAGCAAGAAACATAGTGCCACCGTATGAGTTTTCGTAGGTGTGGCAGCAACCCCTTCCAATGCCCTCACGTTTTGCAGTAGGCCGCGCTGCACCAATGAATGACCCAGCTGTCTATGAGAGCAGTTCAGATTGCAGTGGCATACAGTTGAAAGCAAACGACTGCTACAATCAGTGGTGGTAACATGTAGGCAATTTGCATACTGCCCTGCTGTTAGCAGTATGCAAATGGCCTCCATGTCCCACCGCTAATTGTATCGTGGTTGTATGCATGCCCCACCTTTGTGTGTGCCAAGGGGTGCCCAATCCCCTCGGCCATGCACACCCCCCAGCACACTGTACATCCGATGGGGTGCCCAATCCCCGCCAGCTTCAGTGCCCCTCCCCCAAAAACTTCCAGGTGCCCACCCCAGTGTGGCAGAATTCCAACAGCCTCATGTGTCCCCCCAACACTGTATGGCCAACGGGGTGCCCAATCCCCCATTGGCTCCACTGTCCCCCAAAACTTCCACGTGTCATGCTGGGAACCCACCCCAGTGTGGCAAAAGTCCCGTTGTCCATGTAAAATAAAATTAAAAAAAACCTATAACAAAGAAAACAGTCCCTCATTGACTCTCTTGCCCCCCCTTTTTATCTTTGTTTTACCAGGAGAGACATACACTAAGCTGAAAGCTTGTTTACAGGTGCAACCTGGGAGCACAAGGAAGTTAAGTGACTTGCTCAGGGTCACACAGTATGCAAGTGGGGGCTGTGGGATTCAAACCCAGGTCTTCAGGTTTGCAACTCAGAGCCTTAAACCACTCGCTACACTGCTTCCTCCCTCCCGCAACCACCCTCTCATCTCCCACCTCCCCTCACCCATACTTACCTCCGGAGCCCGTGCGACGATCTTTGGTGAACCAGGAACACGCCTGCACTCTTCAAAGCTGACCGCAAACTGAAGAAATGCCGGTAAGCTGTATAATGGCATAAACAACTGTTTTTCAACTTTGGTGCATATCTTGGTCATTTTTGAATTTGTGCACCAAATTTTCAACATGGGGTTCTTGGGACCCCATCTCATAATTCAATGATTGTCATTCGGTTATTCAGTCCCAAAAGGTGATTTCAAGGTCAGTGTCGGGAATCCTCTTCGGGTTCGATAACGGAACGACAGTGTCACTGTTCATGAGGTGGGCTCTCAAAAAGCCTATGCTGCAAATTTGGTGAAAATTCTAAAAAATGACTATTACTTAATGTGCATTGAGCAGTTTCACACACAATCACAAATTTGTAATATTTTCACTCCAGATTTTCAAGACTGGCATTTTTCACACCTCCTTATGAACAGTACAGCTGTCATTTTCACATTCTGGCCAAAATGTGTTTTTGCACTTCCAGTGTCATTGTGGGAAATCAGTGTTTGGGATAGATTAAGAAAATCACAGTGACACTGTTCATGAGCAGAGGTCCTAAAATGCCTATGTTGAAAAATTTGGTCACAAAATCCATAAAATTACTGTGTTCTGAGTGTGCATTGAACAGTTTCGCACCCTCATAACTTCACAAATTTGTAATATTTTCACTCCAGATTTTCAACACTGGCATTTTCCACACATTCTTATGAACAGTACAGCTGTCATTTTTCATATCCTGGCGAAATGTGTTTTCTCACTTCCAGTGCAGTCGCTGTGGGAAATCAGTGTTCAGGACAGATTAAGAAAATCACAGTAACACTGTTCATGAGTGGAGGTCCCAAAATACCTATATTGAAAATCTGGTGAAAAATCCCCAAATAATTGCATTACGGTGTCGTTGCTTGGGTTCATCTGCTCGCATGACTTCTCAGTTTTTTATATTTTCACTCCAGATTTTCAACATTGCCATTTTTACACCTCCTCATGAACAGTACAGCTGTCATTTTTCACATCATGTTGGAAATGTGTCTTCACACCTGTGGGGTTAATGCGAAGTCACTGTGCAAAATCACCTTCAGCTAACAAACTGATAGTGTCACTGTTCATGTGGTGGGGTCACAAAAGCCCATGTTGAAAACTTACAGTAAAAATACCAAGACATGCCCAGGGCCTTAGGATTTCTGACCATAATGCCCTACCCTGTAGGGTCTGACAGGTGTCCGCCCTACCCTGTAGGGACTGACAGGCATCAGGGATGTAACTTGGGCTTGTCGACAGTAATGCTCATGCCATTCCACCCCCACCCCCGCAGCCAGTGACAGGCATCGAGGTGCACCTTGGACTCTTGGCCCTGGAGTTCACATCATTCTCCGATATTGCACCCATTTCACCATATTTCCTTATGGAATGAGGTGAGTGTAAAGCCCGAACACCCCAAGGCACACCTCGACATTTGTCAGTGACTGCAGGTAGGGTGAGGTGAAATGTCGTGACCGTTATGGGCGATGACCCAAAGGCACACCCCAATGCCTGTCCAACTCTACAGGGTGGGGTGGAGTTGGTGTCAGTTCAATATGTCACTGCCATTCCTATACTGCATCTGTCTAACTCCTGCACTTCCACTGCTAATGCCAGCAAGCAAACATTCGGCATTGACAGATGCTTGTTAATTCAACCTATGTGTTTGGTTTATAAAAAAGCTCACTCCAGTTTCTGTAGTATGATGATGTTAATCCATAAAGCAGATGGCACGGTAGCACTATATATCTCGAGTAGCAATGTTTTATTTGGCGAAGCACTCGTTAAATAATTTGATGTTAGAGTGCTGTCCCGCTTATTAAATCTTTCTAGGAGCTAATAAAAGCTTCCTGTCCCTGCAGAAAATACAGGTTACTCACCTGTAACAGGAGTTCTAGGAATGGTATATGTTGTTCATCCGCACTGTCTGGCAGGTTCCTTGCTGCTTTAAATCTTGCGGAAGGTCTTCAAGATGGCTCCTCCCACCCACCCAGGTGGGCAAACCCTCCAGCTCGCCCCATGGCGCCAGATCTAGCCGCTGGAAACCAGGTTGCGCGTGAAGCTGGGGAGGTTGGGTGGGTTGTGTGGATGAACAACATATACCACTCCTAGAACTCCTGTTACAGGTGAGTAACCTGTATTTCTAGGACGTGATATGTTGTTCAATCCACACTGTCTGGCAGAATCCTAGCAGTTCTCCGAGGAGGAGGAAGGCTGCACCTCTTACTTAGGAAATAAGGACTGAAAACTGAGGTCCCAAAACCAGCATCCCGGCGTGACTCTAGGTCAATGTGGTAATGGAAATAAAGGTGTGCACTGACTTCCAGGTAGCAGCCCTGCAGATTTCCTGGATAGGGACGTCCCTAGAAGCAGCCACGAAGCAGCGGTATGGTGGGTAGAATGAGTTTTATTCCTTTGGGAGGCTTCATGCCCGCATACCTATAGCAGCGATCCATGCAGGAGGTGACCCACCTGCTTATCATCTGCTTAGCTGCAGGTCTGCCAGGTGCGGCTTCAGCGTAGGTGACAAACAGCTGGTGAACCTCTCCCGAACTTCAGCCATCCGCTCCTTATAATAGCGAGCTCCCTTCTAGGGTCCAAGGAATGGAGCCTATATTTGGCCTCGAGGTGTGATTGGGGTAGAACACCGGCAGAGTCAACACCTGGTTAGGTGAAACTCCGACACCACCTTGGAAGGAACTTGGGTGGGGGCGAAGGACACCTTGTCCCTGTGGAAGACCAGGTAGGGAGGCTCGACGGAAAGCACATGGAGCTCTCCCATCCTTCTGGCTGACATTATAGCCACCAAGAAGGCGGTCTTCCACAACACAAAGAGATGTCACACCTGTACATCGGTTCAATGGCTTGCCGTGAGCTTAGTCAATACCAGCAGTAGATCCCACAGAGGTGGAGGTTCTCGCACTGGAGGGATATGTGGTCTAGGTCTTTGAAAAGTGCCGACCACCTTCTCCTGTGCCACCGACTGCTTGCCCGCCTGCACCCAGTAAGCAGAGATGGCTGCCAGGTGCACCTTAAGGGTCATCAACTGAAGCCCTAGCTGAGAAAGGGACCATAGGTAGTCCAAAATACTAGCCAATGGACAGGAAGAGGCTCCAACCCCTTGTCCTGACAACAAATGGAGAATCTCTTCCATTTGAAGGCGTAGCATTTTCTGGTCGACTCTTTAAGGGACACCTCAACGACATTGAGGACCTTGTCGGAAACACCCAAGGTGTGGAACTCTAGCAGCTCAGGAACCAGGCCGTCAGGTGCAGGGATTGAAGGTCGGGTGGAGAACCTTCCCTTGTTGACTGAGATCAGGTCGGCTGGGCTGGAAGCTGCCTCGGGAGCCTGGAGCTGAGGTTGAGGAGATCTGCGTGCCAGAACTGGCGAGGCCAGTCTGGGGCTACCAGAATCACATGCCCTTGTCCCCTCCGCCTTGAGAAGCACCTTGTGGATCAAGGAAATGGAAGAAAGGCGTAAAGAGGCCCGGGTCCACGGCCTCGAGAAGGCATCCCCTGCAGCGAGCCCTGCTGAGGGGTGGGCATGAAGCGACCTTAGCTCGCATTGTCCCTGGGCAAACAGGTCCACCTGAGGGGTGCCCTAGTGGGAGAAATGAAATTACATACCTACTGTAATTCTTGATCTTCTTGGATGAGTCTCCACCACTCATTCACACTATTGGGAGAGTACCGAGCTAATAATCCCCGAGGAGGGTGGCAGGAGAGCCAAGAGCTCACGTTTCTAGGACAGAAGTCCATTAAGGATGGCTCTGCCAAGGAAGAATGTCGTCTGGCATGGACATCCAGTGCATAATGTTTACTTGAAAGCATGCACTGAGCTCCAGGTGGCAGCGTTGCAAATATCTGCAATGGAGTGCGTGTAATTTCCGCTAGGGATGCCACGACGCCTAGTAGAGTGAGCGAACCCTACCCTCCAACTTAACCCGCGCTTATGGAATAGCAGGGAAGGCATGCCACCAGCCATGCTGAGATACATCTGATAGCGACAGGCTGACCCAGCCGGGTCTCGCTGAAGGAAACAAACAGTTGCTGGGCTTTGCGAAAGTCCTTGGTTCTATCCAGATAGAACGCATAATGCCCTCTTAACGTCCAAGGAATGAAGAAAGCGCTCTCCTTCATTTTGGAAGTTTGCAAAGTAAGAGGAAGGACCAAAGGATGGTTTAGATGAAATTCTGACACAACCTTAGGAAGAAATTTAGGATGAGTATGAAGAACTACTTTGTCCCTATGGAACAAAGTATACGGAGGGTCTGTGACCAGGGCATGTATCTCAGAGACCCTGCGGGCTGAGGTAATGGCCACTAGGAAGGCAGTCTTCCAGGTGAGAAATTTTAGCTCACAGGTAGCCAGAGGTTAGAAGGTTTCAGGTGAGCATATCTAGCACAAGATTGATGTCCCAGGCTGCAACTGGATGTCTTGTAGGAGGTCTGGTATGCAGAATTCCTTTAAGAAATCTCTTAACCACAGGTAACTGAGCCAGAGATAAGGAAAAAATCGGTTCATGATATGCTGAAATGGCACTAAGGTGAACTTTGACTGTAGAGAACTGTAGGCCTGAATTTGAGAGGTCTAAGAGGTACTCAGAACTTTATCTGGTGGGCAGGAAAATGGATTCAAGAGGACTTTGCACACCAGAGCGGAAACGCTTCCATTTGGCTGTGTAAGTTTTCCTAGTGGCTGGTTTCTGTGCAGCCAGAAGAATATCTGAAACTCTTCAAGACACATTGAACGGTTTACTTCTACCTCTTCAGGAGCCAAGCGTGAAGGTGAAGCGATCTCAGGTTGGGATGGACCACAGGCCCCTGAGTCAAAGGTTCATCTGTGGGGAAGTGGTCTCAGAGGAACTGCCAACATATCATTGAGTAGTGGAAACCACAGCTGCCGAGGCAAAAGGGAGCAATGAGAATCATCTTGTCCCCGGGATTCGAACTTGAGGAGTACTCTCTGAATTAGAGGAAGAGGTGGAAAGGCGTAAGAAAGCGTTTTGTCCACCGCAGCCTGAACGCATCCTGACAGAAAATGCCAGGCCCTGGATTTCTGGAGCAGAAGAGAGGCAGTTTTGCGTTGACTGGGGATGCAAAAGGTCCAGGTCTGGAGTTCACTCTTGAATAGTGACTGAACTATGGTTGAGTCGAGACCACTCGTGAGGGTCTGTCTCTGTTCTGCTGAGATGGTCTGCCAGTTCGTTCTGAATACCTGGCAGGTAGATCGCTGAATTAGAGCCTTGTGCTCCAAGCACCAGTCCCATACCCTCATTGCTTCCCTGCATAAGGGTAAGAATGAAGCACCACCCTGCTTGTTGATGTAATACATCACTGCTTTGTTGTCCGTTTGAAGGAGAATGTTCTTGTGACACAGAATGTCCTTCAGCGCTTGGACCGCATAAGAGGCGGCTCTCATTTCTAGGACATTTATGTGAAGCTGGGACTCGACTTGAGTCCGCACCTTAGTGTGGAGAGCCAGACAGTGAGCTCCCACCCCATCAGGGATGCGTCCGTGGTAATGGAGATCCGATGGTCCAGAGGAGCAAAGGATATCCTTCCAGGAGATTGCTCTCTTGAGGCCACCAGGTGAGTGACCTCTTTAAAGGTTCTGTCACCTTGATGAGATAGGACTGCGGGTGAGTGGTTGGGGACCACTGGTACTGAGCATCCACTGAGTAGTTCTCATATGCAGGCGTGCTAGGGGTACAGTGAACACTGAGGAAGCCATGAGGCCCTAGCATCCGTTGCTCACGAGAGAGCTGTAACTGAGGTGTTCTCCCGATGTGACAGGCCATTTGAAGGATATCGTTCCTTCTGTCTTCCGGAAGAAAAGCCTTCGCACAGGAGGTGTCAGAAGAGTCCCTATAAAGAGTAGCCTCTGGGAGGGCTGCAGTTGCGACTTCTTGAGGTTCAGCAAAACTCCCATGGGCGTAAGGAGGTGAGAAGCCGTCTCTCAGCGTCAGGGTCCCACCTGGAAGGGCTTGCATAAAGCCAGTCGTCCAGATAAGGGAACACCTGTATCCCGACCTTTCTGAGATGCGCTGTGAGAACTGCACAACACTTTGTAAAACCAGCAGGCGCGAGGATAGCCCAAAGGGCAGGACTCTGAACTGATAATGCTGTCCCAGAGCCACAAACCTCAGGAATTTGTGATGCCTCGGGTGAATAGGAATGTGCTGTAAGCATCCTGCATGTCTAGGAGGCTAACCAGTCGTGTTGATGAAGCAAAGGTAACAGGGTCCCCAGAGAATCATTTTGAATTTCTCCTTGGGAGAAATTTGTTTAGCTTTCTGAGATCCAGAATGGGGTGCATACCCTCGGACTTCTTGAACAGAAAGTAATGGGTAGAAACCCATGTTCCGTTGATGCAGCGGCACCACTTCTACTGCCCTGTTGTTGAGAAGACCCTGAATCTCGCGAGAAGGTCTGACTGAAGGGTTGACAGCCTGGGCTGCCGTTTGGAAGGGCGATCCGAGGGTCTCCAGAAGATTGAGTGAATACCCTCGTGAATTATCCGAAGGACCCATTTGTCTGAGGTTATGGACTTCCACTGATTGTAGAAGTGCATCAGATGACCTCCCACGGAGAGGAAAAGTCCACCTCGGGCAGCTGAGATGGGACTTAGGCCAGCCATTCATAGGTGGCGCTGGGCGCTTTGGGCCCTTGTGCTTTCTGTTGCGTCTTCTTTTGAGGTTGGGCAGGTTGGTTTTATGGAAACCTCCTCTGCCTCGAAGGACAGCGATTATGAAACTGATGTTTATTGACATGCCCTCGAGAGGGGGGCAGGAGGGTCGAGCCAACAATGGCTGACCTAGTCTTTGAGTAGCTTCTAGAGCTTGCTCTACCTGAGGAGCAAAAGATCGCACCATCAAGGGCAGCGCCATTACCTGCTGCTGTCCGTCATTCGTGAGAGCCAAGTGCGCAGCCAGGAATGCCGGTGGGTGCAAATACCAGCAGCCGCTGAGCGGGAAGCAGTGTCGGAAAGCATCCATGGCTGCTTTAACCTGCTGGTTGTTAGATTCAATACCTCTGGTAATGGTTTGAAGAAGCTCTGGCTTTGCATCCGACTCCGGAAGAGCTTCAACCATCTGCTTGATAGAGTGCCACAGGATATACTCATACTGTGAGAAATAGCCCTGGTAGCTGGCATTCGCATACTTAAGGTAGAAGCAGCAAAGACTCTCTTACCTAGGTGTCTATCTTCACGAGATTCTTTGTTAATAGAAGAGCTGTAGTAGTTTGAGGAAGAACGACCTTATCATTCTCTGCCAGGACTACAATAGGATCCATAAAGGCTTGAGATGCCAAATGGGACGATCCTTGGGGCTGAATATTTCTATCTATGATTTAGCCACGAAGGGGTGAGGCAGGATTATTCCATACCATTTGAGACAGCGTCTTGAAGAAAGGCTGAACCGGAGGGTCAAATCCGTGAGGGATCTCCGGAACATGAAGGTATTGGAGTCTTAACAATTTCCCAGGATCGATGTCTGTAGTCTGGAGAGAAGAGTGGAACTCAGATTTTCAGCAGAGACTTAAATGACAGGTCCTCGACCACAGGCTCTGTAGCATGATAGATCCTGCGCCGTCCACTTCATCACCAACCGAAGGTCTGGGTCAGGCTCAATGTCATCTCCTGACAGTCCAGAAGGGACTGTATGGACAGAAAGAAATGAAAATCAGAAGAGAGAGAGAAGAAGGAAGAGTGAAAGAGGAGTCCTGAAAGGCAGAGGGCGAGGCCCTCGGCGTCGAGGAGGTGCATGGCACCGAGAGCGATGCCGAGGGACCACATGACACCGAAAATGACACAGAGGGACCACGGTGCCGGCGAGCCGCTGAGCCGCATGGCACCAAGAAGCTGCAGCGCCGAGACACTGAAAACACCCCCGACTCCGAAAAACAGGTTTTGAAGGAAGAAGAGCAGGAGATAAAGGCATCGGGTGTGGCCCCTGCGCCACAGCCATGTGAGGGGAACACCTAAGTGCGGAGTCGCGGCACCGAAGAAGGTGCCAGCGACCAGGAAAATCCAACCGCCCTACCTGGTCTCTCAATCAGCCCAAAGCCCACGGTGACCGAGCCAGGTAGCTGAACTAACCTCGAGCCCATTGCTCCATAAGAGCGGCCCACTGATGAAACTGCTCATCTGAAGACCTACCTGTGGGTGGGGTGGGACTTGATGCTCGAGCCGCTGGCTACCAGAAGCAGAGGTTGGCGACTCCGAAGGAGGGGCCGGCAACAACCCGATAACCGAATGTCTGGCGCAGACATATCAGGGCGACCTCAAGTGATGCCTTCTCTTTTTAGACCTGTGGGCGAAGAAGAGCTTCGAGGCGAGCAGTGCCGAATCGACCATTTATTTTATGCTTCTGAGGACCATCCATCCCCGGGCATTGGACTGACCGTTGTCAGACCCCTGGAGAAGGCGCGGACCGACCCAGCCGACTGACTGAACAGCTTTCATAGAAGTCTCCCTACCGTCACCTGACCTGCTCATGGTAACTCCGTCAAAGTAGGCTGAGACTTCTTTATTTTTAAAATAAGACTAAGCGATACTGTATCGAGATAATACTACAAAATAACAAAACAAAACTATGCTGCTAGTTTGAAGTTTGACTCCGTCAGGTGAGCAACATTGCCACTGAAGCGCACTCGATGGCGGGAAAAAAGGAACTGAGGCGGTTGGAGGGTCGGCGCGAGACAGTCATACAGCGCGAGCTGAGCTCGCGTGCCATGCCTCATGGCGCCATCTCTGGCGCCGACCCTCCAGCAAAAGTTTGCTCCCAATGGGTCCTAGTGCCTCCAGCGCAGATCCCAATAGTGTGAATGAGTGGTGGAGACTTATGTCCAGGAAGATCAGGTCTTGCACTACCTCCGGCAGGAGAGACCACTCATGAGATGCAGCACCTATCGGCTGAGGCATCGGCCAGACTGTTGGAGGCTCCTGCCACATGGATGGCTGGAGATCGCCTCCAGGCTGATCATGAGTGACCAAATGCGAAGAGCTTCCTTGCACAGAGGCAAGGAGTGCATCCCGCCCTGACAGTTGAGATAGTACATGGTCGTGGTGTTGTCCGTCTGGACCTGAACCACCTGACTCCGTACAAGCGGAGAGGCGGTGAGGGCTAGTTGAACGCTTGAAGCTCCAGCAGGTTGATATGGCATCGAGACTCTGGAGGACCAGAGATCATGGGCCGGAGATTCCCAGATGGGCACCCCAACCCATCAGAGAGTATCGGTCATAAGAGTGACCGTCGGCTCGGTGGACAAATGTGATACCCTCCTGCAGATGAGCTGGGATGAGCCACCACTGAAGGCCATCACACAACTTCTGGGCCACGGTCACCGGCTGGTCCAAAGGACCGGAGCGCTGTGACTACTGGTGGGCCAGCCCCATTGCAGGGGCGTATATGCCAGCGGGCCCAAAGGACCACGCTGGTGCAGGCTGCCATGAGGCCCAGAAGGCATAGGAAGTCCCGGGCAGGGCACATTGCCCGACCAGAAATGACTGGGCAAAGGAGGAAAGGACCTCGGCCCTGTCCGCCGGGAGCTGGGCTCTTGGTCGAAGAGATCAAGCTCTGCCGATTAACTGAATCACCTGCGATGGTACGAGTTTTGATTTGGCCTCGTTGATCAAGATGCCAATTTGAGAGCAGACCTGGAGGCCAGATCCTGGACCGCTCCACCTCCAACCTGGAGGGACTGCAATCAGCCAGTCATCCAGGTAAGGGTACACCCGGACCCCTCGGTGCCCTGAGGAATGCTGTCACCACTGCCATGCATTTGGTGAAGACCCTGGGAGCTGGAGAAGGCCGAAGGGCATGGCCGGAACTCGTAAAGTGATCCCTCTGCTCTGAAGCGGAGGAATCACTGATGAGATGGATGGATTGGGCCGTGGCAAGCGTCCTGGAGATCAGAGAGCAAAACCACACACCTGGTTCCAAGGATGGAATGATCTGAGCCAGAGTGACCTTAGGAACTTGTTCAGGTCGTGCAGATCGAGAATGGGGCACCAGCCTCCCGCCCGCTTTGGGACAGGAAGTACCTGGACACAAACCCCAGGTTTGGAGGAGGGTCTACCACCTCACTGATTACCTCCTTCTGGAGGAGCAGAGCAACCGACAGAGAGGCTGCGGAACTCATAGCCCCTGTGGGCGGCGGCTCGATGGGGAGGGGCTGCTCGAATTCCAGTGGCAGATCCCTGCTGACCACTTCCAACACCCAGCGGTCCGTGGTGATAGTGGACCAGGTGGAATGGAAGTGGCGAGCCATCCCACATGGGGAAACCTGGGGAGGAGTGATGAGGTTGGGGCGACACCTCAACCCATCACTGGGCAGGCTTGGAGAAAGGCAGGCCGAGGGACCGCCTGGACCTTTCCTCCAGGCTTCCTACTAGAGGAAGTGGCAGACTTGGCCTTAGGGTGCTAAGTGTGAGCCTGCTGGCCCTGTTGCTGGTGCTGGTTGCTGGCCACAGGGCGGAAGAGGCGAAAGAGGCTTACGCTGCTGCTGGCAGCCTTTGTCCCTGAGCAGGCGTGGCAGAGTCAGGTGGCACTGGACTTCTAGATTCTTTGGAGATGGCCTGAAGGGACATCTTCCAGCTTGTGCTGGATATCCGCCGAAGGTGGAGATCCGAGCCAAGCTCCGCGCGCATACTACTGCGGCCGCTACTGACCGAGCACAAGAGTCACCAATATCCAAAGCAGTTTGAAGCTGTTGTTTGGCCACCACCCTTCCCAGATCCCGCACCTGCTTGACCGTCGTCTGAAGGTCAGCGGGAGATGAGGAATTATGTCATCCAGGGAACCCATAAGGGCGTGTGAAAATGTGCCATCAGCACGGCTGAGCTAGCCTTGTCGAATACCTAGGGAGGAAGCAGCGTAAACCTTCCACCCCAAGTAGTCCAGCTTTTTGGACTCCTTGTCATGCGGTTTGTCCACGTCCGAGCATTCCCAGAGCGCGGGCGCTATCGGTCACCATCCCTCTGCAGAGGGGTGCTCCAAAACTGGAGAGGGAACCGGTGGGTACTGCGCACTTGCAAGCCATCCTGGCTGAAGGCGCAGAACAGGATACGAGGCGCTGCCACGAACTCCAGGGCCGGGCCAACAATGGCCTGGCCACAGGAGGCATCCGTAGGGAATCCCTTGGTCCAGTATCTCCGTGAGGTATACCTGGCCCATTTCTGTCTGGGTTCGAGCTGCATCCCAGTGGACTCTAAGATGAGCTGAAGGATTCCCAAGAAAGAGGATGGGCTCTAGTCCACTGGCTGACCCCTGCAGATTCCAGGTCAATGGGCCTGGAGTACAAGAAGGAGTCATTGGACTCCGAGAGTCAGCGAACAGCTGCAGCGCCTCAGCCACCCTCCACCTGCCGAGGCCGATCGGGGCGAGGGTGACCTACAACCTGTGGGGCAAGCCCTGACCCAGCTGAGACTCCTTGGTGGGGGCCCAGTCTTAGGTTGAGGAGGCAGTGGTTCCACCACAATGGGTGAAGCAGCCGGTTTGGCTGAGCAACTGGTGCCGGGTCGGCCTCGACTACAACGAGGGGGTTGTCGGGTCAACAACCACTTAATGGCCGGAGAAGGTCGGACGGAGTCGCTTATTACCGGCTAACAAGAGTTGTTGCCACATCATGTCCTCATAGTGCTGTCGCTAACTTGCGTGGAGCCTATCCTCCAAAGAGCGAGCAGCAATGCCGCTTTCTGTGATGCTGGGACCGAGACCGCTGATGTCGCGGGATCTACCCGACATCGAAGAGGACGAGACCGAGACCGAGGGTGCTCGAGGTGGAGTCAAAGAAGGCGGAAACCCACTAATCCTCGGTTCAGGGTCCTTGACCGAGGACTTTGCTAGGAGGCATGGGCAGTCCTTACTTACCACCTGGGAACGGTAAGAAGGTTGTCGGCTTCTCCAGTTGACAACCTGTCAGGGTTGAGAAAATCTCAACCGCATTGGACGGTGTCTCGGCCGGCTGACCTGATGGGGACACCGTGAAGCCAGCAGCCTTAGCGCAACCTTGACTGAAGTCGAGAGCAGATGGTCGGTGAAGGGGATCTCACCCACTCCCACGAGCGTCGATGGTGGGACTTACCTTTCAGTTCCTTTTCTTCTACCTACGAGTGTCCGAGGTCCTTCTCTCTTGGTGGAGAGAGACTGACAAAGCTCCTTGAAAGAAGCAGTGTAGGGAGGCCCAAGGAGGCGGGATAAGCGCCGAGGCCGAGGAGGAAGAAGGCGTGGCCTGGGACATCTCCTCCTCGAGGGTGATCAACTCTCCGTGAAGCCCGCAGCCATGGACACACGGCAGGCCTCGCCGACTTCACCCGGCCGGGTGCCGTTTCTAGGGGCACCCCAGTTGGGTCGGGCAAGCGCCAGTCTTCCAGAACCGAAGCCATGGAAGGATTTGCAGAGAGTGCAGGCCTGCGGATCGTGAGCAAGACCCAGGCAATGAGCGCACGTGGAATGCGGGTCGGTCTGGGATATTTTCTCCGCAAGGGCACCGACGGAAGCCAGGAGTGAATTTATCCATCACAGCCATGAGGGAAGATGAAGCGCAAGTCTAGAGAATTTTAAAATTATTTTGAACTTCGAATTAGGATCCAGGCCTAAAGCATGAGCGCTAAAGCGGGAACCTGAGCTTCCAAGCAGTAAGGAAGATCTTGGCGTCATGGGCGAGCCGAGGTTTTACCACCCGGTGGGTGGAAGGAGCCAGCTTGAAGACCTTCCGGCAGGATTTAAAGCAACAAGGAACCTGCCAGACAGTGTGGACTGAACAACATATCCACGTCCCTAGAAGGGTATATTACAAAAACAGTGGTGCAAGTGAAGGCAGAAAAGGAGAGCTGAATGGCCAGTTATACAGTAGGTAGCAACCTTGAGTGCACTGTTGAGTACTATTGGCTGGTTTCATTAATGGAAATCGGCTTTAAACAGTGTCGGCATTTTACTGTTCTCATGCTTATTTAGTCTTACAGAGAACATTCGAATAATGCAGTATAGAATCTTTTATTCAATGAATTCTGAATGGTATGAAACATTAAGATTTGTTGTCCAATTAAGTGTAATGCCTATCGATAACACAATTTGTAAATACATTCAGTATGGAGTGTTTCTTATAGTTTGTTTACAGTCCCCAGAAGAAAAGTATGGCAAGCGGAGTCTACTGGACAAGAAAATAAACTTATTTAAGAACTTTTGATGATGTTTGGCTTCTTGTAAGCTAGAAGCCATTTCTTTTCTTCATTTGTAACCATGAGAGAAAAACATATTCATCCACACTTTCTACAAATGCCTTTCCTTTAAGACTTAGCCTGAACATCTTTAAGCTGGCTCCTCCCACCCACTCGGTAGTAACTCCCTTGGCTCAACCTATGACACCAGATCTTGTCCGCTGGAAGCAGTTGTGTGGCAAAAGCCAGGAGAGGTTAGGTGCGTCAGTGTCAATTAACATCATATACCACTCCTAGAAAGTGCAGTTACATAAAGTCTTACCATAACAGTAGATCTTCAAGGAATGTCTCTTGCAGTGAGGTAATTACTTCTGGGAGTTTCCAGCAGAGGTGCTGTCACATGGCAGCTCTTCTAGCAGTTGTCACCAGGGACCACCCACACATGACATCATGTCCTGCTTCCTATAGAAGTGTGGGCGGTCCCTGGTATCCTCAGTTCCCTCGCGGATTCAGTTCACAAAAAGAGGACCGAGGGAAGCTGAGGTACCAAGAGTCCCAACCCTAAGTCACTGGACCAGAATTTGCTCTGTTAGAAGGAGGGGATGGAGGGCAGGATTGCACCTGCAAGAGACATTCCTTGAAGATCTACTGTTATGGTAAGACTTTACGTAACTGCACTATCTTCTATGGAAAGGTCTCTTGCAGTAGGTAATTACTTCTAGGAGAATCCCCAGCAGTTACGTCTGTCAGAAAACCCACTCAGCAGGTCAGGCCCTCTACTCCCAAGGTGCCAACCTCCGGCGCATGATCTTGTAAACAGTTTAACATAACAAGGTAACCCTCTTGTCTGTTTTGTGAGATCGGATCAACCTTTGGTCTCAAGTCTTGGAGGATTCAAACTGTGAACCTCTTGCTAGCATACCCAATGTACAGGCTCAGATATTTCTGTCTGTGGGGGCCAGATATCTTTGCCTACGGGCACCTAACCAGGTATACAGAGATGAACCTAAAAACTTTAATAAAGACCTCAGATTTTAAATGCTCCCCACCTAGACTGAATTTGGGGTTCTATCCCTACGGGATGAGCTTCCCAAATCAGTTCACTCCTCATAGACCCTAGACAGCTCATCTGAGTTCTGGTTCTGCTCCAGCCCTATGTATGATTTTTAGATCATACCCTTGTAAACAAGACTCCATCTTAGTAGTCTGCCATTGTTTTTCTCCATCAAGCTCAGCCAAACAAGGGAGTTGTGGTCAGTCTGCACCACAAAATGTTGCCCATACAAGTATGGCTCTAATTTCTTTAAGGCCACACTATGGCAAGACACTCCTTTTCCACCGTGGAGTCACTTGCTCCTGGGAAGCAGCTTCCTACTCAGGTACAATACTGGGTGATCTGTCCCTTGGCTGGACGTCTGACTCAGTACTGCCCCAATACCTCGTCTGAGGCATCCGTCCAGACTACAAAGGTTTTGCTATAGTCAGGACTTGCCAAAACAGGGCACTGCACGTGCCTCCTTCAGTCTAGTAAGGCTTCTTCCACAGGCTGGGCCCCACGTAATTTTCTTTGGCATCTTTTTCTTTGTCAGGTCAGATAGGGGAGCAGCCAGGGCACTGTAATTGGGTACAAATTTCCTGTAGTACCCTGCTGTCCCTAAGCTCCTGATCTGCTTCTGGGTTTCTGGTCTGGGCCATGCCTGGATCACCCTCTATCTTTATTTGGTTAGGATGGAGCTGTCCCGGCCTACCACATGCCGAGTGTGCAACTTCTCCCATGGCCACCTGGCACTTCTCGGCTGACAGTGAGCCCAGCCCTCTGTATCCTGCCCAGCACTTCCCTAAGGTGGGATAGGTGTTCCTCCCAGCTGGTACTAAAGATGGCAATGTCATCCAGGTCGCATGCAGCGTGCTCCTCAGCACCATTTAACACCTGGTTCATCAACCTTTGGAAAGTGGCGGGGTGTTCTTCATTCAAAGGCATTACTTTAAACTCAAATAAGCCTATCCGGATGATGAGGCCGACTTCTCCCTAGCTCTGTCTGTCAATTCTACCTGCCAATACCCCTTGGTCAGGTCAATAGTCATAAGGTAAGTCGCCCTCACAACTTGTCCAGAAGTTCATCCGTCCGGGGCATCGGGTGGGCGTCTGACTCGTGACTGCATTTAGTCCACGACAGGCCACACAGAAATGAGCTGAGCCATCCGGCTTGGGCACAAGGACTACGGGTGAGGCCCAGGGCTGTGGGATCTCTGGATTGCCCCAAGCCAGCATCTCTCCCTTCCCTACTAATGTCCTTTTGAACAGCCTCTGACACCCGATATGCTGTCCGCCACTATGGGTGTCTGTCCCCTATCTCCACATCGTGTATCGCTAAGGGGTTAGTCCAGGCTTGGTGCTAAACAACAGGGCAAAGTCTGCTAAAACCTCCTTACTTTCTGAATCTGGTCCGGGGCCAGCTGGGGAGACAATTTACTGCCTTCACAGAGGACTCCCGCTTACTTTCCTCCAGCAAATCCAGAAGGGGTCTCCTTCATTTGTCCCTCCCATGACTACACACTGCAAACACCATCAGCCCCTATTTACATACGGCTTCATCATGTTTACAAGGTACATCCTTTCAGTCTGTCTTCTGTCAGGTAACTCCACAATGTAGTTCACATCATTTACCTTCCTAACCACTATGCGGTCCTGCCCACTCAGCTTGCAACTTGTCTTTCTGGACGGAATAAGGACCATGACTTCCTGACCCACCATGTAAGTGAGCTCTGGCTCTGCGGTCGTACCACACTTTTTGTTTCTGTTAGGCAGCTGCTGGGTTGCTCTGGGCTGTCCCCATAAGCTCCTTTAGCCTTTCCTAAACCTAAGGACATAATCCACAATGAGAGTTCCCTGGGTGGCGTGCTTGCCTTCCCAGTCCTCCCGGATCAAGTCTAGGGGCCCACATACCCGGCGTCCATATAAGAGTTTGAAGGGAAAATCCTGTCGACTCTTGGGGCACCTCCTGTATGCAAACAACAGGTGGGAAGGTATTTCTCCCAGTCCCTCCCATGCTGTTCAGCAAATGCCGGATCATTGACTTTAGGGTGCCACTGAATCGTTCCACAAGCCCATTGGCTTGTGGGTGATCTGATGTTGTGCATCTCTGCACCACCCACACTTCCCCATAAACATTTCATCAGGTCCGACATGAAAGAACCCCTCGATCGGTGATTACCTCCTGTGGAAACCCAACATGGGAGAAAATCCCAAGTAAGGCATCTGCCACTTTGTCCATCCTCAGTGAGGATAGTGCGACTGCCTCTGGGTACCAGGTGGCATAATCCACCACAGTCAGGATGAATCTCTTCCCTGAGGAGCTGGGGGTATTTAAAGGCCCCACAATATCCATTCCTACCCTCTGGAATGGCTCCTCCACTATGGGCAATGGAATCAGGGCAGCTTGGGTTTCTTGCCCGCCTTCCTATTTCTTGGCACGGTGACAAGACCTGCAATACTCCTTCACCTGCTGGGTGAAGTCAGGCCAATAGAAATTCTGTGCTAACCGCTGCGTTGTGTGCATGATTCCCAGATGACCAGACAAGGGAATATCATGTGCAATTTTGAGCAACTGCTCATGATACCCCTAGGGAACAACAAGCTGCCTGCCTAGCATCCCTCCCTCTGTCTGTACTGCCTGGGTATACATAAGTCCATTTTCCCAATAAACCTTATGTTTGCCGTCACCTCCCTGTGCACTGTCTGAGTCTGCCCAAGCCCTCAGCTTCTCTAAACTGGAGTCACTCCTCTGAGCAGCTGCAAACCCCTCACATTCCCAAGGTATGGGACAGCTCCCCTTCAGTTGCTAAACTGAGGGTCCCTAGCACTAGCGTCAGGAATTCAGGATCACTGTCAATCCCAAACCTCTGACAAGGGTCACCCCTCCCTCTTCGAGTAACCCTCCATAGCTGTGTGGTTACTAGCTACTGGAAATTTCTACCCTCTCTATCAGTCTCCATATCAGGCGACACAGGCTGGGAACCAGCCTCCCAGTGGTTTCCACAATGGCTTTGTGGGGTTCAGGGAACTACAATTTTCACTTGCTGCTTGGCTACGGGTAACTGCACACACCATCCCGATCGGAGATTGTTGCAGGATCACATCCACAGCTAGCGTTTTGGCTACAGCCACCTGTTACTGGTTGCCCTGTTTCACCCCAGTTTAGGAGAACACTAGAGAGGTCAGTGACATATTTATTGGGTATAAGCTGACCAGGTTGTACCAGATCCCGCTTTATCAAGGTCAGGGATGCCCTGTGTCCCATTAACCCTTTGTCTGACCATCATTTACCATGACTGGGTGCATGTGTTCCCTCATGTTGCTGGCATGCTCCCAGGGACACACAAACAACCCACTTCATTTCTAGCACCTGTTGTGTATTATGGCTAGCCTTTTTGGGACACTGGCAATATGCCCAGTTTCTTTACACAACCAACAGGCATTTCTTACTTCAGAGAAATCTTTTCGTTGAAACCTGGGGCTAACTGGTTTTGGTGGAGGCAGTGAGGGTTTTAGCTGCCCTGAAGGCAGCTTTCCCTTTCCTGCTGCCCGCCCGCCCATTCACTCTCAAGAGCAGGTTTGCTCTTGGCATAGAGTTCGAGTTCAGCAGCCTCTTGCACTGTTTTGGGATCTTGGTCCTCTAGCCAGGTTTTAGCTCTGCTGGGCAAACCAATAAAACTGTTCTAATAAAATCACATTTTCAATTTTATCAACAGAGTTTGCCTCAATTCCTTCCACCAATGTTTTAAAAACTGGCGTTGTTTCATGGCTAGCTCCTCGTAGCTCATATCAGGGCTTCTCCTGAGCTTACGAATTTAGCTCTTTATGATTCAGCAGTTAATTCAAACTTTTTAACAGTGCAGCTTTTAGTTTGCTGTAATTATTACCGTCCTCATTGTCCCTTTGATCCAATGCATCCCAAGCTTTCCCAGTAAGTGGCGGGATAGCTGGAGCTCAGGACTCTCTAGCAATTTTAGCCTAAATACAAACTTTTCAAAAGAATTTAAAAAGCCATCCATGTCCTCCCCTCTTTAAACTCGGCTATTAAGTTGGAGTTCAATTTGTAACCAGTCCTGCAGTCCCAGTTAAACCCAAAGCCACTTACCTACTCTGGTGCTGCTGGTGGAGTGTACCTTCTCCAGTTCGTGTTGCCTCTGGCACTCCTGCTCCACACAGTCTGCGTCTCGGCATCCTTGCTCACTCTTCTTCTCTGCATCTCACTGGCGCTCCAAGCTCCTCATGGTCTGTGTCTCTCTGTTCTCGGCTCTGCCTCTCGGCATTGGCGTTCTCTCTTCTCCTCTGCAGCTCGCTGGTGCTCACGCTCCTCACGGTCTGCCTCCCTCTGTTCTCCTCAGCCTCCAGTTCCATCCTGCACAACTCAATTTGCAGCCTGAGTACCTCTGGATTCAGGATACTGGTGACCCTCCTTGCTGCTGTGGGCCTTTATTGACAGTGGCCCTGCTGTCCTCCTCATCGGCTCTGGACCCTTCACTGGGCCTAAGCCCTTCCACACTTGAGGACTGGTCCTTTCCAGTCATGGTTGGTGACTCGCTGCTCTGGGTATCTGCTACCATCAGGGCATCTATGAGGCTCTGCTTGCTTGCTTTCACCTCTAGGGACTCCTCTGTCCCTGCACAACTGCCTTAAGTAATCTACAGTGTGCCTGCTGTAGTTGGAAGTCATCTTTCCTGATTACTGCTACTCTGACTGCACTTTAGAAAAAAAAAAAAAAGCAGGTAGGAACTTCACTGCACACCAAGTGATATATAGTTCTGTCTCCTTTTAAAAATAAAACTCTGTCTTTTCTTTCTTTGCAAGAGAGCTTACGGTCTCAGCTGACACAGAACAATAAAGCTTGTGATACCAAAATTATCCACCTTTGCCACCAATCTGTCACAAACCCACTCAGCAGGTCAGGCCCTCTACTCCCAAAGTGACAACCTCCGAGTGCAGTCTTGTGAACAGTTTAACAGAACAAGGTAACCCCTCTTGTCTGTTTTGTGAGTTCAGATCAACTTTTGGTCTCAAGTCTTGGAGGATTCAAACTGTGAACCTCTTGCTAAGCGTACCCAATGTACAGGCTCAGATATTTCTGTCTTCGGGGGCAGATATCTTTGCCTCCGGGCACCTAACCAGGTATACAGAGATGAACCCTTAAAAACTTTAATAAAGACCTCAGATTTTAAACGCTTCTCTTTCCAGTTTGGTATCACCATTCAAGCTTATACTATTGTCTGCTTTAACCGTATATACTTTCTTACAACTAAAAGAAATCGAAGACAGACCAAGTATGGTCTAAAAGAGTTTACTAAAATAGATAAAATACATGAAACACACAATACAGAACTCTTATATCACAAGACATACAATAACTTAAACAAAACAGGTTTAAACAGTGCAAATTCCTACTTACAGTACTTAGATTTTACTCTCTTTCTAAATATCTGCTTAAAAGTGCTCACGATCTTTCCTTGTCAGAGTCTAGGTAAAAGAGTGTAAGTAAAACAAATTATTCCTTAAAGTAAACTGTATTTGCCAACCCCTTTGTGAGGAGTTATCTAGCTCCTCCTCTGTCAGATTATATAAAAATATATCTAATAAAAAAAACAGGATGTCTTTTCAAAGTATTACATTTTGCAACCACAGCATAACTCATATCTTTCAAATGACATCTCTTTGATCCATGCTGCATCCTCCCTCACACAGGCTTCACAGGAGCATTTACAACCTTGCACCAGTTTGCTAAACCTGGTTTCCCCTTTGGAACATCATGAAAATGGATATGCTCAACTCAAGCTTCTATCACCCTGTAATTAGGTTCAGGCCTTCCACGTAACACCTGGTATCTAAAAACTGAGTGTGTGTGATCTCACATGCTGTCTTCAGCAATTTTCTCATAGCTTTCATCTTTCAGCTGAAACCTGGGGTGGGGGATGAGTGGGGTCATTCTAAGAGCACCAGATTTTTCAGCAGAGACAACCAGTAATACATTTTATATTTAAAACAAATGATACAGCACTCAGAACTGGCTGTCCACGTCACAATGTCCACATGGGAGGGCGATTATGAGACCTTATGGACTGCGGCGAAGGCGTCCTAAATTGTAAGGCAATATCAAGATTGTAATGCCTTGTGAAGGTATGGATTGTGGATCAGGTAGCCACATTGCAGATATCTGAAATGGAGGCTCCTTTAAAGCAACCCGCAGTAGTGGCCATAGCTCTGGTAGAATGGGCTTGGACAGGTCCAGGTAAAGTCTTGTTGTACTTTTGTAACAAAAGGTAATATAATTCACCAACCATGAAGACAGGGTTCGTTTAGCAACAGTCAGCCCTTCTCTGCCAGAAGCAAGGTGGCGATCAATTGGGGCGTTTTCCTAATCAGCTGGAGTGCGATTAGTGTAACAGCATAGAATCGATGGACATCTAAGTTATGTAATATATGTTCACCTGGATTGGCGTAGTCGGGGTAATAAACTGGAAGCTCAAGGACTGATTTAACAAACTATGTTCAGAGACTACTTTAGGAAGGAAGGATGGGTTGGTCTGAAGGACCACCCTGCCCTTATGGAAAATCAAGTAAGGTTCCCTACACATGGGGGCATGAAGCTCGGAAATATGGCAATCTGAAGTAATATCCACTAGAAACAATGTTTTCCATAAGAAATGCAGATCACAAGTGGCAGCTGGCTTGTAAGGTTCAAGGGTCAGTTGTTCTATAATGAAATTGAGATCCCAGGGAGGCATGGGTCTTCTAATAGGAGGGTTTGATATGTATCATTCCTTTCAAAAACATCTTGGCTAAATGATGTTGGTACAGAAGTTTGCCATTGAAAGGTTCATGGAATGCCAATATGGCAGCCAGGTGGACTTTGATGGAGGAAGTAACAAGCCTGACTCTAACAGTGAGGCCAGGTAATCTAAAACTTTGCCAGTGGACAAGAGTAATGGTCCTGGGCGAGAAGCAGACCATATGGAAAAGGGTTTCCATTTGAAATTATTATAGGTTTCTCTGGTTGCTGGTTTACGAGAAGCCAGGAGAATGTTGGCAACAGGAGAGGACACTTGGAATCTATTTATGAATGCGTCCTCAAAAGCCAAGTGTGAAGATGAAGGGTCTTCAGGAGGGATCCGTAAAACTGAGTCAGAAGGTCCAGTCTGACTGGCAAGTGAATGTGTTCCATTACTGACAGCTGTTGGAGCAGAGGGTACCACGGTTGATGCAGCCACACTGGTGCTGTGAGAAGCATGGTGGCTGGTTCCATTTGAAGTTTCAATAGAGTCCACTGCAAGAGAGGGACGGGGAGGCATATAAGTAGAGTTCTGTCCAAGGTCGGGACAGGGCATCAATAGATCATCCCTTGTTGCTCGGGATAATGGAGAAATAACTGGGGAGCGGTGATTGACAGGGAGGCAAACAGATCCAGCTGTGGAGTTCCTATAGTTCGAAGATTTCTTGGAGTACTTCTTTGTGAAGTGTCCATTTGTGATCGGATGACTGGCGACTTAGCGGTCCGTAACTGATTGCACCGTCCCGGTAGGTGGAGCTGACCCGTTAAGCGTTAGGTTTTGCCTGATAATTTCCTGACAGACTGCATGGGTCTCCATCTCCATGCAGAGGGTGCGTGATTTCATGCCCCCTTGCTAGCTGAGGTAAAACACCACTGCAGTGTTGTCTGATCGAATCAGCAATGGTCCTGGCTGAGATAGGGCTGGAATGGGTCACATGTCTGCAGCCATCCGACAGTGGCATCTGCTTTTTGGGAACAGCTGTAATAGCTGATGGCTGATGCCAGGCAGCCAGCATGGCATTCTGGTAGGTTGGAATCAGTGGGGCATCACTAAGGCCGGCTCCTCTGGCAATTCAAGATATTCTGCCATATCCTTACGTTGTTTGTCATGTTCTGTGGTACAGAACTCCATGACCTTTGTATCTGGATCATCATTTCGCTAAAGGGACGGATCATCTGAAGGAGAGGTGGGAGCGGTATAGGCATGTCCTCATCCAGGGAAGAGATTTCTGGGTAGGGGACTCTGGATTCGGAAATCCAAGTCTTGGAAGTCTTCTTCGTCAATATCACTGGGGATATTCACCGATAGCTCAGGTTCGTCTGACAAATAATCTTCCACATTAGGAGTAGGGAACCAGGGTGGCAGTATATCCCTGTCACCGTGAAATCTTTAGGCGGAGGAGAGGAGACTGGAAAGGATCCCAGCACTCCTGGGTTGGAGGGTTGGGTATACCTCATGTTATGCAAGACCTGCGTCACTATCTTGGTGATGTCCCATTCCGGGAGGGTAAGAAGTGGGGTTTGAGAAATAATGGGGCAATAGAGGGATGGGATGGGATGGGTAGAGAAGCAGGTCTGCACCTGGGAAGAAAAAGCCTGGGTCCTGGTCTCTGTCCGCTTGTCCCCGGTAAGATGGCACCTGTGAGGGCAGAGGAGCATGCTGTAAGGCAAAAGCCATTGGTTTGCCCTGAGGAACACGTGACATCGTTGACAAGCCCATGGAACGATTATCCTGGAATATGTCAGATGTTGTCAATGGGAGAGGAGACCCCGTCGACGGAGAAGCCGTGTGTTGGCTGAATTTGGGATGCTTGACAGTGTTGTCAATGAGGAGGTATATGCCCCCGAAGGAGCAGGCAGAGCCTGCACAGCATTTGAAGTGCTAGAAAGCGCCATCGACAAGAGGTGTGGGCCCCCATCGATAAGGGCGGTGGGAAGACGGCTCCATCGATGGAGGAGCCACAGAAACCAGTGGCCATCGACGGGCGACACGGCCGGGAGTGAGAGGGTTTATCCCACTCTTTACCCTGCCAGGAACGAGAAATCAGAGCTGGGGAGCCTTGGTACGAGCCCCTGGTTCTCTAACAGAGACATTCTCTGCTCTTATAAGCAATGTTGAATCTCGAGCAACTGGTATGCGATGGTTTGGTCTATTGAACTCCTGACAGAAGCTGCAGGATTTGGTGTCGTGTGTAGGTCCCAGACACCTTACACAAAAATAATGTGGTTATCAAAGTGGTACATCTTCCCTACGGCAATGGCAGGAATGAAATAGAACTTGTTTTTTGTTTGTTTTTGACTCTGTATTTATGCTCCTACCTTGCCAACACTGGCCCCACTTTTGGGGCTTCAATGGTGACCTGTGTCAGATTCTGCCCTGGAGTCGCCTGTTCATATGGGTGCCCGCTCAGTACCCTTGATCTCTGGATGACCCCTGGATGGGGTGGAGGAGCCCCAACTACTCCAGACATAGATGGACTGTGCACCTTGCGTGTGTACCACCACTGGAATCCTCCAAACGCCATTATCCAAGCCCATCTACTGGTGCCAATGCAGGGAGTATTTTCCTGGTTTTCTGTCCTGCCCCTAGACACCAGCGGACTTGGAGGGCCAATCGAGTCAAAGGCACGCTGAGACGTGCCTTTGCTTCAGCCCTCAGCTGAAGTCCAGCTCCTCCCAGTGCTGCTACCTCCTTTACTGCACCTTCCACCCGAGTTCCCCAGGTGGCGGTATTGCGGTGAGGCTTGCAGATCTCCCTCCCAGAGAAGAAGAGCAGCTGTCACGCGCTCAATCCTTCCTCCACCCCTGCCGACCCCAGCGGCGGTGCTGGATTCCCCGAACATGGGTCACCGGCGTGGTGTGAGGTAAGGCGTCCAGCGCCTCAGCCCTCTGCGCCACTGGGCCAGACAGAATAGAGCTTGCTTGGTTGAAGAATCTTTAGACATTCATTTTGTAATCCTATTTCTTGTCGATGACTACTACACAGAAGTTGAACTAGCTGCTATGAGCTGAAGGCAGTGGGAAAATGAACTGAGGATACCAGGGACCGCCCACACTTATATAGGAAGCAGGACATGATGTCATGTGTGAGTGGTCCCTGTGAAACTTGCTAGAAGAGCTGCCGCGGACAGCACCCTCTGCTGGAAACTCCCAGAAGTAATTACCTACTGCAAGAGACCATTCTTGTGGAAGATCTACTGTTACAGGTGAGCAACCTGCTTTTCTAGGGACATGGATATGATGTTCTATCCACATTTATAGGCAGACTCCTAGCAGTTCTCCAGGAAGAGGAGGCAAGGCCCACACCCTGCATTTAAGAAATAAGGATTGCTGAACTGAGGCCCCAAAACCAGCATCCCAGTGTGACTCAAGGTCGATGTGGTAATGGGAAATGAAGGTGTGTGCTGACCGCCAGGAAGCAGCCTCCGCAGATTTCCTGGATAGGGACATCCTGGAAGCAGTCACTGGGCAGCGGTATGGGGGGGTGGACTAAGCCCTATGGGAGGCTCCCTACCTGCCCACCTATAGCAGAGATCAATACAGGATACACTTCACCTGCCAATCATCTGCTTGGCTGCCAGTCTGCCAGGTGTGGCTTCATCACAGGTGGCACACAGCTGACAAAACTATCCCCGAACTCCCGCCATGCGCTCTTTGTAATAAGCGAGCGATCACCTCAGGTCCAAAGTATGGTGCCTGTGCTCAGCCTTCCGAGGTGTGACTGGTGAAGTATGCTGGGAGATTAATCACTTAGTTAAGGTGAAACTCGAAACAACCTTCGTGAAGAACTTTTGGGTTGTGGTGCTGGACAACCTTATCCCTGTGGAAGACCAGGTAAGGAGACTCCACCGAAAGTGCCTGAAGCTCACTGATCCTTCTGGTTGACGTGACAGCCACAAGGAAGGCGGTCCTCCACAACAGGTGAGACATGTCACAACTGTGCATAGGTTCGAATGGTTTGTCCATGAGTTTTGCCAAAACCAGCAACAGATCCCAAGGTGGTGGTGGTTCATGCACCAGAGGGTAATGCATTCAAGGCCTTTAAAAAGCACCAGACCACCTTCTCCTGTACCACTGACTGCTGACCGCTCATACCCAGTAAGCAGAGATGGCTGCCAGGCACACCTTGAGAGTCGTTGACCAGAGGCCTGACAGAGAGGACCAAAATCATGGATGCTAGCCACTGGACAGGACAAAGGTCCAACCCCTGCTCTGACACCAAATGGATTACCTCTTCCATTTGAAAGCATAGCATTTTTATTTAACTTATTTCAAGCCTAGGATTACAAGCACCTTTGAGCCAGAAGCTCTTTTACAAAGGTTCCACGTCATATAATACAATACAGACATACTGAAAGCAACAGAAAGACATGAATAAGTGCATCAGTGTAGTTTACACAGAATCATACATGGGACTAGAGGGCCCAGCATTGTACAAGGTTCAACACTGTTAACATAGTGAATACTAGGGATACACAGTATTCTGTATAATACATGCCAGTCATTTTAAGCATGCGAAGAGTAGGGAACAGTACAGCAAGCTTTTGACCATATGATACATGTCAACTGTATTAATTGACGAATATGAAGAGAATCAACCGAGAGCCTTGTCTATCAAAGGAATATAACAGGAAGCGAGGTATAAAGAAAGGGCAAGTCACGGTTGGATGGGGTAGAAGGAAGGTAAAAGAAGGGTGAAAAGAGATGAGTGGTGGTGGGTTAGAAGAATTAAGTTTTGACCAGCAGCCCATAAATGCAACAGGGGTAAAGGAGGTTTACTTGGAGGTGGCAGGAGGTAAGAGGGAAGGTAGAAGAATATAGGGTAAGAGGAAAGGGTGAGGGTAGAAGAATATAGGTGCAGAGGGAACAATGAGGGCGTTCAGAATCAGCAGGAAGGGGTAGAAGGGCTAGTGATTAAGTGCTGAGGTGCTAGAGGAATTGGGAATGAATTGGAATGACTGTGGGATTTACAAGCAGAGGATGGCAGGGTCTTATCCAAAACCAGGAACAAGAGCAGGGAGAGGGAAGGAGGAGGAGGGTTAACAGGGAGAGGCTATGGGGGAAAGAGTGAGTATGCAAACAAGGCTGGAGGGCCAAGATCAGGGTTTAAAACCAACACAAAGGGTAGAGGGTGGGCGAGGGTACCAGGAGGGGTGAGGTGCGAGAGGAACTGGGGACGATGTGTGATTTACAAGCAGAGGATGTAGGGTCTTATCCAAAAGCAGGAGCAAGGGAGGGGGAGTAGGGTTAATGGGGGCTACGGGGAGAAGAGTGAGTATACAAACAAGGCTAGAGGGTCAAAACCAGTGTTTAAGACCAACACAAGGGTGGGCAAGGGTACCAGGTGGGGTGGGGGCTGAGAGGAGGGCAAAGGTGAGAAAAATGGGTTAAGTGGACACCTGGCATGAGGAGGGGTGGAGATGGGGGTATAGCAGCAGGAGGGGTATAAGGGAACCAGGTCCAGCAACTGAGGATAGGGTAGACCCTTCCTGCATTTATTAGGTGGGGTAATCATATCCCCAAGTGCTACTAGATGTTCCCACAGTTTGTGTTTGAAGGGTCCAATCTTAGACTTGGACAGAAAGTCACTGCAAATAGTGTTTAACCAAAGTGGGGCTCGATATGCAAAGGATCTTTGTCCTGCATTGTACAGCAAAAGGGAACTTTGAATATCTGTTTATCAGAACCTCTAGTTCGGTGAGTGTTAGTTACTTGGCAGAGAAGGTTTTGGAGACTCGGAGGAGTTAAGCCCAAAGAGGTCTTTTTAGCTAGTAAGCAGGTCTGGTACTTCAGTCTACCTACTAAGTGAAGCCAACCAGCTTGCCTGCACAGTTCACAGGTGTGCAAGAGTCGATGTGCTCCAGTGACTAGCCTGCAGGCTTTGTTCAATGCTACTGTGACACTTTTGAGTGTTGTGTCTGTCACAGACCCATATATAGCCAGTCCATAGTCAATTATGGAATATTCACACTGCCAACTGTGGACTGCAGAGCCTCTGAGGATAGACAGTGTTTATGTCTGTGTTGGAGGCCTATTTTTGTATTGACAGCCTTGAAACCTATTCCACATGGTTAGCGTAGAGAGGGTACTGTTGAGGATGACCCCTAGGTACTTGAAAGTATAGACCTGTTCCAGAGGGTGTTTAGGCTATTTAGAATTGTGAGCTGGGATGCTCCATGCTTGCTGTGTGGGCTGGCAAAGGTCATAACTTTGGTCTTTGTAGTTCATAAGCAGTTTTGCTTCATGAACCATTTCTCAACACTGGTGGAGTTTATCTGCAGTTGTTCTTGCAGTGGGAGCAGGTCCGTGTTGCAGGTGAAGATCACCGCATTGTCTGTATAGAGTAGGACTCTGTCTGGGCAGGCTGGGTAAACGGTTAAGAAATATGCTAAATAGCAAAGGACTCAAATGGAGCCTCTGGGACCCCAGTTTGAACTTCGCCTATTCGAGAGTGCACCATTGATTTTACCTACTGCACACAGTTAGGTGAGGTAACTCATGAACCAGTTCATGGAACAACCACAGAGTCCAGTTATGGACAGTTGTTCCAGTAGCAGCGTATGACTGACAGTATCAAAGGCCTTGGTCAGGTCAATAGAGGTTGCCCCACTACCTGACCCTGGTCAAGAGCCTTGTGGATAAAGCTTGTGAATTCAACGAGTGGTGGTGGTGCTGTATGCTTTCGGAACCTGTGCTGTGGGGACACTGAATCTGTAATTTGTCCAGATATTCTACAAGTTGCTCAGATGCTATACGCTCCAGTGCTTTGGAGAGACGGAGAAGAATGGAGATGGGGCAGTAATCTGTCGCATGATTTTGTCCCCACTTTTATGAACAGCGGTAACTACCACATTTTTCCATCTTTGAAGGAATTGGCCTGAACTGTAATGATAGGTTCAAGATATGGGTGAGTGGGCAACTGGTTGACTCCTTCCGAGATGCCTCGACCACAATGAGGACATCTTCGGAGAGACCCAAAGCCTGGAACTCTAGCCACTCAGAAAGCAGGCTGTCAGGAGCATGGCCTGAAGGTCCGGATGGAGTATCTTCCCTGACTGATAGAGAGCAGGTCTGGGTGGAGAAGACGCCTCGGGAGTCTGCTGCTGAGGCAGAGGAGACTGAGTACCAAAACTGGCACGGCCAGTCCAGAGCCACCAGTCCCTCCTGGCCTTGAGAAGCACCTTGTGGATCAAGGGAAGTGGAGGAAGCATGGAAGAGGCCTGGGGTCCAGGGCCTCAAGAGGTATCCCCCTGCAGCATTCCCTGCTGAAGGGGTGGGCACAAAACAGCCTCAGCTTTGCTCTCCCTGGTGGTGAACCAGTCCACCTGAGGGTGCTCCACTGGGAGAACAAACTGTATATTACCTGTGTGTAGAGAGACTACTCATGACCCATCTCGTCCCACATGGCTGATAGCATCTGCCAGCTGGTTGGAGGCCCCTTCCACATGGATGGCTAGGAGATCTGCCCTCAGGCTGCACACAAGGGTTCACACACAAAGAGCCTCCTTGCACAATGGAAGGGCACTCTCACCCTGTTTGTTGAGGGAGTACATGGTTGTGGTGTTGTCCGTCTGGACATGGACCATCTGACCCGAATGTGAGGGCAAAGGCAGTCAGCACCAGCCAAACTGCTCAGAGCTCCTGCAGGTTGATGTGGCACCAGGACTCTTAGGGTCCAGAGCCCGTGAACTCTGTGTTCCCCCAGGTGGGCACCCCAGCCTATGAGAGAGGCATCAGTCATCAGGATGACCGTTGGCTCTGGGAAGACAAATGGGATCCCTTCCTGCAGATGTTCTGGGACTAACCACCACTGGAGAGTGTCCCATTCACTGGGTCACAGTGACCAGCTGGTAGAAGTGACTTTTGCACCGAGACCACTGACTGGCTGGCTCCCACTGCAGACAGCGATTCTCAAGTGAGCCCAATGGACCACGCTGGTACAAGCCACCATGAAACCTAGCAGGTGCAGGAGGTCCTGGGCAGGGTGAAATTGCCCAACCTGAAATGATTTGGAAAGGAGGAGAGAGCCTCACCCTGTCTGCCAGGAGTCGTCTCTGGCTCTCCAAGAGTCGAGCTCTGCCCTGATGAAGTTGGATCACCCGACGGCAAAAGTTAAGTTCTGACTTGGCCTCACTGACTAGGAGGCCAAGGAAGACGAGGTCTGGAGTGTCGGGTCCCTGACTGCTCCATCTCCTGCTTGAGGGACCTGCAATCAGCCAGTCATCCAAGTAGGGGTAACCTGGGCCCCTGGCACCTCAGGTAAGCTGCCAACACTGCCATGCACTTGGTGAAGACCCTGGGGCTGAGGACAGGCCAATGGCATGGCGTGAAACTCATAGAGGGCTCCTTCTGCTCTGAAGTGGAGGACCCTTCTGTGAAATAGATGGATTGGATGTGAAGAACGCGTCCTGAAGATCCAGGAGCAAAACCACATGTTCTGCTCTAGAGATGGTATGATCTGTGACAGAGTTACCATCTTGAAGGTGCGCAACTTGAGAAACTTGTTCAGGTTGTGCAGATCTAGAATGGAGTGCCAGAACCCCCTCCCAATCCGCTTTGGCACCAGAAAATACCTGGAGGCAAACCCTGGGGTTCTGGAGGATCCGCAACAGGAATCACAACCTCCTTGCACAGAAGCTGGACAATGTTATCCTGAAGAGCTGACAGAATGTCTGCAGATACCAAGTTCTCCTGGGGCACGGGCTCGGCAAGGAGGGTACTACTTGAACTCCAGAGGCAGACCCTGACCAACCACCTCAAGAACTCACCTGTCCGTGGTGACAGTGAACCAGGTGGAAAGGAAGTGGCAGAGCAGGCCCCCATGGGAGGTGTGAGCGGGCATGAGGGAGGCACCCTCATCCCATCACTGGGCAGGCTTGGAGGAGGAGGGCCAGACTTGACGACCGAGGCCACTGACCTGGGCTGGGGTTGCCAAGCCTGAGCCCGCTGCCCAGCTGGGGCTGGGCTAATTTGGCCGTGGGAGTAGAGGTGGACCGAAGGGCTTCTTTTTCTGCTGCTTGGAACCCTTGGGGTCCCTCTGAGCAGAAGTCACCAAATCCAAGGTGGCAATGGACTTTCAATGTGCGTGAGGTGGCCCTCAATTCCAGGCCCAAACAAGCTGGTGCCCAGGAAAGGGACATCTGCCAGCTTGTGCTGGGTATCTGCCGTGAAGGTAGAGATGCACTGCCAAGCCCTGTGCACATGGCCGTCAAGTCCACCATGGAGCAGGCACAGGAGTCCCAAATGTTCATGGTTGTCAGAAACTGTTGCTTTGCTACAGCCCGGCCCTGGTCCCGCACCTATTTGACCGTGGTCTGGAGGTCTGCTGGCAGATGAGGAAGCACCTCATCCAAGGTGCCCAACAGTTATGGGAGAAATGGGCCATAAGGAGGGCCGAGCTCACCTGGTGAAGGCCCAGCTAAGAGTCAGCATAGACTTCTTAGCCGCATGGTCCAACTTCTTGAACTCTTTGTTGGATGGCTTGTCAAGATCCCGTGTCGCCAGAGCATCTGAACACAGAATCGTCCACCAACCCCTCGGCCAAGGGGTTTTCTGTGAATCCTGACAGAGAACCTGTAGGGACCAGCGACTGTGGGCCATCCAGACACACAGTGCTGGGCAGGAAGCAGGGCGCTGCTGAAGCTCCAAGGCAGAACCGAATGGCCTCTGCCACCAGGAAGGCCTCCTGGGGTGTCTCCCTGGTCCAGGATCTCGGTTAAGGGTAGAAGGCCTGTTTCTGAATGGTCTCCATCTTCATACTCATGGATTCCGAGATCAGATGAAGAGGCCCGTAAAGAAGTCAGACCTTTGTCCATCGAGAGACCCCTACCAACTCCACATTGACTGGACAGCAGTGCAAGGAGGAGCCCTTTGACTCTGAGGAGTCATTGAAAAGTGGTCGATCACCAGAGTCATCACTGACCCTCCACAGGACGGTCCAGAGTGATGGTAACTGACAGCTGATGGGGAAGCCCGAGGCCAGCTGAGACTTCCTGGTCGAAGCTCAGTCTTCAGCTGTTTAGGTGGTGGCTCCACGTCAATCAGTGGAGACTTTGGGGTCAGCCGAGCTGGGATCATCTTGGTTGGCTCCAGAGGTGGAGAAAGCGGCGACTGTTGAGGCGAGGCCAAGTGATGGCGGTGTAGAAGCCGGGACTGGCTTCATACTGGAGAACACCAGCTGCTGCCGCATAAGATCCTTGTAGCATCGATGCAACTTGCGCTGAAGCCTCTCCTTACCCGAGGAGGATGAGGATGCTTCCCAGGGCATCAAGAGCCGCACCCACCCCAGAAGTGAGGATGGGGACCGCGACCAGAACTCGGGAGTACTGGCTAGCGGGGTCTCTGAGGAAGCCAGCGAAAGCCAAGGCACCTCCGGGTCTTAGTTGGTGACCAGAGGCAGCAGGTCAGGTGGACTGATCCAGCCCTCCAACGATCTGAGTCAGGACCGAGTCCTGGAAAGTGAAGTGCTGGCCTCTTCAGTCGACAACTGGTCAACTGGCTCGAGAAAACTCTCAGCCAGAAAATTGACCAGCATCTTGGCCAACTGGCCTGATGGGGTTATCAGGAGCCAATGGCCTGGGCGAAATTCAACCAAAGGCAGATCAGGAGAAGCACGGGAATCTGAAGTCCTCGAGCGAGTGTTCCCGATCCCAAGATCGATAATGAGACCGCTTTTTTATCTCTTTTTTCGACTTAGATTTGTGCCCCAAAGTTGGGCCTCGACCACAAGCAAAAGACCGGCACAATCCTTTAAACTAACCCATAATGATGTGCCCAGTGAAAGCAGCATGAAGGCAGAAGCTGAGGAGGTAGGAGCCACGGCTGGGTTGCTGCCTCCTCAAATGCTGTGAGCTGTTTGACAGACCCGCAGCCACGGAGACCACCTGATTGGCATCTTCAGATCTGACCAGAGAGTACCGTTCAGTGTGGCCTAAGGAGAGCCATGCTTGATGATCCTCAAGAACAGAAGGGTGGAAAGACCAACAAATGTCGCAGGCCTGAGGGTGATGCTCATGCCCCAGGCAGTAGACGCACAGAGTGCGAATCTGTTCAGGACATCTTCTGTCCACGAGGCACTGAGAGAACCCGGAGAGGACTTATCTTCGCCCATTGTGGTCATGATCGATGATCGAGCTTGAAGACACAACTTTTGAAAGGTTTTGGAAATAAAGATGAAGATTTATCAAAGGGCCTACTCAATGTGAGAGTGGTAAGGAGGGAACCTGCTTCTTCCAGCGGAAAGAAAGATCTAACGTCATCAGGCGGAGCCAGGGAAGTTACCACCCGGGTGGGTGGGAGAGTCAGCTTGAAGACATTCCAGGGAAGTCTTAAAAGGAAAGGCACTGCTAGAAAGTGTGAATAGAGCATCATATCCTTGTCTTCAGAAACTACTTCCTTCAACTCTCTGTGGGGATACCCACCGATGGCAGGGACTCCTTAATGGTATGGCAGGACCTAAGACTGGTCGGGGAGGCTCCTGTTTCCTGGGAGCAGGAAGGTGCCTCAACAACTCACGCTTGACCCTGCTGGAGAAGAAATAAGTCCCCTGGTAGCATGAGTTCAGCACCTATGCAAGGCCAGGGTGCCAACTGGAAGAGACAAGGCCATGCCATCCGGCTGAATGCAGACTGCAGTTCCCACCAGCCTAGAAGCTACCTCATTGGCATCATAAGACACCCTCGCTTGATGCCTCAACAGCTCCAGGCCTTGGGCGGAAGGTGAATGGCCTGTCTGACTGCCCTCACAATCCAGCAGGGACACTAAGAGTTGATTCAGCATTGCGCACAGGCACTTGCCATAAGCTGCCTGGTGTGCCTGATGTGCAGAAATGCACATTGTTGCGTGTCACCATGAAAAATTTCCTGCTCCAAGCACTGATCTCTGCAGAGTCGGTGCTGTGGGGGTGGTTCTGCACCGGGTGCCTAGACCCAGAGGGGCCTGCAGCACCAAAATCTCTGAAGCAGGATGAGCAACAGACCCTGGAGAACCTGTGGGAGTGCAACAGCTGCACTGGACATTCCTGGGAGCTTGAGAAGGGCACAGGGTCAGAGCCAGATGTTCTTGTATGTATACTTCAATGGCCAGAGGGACAGAGGGATGACAGTATTGTTATTGCTGTATTTTCCAGGGAATGACAGCGCCAGTTGTCGCTGGGTTAACAGGTCAGGAAGCATAGGGAAACCAGGAGCAGTTATAAATTTTGCAAGTAGCATTTTATTATTTTCAATAACAATAAAATAAAAAGTTGTTCAGGATAGCTATTTACAAAGGCAGTACAAACAAAGAAAACAAAGTCCTTCATCTGAGGGTAGCTCTAATTCTAAATTTCAACCTCTCTCTCTCTCTAACAAACACTGCTGTTCTTTTTATAAGAAGTCTGTGTCTGGTAATTAATGTCTGCATTCTGAGCTCATTAAGAGACATCCTGTTTCCATTCCAAATAGGTTTTTGCAATCACACCAACAATATAACTATATACATTTTCAAACCAAGTTTCCCAGAAAGATTCATATATATTTTTATAACCACAGACAAGCAAGGGTGAAGAAAATACAGAAACAGCAAGTGAAGGCAGGGAGATAGTGGAGGGAAGAAACATGAGACCATCAGAGTGATCAGTTTCTAGGTCTCACAAGAAATCTGATCTGATCAAGTCCAGACGATGTCCTTGAGGGAGTCCCAGGTGGGCAGACCGTATCATATGCATCCCACATGGCAGCCCTGATCCCCATCAGTGCCAGGGCCAGATGATTCGGAGAGAAGCTGGGCTCTGGGCTAGTGCTGCAACCCTGTGGGCTCTTGACCACCTCTGGACAAGGGTTGAGCCACAGGCCCAATGCCCTGCCTTATTTCCTCACTAGTACTGACTTGGCCCCAGACCAGGCCCAGAGTCTGGGCCATGGCCTCCGCTATAGTCACCCATGGCCGCCACAGCTAGCGGCACCGTCCGCTCCCAGCACCGCGAGTGGGACTGAAACCAGATCCGCATCAGAAATGGCACCAGAAAGGGTCCTGTTGCCATCCTGGTACCAGCCTGAGCGGCAACAACACCAGAGGAGGCTCCTGCCCCAAAACAGGCTCGGAACCAGGCCCAGGAAGGCCTCCATCCTCGGGCCCCATCCACAGGCCCAAGGTCAGTTCTGTCATCCAACCGCTCAGGGAAGAAATCACAATAACCTCTGGGTCTATGGTGTGACTGGCCCCGGAACCTCAGGGTCTGGTCTTGCGGTCGGCATCGCCTCACTCACCGGGTACTGGCCTTAGTACCAGAAGCTGAGGTGGCACCAGGCTGTAAAGCTGAGGTGCCCACTGGTGTAGACTGAGTGCATAGCTTTGCCCTCACTACCAAGGGCTGACGGACTGAGAGGGTGCTCAGACGGCATCCCGGAGGAAGTCGGCTGTCCAACCAACCCCACACAGGCCTCTGACACTTTGGTGAGGTGAGCGGAGGAGTGTCCTGGTCTTTCTCAGTACATATGGTAGTGGGAAGTGGTGTGATGCCTGCCTCTAAGGTGCGTGGATTACAGCCCCACCTTCATGTGCACTTCTAGAGTGCAGTGGTCCACAGGGAAGCAGGCATCGCACCTATCCACATCGTGGCTGGCACCAAGGCTGGTCCAGCAGTCGCCATACCGATCCTGAATGGCAATATAGCTCCCAGAAGAGCAACCAAGCATGGGGGAGTCACCATGAGGCTTCTTCTGTTTGACCTTCCTGCCCTTACAATCCTCAGGATCAGACACTGTGATGCAGAGAAAACAATGAAAATCAGGAAGAAAAGAGGGTGTCAAACAATGCTGAGGAGAAATGTTAAATAACAAATGGCACCAAGAAAAACAGTACTTAAAAACTAATGTTGTTGAACTAAAGTGATGACGAACTGAAGAAATATGATGCAGACTTGACGATGAAGCTCCCATGGTACACACTTGACGATGGGAAAACAGAACTGAGGAAGGGAGGGGCCGGTGTCAGTTACTGGCCTATCCACAAGCATGATGTCACTACAACTGCCTTGTGGGCGCACCAGAACCAATGTCAATCCCCTAGGCTGCAAAAACTTTGCTCCTGCTGGGTCCTAGTGCCTCTGGTTTAGACCATAAGTGGGAATGAATAGTGAAGGTTGATTCTTGGAAGATCTGAACTCTGTTGTATAGAAGTGAAGTTCTCACTCTTGGCGGCAAGCAACAATGTCGCACTCTACAGTGGGGAAAAGGAATTACATGTTGAGGGCTGGTGCCAAGTAAGCCTGTGCCATGATCTCCTCTGCAGCGACATATATGCACACAGCTTACCTCGCGCCAGCTCTCCTGAAAGGTTCTGGCTCCCAAAGGGACCTTGTGCCTCCAGCTCAGATCCACTAGTGAGAATCAATGGTGAAGACTGATTCCTGGAAGAACTACGGTTACAGGTTAGTGACCTATTTTTCTAGGAGCATGGATACAGTTTACTGTACACATACTGGCAAACTCCTAGCAGTTCTCCAGGAGGGGATCCTATTTGGCGAACTGACATTGGAGAACCAAGGTCCCAAAGCAGCATCCCAACAAGACTCAAGGTCAATGCTATAATGTGAAATAAAAGTGTGTGCTGATTTCCAGTAGCAGCCCTACAGATTTGCTGTACTGCAATGTCTCTGGAAACAGCTACTGAGGCAGCAGTACGCTTGGTGGAATAAGCCCTGGGAGGCTCCATACCAGCCAACCTATAGCAGAGGTCCATGCAGGATGCCATCCACCTGCCAGTAGTCTGCTTTGCTGCTAGTCTGCCAGGCGTGATTCAGTGTATGTTACAAACAGCTGGTGAGCCTTGCTCTGAACTCTGGCTGTGCACACTGTATAATAAGAGCACCGAGAGCCTCCCCCAAACAGGTTCAAAGTATGGAGCCTGCAGTCAGCCTCCAAAGAAGGAATGGTAAAATAAATGGCAAAGTTAATCACCTGGTTAAGGTGAAACTCCAATACTACATTCAGGAGGAACTTTGGGTGGGGAAAAGGATGACCTTTTCTTTGTGGAAGGCCAGGTAAGGAGACTCCACTAATAGCATCTCAAGCGCACTGATCCTTCTGGCTCATGTGACAGCCACCAGGAAGGCTGTCTTCCACAACAGGTGAGACATAGCACACCTGTGCATAGGCTTGAATGGCTTGCACATGAGCACAGCCAGCTCCAGCAGTAAGTCCCATGGTGGTAGTTATGGTTCATGCACCAGAAGGACTGGTGATCCAGGTTTTGAGAAAGAACTCAACCATCTCCTCTGCGCCACTGTTGGCTTACCAACCTGCGCCCAATAAGTGGAGATAGCTGCCAGATGCACCTTAAGGGTCATCGCACAGTCCCAACTGAGAGAGAGAGAACAGAGGTATTCCAAGATGCTTGCCACAGGGCAGGCAAGGGATCAAGCTCCTTGCCCTGGCGCCAAACAGAGAACCTCTTCCATTTAAATGCATTGCATCTGCGAGTCGATTCTTATGGAAGGCCTCCATAATGTGCAGCACAGCTTCTGACCTACCTAAGGCCTGGAACTCTAGCCGCTTTAGGAACCAGGCAGTGAGGTGAAGGGACATCAGGTCTGGGTGCAGGACCCGTGCCCTGTAGTCTGGTCAGCAGATCCTGGTGAAGAGGCAGCCACCATGGAGATCTGCTACTGAGGTTGAGGAGATCTGGGTACCAGAACTGCCTTGGCCAGTCTGGCGCTATCAGGATCATCTGTGCCTTGTCCTTTGGGCCTTGACCACCACTCTGTGGATCAAGGGAAGGAGGAAAAGTGTAGATGAGGCCTGGGATTCAGGGCCTCACGAAGGTATCCCTATCAGGGTCCCAAACTGTAGGGGCAGGCACAAACAGCCCCTCAGTTTTGTGTTCTCCCAGGAAGCAAACAGATCCATCAGAGGAGTGCCCCACAGGAGAACAGGTGGTTCACTACCTCCTGATTCAGGGAGCACCATGCAATCCCTCCCTGCCTGGCTGAGAGTATTTGTCAGCTGACTGTTCTCTCGCATGACATGGATCACTAGAAGATCTGCAACCATGCTGCACACGACGGTCCAGGTATGGAGGGCCTCCTGACACAAGGGAAAGGAGTGTGTTCTGCCCTGCCTGTTTAGGTAAAACATGGTCATGGTGTTCTACTGCTCCACCTGCATGATCTGACCCGACTAGAGCGAATTCCATCAGAATAAGCTGCACTGCATGGAGCTCCTGCAGGTTTATGTGTGATGGGACTAGTGGGTTGACCAAAACCCATGGGCTTTGTGGTCTCCCAGGTGTGCTCCCCATCCCATCAGAGATGTGTCCGCTGCTAGCATGACGGTCAGCTCAGGTGGACAAACAGGATTCCTTCTCCAGATGTTCCAGGACCAGCCACCAATAGATGTCATCCCACACCGACTGGGTCAGTGTGACAGCTGTTCCAAGTGTCCTAGGTGCTGGGATCACCGACAGCCCAACTCCCACTGCAGGTGATGCATCCATCAGCAGGCCAATCAGATCATGCTGGTGCAGGATGCCCTGTACCCAAGCAGTAGTAGGAAATCTCGGTAGGGTACGAGGGCCCAACCTTGAAATGATCCAGCAAAGGAAGTAAGATCCAGTGCCCAGTCCGCAGGGAGTCTAGTTCTGCCCCAATTAACTTCATCACCTGTGAGGGTACCAGCTCAAACGTGTCTGGGTGACCAGTAGGTCCAATTCTCAACCTGTCTGGACAGCCAGATCCCTGGACCTCTCAACAGTCTCCTGAGACAGCCCGCTATCAGCCAGTCATCCAAGTAAGGATACACCTTGACACCTTGGCACCGCAGTAAGGCTGCCACCACTGCCATGCACTTGGTGAAGACCCTGGGTACTGAGGAGACTGATGGGTATGCTCTGGAACTGGTACAGGACCCTTTCCACATGGAACCAGAAGTATTGGCGATGGGATGAATGGACTGGGATGTGGAAGACCGCATCTGGATGTCCAAGGAGCAAAACCACATGCTCTGCTCCAGAGATGGAATTATCTGATTCAGAATGACCATCCAGAAATTAAATAATGTACTCACAGTAACTGAGCTCCAGACTATCTTCATCATTCATTCCCACTTATGGGTCTAAGCCAGAGGCACCAGGACATCATGGAGCAAAGTCTGTGTAGCCTCAGGAGGGGACCATCGTTGATGCTGGTACCACCCATGGCAGACATAGTGATATTGTGCTCGTGGAATGGTCAGTTAGCTAATGCCAGCCCCTCCATTCCTCAGTTCTGTTTAGTAGGAGAAAAGACAAATGGGAGAGAAAAAAGAGAGGGAGAGCTAGAGACTCCAAGCTCAAAGGGACAGGAAAAGGATATAGGCTATAAAATCAAAACAATAGGCAAGGGCAGAGCAAGTTTATTTATACAGTGCCCAATCCTGGAGGCTCTGGCGCCTTACATAAAAGCAAATGGGGGAATACCAATAAAATACACACTATATTTACATACAGACCTTATTTAAAAAAATAATCACAGATTAAAACATAATTTAATAAGAAGCTCTGATTAATCTGGAAGGGCCATGCAAAAGAGGTGAGCCTGTAGACCCCTTTAAACTCCTCCACCACTGGGGCCCTCCCTGACCAAGATAGGAAATGTTTTCCAGAGGGCTAGACCAGCGACCTCATTGGTTCTGGTCACTGGAGGTTTTAACCTGGCCCTCGGAACTGTCAGGAGGCCCCAGGTGAGAAGCGAAGGGAGTGGACTGAGGGGCAGATGTTAGGAGATCAATAAATAATAAAACCAGACAAACCAATTTGAGAACTAAGGATGGGCCTAAGTGACATAGAGGTACCGAGTGTAGGAGCCACAGCATACCTAGCTACCTGGATGGGAAGGTGGAGGGGAGGCAGCTGCCCTGGCATATAGCTCTAGCTGGTAAAGGAGAGATCAGGTGGATCTCTGCAAGGTTAGGGATGGCAGAAGCCAATTTAGAAAACCTGTGTTCCAGGATGACAAGCATTACAGGAATCAAAACAAAATCCAAGGGAGAGAGATTAGAGATTGGACGGAGTCCAAAAGCACAATTATATCTACTTGTCACTCCAACAGAGTAAGAAGGAGAAAAGAAGTAAAGAGAGAGTCCAAGCACCTAAGTGTGGACAGCACACAACCTGACAGGCTGAACAGTATAGCATAATAAACTTCCTAGCATCTGCTTCTCCCTGACACTGTAGACAGAGACTGCACCTTGTTGCGAGGCTAAACTGCCAGTCTGCAGAGACTGGAGATATATGTAAGGTGGAGACTGAAATACCCAGCAGCTCTAGGGGTATCACCAGAGACCTCTTAGCAGGAAAGGGGTACAGCTAGAAAAGAAAACACACACACACATTTTTTTTGGGTGGGGAGCAGGGAGGGGAACCCTCATTCCAGGTTTTCTTTATTTTTTTAAACAAGGAAAAAAGGTTGTTGGAAGGGGTGATAGGGCCCATTTCCAACTGCAGGAAAAACAGCTAACTCTTCAGAGGGAGAGCATCCTGAAGGAGTGGTAAGATGATGCTATGTGCGAAGCATCACAGGAGTGAGCTTCTCAGAGGCCCCGACTTACATGAGGGGATTACCATGTACCATGGGCTGCATAAAATGAATGGTGAAGATACTCTGGAAGATTAAGAATTATGGTGAGTACATCATTTTCAAATCTTCCAACACACAATCTTCACCATTAATTCCCTCTTACGGGTCAGAGTACCAAGCTTTTCCCAAATAGGAAGGTGTTGGCTCACCCTGAGGGAAAAAAATATCCTCAGACCTCTGATGGTGGTGGTGGGGTGACCACTGGAGGGCAGAAACTCCTTATAGGTCCGTGGGATCTGACACTGGTCAGATGCAGTCAGAGGCTCCCGTGGCCTGGGAGCAGGAGGGCACCCCACAACTCTTACCTGACTCTATGGAAGAAAAAGTGAGCCTCTTGGAAATGTGAGTTGAGCACCCTATGTTGGGCCTGGGGCGCCATCTGGAGGGGCAAAGCCATGCTGTCCGCTGAATGCAGACTGCTGTTCCCACCAACTTGAACACTACCTCGCTGATGTGGTAAGATGCCCTTGCTTGGTACCTCACCAGCTCCAGGACCTGGGCAGAAAGGTGAATGGCCTGCCTAGATGACTTACAATGTGGCATGAATGCTAAAAGCTGACTCAGCTGCCGCCCCAGGTGCCTGCCATAAGCTGCCCGATGTGCAGAAATGCTTATCATGGCACTTGCTGCCACAAAAGTTCTCACAGAAACACAGAATTTGACAGCAGATAAGGACCACTTGCCCCATCCAGTCTGACCATTTCTCCTACTGGCACTATTACATCAGACTGTGCCCAGTCTACTGCTCTTTCTCCCTCCCCTTCCTTTCCAGTATGATTCCTTTGTGCTTATCCCATGCATTCATGAGTCCCACCAGTTTTTGCCCCCCACCACCTCCATCCGAAAGGCTGTTCCAGGAATCCACCACTTTTCTGTGAAGAAGTACTCCTCATGTTTCTCCTGAATCTATCCTCCAGCTTCATTGCATGTTCCCTTGTTCTTAGCACCTTTTCTTCTGAAAAATACTCCCTCCTGTACCTTATTTACCCCTTGAGGTATTTAAGTTTATATCATATCTCCCTCTCCCTCCTCTGTTCCAGGGTGTACATATTGAGGTCCTTTAGTCTCTCCTCATAGGGCTTTTGATGCAGACTCTGCACCATTTTAGTTGCCCTCCTCTGGACTGTCTCCACTCTGTCTATGTCCTTCCAGAGATGTGGTCTCCAGAATTGGACACAATACTTAGGTGGGGTCTTACCAGCAATCTACAGAGAGACAACATCAGACTATACCTGGTCTGACCTGGTCTCAGTATAGCACTGGGACAGGTACTTTGGAAACCGGAGCTGTTAATAGCTCCATTTACACAGGATGTCTATGAACACGCAGGCGGCTGCTCCTCATGTCAGACGTCATACTGGGCCAGCTATGGAGGTTGTGGGTACACTGGTGCTTCAAAATGCCGGCGGAGGGAGACAGGATCAACCAGATAATATCTATGTATTTCACCAACTGTAAGTTGAAAACTTAATACACTATGCTAATAAGCTAATCAGGCCGTGCCTTACACCAATGCATGGCCCGATTACAGCTAGACATTTCCCTTTAAATAGAACTGCCAGAGGTGCAGCCAGTATTTCCTGAGCTCCTCAATACCCTTGGATGCACCCCATCTGGCCCCATTGATTTGTCCACCTTCAGATTAGCAAGTCCCTTCAGGACTTTCTCCAAAAAGGACTAGTGTCCATCTCCTCCCCTACAAAGCTTTTGGCCCCTCCCATTCTCCTTCCTCTGTGAACACCGAACAAAAGTATTTGTTTAGGTTGTCTGCCTTTTCCTGGCCCCCTCTACATAGTCCCCCCTTCTTTTTAACCTTACAATCCCAACCCTGATCTTCCTCTTTTCACTTACATTTCTAAAAAATGGCTTGTCCCTTTCATTACCTCCTGAGCTATTACCTCTTCTGTTTATGCCTTTGCACTCCTTACAGCGCTCCCTGCTTCCCTGTTTTCCCCAATACACCTCCCTATCCTCCTCCCTTTGAGTCTCTTTATACATTCTTAATGCTAACCTTTTATCTTTTACCTTTTCAGCCACCTCTTTGAGAACCATAGCGGTCTCATTTTCCTCTTGCTTTCACTAACTTGTTTGATGCAGAAGTTTGTTGCCTTTACTGTGCTACCTTTTATCTTCACCCACTGTTCCTCTACCCCACTGGTCACCCATCCCTGCTGGTTCATCCCTGAGGCATTCACCCATCTTTTAAAATCTGCCTCCTGAAGCCCATGACCTTCACCCTTGTGTGCTTCAGTTCTGCAGCCATCCTTGTACTGTACCACACTGTACGGTGATCGATGGTCCCCAAGTGACCTCCCACCTTGACGCCTGCAACACTGTCTGTGTTAGTGAGTACCAGGTCCAGTAGTGCCCCATCATAAGTGGGTTCGCTGACTAGTTGCCTAAGAAATGCCCCCTGCAGAGAGTCCAGGATGTCCCTGCTTCTAGCTGAAGCCACTGCTGGAGGCTCCAATCCACATCTGGCAGGTTGAAATCCCCATCAGAAGCACCTCCCCTTTCTGCCATCTAACCAATGGCTTCCACCAATACTGTGTCTAATTCCTCCCTTGTGCTGGAGGTCTGTAGACCACTCCAGTGTGAACAGTGGTCCATCCCCTGCCTCCAGGAGACCCACAGTATCTCTGCCTCCCTGCTATTCCTTGTATCTCCATGGCTTTTACGCTTTCCCTCACATAAAGCAGCACACCTCCTCCTTTCCTTCCCACCCAGTCCTTCCTAAACAGAGAATAGCCTGGTATGGACATGTTCTAGTCATGGTTTTCAGTGCAACAAGACTCAATAATGGCCACAATATCCAGGTTGGCCTCTACCATGATGGCTTCCCGTCCGGCCCCAAGCACTGATCTCCACAGTGTTGTTGCTGGGGGAGGGGTGGCATGGTCATGAATCGGCATCAAAGCTAGAGGGGGTCTGCAGCACCTGATGTGGGATGAGGGATAGCAACTGGAGACACTGCAGGAGCACAATGTCTGCTCTGACTGTCCCTAGGGGCTGGAGAAGAGGCAAAGGGATGGAGTCAGTCATGCCTGGATGCTCTGTAAAGGGCCAGAGCCATGAAGGGATGACAAATGTGATCCCCAAGGAATGACAGCACCAGGGTAGCAGTATTGTGACCTACAAAGGGCATAAACTCAGCTGCTGCATCATCTCCATCAGGAGCCACTGGTATTTGGAGTACTCAGCATTAGAGAGATGGACTGAAAAATCCTCTTCCTCAGAGGTGGAAGCAGGACAGGAGGAGCTGGATCCAGGCATTGATGGGATCATCAAGATCAATGAAGCATTGCTGACCTCCCCTCTGACTCTGGGTCAACTAGAATGAGAAAAATCTCGACCGGTTCGTTGACCGGAGTCGAGGTCATAAGCTCCACCAGGGGCACTATGGTAGCTTTGACCTTCTCCTCACCAGTGGTTACTGGACCAAGGTCAACCAATCAGGAAGTCATGGAACCATGAAGAGCATGAAATATTCCCCTTCCGTGATTAACAGCGACATTTCTTGTGATGAGAGGGATGAAGTCTGGAGGGCCAGTTACATTTCCTGGAACTCTGGACAGTCCTCACAGGAGAACCACAGGCAGACCCATGGGTACCAAGGCCGGACCAACAAGGAGTCCAGCACTGAAGACTCTTTCCTCCACACCCCAATGAGCTGCTGATCCAGCGGTCGCTGAGGCTTTTCAACGTTACTGAGGCCTACCTTGGAGGTAAGGCACCTTCCGTTTCTCAACTGATGAAGAATCCGTGGTCAGCAGCATGGGCACCCAGTGACGCTGTGGTTAGCCCTCAGGCAGTAAAGACACATACTGTGCAGATCCATGGTCAACATTTTCTGCTGACCAAGGCACCGTGCAAAACCAGGTTTCTTGTAGTCCATCATTGAATCATTAAAGAAACAGTAACCAAAAGATAAGCTACACACTACTGATCGAAAACTTTATTGAAAACTCAAAATTCGCCAAAGTGCTGGTGCTTAAAACTAGAATCCTTCTAATGCTGCAGGAGCTGGGAAGGAGGAGACCTGTCTCATTCAGTGGAAAAGAAAATCTGACATTCATGGGGTGGAGCTGCAGGACGACAACACAGGTTTTAGGAGGAGACTAGCTTGAAGACATTTGGTGAACTGAGCATAGCTCAGCAACTGCTAGAGTGTGGACAGTGAACAGAATTCCTGGTAGAACTGTTTTTAAAGCAAAAATATATTTAAACGTGGACAAGTGTAATTATGATTGCTAGATGAAGCTCATGTTACTTGTTTCAACCAATCAGATGGCTTCACTTATCTGTGCTATTTTATAAATTCACGCCTGATTGTGAATATTGTTATCCGTTGAGACGTTAACAGTAAAGTACAATAGAATAATATGGTACCTTCTGAAATGTCAGCACACACTTGCTATTGTAATGGAGGCAATTCTAACTGAAAGATTTACATTTTATTTATTTGTTGATTGGGTGAATCAACTGAACAGAGTTCCTCTTAATAATGACCCAGGGTATAAGGCAGCACCATTAAGGAACATGGTGTAACCCCTGCAAATGGGGGTTCCCAAAAGACTTCCAGGAGCTTGCTTGAATGCTCCAAGCCTGAATGATGTTTGGCATTTAAGCCATTTATCAGTGAGTGTTTTAGAGCCTCTGGTACTGTCTCTTTAAGAGCTGTCTGCTTGCAGACATAATTAGTTTGTATGGGGACTGTGTTTCTTTGATTGAGTACCACTCAAGCTGCTGCCAATTCACTTCATTTTTGCAGTCACTAGGAGTGCAAAGGAACCTATCTGAAAGATGTAACTGTTTGCCAGAAATTATTTAGAGTAATAATGAAATTACAGTTTGTCTAACCTGCTTTCTTTGCAGTCAGAACTGTGTCTGCTAGTTCCCATTCTAGTTTTGAACTGCTGAACTGGACCAATCAGTGTGGGGTAAGCTAGCTCTAAAATGGTGCCTTGGACTAATCAGAACTTGGACTCATAATCTGAGCCAGCCACAAGAGGATTGTATGGGCAGTGACTCTGGGAGATGTAGTTTGACTTCAGTGCCTTTTGGACCAACAGCAGCAGTCTATTGTGAGTGACAGCCAATCCAGTCAAGAACTGGGAGGAACTCAAAGGAAGTGCCCGTTTTGTCAGTTGGAGTGTCAGTTGAGCTTTGGCAGTGAAGAAGGAAGGAGCCCTGTGCTTTTTCAGTGTGCAGTTTTAGTCAAAAACATGTGTAAGGCCCAGAGTTCCGGTCTGCAGCTTGTTAGGACTGAACTGGCCCTGTGAAAAGAATCAAAGGATCTCTGAAGAGTAGAAACCAGGCTCACCCTGTAGAAGACTGGAGGAATTGCTGAAAATTATACTCGGTCTGTCAGGAACTGAATCTGCTGTGTGTTCTCCCGGTATTGTGCAGTAATTGCGATCGGATACAGATGCAGCCTGCCTGGTATAGTGCTTTCATTTATATGGATGTGTGAAGAGGTTTGTGTACCTCAAGTGAGCCCTGCTGACATTGAAGGACCCTATCTTATTTGGAGGTCGGAGTACTAATTCAGGGTCGCCCTCTTGAATTGCCACATTAAATCCAAATGGAATTACTGTACTGCTGACTGTTTAATTCTCCTTTCTCTGTGTGAAAGGGCCCCTACCAGCTGCCACGGTTTGGACTAGCCACTAGGGCTTGGTACCCAGGGACAGTAACTGATAGGGATAGGCCTGTGCACAGAGCCATAGGTAGATTATTAGAGTGATAAGCTAATTAACCTGATTTCCCTGTCCTTGTTATAGTCCCCAAATAAATCAGAGCTGCTTGTTTCAGCAAAGTTATACTGCCCGAGGTATTTGTCTATGTTAAAGTACTGTACTGTGATTGTTGCACTGTATCTCATTTCACAGGAGGTCCCAGTGCGGAACCAGACCTGGGGGTAAGTGTATACTGTGAAGGTAATTCTGATATATTGTGGGGCCACTAGTGGGAAGAAAGGGGGTTGCAGTGTCCCAGAGGGCTGTGACCAAGTTAGTTTAACTATTGCAAACCCTGACCTCTGGGTGGAGGCACCCGCCATTGGATCCAGGCCCCTCAACCTGTTAGTGGCAAATCAGGCAGGGTAGTAGCCCTGGGATAGCGCCATCTAGGGGTTACATCTTGAGGCTCACCGCTGGGATTGTGTGTCCTCTAGTGGCCATATTTACGAACCACTGTTAAGAAAAATGGGTACCCCGACAGAAGTGGCTGTGCACCGGCTGGTGGAGTGGTGTACTGGGGAGGAGATCGACCCCCAAAATGCTATGCTTATCCTGGACATCCCCTGGGTATCAATATGGACACTGTGCAGGAGTACTTTCCAAGGTGGAAGGTTTACAAAACCCTGTGGTGGTGGGTCGGCATGCTAATCTGCTCACCCACACTTTCCTGGCCCTAGTAGAGTTTAAGGATCCCATAGATAGCTCCAAAGTGCCACAGACCATTACCCCCAGAGGGAGCCCTCACTGCTTGGAGAGTGATAACTAAGGACAGTAAAGACCGGGGAATCAGCCCCACCACTATCTGAAACTTTTGAGGAGAAATTTGCTGAATGGTTGCTGGGAGAGGGAAAACTGTGGAGGACTTGAAGAAACTATTCTGCCACCTGGGGTGTTCCTCCCCAACACCCTCTCCTGCTCCAGTGCCCGTAATGGTGGCTGAACCAATGCAGACTCCTATTTCTGCACCTGCCATTAGTCACGACTCTTACCGAAGGTTGAGGATCTTCTCTGGCACCCTCCCACCCCAAGGGGAGGATGACTGGGAGACCTGGATAGACTATGTTGCCCCCAAGTGCTAGAATGGCAATGCTCGGAAGGGCTAAAGAAGAGGGTTAGTGAGAGCCTCCAGGTCCTGCCCTGGCTACCATCCGTAAGCAAACGGGCCAGTAACCCTGAAGCGACTGCACAGGCCTATCTTGAGGCCTTGGAGAATGTGTATGGAGCCCAGATTCTGATGAGGACCTATGGTGGAGAGTAAGAAATGCACAACAGTACCAAGGGAGTTGTTGTCTGTGTATGTCTCGGCTGGAAAAATTGTTGCAAGAATGCCCCAGAAAGGGTAGTTTGCCAGCGATTGAACTAGACCGAACCAGACTGGACAGAATCCTTAAGTCTGCCCCTTCTCAGAACTGCTGTTGCTTCAGTTCGCCTGGCAAATCGACTGGAATCCCCACCTCCTATGATGAGTTAATGAGAGAAATTCGAGGAGTTGAGAAAAGGCGACCTCGGAGGTACCTGCACCAACAGCTGTGGCTACGACCGAGTGACTGAGGGTGACCCATCAAGTGAAGTTCAGGGGCAGAGGTTGACAGTCAATGAGTGCTCTGACAAGGAAAAGATATGCCACAATGGGGCGAACTGTTGAGAGAGATCCGGGAATTCAAAAACAGTCCCTTTATGAAGGCCACGCCTGCAAGTCGGGCCCTGACCTATATCCGACTGCATCTGCTATGGGGTGGGGGTACCCACCCATGTATCTCCTGCTGATAACAGCTCCAAACTCAATTCCTTGACCATGGAAGTGGAGAAACTGACGAGATGTCTCCAAATGCTTATCAGCCGCAGACAGAGATGGCACCCAGGTTTCCAGTTAGTAATACCCCACCCTGGCTCCCAGTGTGGCGCCCGGCCAGCTCAAACTCCAGAAAGTATGTTTTGCTATAATTGTGGGAAAGATGGGCACATGAAAAGGGAATGCCAGTCCCCAAAAGACACTGACAAAGTTGCATATAGGCTACAAGGAGAGCTTCGGAGAAGAAATCAGTGGTTAAGAGGTGCACATGATCCCAGTGAGGGCACCAAAAATGCTAATTCACGCCCTTTGTGGCAAGGTCAGTTGGCCAGGCCCCCACTACCGCCTCTCCAGACTGGTCCAGAATAGTGGGTCCCTCCATGGAGACCACTGTAAAGGTGAATGGAGTGTCTACAAGAGCTGTATTAGACAGTGGCTCCCAAGTGACAATTATGTTCCAGGATTGGTATCAGAAGCATTTGTCAGACGCACTCTTACAACCATTAGAAGGACTGCATGTATGGGGGTTAAGTGAGAAGGCCTACCCCTATTCCGGGTATATTGAATTTGGCTGTCTTTCCCCACCTCCGTGGCTGGAGTGGCCGAACAAGTAGAGACCCTAGCCTTAGTGTGTCCCCCACTGGACTGTATGATGGTGTCCCTTTGTTGATTGGAACAAATGCTCATATGTTCGGAAGGCTGGCACAGTTGTGTTATGAAAAACAGGGTCAAAGACTAGTATAGCTTTAAGAGTTCCCGTTTAATTAAGAAGGCCTATGAGGCACAGAGAGATGCTGAAAAACAGAACCAGAGGAACCGGTCGGAATTGTATGGAAGAAGGATCCTGAGTCTCTGATCCTGGCGCCAAATGCCCAGTGTACCTTACAGGAGAGGTCCGTATCAGAAAGGATGTTAAGAATAAAATATTAATGTTGGATGCACCAGGTATGGAAAATTGCCAGAGGGACTGCTGGTCAAGCTTAGTATTTTGCCCGCTAGAGCCCATGCTTATGCCAGAAGGGTAATGGTCCAAGTTCATAATGTGTCTGAAAGAGACATTCGAGTAAACAGAGGTTGCATCCTGGCTAATGTGCATTGTGCAGACACTGCAGTGCTACCCAGCAGCAAGAGTTCAAGGAAGAATGACAGAGTAACGCCTGACTTGTTTGATTTCGCGACTCCCGCTGCCAGCTGAATGGAAAGTGAGGATCAGTGAGAAGCTTGCCCAGAGAGACCAGGTGTTTTCTTTAAAGGAATGGGATGTAGGATGCTGCAAGGAGCTGAGCACAATATCCGGCTGCATGACGAAAGACCATTTCGGAGAGGTCTCGACGCCTGGCACCTGCTGACATAGATGATGTGAGACGGCATCTGCAAGAGATGTTAGCTGCTGGTGTAATACAAGAATCCAGAAGCCCTTATGCTTCCCCATTGTGGTAGTGAGGAAAAGAATGGAACAGTAAGGATGTGTGGATTATCGACCTTAAACCGCGGACTATCCCTGATCAGTACACAATGCCCCGATTCAGGATGCTTTGGACTGCCTAAACGGGAGCAAGTGGTTCTCTGTGCTGGATCTCCGCGAGTGGGTACTACCAGATCCCGATGGCCCCAGAGGACTGTGAGAAGACGGCCTTTATCTGTCCGCTTGCTTCTATGAATTCATGAGGATGCCTCAATGATTTCAGGTGCCCAGCCACTTTTCAACGATTGATGGAGCGTGCAGTGGGGACATGAACTTACTAGAGTGCTTGGTATACCTAGATGATGTTATTGTGTTTGGCAGCTCACTGGAGGAACATGAGAGCAGATTATTTAAGGTATTGGACCGACTGGAAGACTTTGGCCTTAAACTGTCCATTGATAAGTGTCAATTCTTTCAAACATCAGTAAAGTATGTGGGACACATAGTATCCACCGAGGGAATAGAGACCGACCAAGTAAAGTTGAGGCCTTGACCACCTGGCCACAGCCCAAAATCTAAAAGAACTGCAAAGATTCCTGGGATTCTGTGGTTATTATCGGCGTCATCAAGGACTATTCAAGAGTGATCCGCCTTTACTTAACCTTACTCAAGGGTATCCCCAACCCACAAAAATACCAAAAGTCAGCCGCCCTCAAGACTGAAAGAGTGTATTTTCATCCGAGTGAAGTATTTGGGGTCTGCTGGACTCCTGATTGTGAGACTGCTTTCATGAGATCATATATCAACTTACCCATGCTCCAGTGCTGGCCTATGCCGATCCAAGAAAAACCTTACGTCCTGCACACTGATGCTAGCTTGCAAGGGTTGGGGCTGTGTTGTACCAAGAGCACGAGAATGGCCTGAGACCAGTGGCCTTTGCCAGTAGAAGCCTGACCCCATCGGAAAAGAACTATCCTGTACATAAGTTAGAGTTCCTAGCTTTGAAGTGGGCTATTGTTGACCAATTCCATGAGTACTTGTATGGGGCTAAAATACTAGTAAAACTGACAATAATCCTTTGACCTATGTGCAGACCTCAGCTGTTGGATGCCACTGGCCATAGGTGGCTTTCTGCATTATCTACATATGACTATGCTCGAATACCGAGCAGGTCTGAACCACATAGATGCTGATGCTCTCTCCCGGAGGCCTGTTCCCCAGAATGATTGGGTCCGATTGGCAGAACCTGACATTCGGGCACTCTGCCGAAGTTTGACAGGGAGGAACAAATGTCCACGGACGCAGTGGACTGCATGGTGGATTGCTTGGGACCCTCTGAGAATTGCATACCTCTGCTGCTTATTGCCACTTTTCTGCAATAGACATTGGTGCACTGCCTCAGCTGGACAATGACAGTATTCGGGCGTCAATCTCGCGATCCCATGATCAAAGCAGCTTTAGAAGCCCTCTATGCAGGAAAAGATGTGTCCAAATTACGCTCCACTGATTGGAGAACTGCACTGTTATACAAAGAAGGTCCTAAGTTGAAACTGATCAATAAACTGTTATACAGAGAAACAGTAGACAGAGGGGACAAGTAGACAAACAACAACTAGTGCTGCCCACTGCCTTTCGAGACTCAGTACTGAGGTCCTTGCACAACCACATGGGGCACCTTGGTATAGACAGAACACTTGACTTGGTGAGATCCAGATTCTATTGGCCTAAGATGGGGCTGATGTGGAGCAACACATTCGAACTTGTAGTCGCTAGCTACAGAGGAAAGCTTTGCCCCAGAGGGCTGCCCCTTGTTAACATCACCACCAGTGCACCCATGGAGCTGGTCTGTATTGATTTTCTGAGTTTGGAGTCAGATCAAAGAAATATCAGTAATGTGCTGGTGGTCACTGACCATTTCACGAGATATGCCCAAGCTTTCCCCACCAAAGACCAGAAAGCATCCACTGTGGCCAAAGTACTTGTAGAAAACTTTTTGTTCACTATGGGGCTCCACAAAGAATCCATTCTGATCAAGGGAGAGACTTTGAGAGTCGCCTGATCAAAGAGATGCTTTCTCTGTGGGAGTGCGAAAGTCCAGAACCACTCCTACCACCCCAGGGGACCCACAGCCTGAACGTTTCAACCGCACTTTGCTAGATATGCTAGGCACCCTGCACCCAAAGGACAAGCCTAGATGGAGCCAACAAATTAGCACCCTGGTACATGCTTATAACTGCACCAAAGTGATGCCACTGGATTCTCCCCTACCGCCTGATGTTTGGAAGAGAAGCTCGACTACCAGTAGATGTGTGTTTTGGGGTCTCTCCTGATGGGGTTCAAGCTGACAACTATTTACAGTATGTGCAAAAGTTAAAGGCCCAGCTAACTCATGCACTAACTGGCTCAAACCATGGCTGCCAAAAGAAATCTGGCCAACAAAGAAAGGTATGATAAAAAGGTGAAAGCACAGGAACTCCAGGAGGAGATCGGTATTGCTAAGAAATCTGGGACTGCATGGCAAGCACAAGATTGCTGACAGATGGCACCATCTCCTCACATTGTAGTGGGCAAACTAGATGATCTGCCAGTGTACAAAGTAAGGCCTGAGAATAATTCAAAAGATGTAAAAACAATGCATAGAAATCATTTACTGCCCATTGGACAAATCTTAATTGAGTCTGAGCCCTAGAAGATGCCCCTCTGGACCAGTGACTAGAGCTGCTGCTAAGAAAGATCAAGAAAGTCTGCACCTACAGAAGCAAAGTTAAAGTGTTCCCTCCACAAGTCCCAGTTGAGCATGACTGTCAGTCCATATCGGAAGAAAGTGAGAGTGACTTTGAATACTATCCTTCTTACGAACTGAGTCAATTGTTTCAGGGCAATCCCTAGTCAATACTGGAGACAAAGCTGGGCCTTCTGGACTGTCTAAGCCCCAGCTTCATCCCTGGAGCCAATGCTCCCAGAAAGTGAAGTGCAAAGCATCAGATCAGATGAAATGGAATCATTGTGCATGGTTGAACTGTTTGAGCTTTCAGGGAGGAAAATGATGCATTGGGGCAGACTGGTGATACACCCGAACAAGAAGAGTATTTTGAGTGCCCTGACAGTCCACTGCCAGTGTCCAAAGCTCTCCATGAGCCAAATGTTGTGGACTCAGAAACTGTAACTCCTGGAGCTGAAAGTGCCCCAAGTTCTAGCCTCTACCCCCATGGAGACTCCCCTGACAAGTGTGGACAATGCTGAAAATGAGGCTCAGAGTGCAGAGACTGTAACAGTTCCCCTAGAAAGACTGGTCGAGCTGTAAAGCCTGTGGTGCACCTCAGTTATGATTCACTTGGGAGGCCTGTGGACTTGCCTCTCAATGTTGTCCATAAAGGAGTGTATGTGTCCCGAGCTCATTGCCCAAACTGAGCATCAGTGCTAACCCAAGTTACTTGTGTTGCCCTCTCATATGGTGCCCTTGCCCCATCCAGCCCCAAGGTAACTGATAGGAAGGGCCCTCTTCAGGTTTCATGTACAAGAGGTAATAACTTGAGTTATGGTACAATGTGTATGTAATACTGTGTAAAGAGTGACGACTGCAATGTTTCAGAAATGTGTTCTTGGTAAAATGATATATTGACTGATGATTACATGTGCAGCCTAATGCAAATGTATATGGTTGCAGTTGAAACTTATGGGTACTTGCTTGACGCGGGACGCCAAGCTTTCCCAGGCCAGGAAGGGTGTAACCCCTGCAAATGGGGGTTCCCAAAAGACTTCCAGGAGCTTGCTTGAATGCTCCAAGCCTGAATGATGTTTGGCATTTAAGCCATTTATCAGTGAGTGTTTTAGAGCCTCTGGTACTGTCTCTTTAAGAGCTGTCTGCTTGCAGACATAATTAGTTTGTATGGGGGACTGTGTGTTTCTTTGATTGAGTACCACTCAAGCTGCTGCCAATTCACTTCATTTTGCAGTCACTAGGAGTGCAAAGGAACCTATCTGAAAGATGTAACTGTTTGCCAGAAATTATTTAGAGTAATAATGAAATTACAGTTTGTCTAACCTGCTTTCTTTGCAGTCAGAACTGTGTCTGCTAGTTCCCCATTCTAGTTTTGAACTGCTGAACTGGACCAATCAGTGTGGGGTAAGCTAGCTCTAAAATGGTGCCTTGGACGAATCAGAACTTGGACTCATAATCTGAGCCAGCCACAAGAGGATTGTATGGCAGTGACTCTGGGAGATGTAGTTTAGACTTCAGTGCCTTTTGGACCAACAGCAGCAGTCTATTGTGAGTGACAGCCAATCCAGTCAAGAACTGGGAGGAACTCAAAGGAAGTGCCCGGTTTTGTCAGTTGGAGTGTCAGTTGAGCTTTGGCAGTGAAGAAGGAAGGAGCCCTGTGCTTTTTCAGTGTGCAGTTTTAGTCAAAAACATGTGTAAGGCCCAGAGTTCCGGTCTGCAGCTTGTTAGGACTGAATCCGTCCTGTGAAAAGAATCAAAGGATCTCTGAAGAGTAGAAACCAGGCTCACCCTGTAGAAGACTGGAGGAATTGCTGAAATTATACCGGTCTGTCAGGAACTGAATCTGCTGTGTGTTCTCCCGGTATTGTCAGTAATTGCGATCGGGATACAGATGCAGCCTGCCTGGTATAGTGCTTTCATTTATATGGATGTGTGAAGAGGTTTTGTACCTCAAGTGAGCCCTGCTGACATTGAAGGACCCTATCTTATTTGGAGGTCGTGAGTACTAATTCAGGTCGCCCCTCTTGAATTGCCACATTAAATCCAAATGGAATTACTGTACTGCTGACTGTTTAATTCTCCTTTTCTCTGTGTGAAAGGGCCCTCCCAGCTGCCACGTTTGACTAGCCACTAGGGCTTGGGTACCCAGGGACAGTAACTGATAGGGATAGGCCTGTGCACAGAGCCATAGGTAGATTATTAGAGTGATAAGCTAATTAACCTGATTTCCCTGTCCTTGTTATATTCCCCTAAATAAATCAGAGCTGCTTGTTTCAGCAAAGTTATACTGCCCGAGGTATTTGTCTATGTTAAAGTACTGTACTGTGATTGTTGCACTGTATCTCATTTCACAGGAGGTCCCAGTGCCGGAACCAGACCTGGGGTAAGTGTATACTGTGAAGGTAATTCTGATATATTGTGGGCCACTAGTGGGAAGAAAGGGGTTGCAGTGTCCCAGAGGCTGTGACCAGTTAGTTTAACTATTGCAAACCCTGACCTCTGGGTGGAGGCACCCGCCATTGGATCCAGGCCCCTCAACCTGTTAGTGGCAAATCAGGCAGGGGTAGTAGCCCTGGGATAGCGCCATCTAGGGTTACAATAGGATAAAAAGAAGGATAAAACAAAGTACAGGGCATATGAGGCAGACAGAGTATCAGAAAAAGTTACATGTGTTCACGAGAGATGTTCCTTAAAGTGATTTTGTCATTTGAGGCATGACTTACAATTTTGTAGTGAATCATACAGCGATGGCCCATTTCTGCAAGTATTAAACTTTTATTTTCAGCCTTCAGTTATTTGGAAGGGATCGTGGTTGGCCTGAGAAGGAGGCCAGCCGATCCCTTCCACTTCCTGATTGATGAACACACCCCCATGCTATGATTTTTTAGCAAGCCTTGTTAGTCAATCGGTGGCCCTTATTAACCTCCAAGTCACCATCATTTTGTATTAAACAGTAAGAGAAAATCAGTCCTATTCATTTCAATGGGACTCGCTTGCCGCTCTCCCTTGCTGAACGTCATAGCGCAAGGGCATGTTCATCGATCGAAGTGAAAGGGCTGATGGCCAGCTTCTCAGGGCCAACCACGATCCCTTCCACATAACTAAAGGCTGAAAATAAAAGTTTTATACTTGCAGAAACAGACTATCACTGACAAGACCCCACGTAAAACGGTAAACAAACTCTCAACAAACTCTGGTCAGAGTGGACACTGCTAGCAGAGCTGTTAGGAGCGCTGCTGTAGTATATCGGAGTGGTGATAGACTATACAGCTTTTTGGAGTGTCACCAGAGTACATGAGAGTGGTGGTGGAGTATGCCAGTGGATCGAGCACTGCCAGAGTACATCTGAGCGGCGGCAGAGTATGTCATGGAGTTTGCCATTCACAAGATGGTGGCAATGACAGAACTGTGCATGCAAGAGTATTGCACATGTGCAGTTTGAGTTGATGCTGCCATCTTGTGCATGGCAGCTGTCACTCGCACTTGGGAAAAAGTTGAGTGCTGTTGAAGGGAGTGTGTTTATGGGCCTGCGGATGGGAAGGGCCGCATAAACTGCACTAGTGTAAATTTGTTAGAGCACTGTGGAAGTACACCAGACAGCAGTCCGGACATGTACTCACAGTGCTACAGTAAAACCTATATGATGGCATAATGTCGGCGGAGCGCCGTCCACGCAATCAATGTCAAAAAGATGACAAAATCACTAAGCCTTGATTTGAAGGTTACATGGGATTTGTAGTCCAAATATGAGGCGGTAAAGAGTTTAGCCCTGGCTGACATAACCTGTAAAACATTAACCCTTTGCAGCTGGGAGTCGCATAAAATGACTGACTGCAGTGTTTTGAGCCTAGAGTAAGAAACAAATGACTGAGTGTTCCTGGTTTCACACTATCTATCAATGCAGCACAGTCACATGTTTACACTTTCTGTTCAATCATTCATGTTAGAAGGTTAATGAGGTGGGGCTTGACGTATTTTACTGTTCGTCATTTATGATAACGTGGCATGCTAGATGCTGGAACACACAGAACACGCGTCTCGATGCAATTGTCATAGTGCTTAGACAAACAGGCACTTTAATAAGAAAATTGGTAGACTCCATAGTTAAGCAGATTAACGTCCGTGGAATGGACAGTTCAGGATTTAGTGTGGGAGGGGGAGTGTCAGCAGAGATGCTTGGTGGACTGGTACATATATAACATTGCCCTGTGAGTGACAGCGCAGACATGGAGAGTGACTTGATCATCCAGTGACAGCCAGTTGAGTATGGCAGGCAATGGTGCTGTTGAGGCCTGCCGTCAATGCAAACCATGCAATACAGCTGTGAAGCAATGCTTTCTTTTGGAGCTCAGAGGCTGGGGCCAGACTGCAGACTAGGGACCCAGACTCCATTAGAGGAAGAAGCACTAGTCAGAATGCTGACGCTGGCTTCAGCAGTCAGACAGTTCCTGACTCACTACAGCATATCAAGTTTCTGGTGGACCTTTTGTAATAATGTAAAAGCACAGGATGGGGAATTACAGCTATACATATAAACTATTGGTGTACTGTCAGAAGTAACCAAGCAGAGATCACCCTTTAGCTTAAGGATTCTAAGCTTGGGGCCAAACAGCGCAGCCCACTGGACTGATCCAGCTCTGTAGGAGATGAAAGTCAGAACACACTTTGGAATTTATTTCATCTACATGACTAGTTGGTGGACATGACTAGTTATTGATTAGTGGTATAAAGCTGCAGAGGACTCACCTGGATTGCTGCATACAGTGCAGTTTAATTGTGACGCCTCTGTGGTCTCAGTCTGAAACCAAATCGGCTCATCCGCTTCACCCTAAAACAGATTATGGAGAGATGGCATGTCAGGGTGGGTTGCAGTATGAGTTGTGTTATACTGGGCATCAGGGTCAGAAACACCCCATAACCACTGGGCACACAAAGCAGGAACACTGTGAGAATGAGCAATATCCGTGTCCAAACTAGTTGTTAAAAGTGTTTCAGTATCAAAAGCCTGTCCTGAAGGAGTACCAGAGTGTAGCTAAAATGGTGAAATCCAAAACTAGCCTAAAGCACACTTCATTTTACAGGACAATTATATGTGTTTATAGGTACTGTTTCTGTGCTCTCTTAGAAATAGAGAAGGCATTCTCAAGTTCTTCTGGGTGAGAGAACTGCAAAGCTGAGCAGTTCTGGCACACAAAGGACTTGAGAATGCACTCTTACAACAAGAGACACAAGAAATGAAAATTACGTACTCTGCCGTAATTATGATCTTTCTGTATCTTCACCATTCATCACTGTTGGGTATCTGCCGGAGGTCAGGACCCCACAGGAGCTTTTTTTTTTTTTTGGGTAGGAGGAGCTGACACACCATCGCGCCGCCTCGAGGCCAACGATTGCATGGTGCTCGCGGGTTGGCCGTTAGGCTGTGTCGACTCCGCCTGCCTGCCAGTTCTGAGTCGCTGAGAGGTAAGAGGAAGGGAGTGGAGGGTGGGACAAGGAAGTCCAAGGGACAGAAAAGGAAAAGATGTAAGGAACCAAAAGGAGAAATAATGACTGAGGGACAGAAAAAAGAGAAGAGTTGAAATTAAAGGGGATTGGGAGGGCCCCAATCTCTGGAAAAGGAAGAGGGAGGTAGGTGGGTAAAGAATTTAGGAAGAGAGGGAGAAGGTTAACATATCCCAGACCCTGGTCCGTCTTCAGATTGTATAGGAACTGCAAGGAGTAGCAAGGCTTTCTGCCAGAATTCAAGGCATGGAATAGCTGGCAAACACTCCAGATAAGCAGAGTCGGCTATTCTGGAAGAAGGACAGGGTACAGAGATTCAACACCTCTCAAGGAAAGATTTTTGGTGAAAAGGGAATTTTTTTTTTGCAAGGAGAAATAGGTTGGACAGAAACACGGAGGAGGAGAGAAAGGAGGGCAACTCTCAACTTCCACCCCACAGGATGGAGCCAAAGCACTGGAGAAGGAGTGCCCTCATGCTGTCCACACTCCCTGGAACATATTCCCTGTGTGCCCCTATTTTACCCCACCCTAAGGAGGAGAGGGAGATGGAGGTAGGGATCGGATGAATGGTGAAGACACACAGAAAGACACTTCAATCACGGTAGGTACGTAATTTTAATCTTATCTGTGTCAATCTTCACCATTCATCACTGTTGGGTGAGTACGAGCCCCCCAAAGGGGTTATCTTTTACACCCTAAGGGATAAAATCCTTAGCCCTCAGTGAGTGACACACTAAGGGGAACCTTCAGGGCCTGGAGAGGCCTGAGAGTGGGGAGAGTGAGGCGGAGTCCCCTGGAGGGGAAGGAAGTTGCCCGACAAAGGCGCCCGTCTCGCTCTATGGGAGAAGAAGATAGGTTCCTGGTGGCGGGTTAATCACCCCCGCTGGGCCAAGGGTGACAACCGGAAAGACGCAGCCATTCCATCCGCCTAGTGCAGATTGCTGTCCCTACGACCCTGGTTGCTACTGTGGCATCATAGGATGCCCTCGCCAGCCTTGCTAGCTCCAGGCCACACGCAGAGAGTGCAATGGCTTGTCTGGTTTGCTCCGTGTCAGGCAACGAGGCTAGGAGCTGACCCAGCCTGGACCACAAGAACCTGTCATAGGCTGCATAGTGGGCCTGAGTGCAGAAATAGAAAGAAGTAACCGTGCTGAGTAGAAAGTCCTCCCACCTCAGAAGTCAAAATCCGAGGAGTCTTGATCTGGGGCTGGACACGTGAAGGGCCCAAGCCCATCAGGAGTATCCAACTGCGCCAATCCAGACTGTGGATAAGGCATGGAACCTGGAGACTCCAGAGGTGCGCAATACCTCTGGCTGAGATCCCTTGGGCAGGAACTCCGAAAGGGCCTCTGCCAGGAACGCAACGACGCCTCCCGAAAGGGAGCAGGCCAGGTGGCACCACAAGGGTGGTCTCGCCAAAATCGCCTAGAAAGGCGTGCGCCGAGTGCTCAGGATTGCTGGTAGTGGAAGAAGTAAGTCCTCCAACATCCTCATGAGAATCGCTGATACTCAGTGAGATCAGCAGCTGGAGAGATGTGGACAGAAGTTTCCTCCCAGAAGAGGGGATGAGGAGCTTGAGGCACCGGCTGTTCAGTGGGTGGCTGCAGGGGAGGTTGAAAAACCTGGCTGTCCGCTGCCCTAACGTAAGCAGGGAACCGAGAAGCCACCTGCTCTAAACTGCTCCCAGGAGAGAGGCCTGCTAGGACCAAGGATGCCTGGGAGGCGCAGGAGAATGTGGCAGAGGGATGGGACAGAGCCTAGAAGAGATGTCGGCTGACCTCCGCCTGGGCTAAGGAGTGGACGTGGGCACCACAGAAGAAGGTGCCCTGGAAGACCCCACAGCTGACAGCTGAACAACCATTTCGGTACTGCCTTGGCTGCGCCTGGAAGAATCCCCCTGTCAGGCGACCGGGGTCAGAGTAGGTCCAGAAGGATGGTCCCCTACCTCAAAAGAACGGGACTCTCTCAAAGAGACCGAGGAGGAAGAGTGGAGATCCGCCTCGGCTTCTCCCAGAGCCCAGGTGGACCCCGAAAAAAGCCAGCGTGCCAACCCCGCCTCTCGACCCTCGAGTCGAAAGAGCCCTCCTCCTTGAGAGGGCCAGCCTAGGTAGCTGGCATCTCTGGGCAGCTCCCGAAGGGGCTATCCGGGACACAGTACCTCCCCTCCTGTAGGTGCTCTGATCGCCCCAAAGTTGGGTGATCTAGGCACACCACTGGTGGGGGGTACCACTACTGAGGGGTCAGTGAAACCGCCAAGACCAGGCTGAAGAGCTATGGTGGCCTGCACCACTGCCTGCTGGTCAGCACCCCTGACCCTAGTCTCAGTAGCCACCGACCCCACCCTCAGAAGGGGCGACTCCGGCTTGTCGAGGAGACTACTGGGCTACCCACCTCAACAGCCAACCCCACAGGGTCAGACTGCGCATCTGACTCAGAGCTCGACTCTGCCTCCGAGGAGGTAGAGTCAAGGCCCTATGCCAAATCATCGGAGAGTGGCCACTGCCATCGCCGCCAACAGGCCCAGAAACCAAAGCTGTGCCGAGCTGGTGCCAAGCGCCCCGCAACTCAGCCGAGTGGAATGTGCAGGGGGCACGGCTCCAGCTTGAACAAAAGCTCCAGAGCCAGTCATGGCGCCACTGGGTCCCATGGTGCCGTGAGCAGCGCTGAGGGCAGAGACAGCGCCGACGAGACCCCGATGGCAACACTGGCACAGATGATGGTACCGACTGGCTCCGGTGCCGCGAGCGCCGCTGAGGGCAGGGGCAGCTTGACAACACCAACGATATGGACATGGCGCCGCCAGTTCCACGGTGCCTCAACGTGCCGAGGACACAGGCGGAGCTACGACGGGTGCCGACAGAGGAATCTGAAGGTCCCACGATGCGAGGTGAGACATGGAAAAAGCCGCATCGTAGCATCTCCCACAGTGCCGCTAGCAGTGTCGGTGCCGCGAATGGCCCGACAGAAGCCACGCGCCACATGACAAGTCAGTGCCGACGACTGGCCAGGACCCATGGCGCCATCAATGGCACTGGACCGATGGCGCCAACCCGGCCTTGCGAACTGCGGGTCCGACACCGGGGAGCCTTCACCCGAAGAAGCGATTGCCATGGCGGGCGCCTCCCGCCCGCCCGGAAAGGCGAGCAGGCCTCCTGCGCTCTTGAAGAAGCCTTGGCAATGGCTAAGCTACCAGTAGCCAAAGGCTCCCTCCTCCTCGGTCCGTATAGAACCGGAGGGACCGGAGAAAAGGCCAAGAGCGTGGCTTGGCCTAACGAGTGAGCACCGACCCCCGAAAGTCGGGCGGAGCTTCCCCACTTTCCACGCTGCTGTTCGATGACCCGCAGTCCATGGAGAAACAGGCATTGCACGAATCCATGCCGTGAAGCGGCCAAGACACGAAAGACACCGGTCATGCTGGTCAGTGACGGAATACTTTCGGCCACATGGGGCCGACCCGTCCTAGAAGATTTCTTGCCCTCCGACCGAGACATGACCTACGGGAAAAACACCAAAAACAGACTCGGCGTCGCAGAAAAATATAATAATGGAAAGATCTTACGGGTGACGTCGAGTATGGCAACACAGAACCAGCAGGAGGAACCAACGGACTTGGCACTGAAGAAAATAGTAACAGAGAAAACTGCGAAGCGAGCCTCAAATCTTCTCTCAGCATCCACGAGGTGACCTCTACGGTGGGAGATGAAGAACTGAGCAGGCAGGCGAGTCGACACAGCCTAACGGCCAACCCACCAGCGCCACACAGTGCGCTGGCGCCTCGAGGGTGGCGCCTGATAGTGTGTCGGGTCCACCACCTAAAAAAAAAAAAAAAAAAAAGTTCTCACGGGTCCTGACCGCAGATACCCAACAGTGATGAATGGTGAAGACTGACACAGATAAGATCCATACATATAGCGTATTATAAATCAGGTTAATGATTTCTGTTTGAAAAATTGAACTTGAACTTAAATTCAAAGGGTGGGATATTCAGACTGCGCCAGGCTGTGGCGCAAGCCTGAAGCGCCAGTGCAACTGGGATGTGCCAGGGCGCTGGCGGGGTGATATTCAACGATGCTGTGCCATGGCTCAGCACCGCTGAATATTGTGCTGTGGCCACCGCAATGTGCATGGCGCAGTGGCACTGCACCAGCGCAAGTGGCCAGAGAAGGGCAGGGGATGCGCTTAGCGCAGTGCCGCTGCGCTAGGCGCATCACCCGTGATATTCAGTGCACATGCAAATGGGGCCATAATGCATGGAAGGCGCAAATGGGGCCATTTGCATGTCATTATCGCCCATTTGCATGTAGGTGCGCCGATCCCTGGCGACTTGCGCCTGAGCGCTCTGCCAGGCTGCAGCTCATCGGGGACCCGATGCCCCCTGCACAAGCGGCAAAGTGCCCCACTGCCCGATGCGGGCATATGTATAGAATTAAAGGTCCAATATCCCTGGTGGTCCAGTGGACCGCTCTCAGCCCGATCGCCGCATATGTATAGAATTAAAGGTCCAATATCTCTGGTGGTCCAGTGGACCGTCCAGCCTGTTCGCGAGCATATGTATAGAATTAAAGGTCCAATATCCCTGGTGGTCCAGTGGACGCGTCCAGCCGTTCGCGGGCGTCAGTGATAAATATTAAAATCAATCCATCCCTGGTGGCCCAGGTACCCCTCCCACCGCCCACTAAGCCCCACCACCTGCTCCCCCAGTCAGCGGCGGGTGGCAGCTCCCACCTGCATGTCACCCGCCACCCAACTGCGTACAGCAGGGCTGTATGCCCATTGGTCCTAAGGGTGGCCAATGGCCGCAGCCTGCACCGTGCTACACAGTCCAGAATGTGAATGGATCCGCGGGATCGCACCTGCATACAAATGGGACCACAGAGCAAACCGTGAGGTGAATTTGGTTACTACTGATGGGGGGTCTCCACCTCGCTCCACAATTCATACCGCCATTTCTCTGACATTAAACATCTTTTCTGAAAAGCTTGGCAATGTAGATTAAAGGGTAAATGCATAGTACATTTCTCTACATGTCTTGGCTTTAGTTTAGTTTAGTTTATTGGTCTAGGAATTAATACCTTTGAGCCAGGGCTCTTTACAAAGGTTCCACGTCACATAGAACATAAGACAAACAAAAACATTACATGTATTAACAGAAAAATGTTACATAAGAAATTTGTTCAGCAATTTGAAGGCAGTAATAAATCAAAACAAACTAATTTTCCAGGAAGAGAGATACTCAGAGGCATTCGGGAAGAGTAGAGTGGGAAAAGTAGGAGGCAGTAGAGGGAGAAAGAGAAGAGAGAGAGAAAGCAGAAGAGAAAGAACAGTAGCAGACTGGTCCAGTTAGTGGTATTAAAGGTTTCTTTATCAAAGATGATAGTCCATGTTGAGGGATGGACAGCGGAGGGATAAATCTTTAGTCAAAGCAGTCACAGGTGCTGGTGGCAGAGAGGTGGCATAGAGCATGGATTTGAAAGCTCCAAGAGATGTGGAGGATAGAGTAGGTAAACTTAATGCATTGTACCAGGTTGGGCCCTGTAAGCAAACGATCTTTGTCACTGAGCAGTCCGGCATCTGGGGACCAGAAAAGGTTGGTGTTCAGATCTTCTGGTGGGAAGCGTGCATTATTCAGACAGAGTAGGTCTTGGATACACAGTGGAGTCAGTCCAGATTGATTTTTTGCCATTAAGCAGGTGAGATACACAAGGCGACTGATAGTTGCACCAGCCGGCTTCAGAATAGAGCTCACAGGTGGGGGTCAGTCTCTGTGCCCCCGTGAGGAGCCGACATGCCTTATTTAGTGCGTGTTGAGATACATCTTAGTGCCGTGGTAGTAGCTGAGCCATAGATAATTAGGCCATAGTCTATGATTGCGATTATGGAGCTTTGTATAGCAATCCTCAGTGCAGCTTGGTTAAAATTAGCGGTTCGAAATAGTATTTCTAGGCGTTGGTTCACTGTTTTCGCCGTGTTGTCTATGTGGGTCAAGGTGAGACCTTGATCAAAGTGATACCAAGGTATTTAAAAGTATTCACTTGTTCAAGTGTATTGCCAGCGAAGTTTTAATAGTGAGTGGAATATGTCTATTTCTGTTTTGATGATTGGTAAAAGCATGGCTTTTGTTTTTGTGGTTTAGGACTAGCATATTATCAAGGAACCACTTTTCGACACTGGAGAAGGCAAGTTGTAGGCTCTGATGTGAGGGTTGGATCCTTGTGGGAAGAGAGAATTACAGCGTCATTAGCATATAAGATTAATTTTTCAGGGCAGGATTCGAGAGAGAGTTTAGGAACAGGCTAAAGAGAGAGGGCCTAGGATTGATCCCTCATGTATACCTGAGAGGACAGGTTTAGAGTCAGAGAGTACGTCCAGAGATTTTTACTGCCTGTGAGCGTTTTGTCAGGTAACTTTTACCCAAGCACCAAGTCCTTGGCCAGCCCAAGCCTGGGCAATAGTGAGATTAGTAAGCCATGGTGGACAGTATCGAATGCTTTTGTGAGGTCAATGAAGACCACTCCGGTTTGGTAGCCTTTGTCCAGAGCAGAGTGGACTTTTTCCAGAGAAATCTAATGAGGGCCATTGACATACTGTGCCCTTTCCTAAATCCGTGCTGTTGCTTACAGAGTAGATTGTACTTTTGCAGGTAGTCTGAAAGTTGGTCCACTACAATGCGTTCAAGTGCTTTGGAGAGGGTGGGAGTATTGATATAGGTCTATAATTCCCTGGTGTGGATTTGTCACCCCTTTGAGCACTGGTGTAACTATAGCAGACTTCATTTGTTGGGAAATTGACTTTGGCAAAGGAAAGATTGAGGATTTTGGTAAGAGGGTGGATCATTTCGTCCAAGGTGAGAGACAAGATTTTTAGATCTATAGTGTCACTGCTTGTTCTGGATTTAGAGCAGGCCTTTTTATGTATTTGTAGGCTTAGGCTTTGATTGTTTTGAAATAAAATAGTGGTTGGTCACTTGAGGTGCTTTGGGATACTAGATTTGGCAAAGGCAAGTCCAAGAAAAATCTGGGGAGGAGCTTTCCTTTCTACTAGACTCGAACATACTTAAACATCTCTTTCTGAAAAGCTTGGCAGTGTAGATTAAAGGGTAAATGCATAGCACATTTCCTCTACATGTCTTGGCTTTCCCCTTGTACTGGACTTGAACATACTTTTACTTGGCTTAGCTCAATTCCTCTAGGCCTACCACTGATTAAGCAGTTCAATCCCACTTTACAACAGTTCAGGTGAAACAATGGCCCTATGTAAGAGCAGACTCACCTTTGGTTGCAGGTGCCCCACAGGTGATTCCTCACAGGAATTTCTTTCACACAGCTTCTAGTGCCGCAGCACAACTTGAAACAAGGCAGCTTCTTCCCTAGCCGGAACCAGGAGGATTGCCCCTGGAATGACAGGCACCTTTCCACCCCATCTCCTCAGGGATGGGGCACAGAGACCAGTAACAGCGGTCTCCAACACTTCACAAACAGCTTAATGTGGTCCTCTTTGGTGGAAAACACACCTCCCTACAGTAGCTCTATATCAGAGCTTTAGGCTCCAAGAGCCTGTGCACAGACTGCTGTGCTCTCTTCAAGACTACTCACACACACTCACTTCAAAAACTCCCAACATTCTAACCTAACTCCCAACTGCAGATTCCAATGTGGCTCGTGCAGCTGCGAGAGTTCTATGGTGATGTCATCCCTCAGTCTCAGCTGAGACTGAGAACAGAGTGAGACAGTGTGAAATCCATTTCAACTGGAGTTTCACAAGCCGCCTTCTCTGCCTACCACTAGGTCTTACTGGGATTCTAGTAACCCCGGGTAACAGAGGGTTACACACTCACCCTGAGCCAGGAAAATGACTGTCCACAGTCATTATTTACCTGGCAGGCCATCTCACCCTTTGTGCTACCTGGAGGGGGTGATCAGGCCCCTCCTACCATGTGCTAGCACAGGCAGGCAACACTAAGGGCCTATAGGCCTTTGGCTGACATATCAGCCTCTACTCTACCCACTAACTATGGATGCCTAGTGGCTCCGTAGAACTGCCCAGAGCATAGCCCTTATAGATCAGCACTGCAGTCCCACGGCCGCTCAGGACCACAGCCTGTCTATCCCCCTAGCCCTCTAGGAAAACCTATCTGCCTCTAACTCAAATCCCAAAACAAAACAAACAGGGACCTCCCAGACCTTGGGCAACATGCAACCACACACCAGGAGCTAATACCATACCATTACATTTCTCCCTCACTCCCCACAACCACACATGTGGAAGGAAAGGTTACTACAGTAACAACAACAACAGTACTTAAACTACACACTAAAGGACTAGTGAGGAACTCCGATGAGCCCTCGTCCTCTTCTTGTCTTCTCTTCTGTCTTCTTTCAGGATCATCTGCAAGAAAAAAGAAAGACAACACACACTCTAATCTGCATACACAGTCTATCTAAACCCCTACCATCAAAACACTGGAGAATCCCAAAAATATTTTTAGAAAAGGTAGAAAACAGTATATACACTAGAAAACAGTAAACAATGACATTATTTATAATACACATTTGGGGATGGAGTGCCCTGAAAGTCCCATCTAGTGACCACAGTGCCCGAAGGCTAGTCTATTAAAGAGTCTCTCCTGGGCGGGCCCAGTGAAGCACAGTTCTAGCAGGCCAAAGTCCTGAAGGGAGAGTCTTTGAGGACAGTTCACACATCTGGAGTCTGCTAGTGTAGGGTGTGTACTGCAATGTCATAAGAATAGAAAAGTTTGGACTTACCAGCCCCTTGTAGAATGAACAACACACACCGACCTGCTCCTCGGCGAAGATTTTCCCTGGCAGCACTCTTCTGATACAGCTGGGTGGACATCTTCCGGCAACTACAGGAGGGCACATCTGGGAACTGCTGGGTTGATGTCATCTCTGGAGATGGAACCTTGGAACAGGAACAAAAGGAAAACAGCTGGTCTGGCGTCATCCGGATACCAGGCGATGAATCAGGATACAGCTGGGCTGGTGTCCTCTCTGGATCTGAAGTCATCTGGTGGGCCAGTCGATGGATTCTGGAAAGTCAGTATACTGTAGAACTGCTGAATGTGGGGCACCTGAGTCCTGGATGTCCATACTGGCAGAACAACAAAGGCACTGCAATGGCTGGAGTGGCAGCACTGACTACCACTGCTATGCTTTCCATCTGGTAGGCATGGGCACATTTGCAGGGAGGTCTTTGCATTGAGGCCAATAGTACAACGGATCAGGAGCTTGAATTATTACCTCGCCTGGGCGCATATAATTCACACTGTAAAGGTTTCACGTCCTCTCCATCCACTATTCGAACAGTGTCCATTAACAGTATCCTGCCTCTTTTCCACTGGCTGTATTTTTCATGAAACAGTCTGTTCCTGACATGCTTGTTTGCACCAGGATGCACACATTTCATTGCTTGGCCCAGATCCAGGATTTCCTGCTGTCTCAATCTCCTCCCAGACTCTCCGAGGAAAGGTAGGAAGCGACATCCCATAGATTTCATTCGCCTTCCTACGAACCAGTCTCTCCTCTTTACTAGCTTTGGTCAACCTGAGACCACTGGCCTGGCTTGGGGTGGCCAGTCCTGGTTCTGCCAGCTACGCATTCTCAACGAGACAAAATGGATCCTGACTACTTCTTCTTGCATAGCCAGGGCAGTGGCATCACCACTCTCTTCCATGCATTCCTCTGAGGCAAGAGCTTGAGGCTGTGTACCATTCCTTTTCACAAGGCCACAAAGGTTCCCGCTCTTCTTCTTCCTCACTGAGAATCTGTGCCCAGGAGTAAGCAGTTGTCCTCACTCCTGAGACTATCCACTCTTCACTGGGTGTGGAAGTCGATACCTCCCATTCAAAGGCCTCCTCATCTCATCTTCTCCTATGAGACTTGGGCTAGCCCCCTCTCCAAGGGTCTACTGATGCTCTGTCTGAATTGTCTCTCTGCGATCCAGCATCCAAAACATCAGCATATTGTTCTGTCTGCAAATCTGCACCTCTAGCTTTGTGCCACACTCCCAAGGGCCTTCTCCAACAGGCTCCGCCTGGTGCTGTGTGCTGCCAACTGCAGATTCTTGAACTTGTGTCCATGTGGGAGCCAAACGTAATCTTGGGTGCTTTAAACAAGCGGTATTTCTCTAAGCACCCGAACAGTGAGGTACCATGAAGACGTCCCTTCCAGCATTTAAGCATATTAAGCACACTTGCACTGGGTATCCAGGAATCGCCACATGAGAAGGCAGTTGCCTCCATAGTAACACCTCTCAAGGTCCCTTAACTTGTTTATTTCTGCTGCTACCGCAGCCCTGGCATGATCCGGGTAGTGGGCTGGTCCTGAGGCCATGACTGCAGAAAAAGCGCTCACTGTTATTGAAGGTCCCACATCACTGAACACTTTCTTTACTTTTAAAATGGCTCCTCTGCTGTGTTTACATTACTACCCCACCCTGTAATGGCGGCAGCAACACTCCTGCATCAACATTCTGAAATTGGGTCAAGCCACTGCGCATCCGATTTACACACTCTACTGATAACTTTGCTCAAACTGCACAAACTTGCATTGTTCTTTCCTAGCACATTTATATGATTTGCCATGTACTTTTCACTTGCTGAAAACATTTCTTTAGCTCACAGTCCCTTAAAGCCTTAGGATTTCAAGCACAGGATTGCCTGTAACTAGTGCTGCATAAATGCTACAACTCACAGTCTCTCTATTGGCTTTGAAACTTTAAACTGACGCTGAACCCATAACTATGCTCGCAGTCGATGGCTTAACAGACTTGCTCTTGCTGGTAAAACTTGACTGAGTCTTTAACTGCAACGCGACTACACTGCTGCACACAGATTCAGCTGGCTTTTAACAAAGATCACTAGTTTAAGCAATTATTTCTGTTGGTACTCACTGCTATCAGTAGCTGTTTGCTGCGATGGAAAATGGCCTGCAGTCAGTCTTGGAGGCCTCTGGAAGAGCGGGTGGGCAGTCCTGTCGACGTCCCTCCGATCACCACACTCACAATCCAGTCGATCGAGATGTGGGTTGAGATCGATTTTAGATGGAAAAGTCAGTTTTTAAACTTTTACAGTGCTTTTAGTCACCATGACGCTCCTCCACTAAGCCAGTACGCACTCACTCACCTCCTCTCGAATGCTGGGCAGTCGCTGTAGAGCTGGCTTGGGGCGGGACTGACTGCAGTCTCACCAATCACACACGCCATGCAAATGAGCCTCCTTCCTCGCGAAAGTGCTCTCTCCTCACGGCGATTGTCGAGCAGGCAAATTTAAACTGCAAGACCACTTTTTTTCTTTCTTCGACTGACTCCATGGCGGAGCCCATTTCAACCATTTGTCATGGCCATTAACATGGCAAGTCTCTCAGTTTACTAAAAGCATTTCCAATGTCCAGGGCACAATTTTCCTGTTGCTACCCCTAGTCTTCCACACTTTTCTTTGTCACAACAGTTTTTTTAAAAGCTGGCAAAATGCTGTAAATATTTGATGCAGGACAAGGCATACTCTTTCAGACTTTGCGCTCCTTGGTAAACAATTGGCATTTAACAGCAGCATATGGACAACAGCACACAGCGACATGCTAGTTAACCTTGTTTCAGCTTTTGGGCTACCCACTGCCAGATAACCAAAATGCTAGCCCTTGCCGAGCACCTTTCCTCCTAAATTTAAAATCCAAAGCGGTGCCTCCATTTTGTAACCCCACCCCCTGTCTTTCTGCAAGCGGCAGGATGCTGTTTGAATCTGACAGCAGTACCAGGTGGGGACTGGGTTCGGGGAGGAATAGGTTACTCGGCACAAGGGCTAGGTTTGGCTACTCGCACAGGGGCACCCAAGTAACCGAACACAGGAAGCAATAACTGTAATGTCCAATACCAGGAATGGATTCTAAAGTGTGGCTTTATTTACATCCAAGCAGAACAAAACAAAGCATAGATGGACCCCACAGGGCTACACTTCTGGTAATGCAGATTAAGAATCAGAACACTTCCTCAACACTTCAGCCCTCAGGCTCTGAACCCACCAGGCACACAGCCCGGACTTGCACACTACTTTGGGTACACAGCCCGACTTCGACACTATTTGGGGATTTCCTGGCTCTGCTCCCTGCCGGCCACTCGAATACCTTCCATTTGACCTGGACACATTTTCGGTGGCTCCTAAAACCACCTTAGAGCCTTCGACTCCATAAAGGGTACTTTCCTCAGCACTGGCCAAGTGCCTGAGGGAAAGTAAAAGCGGCCAGAGCAAACCGTGAGGTGAATTTGGTTACTCGGATGGGGTCTCCACCTCACGCTCCACAATTCATACCCATCCATTCCTCTGGACATTAAACATCTCTTTCTGAAAAGTTCGGCAATGTAGATTAAAGGGTAAATGGCACTTTCCTCTACATGTCTTGGCTTTCCCTTGTACTAGACTCGAACATACTTAAACATCTCTTTCTGAAAAGCTTGGCAGTGTAGATTAAAGGGTAAATGCATAGCACATTTCCTCTACATGTCTTGGCTTTCCCCTTGTACTGGACTTGAACATACTTTTACTTGGCTTAGCCTATTCCTCTAGGCCTCCACTGATTAAGCAGTTCAATCCCCACTTTACAACAGTTCAGGTGAAACAAGCGGCCCTATGTAGAGAGCAGACTCACCCTTTGGTTGCAGGTGCCCCACAGGCGATTCCTCACAGGAGTTTCTTTCGCACAGCTTCTAGGGCCACACTGACTGAAACAAGGCAGCTTCTTCCCTAGCTGGAACCAGGAGGGTTGCCCTGGAATGACAGGCAAACCTTTCCACCCCCATCCCCTCAGGGATGGGGCACAAGACCAGTAACAGGGGTCTCCACCACTTCACAAACAACAATGTGTTCCTCTTTTGGTGAAACACACACCTCCCCAGTAGCCTATATCAGAGCTTTAGGCTCCAAGAGCCTGTGCACAGACTGCTGTGCTCCTCTCTTCAAGACTGCTCACACATAACTCACTTCAAAACTCCCAACATTCTAACCTAACTCCCAACTGCAGATTCCAGTGTGGCTCATGCAGCTGCGAGAGTTCTATGGTGATGTCATCCCTCAGTCTCAGCTGAGACTGAGAACAGTGAGACAGTGTGAAATCCATTTAACTGGAGTTTCACAAGCTGCCTTCCCTGCCTACCACTAGGTCTTACTGGGATTCTAGTAATCCCAGGTAACAGGGGTTACACTAACAGCATACACACTATGTTACTTTACTGTCCAGCATAAGGAGGTGGACAGGACAGTAAAATAAAACACACACAGCTTGTAACTGTGTTTTTTCCTATGTACCCTTTCATTATAACGGTCAATGATGAGGAATAAGACCACAGTTATGGCGGATCTTATTGCCTCTGTCGATCGCTGCATTACGAGACATGGCTGGGGAACGATGCAGGTCCAGCTTTGGAGGCATCTGTCCTGGCCAGCTTCTCAGTGGTGCACTGCCCAAGGAGGAACAGGGGTGGGGAGTGTGGCCATCTGTTTCAGAACTTAGCTAAACCTGTTGGCACACCCAGTGTGGGATGCTGAGTCCTTTGAGTGTGTGACCGTGTGAGGCGGTAGGGCACAGGTTAAAAATCCACCACGTGTACCAGCCTCCATGTCACAAGGGGGTTTCTGCGGAATCGTCCCTCGTCTCAGACCTGGTGATGGAGTCACCAAGATTGCTTATTCTGGGTGACTTCAATACCTGGGTCGATAACACGTTCCCAGTTTGATAGATTTCCTCCATACCATGGATACTCTGGGCCTAGCACAGGTTGTTACCTCCACGATCCATCTCCATGGCCATGCATTGGACCAGATATTCACCCTGGGGCTTGAGGTGGATAGCCTTGAGAGTCAGATGGTCATATGGTCAGATCACTGTCATCAGGTTCTGCTTCAGGGCCCCTCCTCGTAGTCCCTCCCTGTGGAGTGATCACCTACTGACCTTTGAGAGCTTTAGGACCCGATGGACTGATCTTGGTGCTAGACACCTTGGAAATGCTGGCAGCATATGCTGGGGTGTAGAGGCCGCAGTGCTGGCCTAACTGCCAGCTGAGGTAGTGGAAGCAAAGTCTGTGACATCATTCCAGCTGGGGTGGAACAAGGTTAAAGCCATCAAAAGAAACAGGAGCAGTAGGATGCATTAGGCAGAAGGGGATTTAGGTCCTGGGATCTAAGAAAGTCCAAGGAACACATGGGCAGACTAGATGGACACTTGGTCTCCTTCTGTTGTCTTTTTTCTGTGTTTCCATAATAGGGTCATAACTGGGTTCCTTGACCTTCTAGCTGATCCATGTACACCCCTGGTATCACGTCTTGGTTCGCCATGGTTTTGACGAGCTGGGGGCTCCTAAATCCAGGGTGGATCATTGTTGGAGGAAGTCTAAGGCTGTGGAGGACAAACTAGTTCTGATTTCCCATTTTAAGGCTTATCAGAAGGCAATCTCTCAGAAGAGGCAGATTTTCTGGCTAGAGATTGCTGTGAATGAACAGACTGGCTCAGTCTTTCAGACTGTAGACAGGCTACTTCACCAACCTGTCTGGAGCCTGTAAGAGAAATTACACCACAAATGTGAAGATTTCACTCGGTTCTTTTCAGATAGGGTGTCCTCCATTAGGGCCGGCATTACTCCCAATGGGCCCTTATCTTCCAAGCAATGGTCTGCATCTGGGCCAGGAACATGGTAGGTGTTCTTGGGGTGAATTTCAGCCAGCAAAAGTGGAAGATATCTGCGGGTGGTCTTGATGCTGTGACTAACTTGCTGTAATCTGGACCTGGACCAAACAACTCCTAGTAAGCTACGTTGTCCAACTGGGCCCTGTGTTCACCAAAGCCGTCTGGTGTTCTCTGCAAGAGGGCTGGTTCCAGCGGCATAAGTGTGCACTGGTAAGGCCCTGCTGGAAAAACACATCTTTGGACCCGGATGTTTTGATGAACTACCATCCAGTCTCTAACCTTCCCTTTCTAGGGAAGGTTACGAAAAAAATGGTTTTGTTGCCGTTCGATGATACACAGCTCCATCTTTTACGTCCAGGACTCAAGTTGCCGTCGACATGTTTAATAAATGCTTGACTGAGATCCAGAACTGGATGGCTTCCAGATGACTTGAGCTTGAACCTCGAGAACACTGAGGTACTAGTGGTTGAGCTGGGCCGAAAGGAGGGGACTGGTGGCTGGTGCTGGAGGAACTGGGCTTTGGCTGGGTGACTCTAGCTTGCTACCTGCCCTAGGGTGAAGAATCTGAGAGTCATTCTGGATGAAGGCATGACAATGGAGGCCCAGGCATTGGCTGTAGTTCGGAAGGAAACATTACTTACCATAGTAATATTGTTTCTTACAAGGGATCTCCTAGTAAGATTAGACAATACTGCTGTCAGTTCAGAGCTGCTGGCTGCCCCGGAACTTTGAGTTTGGAATGTATGAAAATTACAGAATTTGGAATGCTATATTCAAAACTGCTGCCTCTTTCTACCTAACTGCCAGATTTGATTTTGCAGATGAAAACAGTAGACTAATCACTAATTAAAATTAAACACCTTTAACACTGGTGTCCTCCCTTGGTACAGAGGACGAATCCAAACAGGACAAGAAAATCACAAAATAGAGAGCTAGTGATCCTAGCCATTCTTGTGTGCATTAACAATTATAAAAAGTTAGGCCAATGATTAATGGCAACATTAGAAACTGCCATAAAAGTATTACTGAACCTATTCAGGTTATGTAAGGGGGTAGGGATGGGAGGTCTAATCCTACTAGGACATCCTAAGAAACAATATTACTATGGTAAGTAATTTTTTCTTCAAGACCCAGGAACCTCCTAGCAGTATTAGACAATACTGCAGATTACCAAGCAGTGCCTTGGGGAAGGTACAGAACCTATTTAGGAAAAAGGTTCTGCAATACTGCAGTGCCAAACCTACATCAATCATGGACACGAACGTCCAGGCAGTAGTGTTTTGTGAAGGTGTAGACTGTACTCAGGTAGCCGCTTTACAGATTTCCAGCATGGGGATGTCCCTTGCAGCTGCCACAGAGGCATCAGTTTCACAAGTGGAATGTGCCCTGAGGCCTTGGTGGCTGTTTGTCAGCCTTACTGTAGCTGAGTTGGATACAGGATACTATCCAATGTGCAACTGACCTCTTTGAGGCAGGCGTGCTTTCTCCACTTCTCCGTAGATAATAAACAGCTGTGACTGGGAATCCCTGATGTCCTTAGTGTATGTAATGTAATAGCTAGAGACCTTTTACATCCAAGATATGAAGCTTTTGTTCACCTGAACTGGATTTGGCTGTGAAAAATACTGGCAGGGTGATGGACTGATTCAATTTTAACTCAGCACCTTTGGAAGGAACTTTCTGGTGGTTCTAAGGACTACCTTGTCCTATGGAAGATAATGTAATTGAGGTCAGTGCAAAGAACTTAGAGTTCGCACATTCTTCTTGCTAAAGTAGTGCCACTAGAAAACAGTTTTCCATGTGACATACTTTAGCTCAGCTGTAACCACTGGCTCAAGGGGTTCCATGAGTTTGGCTATGCACAAATTTAGGTCCCAAGGAGGACTGGTTCCCTAACAAGAGGAACATACACAATCCTTTGAAACATTTTCTAAAATAGGGGTGAAGCTATTGTTCTCGAGCACCTGCAGACAATAAGCAGATACTGCTAACTGAACCTTAAGGGTTGCAGGCCTGAGGCCTAAAACTGCCATTGCACCAGGTCATCAAGCAATGTGGGCAAACCTGTCCTGAGGGGATTGATTTTCTGAGCTTGCACCAAATGGTAAACCTTTTATATTCTGAAGCATGTCTTTCTTGTAGAGGTTTTCCACGACACTTTCAGTACTTTAAGCACCTCTTTTGACAGGTTAAACTCAGAAAATTCTAACTCCTCAAGAACCATCCTTCAGGTGAAGGCTCTCGAGGTTCAGAAAACTATCTGCCCCTGGACAGCTGTTAGAAGATTGAATCTGTGGGGTAGACAAATGGGTTGCTTGGTGGACAGACTGAGCAACAAAGGGTACCAAGGCTGTCTAGCCCAGTCTGGAGCAACCAATATCTTGGTTGCAGACTTACTCCTCAGTCTGAGAAGAACTCTTGATACCAGTGGAATTGGATGAAAGGCATAGAAATTTCCTGTCAATCCAGGGCCAGTGCATCCCTGGGCACTGTGCACAAGGATGGTGGCCTGCAACAATACAGTGGAAGCTGATGATTGTCTTTCGAGGCAAACAAATCTATTTCTGGGGTGCCCCACTTCCTGAACATTGTATCCAACACTTGCCTGTTCAAGCCCATTCGTAGTGATCCTAGCTGATACTGCTGAGTGAATCTGCCAGTGTATTGTCCTTCCTTGGAAGATGAATGGCAGACAGGTGCACCTCCAGGGAATAAGCTAGGGACATTTTCATACTGGCCTCTGTGCACAGCCTTGAAGATCTTGCACCCCTGCCTGTTGATGTACCATGGTGGTTGTGTTGTCTGTCCTGACTTGACTGACTGACCCCTCAATTGAGTGGCAATGGCCTTTAGAGCAAGGAAGACTGCTCTCGGCTCTAAAAGGTTGATGTGCAGTTTGGACTCCTGAGGTGACCAAATTCCGCTGATTTTGAAGTCGCTCATGTGCCTACCACCCTAGGAGGGAGGCATCTGTTGTTAGGACCACTGTGTGTGTGCTGTTGCTGAAAGGGACACTCTGTCAAAGGTTTCCCTTTCTTTCCACCATTGCAGAACCAGTAACAGAGTTCTTGTAACTGGCACCAACTTTGAAATAGGATCCCTTCTTTGGGACCAGTGTGATTTGAGGTGATACTGAATATACCTCATTTGAAACCTGGAGCCTGATACTACTGCTGTAGTTGAGGCCATGTGTTCTAGCAATGCTAGGAAACTGTCTTGCTGCTCTGGGCTGACCTAAAGCAAAGGAGCTTGCTAGGGTCAGTAGATTTGACACCCTCTCCTGTTAAAGAAAAGTTTTTCCTTAGACAGTGTCCAGTTCTGCTCCAATTAATTTCAGTGACTGAAATTGCTCCATTTGAAATTTCTGAGCATTGATAAGGAAACCTAGTGACTCCAGAGAACTTTATGTCACCATGATGTAGTCCTTTTCCTGCTGATATGAATTCCTTACAACTAGCCAGTCATTCAGGTAAGGAAATACATGGATTCTCTGCCTTCTGAGGTAGCTGCCACTCCTGACAGACACTTTGTGAATACCAATGGGGCAGAAGTGAGCCCAAAGGGAGTGCTGAGAACTACTATTGTAATTTTGTCCTTCAAACCCCAGGAATCCCTCACTATGCTTAATTCTTGCAGACTACAAAACAGTGTCTTGGGAGGTTGGGTATAGAACCTACTTGGGGAAAATATTCTGCAGTACTGCTGTGGCAAACCTGGCATCATTTCTGGACGGTATGTTCAGGCAGTAGAGTTTACTGAATGTGTGGACAGTTTTCCAAGTGGCTGCCCTGCAGATTTCAAATAGGGGACATCTCTTGCTGCTGCTGAAGAGCTGTTCCATGTGTGGAATGATCTCTGAGGCCTTGGGGGGCTGCTTACCAGCTTTGCTGTAACAGAACTGTATGCAAGAGACTATCCAGCGGGCAATGGTTCTCTTTGAAGCTGGCCTATCCTTACCCACTTCACCATAAGTCAGGAAGAGCTGCAAATGACTATATCTGAAAGGTCTGGAATGCTCAAGATAATGGCTAAGTGCCCTCTTGACATCCAGTCTGTGGAGCTTTAACTCACCCGAGCGGGACTTAGCTGTGAAAACATGGGAAGGTAATGGAGTGATTCAGGTGGAATTCAGAAACAACCTTAGGGAGGGAATTGCCTGTTGGTCCTATGGACCACCTTGTCCCTCTGGAATGCCATATAGTTATGGTCAGTGCAAAGGACCTGAAGCTTAGATACCCTCCTAGCTGAGGTGATGGCTACCAGGAAGACAGTCTTCCAGGTAATGTACTTCAGGCCTGCAGTAGCCAGAGGTTCAAATGGGGTCTCCATGAGCTTGTCTATACAGAGGTTCAGATCCCAGGGAGGGACAGGCTCTCGAGAGGTAGGTACTGGTGCAGAAGTCCCTTGAAGAACTTCTTGAAAATGGGGTGAGAGGCCACTGACTTTTCCTTACCTGCTGAGAGGTAAGCTGAAATTGTTGCTAAATGCACCTTAAGAGTGGAAGGTCTGAGACCTAGGCTCTGCAGGTGGACAGGTAATCAACAGGTAAACCTGCTCCCAGGAGTTGATGTGCTTGGGTATGCACCAAAATGAAAACCTCTTCCATTTGGATGTATAGCTTTTCCTGATTGCTGGTTTCCTGTGTAACCCAGTCTCCCCTGAGGGTTACAAGAATCCCTTTTAGCACTAGTCTTAGGCACGAGAAAAGGCAGCTGGTAGGGAACTCATTAGGGGTTCTACATAATGACATCATTGTTTACTCAGCCAGCCTGAGAGAGGGATGATTATATGTCATTTAGAACTCTTGCAGCAGCATAACTATTTTTGAGTCAGCTGCTCAGGGAACTTTTAGAATGTTCAGTTAGCAGGGCGCCAACAGCACGGAGTGCAGGTGTGAGCACCCACAAAGTTAAACTGGGCACCCGAAAAAATGGACTGTTCATCATATTAGCCGAGAATAAAAGTGGTCCGATTTTAATTCCTTCCATCCACTGTAAAACAACTGAAAGCAGCAGTGCAGTGGCCCATTTCTGTATTTACATTACAGTACTTCTTGCACTGCTGCTGCTTTAACTGTGAATGGTGCATTCACAGTTAAAGCAGCAGCACTGCAAGAAGTACTGTAATGTAAAATACAGAAATGGGCCATTCCACTTCAGTCTGGTAGCGAGCCGCCTGTGTACAGGTGTGTATACAAATTGGGAGGATTCTCCTTTAAAGTCTCACTGTTTTGCATCATTTGAGCTCTTTCCTTCTAAGATGGCTTGAAAGGCAGAGTAGAGAAACTTACCAGAGCAAGGAAAAGGATTAAGGCTTCTTTGGCTAAGCAGATTTACTGTGTGGTGTTGTTTTTATTTTTTACTCACAGGATTGCTACTGTTTGTTGCTAACATTTCATTGCTTTATTTTTCTCTGTAGCAAAGTGTTTCTTACAGCGTATATCTTCTCTGAAATTATTACAGGTGGTGTTTTACAGGTTTTACAGTTTTATCTAACATTAGGATAAGCTTTCAGGGTTACTGCATTTGTTGTTGACTGATTGTTTCTGCTCTTACCTCCTTGTTCTTTCGTCCGTGGTTCTTCTTTTACGGCAGGAAAGGCCCAGCCTCCCACCCCCATCCCCAACCACCCACACTACACTCCTTTATAGGGTACCACAGCTGTGACATTTCCTGTGGCAGAGCAGGAAGGGCGGATCAGTGGGGCATCCACAAGGTGAGCTCATTTACAGGGCATTAGTAATTTAACTTGTTATAACAAGTAAAACAAAACAAAACACAATCAAACCATTACTTGCATTTTTTTCCTTCTAATTACTCTGACTAGGTTATAAACCCAGCAACTTATCTGGAATGGATATCATTAACTGCAGGTACTGTGGAACAAATTTCAGAAGGACAGTCTTACAGGATTTAGGACACTGTCCTACATGCTGGGCCATTGGAATCTTAGGGCTCAGCTCCGGGCAGCATGGGCAGGATTGCACGCCTTAAATTTCATATTCAAGAGGAAATACATTATAAGAACCACCCACCATTTCCCCAGCATCCAACAGAAAACCTAACCATAAGAGAGGTAGTTGGTCCAGGAGGTTGGCAGGTGGTTAGGAGGGGCAAATTGGGTGCCCCATCACTCTGCTCTCCAACATATTACCTCAAAAACCATATAAATACTACAAACAGGTATCTGCCTTTATCTCTGAAATCAAACAAAGAGGCAGAAGACACTGCAGCACAGGAGCTAGCATAACAAAACTCACCCAAATCAGGAACCAAAACAAAAAAGCAAAAGGAAATCCAAAAACTTCTGATCATAGGAGACTCCATGATTCGGGAGTTGATATCCATCTCCAGCCAGGGGTAATGGTCAGATGTCTCCCAGGTACATCAGCATGGAGAGGCACTGACCGCATTGCTAAAATGTTCACAAAGCAGGAGAAAACACTGATGTCCTAGTACACATAGGGACTAATGATCTCACCAGCTGGTCAGTTGTGGAGACCAAGGAACACCTGACCAGGCTGGGTGACAAACTATCATCCATTTCGTCCAGCATCTCCTTGTCTGAGATCCTGCCAGTCTGGGAGAGGGGGACTGATGGACGGAAGGTCAGAGAAGGGAGATGGGGAGCTAAACATGTGGCTCAAGGGCTGGTGCCAGGAAAAAGGACACAGATTTGTAGGGAACTGGCAACAGTTCTGGGAGTGAAAGTTCTTTAAATTTGATGGACTGCATCTGACTAAGGAGGAGTCAGTGCATTGGGGCAGAAGTTTGACGTCTTTGCAGAATATTTAAACTAGCAAATGGGGAGAGGGTGCAGCACCATAACGTTGAATGGGAAGAACACCCCTCCCCTCAGCTAGTGGTCAAACAAGGATTCAGCATGTTTGCAGTTCATTTGAATCACCAGGTAAGCAAAAGGTTTGTCTCCCCATACGACGCACAGGGGTAATGCCAAACCTCACCCAACAACTAACACACAAATCTGGCCAATGGAAAATCAGGTACACAAATGCTCACAGCCTGGGAAATAAGATCCCAGACCTGCAGGCAATAATGTCAGAGGCTAAACTGGACATAGTAGCAATTAGTGAGGCGTGGTTTACCAGTAACCACACTTGAGAGACTTCAGGACCTGGCTATGTATTGTTCAGAAGAGACGAGGTGCAAAAGGGGAGGAGTGGCCCTGTATGTCAATGAAAATATCAAAGCTACAGAAATTCAGAATACACATAAGGAGCCAGAAGAACTGTGGGTCACCCTGAAACAGGAAATGGGACAGCCATAAGAACTGGGGTTGTCTACAGGTCCCCAGACCAGGGGAGGACATAGACACATTACTGTTAGAAGATATACAAAACATGACAGCTAAAGGGAGGTTCTGATAATGGAGACTTCAACATGCCAGATACAGATTGGTCAATACCAGCAGGAACATCTGCCAGAACTAGACACATAGTGGATTCCCTGCAGGGAGGGCCTCAAACAACTGGTACAACAACCCACAAGAGACAGGGCTATCCTAGATCTAATACTGACTAACAGGGAAGGGATCACAGATCTCCAGGTAGAAGGTCACCTGGGGCCAGTGACCATCACATGGTATGGTTCAATTTGGCTACTACATCTAAATCATCCCATTCCAAGGCAAAAATATGGGACTTCAGAGGAGCTGACTTTGATAAGATGGCCAACAGAGTTAAGCTAGCCCTGGCAAAAGAAACACAGGTGAGGGGTACAGGCAAAGTGGGCAAGCATTAAGAATGCAATACTTGAAGCAACATCCCATTGTGTTAGACAGAAAAGGAAGTGCAAAGAAGAGGAAACCACTTTGGTTCTCAAATACAGTAGCAGAAAAGATCAGAGCCAAAAGACTGACCTTCAGGAAATATAAGGAACACAGCGGGATGAAGATAGGGAGGCATACCAAACTGCCCTAAGGGAAGCAGGGAAAGCAGTAAGCAGGCAAAGTCCCAAACTGAGGAAACACTAGCACGAACAGTAAAAGAAGGTGACAAGACTTTCTATAGATACATTAGTGAAAGGAGAAAGTCCAGAGGGGTATTGCTAAGCTTAATGGAGAAAGGGAGCATGTGAGGAGAGGACCAAGTAAAGCATCTATCCTAAATAGATACTTTTGCTCAGTATTTACTGAAGAGAAGGTAGGGCAGGGCCCACAGCTCAGCACCATGGACACAGGGGAGGGAGGTGAGCACTACTCCTTCACAAAGAAAGGGTCCTACAAGAGCTTGCTAAGCTCAGGAGGATAAGGCAATGGGACCTGATGGCATACATCCCAGGGTACTTAAGGAGCTAAAGGTGGAACTAGCAGAGCCATTAGCAGAACTGTTTTAGCGAGTCTCTGAGCACAGGAGAGGTCCCAGAAGACTGGAGAAGGGCTCATGTGATCCCACTCCACAATAGTGGTAGCAGGGAGGAGGCAGGGAACTATAGACCAGTCAGTCTTACCTCAGTAGTGGGCAAGATTATGGAGGCACTCCTTAAGGAAAGGATAGTGCAACACCTGGAATCCATAGGGCACGGGATCCAAGACAGCATGGGTTTACAAAGGAAGGTCCTGTCAAACTAATCTCATAGATTTCTTTGACTGGGTAACCAGAGTGGTGGACCAAGGGGAGCAGTTGATGTCGCCTACCTTGACTTCAAGCAAAGCTTTTGACACTGTTCCACATAGAAGATTGATAAATAAGCTGGGTAGGCTCGGGGTGGGTCCAGAAGTTGGTCAACTGGGTGGCAAACTGGTTGATGGGCAGAAAACAGAGTGGTGGTAAATGGTATACAGTCAGAAGAGATGCAAGTCACAAGTGGGGTACCTCAGGGATCAGTCCTGGGGCCAGTCCTCTTCAACATCTTCATTAGTGACCTTGCAGATGGACTAGAGGGTAAGGCTTGTCTGTTTGCAGATGACACAAGATCTGCAACAGAGTAGATGATCCAGATGGGGTGGGCAGAATGAGAAGAGATCTGGATAAACTAGCAAAATGGTCAGAAGAGTGGCAACTGGGATTTAATGCAAAGTGCAAGATCATGCACATGGGAAGAAACCCTAAACCACCTATAGACTGGGAGGAGTTGCTAGCAGTCACAAAGGAAGAAACAGACTTGGGCATCATCATCACTGATGACCTGAAATCATCAAGCAGACCTCTAAAGCAGTAGGTAAGGCCGAGGGGGTGTTAGGGTGTATTAGTAGAGGTATCACAAGTCGTAAGAGGGAGGTGGTAATCCCTCTTTACAAGACACTGGTTAGGCCCCATCTGGAGTACTGCGTGCAGTATTGGAGGCCACACCTTCACAAGGACATTAACCAAATTGAGGCAGTCAGAGAAGGGCAACCAAAATGGTCAGGGACTGCTAAGAAGACATATGAGGACAGATTAACAGAGCTCAATATGTATACCCTTGAGCAAAGGAGGAAGAGAGGTGATATGATCGAGGCATTCAAACACCTTAAGGGCATTAACAAGGTGAAAGACTCTAACATGTTTAAATATAAGAAAAATAGCAGGACAAGAGGACACAGCATGAGATTAGGGGGGCCTATTAAGGGGAATGTGAGAAATTCTTTTTCACAGAAAGGGTGGTGGATGCATGGAATGGCCTACCTCAAGAAGTGGTGGCTATGAATACAGTGCAGGGCTTCAAACAGGCATGGGATAGGCATAAGGAAGCAATACAAATGAGTATGAATAGATAGGCCACTGACAGAGCAAGGCGATAGCACATTATAAGGTGAAAAAGAAATGGGCAGACTGGATGGGCCTTGAGGTCCTTATCTCATCCAACTTCTATGTTTCTACATGATCCTGTGCCTGGGAGTCTCAGACGTGCCATGTGGCTACAATTTAGTCTCACAATCTCAGCTACACTACTTAAGTAAGCCTTCTCTCCCGTTGCAGAAGGTCAGTGAAATTTGAAACCGTTTATGTCGCTCTCATCTGGAACAATTTAGAAACTAAACTAAAGGGAAAAAAATCTGCACAGAGCAGGTCAGAGGAGAAAGTAGCTGAGTGACTGTTTCTGTTAGGAATAGGAAGGATGGTGAATGTGTGTTTGAAAACAGGAGAGCAAAGTAGACTTGCTGCACAGCAGAGGAAGGATTCAGGAATTACTTATTTTTATTCAACGTTCTGCCTGAATAGGTTAATCAAAATGAAAAACAGAGTCAGTTTTGGAGACAGTAAATCAAACCAGCAGAGATGCAGCTGAGTAAACAGCTCCCCAGTTTTTGATTTCTGCTTGGCTTGCTGAATGTGAATGGATATGGACTAACATAAAATACAGAAATAAGTTTTGTAATCTGGTTACTGTAACAGGATGCAAGAAGAAGAGACATTGCAATTAGATTTTACACTGTGTATAGGAGTCCTCTCCTGTTTATCCAGATACTGTTGGTGCTCCAGCCCTAATGTTATGTGTCCCTTGTCCCCAGTCTTGTGTCCCTCTGCCCTGCCCTCAGATTTGTGCTCTTTGTCTCAAGTTCTGTGTACCCTGCCCTTATGTTGTGCCCTTGTCCCAAGTTCTGTGTACCTGCCCTTATATTGTGCTCTTGTCCCAAGTTCTGTGTACCCTGCCCTTATATTGTGCTCTTGTCCCAAGTTCTGTGTACCCTGCCCTTATATTGTGCTCTTGTCCCAAGTCTTGTGTACCCTGCCCTTATATTGTGCTCTTGTCCCAAGTTCTGTGTACCCTGCCCTTATATTGTGCATTTGTCCCAAGTTCTGTGTACCCTGTCCTCAGATTTGTGCTCTTTGTCTCAAGTTCTGTGTACCTTGCCCTCAGATTTGTGCTCTTTGTCCCAGGTTCTGCATATCCTGTTCCTAGCCCTGTGTCCTCGCTGCCCCGGACATGGTGTCTCCCTATCCATAGCTCTGTGTCCCCTTTTCCCCAGCCCTACTCTACTTACTGGCACTTGGTCCGCTGACCTAAACCCTATCTCCAGAGCCCAGTCCCAAGCTGTGTTGGAATTAAACTTTGAGTTCTGGGAGCTGGGGAGGGACACAGAGATCCATATCTTTAAATTGAGCCCCCTTCCCATTGTAAGTTAGTGGCAGTGAGTCATGAGCTACCAGCGCTGTCTTCAGAGCTGGGCGAGCCCTGACAAGCCCCTGTAATTCCAGTACTGGTCCCAGGACCCAAGCCCAGTACCCTGTGCCCCAAAACATCCTTTTCTCCTGCCTCCACCCTAGAGCCCAGTTTTGTGTTCTCTGTTTCAGTCCCTGTCACCCGCCCTGCTGTCAGGAGCTCATTAGTGTTCAAAGACACATCACAGTTTGCCACAGTATTGACTCAGATGCTTGGGAGCAGCACCACAGGTAATCTGATTAAAGAGGTGCAGGTTCTTTAAAGCGTGGGAGCGTGCATTTTGTACCACTGATGCCTTGGTAGTACTAACAGTAGGGTTAATATTCAAGGCTGCTTTTGCTGGCTTAATTTGATCTGATTTGTTGCGACTTCTGCTGTTGGTTAGCCTATTTAGCCCAAGGGAGCAGGGCCACTACAACTTCCCCCTCTGTGAGAAGAAGGTATTAGGATATAAGCTCCTCATCTGATCAGCGCTGAAAGATCAGGGATGATAAATATTCTTCTAATTGAAATGACTCCACTCAGCTTCCTTCTCTTTGATCCACTGAAAACATAACCTCTCAACTGTCCCTTATTTTCAGGGATGTCCCTGATTTTGCCTCAAAATGTTCCCCTGTCCCTTATAAAATGTGTGTTTTGTGACTGAACTGTGGGGATAGTATAAGCACAAAATAATGTTAAACATTAAAGTTACAGACCTGTTCTTCAGAAAATGCATCTTACACAAATCCCTTATTCTATCAGTTTCTGAGTAAATATTATTAGATTTTAAGATGTGTCCCTGATTCTGCCACTTTGTTCCCGATTTCTGAGGCAAGAGCTTGAGTGTCATGGCAGGACAAAAAGACATTGCATTATGAGTCGTATGTCTATGTGTTGTGTGTGTGTATGTTTACACTTTGGAATACTTAGAAAACATGCCCATCAGCATACCTCTCAGTGTCTCATCACTGAAATGCATAGCACTGACCTTCAAAATCCAGAGGAGATGGCCAGAATGTGAATCACTTTCTTATTAAGAATAATATCTCTAAAATTGTGGGCCCCAAATGTTTAGTGTTAGGAATGTTTTTATCAGTTTAGTTCAAAATTTGACTGAAATAATGATAGTGCTATGTGATTTTCATAACTGTTGAGAGGTATGCAGTGCAGGTGTGTGTGTTAGGAGGATTTTTCACACACCTCTGAGGTGTGTGATAAGCACAAAAAGCCTTGCTTGAGGGGTCTATTAGATTATCAGACACCTAGGGTGCGTGAAAAATTTTCATAGCCCAAACCTTGCACAGGCACTATTTTATTTCATAATAACTGGTACAATTTATCGAGACAGTGTATGGAGTGCTCCAGGAGACACTTGCACCTCATGGGGTGGTGGCACTGTAACCTGAAATCTGTATCGGCATGCTTGCAACACCTGGAGGTATCAAAGATCCCCAGAGCACCCTCCTATGGGTCTTAGCACCTTTCCGGGCATCAAAGAGCCCATAAAACACCCACCTACATCCTCTGCAGTGGAGTAGAGGTGGTGGTGATGCATATACATTCTAAAATGTATTAAAATAACCCCCAAAATGCACCTAAAGCAAGAAAAATCCTGTAGCTTCTGAGGGCCCTAGGCCCCAGACCCCTAGCCTTTTATAATTACCCTGAGTACACACAAAAGTTTTAAAACTTGCCACCCATCAGTTAGTCTGAGTTGGAGAGTCAAAGTGGCAGGAGGTCTGCCAGTTGGGGCTCTGTCACAGGAGCCCTGTGTTTCTCCTCTAGTTGGAGTAAACCTACAGTTGCCAGTGAAGTGGTGGAGATCTTTTGCAGCAGAATCCTTGACTTCACCCAGGGGTAGTGAGAGGGACAGCTAGTTCAGATGATCAAGGGCAATCCCTGAAGGTCCTAGAGTGTTTACAGCTGCCTTTCAGAAGAACAAACATTGTGTGGGAAATTCTGACAAAGCTACCATGAAGAAAGGGTGTTTTCTGGTTTGTTCTCCATGCCTTAAGGAAGAAGCAACAGATATATTGAGTACAGATGCACAAACTGTTCTCATTAGGGAGTTAGCTGAGGTGTGTGTGCCCAAGATACGGCTAGATTACACCTGTCAGGATCCTCATACACTTCTCGGTGTCAGATTTGAAGTTAAGAGTCTGAGTCTTTAGAAAATTCAGTGGAGATTGAAGGCTTCTTTTGGTGTAATCCTGAAGGAATGGCAGAGACTGTCGGTTGGGGCAAAGGGTTGGAGGAATGCCATCCGGAGTCTACAAGGCAGGGTTAACAGGTTCATTGATGGGCACCAAGGTCCCTGGGTAGAGGCCAATGTCTAGGATGAAACTTAAATATGTGGCTCTGGTCACGAGTGTACACTGTGAAATTTGTTTTGGAAATGGCTCAAGAATGTGGTTCAGGCCACGAGCATCAAATTTGGGAAATGGAAATGTGTTTTGAAAGTAGCTCAGGTATGTGGTTCAGGCCTACAGCACTCTGGGAAAATATAGAGAAGTTTCTGTGGAAAACTGTACCTCCTAGCAAAGAGTTTCTGGAAAAGTAATGTACTAGTTTGCCATGACCAACCATAGGGGGCCCACTTGTGCTTTAGTAACATCTGTAAATAAAGCCATACTGCACAATCCCAGCTGCTGTATTGGACATTCTGATCATTGTTTTCTGTGTGGAATTATTGGGCCCCTCAGCAGTTAGGTCTAGCATCGCCTAGCATCCTCTCCCTGGACCTGGTTGTAAATGCAAAGGTTCATTTTGGTAATTGTACCCACCCCTTCCTTTAGATAATGAGCCTGGTACACACTCTAAAGTTAGGGTGGTACCAATCAAATATTTCTGCTAAAGTAAATGGTATGCCATATGTAGGTACTAGTTCTTTTAATGGGGGTGCCAACTTGACAACAGTGGTGTGGGGGTTACACTGGATGCCCTGAGGATATCTCTGGGACCTCCTAGAAAACTGGAGGTTAGAGAAAGAACAGTTATGTAAGGCGTGCAGCAACAGTAGATCTTTGAGGATCTCAGTCATCAGGTAACACCGTAAGAACTTAGCCATCGAAGGCGAGAATCCACCTGGAAGAATTTTCAGTAGCACAACTGGGCTTGCTTACGCTGTCGACGTTGATCAACATCGCCAACCCCAACAGGCGCAGGTGGGCCCGCACCCTCCTCAGTTCTTTCCACGGAGACCAAGGGAACAAGGCTAGCGCCCTGGGAAATGAGGAGAGCGAGGACCCAGCTCTCAAATGAAAGATGGAAACAGCAGACAGCCAGGTCCTGATTGGTAGTCCCAAGAGGGGGATGGTGGGTGGGAAAGACCTGATGACTGCGATCCCCTCGAAGATCTACTGTTACGATAAGTTCTTACGTAACTGTTCTATCTTCTTTAGGGTATCTCAATCATTAGGTAATACCGTAGAACACGTCCCAAGCAGTGACAAGTGTCAACAGACAATCTGGGTGGCTGGATCTCCATAAACTTAAGACAGGAGACTGACCCAACCTACCCAGTCAAAGGACCATCTTAAACGTAAGACAGAGGGCCTTGAAAACTGAATCTGTCAAGGAACCCTATAAATGTAAGACAGGAGTCCTTGCAGAACAGCCCTGCTGAAACCTGCACGGGCTCTAGTAGCAATGTCCTGACTGTAATGCTTGGTGAAAGTGTGGACTGTATTCCAGGTGGCAGCAGCACAGATGTTAGCTGTCGAGACCCTTTGAAACAAGCCACAGAGGTAGCCATGCCTCTGGTGGAATGAGCTTTGACTGAACAAGGCAACTCTTTGCTGTACTTATCATAGCAGAACACAATACAATTTGCTAACCATTTGGATAAACACTGCTTAGAAACTGCAATGCTCTCTCTACCTGGGGTGAAAAAGACGAATAACTGCTTGGACTTTCTAGATTCTTTAGTCCTAAGTACGTAGTACTTCAGAGATCTCGCACATTTAGCGTGATAGGCAGTGCTTCTCCTGGACTGGCACAATCTGGAAAATAGACGAAAGGTGTACAGACTGATTGAGTGTAAGCACTGAGAAACCACCTTGAGCAAAAACTTGGGATTTGTACACATGTCTTTGTGAAAAATCAAATAGGGCTCCTCACACCAGAGGGCCTGAAGGTCTGAAATTCTTCAAGCAGAAGTAATTGCAACTAAAAAGAGTGTTTTCCAAGACAGAGAATGCAAATCAGAAGTCGCAATAGGTTCAAAAGGAGACAGGGTCAACTTTTCCAAAATAAAATTATAATAAAATTAAAGTCCCAAGCCAGGATGGGGAATGGACTGGGGCTTTCAGATGAGGATAATGTCCCGGAGGAAGGTGCAGGAAACATCCAACTGGGCAGCAATACGGTCACCAGGCTCATGGAATTTAGATATGGCTGAAAGGTGGACCCTAGTATTAGAATACTAGAGACATGAGTCAGACAAAGATATCAGGTAGTCCAGGATATGCCTTACTGGGCATGTAAAAGGGTCAGGGAGTGTTTGGCAGCCAAATGGTAAACGCTTCTACTGCATGGCATAAGTGGCATGAGTAGAAGGCTTAAACAGCAACAAAACATCTGCCACCCTGTCAGAGACTCCAAATCTGGCAATGACTATGTTTTCAGGAGCCACACATGCAGATGGAGGGATCTGAGATTGGGATGGACCAGAGTACCCTGATCAGGGGTCAGAAGATTCCTGCAAAGGGGCAAAGGAACCGGAGGTTCTTCTGCCAGCCGCTGAAGAAGAGGGAACCAAATCTGGCGAGGCCAGGATGAGGCTATGAGTATCATGCTGGCTTCCTCCATTTGCAACTGATCAGTACCCTCTGTATTAGAGAGGAAACAGAGGAAATGCAGACAGAAATCTCCCGCTCCAAGAGAGGGACAATGCGTCTCGCCAGAAAACTCCAGGCCCTGGATCTAGCGAACAGAAATTGGGCAGTTTTCGTTGTGTGGGGACACAAAAGGTCCAACTCGGACAACCCCATCTGTCGGACAGATCTTTTGCAATGGATGAGAGAAGTTCCCAATTGTGCATGCTGGACTGAGTCCTGCTGAGACTGTCCACCAGAGTGTTTAGAACGCCTGGGATGTGGACTGCTGAGAGTGTCAGATCGTGGTCTAGTGCCAATACCACACCTCACTGCTTCCCTGCAAAGGGGTAGGAGTGAGTGCCGCCCTGCTTGTTGACACAATAAACTACACTTAGGTTGTCTGACTACCAACAACTGGCCTAAGCCAACTGGTCCTGGAAGGCCTGCATGGCATGGAGCATTGCCCTCATTTCCAGGACACTGATACAGAGGGCAGTTTCCCACTGGGACCAGGACCCTGAATCTGGAAGGTACCCAGGTGGATTTCCCAGCCCAGACCCGATGCATCTGTGATTAGGATCTGAGTTGGGGAAGAAATCTGGAATGGAACCCTAGTAGAAGATTGGAGGGATCCATCCACCACTGGAGTACTCTGACCACCGGAGAGAAGTCTAGGACAAGCTGGCCCAGCTCATCCAACAGCTGGTCCCACTGCACTCTGAGGGTACATTGCAGGAGTGCATGTGGAGCCTGGCCAGTGGAATGGTCAGAATGGCCACAGCCATAAGACCCAGGAGCCTCAGGTACAGCCTGGCGGGGATGTAACACCTCTTGGCCACTTCCGGCACTTGAGATATAAGGCACTCTGCCCTGTTTTGGGAAGAAAGGCCTTGCCCTGCACTGAATTGAGAACCACCCCAATGTACTGAAGCCTTTGGGTCGGAATTAGGACTGACTTGGGCAGGTTAATAGTTATGTCCAAAGACTGGAACAAGTGGAGAGTGCAGTCCACAGTGACCAGAAGCTGTTCCCTGGATGAGGCCTTGAGTAGCCAGTCATCTAGGCAGGGAAGACATACAGTCCTTCCTTCCTGAGACGCTGCGACCCTGCTAAGCATTTGGTAAAGACTTGTGGTGCAGAGGACAAATCAAAGCACAACACCTTGAATTGGTAGTGGTTCCCCTAGAATGTAAAGCAGAGGAACCTCTTGTGGGAGGAAAACTATGTGCAGGTAGGCGTCCTGCATGTCCAGTGAGACAAAGCCAATCTCCTGTTTTGAGAAGAGGAAAGAGGCCTAGCAGAGTTATCATCCGAACTTTTGTAGTGGACATAGAGGACGAGGTCCTTTAGATCCAGGATTGGTCTCAAATCTCCCATCTTCTTGGGGACCAGGAAGAACCTGGAGTAGAACCCTGATTTCTTTATCGGATGGGCACTCTTTCTATTGCATGTTTCATGAGGACAGACTGAACTTCTTCCTGAGAACAGGAATGTGGACTAGAGGGTAAATCGCAGGTGGCGGGGGGCAATCTGGAAGCTGCTGGATGAGCTCCAGGGTGTGGCCGCACTGATGATCTGCAAGATCCAGGCATCTGAACTTATGGTTCTCCACTGATTCCATTTCCATTTAACAGACTTGGATGGTTACAATTAGATCACAGATTTCAACTTCAAGTGGGATTTTGGTTAAAAGATTGTTCTTGACAGGGTTCGATATGCTTCCATACTTATTTTCATAAACATTTAACATTAGCTCAAGTACAATACATACCAGATCTTCATATAATTTTAGGTTCTTTGTGCCAACCGTGAAAACATCATTAGGTCAGAGGGCTCTGTTATATAGATTTCTGCCTGTTTTCAATAGATCTGAAAAGTCCACTCTATTCCCTGGCTGTTTTTAAGTCTAAACTAAAGAAATGGTTAGCTACTACAAGTGTTTGTGAATGCAATAATGTCTGATGTTCCTTATTGATTGATTTGTAAGAGTTGTTAGTCACTACAAATGTTTTGAATGCACTTTTGTATAATGTATTTATTGATTTGTATGTTTATATTTGTTTCTTTTTGTATTGTCATCTGGTCGCCCATGCAAATGGGTCTTTGTCATGGACTTTTCAGATTTTAAATAAACAAACAAAACAAAGTGGAGGGAGAACAGACATGACCACCACCTCTTGGGTCAGGGACTGAGGAAGGGGTCTAGCAAGGAGTCACGCTGAGGAGGGACCAGCAGAGGAGGCTGGGATCTCTGCTCAAGGGCAGCAGCTGCCGGGCCTGGGTAGGTGGAGGTTCTTGGGCTCTCGCGCTTGCTTTGAGGAAAAAGCCTGGGCACTGTTTTGCTAGGTTGCCTATGAAAATTAGGACGCCCTCTACCACGCTGTTGGGAGTGATAGAGGGAATGCACCCACTTAATAGCTGTGCCTGAGGCCAGCAGATCATTAACTCATTTGCTCCCCATGGCCATTTTGGGTTGGATACAGCAATGGATGGTTCCCACACCATATGATGTCTATGGGAACAAAGGACTTAATTAATGATGTCTTGAACATCAGGCCCAAAGAGCTTGGCCCCATTGAAGGGGAGTTCAGCACTTTGTTTTGCATACTTGCTACAAAACCTGAGACTCTGAGCCACAAATGCCTATGAAGGCATATTCCAGTGGCTGCAGCTCTGGCCACAGTATCCAAATGGTCATAAATGGCTCAAAGTAAATGTTTCCCACATCCTCTGAGGTTTGGAGGCACTGGAGAAGCTCCTGCTTCTGGCACTGTCAGAAAGGGCCTGGGCAGTTGCCTTACCCTTTCTGGCATTGGCATTTTGAAACTTGACCATAATGAGAGATAGGTAGTTAACAATCCTCAGGTCTAGAGTCAAGGAGGCATAAGCAGTTTACCCCACAAGTCGATCCTCCAGGATTCCTTGTCTGGGGGTAAAGAAAGTACAGTTACGTAAGAAACTTATTGTAACAGTAGATCTTCAGAGAGGCTCTTGCAGTAGGTAATTTCATATAGAACTGAAGCGGAAGGCACCAGGACCCACGGAAAATTTTCTAGCTAGCAGTCTCTGGCGGGGACCGCCCCATGTCAGGTGACTGGCGTCAGATGACGTCGGTGTAAAGGGTGGTCCCCACACCCGCCTTCAGTTCCTTCCCCCAAAGGCCAAAAAGCAAGAGCGAGAGAGAAGCGGATGTTCCCCTCCTGGAAAAGGAGCTGAAAAAACTAAGGGGGATGGAGGGTGGGAGGTAGCCTACAAGAGCCTCTCAAGATCTACTGTTAAGATAAGTTCTAACGTAACTGTTCTATCTTACTTTGAGAGGGCTCTTGCAGTGAGTAATTACATATAGGACTGAGTCCCAAGCAGTCTGGAAGAAGGAGAAGCACGGGAGGAGAAACCAACACATCCATGGAATCTCCGGCTGTAAGGGTCTCAAGAAAGCAGACCTTGCAGAACAGCCAACCCGAAGCCTGCTCTGGCCGAGAGGCAATGTCAAACTGTAGTGTTTTCGTAAGGTATGGACGGAAGTCCAAGTTGCAGCTGCACAAATGTCAGCATGACACATTCTTGAAACAAGTCACAGAGGCAGAACCCCCGGTGGAGTGACCTCTGACTTGACCCGGCAGGGTCTTGTGGTACTATCGTAACAGAAAGTGATACAATGAGCCAACCACTTAAAAGGCATTGCTTAGTGACAGCACTGCCTTCTCTTTGTAAGCAAAGAGACAAAAAGCTGATCAGACTTTCTGAGATCCTTTGTCCTGTTGGTGTAGTATCTCAGAATTTGGTGAACATCCAAAGTATGCAAGAGGTACTCCCCTTGATTGGAGTGTTCGTAAAAGAAAGCTGGTAGCTCAATTGATTGATTCAGCGTAGATTCTGTCACCACCTCTACGGAGAAACGTAGGGTTATGCGAACCACACATTCCTTGTGAAAAATCAAATAAGGAATTTTACACATCAAGGCCTGGAGCTCGGAAATCGCCGAGCTGAGGTAATGGCCACTAGGAAGAGAGTCTTCCAAGACAGGAACTTCAAGTCTGCAGAAGCTGCCAGTTCAAAAGGAGGCAGAGTAGCTTCTGAGAATGAAATTCAAATCCCAAGGGGTGCAGGAATGCGAATAGGGGTCTCAAGTGGAGGACCCTCTAAGAAAAGTCTTAGAGACTTCCAACTCGTGAAAATTCTGTCCCCAAAGGGAACATGATAAGCGGAGATAGCCGCCATGTGAACCTTCAGAGACGAATGACTGAGACCAGGTCAAAAGATGGCGAAGATAGTCCAGAACTCTCCCGACAGGGCATGAAGAGGGCTCGAAATTCTTAGAAGAGGCCCAAATAGAGACCGCTTCCATTTCATGGCGTGAGGCGATCTCGTGGAAGGCTTTCTAGCCTCCACCAGAATCTCAGCCATAAGTGGGAGACCCTGAATTGGGCTTGAACTACGTCTGCAGGAGCCATGCATGCAACTGAAGGGATTTGAGACCTGGATGAACCAGGGTCCCCTGATCCTGGATCAACAAAAGTTGCGACAGAGGAAGAGGAGGTTCCTCGAGTACTGTTGCAGAAGAGAATCAAACTTGCCTGGGCCAGAAAGGAGTGATCAGGATCATGCGAGCTCCTTCTGAGCTGAGTTTGTGTAAGACCCTCGGAATTAGAGAAATTGGGGGAAGGCATAAATGAATCTGTCCTTCCAATCTAGAGACAGAGCATCTCTCCAAAAATGCCTCGCCCTGGGCGAGCGAGCAGAAGGTGAAAAGTTTTGCGTTGTGAGGAGAAGCGAACAAGTCCACCTGAGTGTCCCAGCATGAGGAAGATATCGTCTACCACCCCGATCCAGTACCCACTCATGAGCCTGAGCCGACGACCGACTGAGGTGGGCTGCCAGCGTGTTTTCGACTCCGGAACGTGAACTGCCATGAGGTGAAGGTTGTGTTGCACTGCCTAATCCCAAACTCTCATTGCTTCCTGCAAAGCGGATAGGAAGCCTTCCTCCCTGTTTGTTGATGTTCCAGACTGGACAACCAGATGACCGGGAAGCACATGCAGAATCAGTGCTTGGAGAACATACAGCATGCCCTGAGCTCGGGGACGTTTATGTGAAGCAACCGTTCGAGCCTGGACCAGGAGCCCTGAGTCCTGTGAGACCCCAAATGGGCTCCCCAACCCTCTCAGGCGTCTGTTGTCAGTGTTTGGGAGGAGGCGCGATGCAGAAGGGAGCTCCCAGCAAAGATTCTCCTGAACCATCCACCATTGCAAGTCCCAAACCATGCGGTGGAGACCAAGACTTCTTGGTCTAGGTCGTCCACCAGCTGATCCCACTGAGACCAAAGCTTCCACTGAGAGATTCTCATGTGGAGCCGAGCACGAGGGACTGTCGGAATAGCAGCTGCCATGAACCTGGGGAGGCGAAGGACTGACAGGGCACTGACCCGCCTGCAACTGGACAGCAGGCTCGCCTAAGCCTGAAGGGTATCCACCCTGTCCAGCGGCAGAAAAGCCATACCAGTGGTTGTGTCCAGAATCACCCGATAAACTGGAGCCTCTGACAGGGGACCAGGTGGGACTTGGCCTGATTGATGGTGATACAGGCTGGTAAAACCTGCAGGAAAGAGCACAGGAGATCCTCCCTGGATGGGACCACCAGAAGCCAGTCATCCAGGTGCAGGAAAAGCTGTATTCCTGGGAACTCAGGTGAGCCGCTACCACAGAAAGACATTTGATGAACACTGGGCACCGAGGAAAGACCAAATGGGAGGGCCTTGAACTGGTAGTGGTCCCCTGGAATAAAATCAGTAATTTGCAGTGGGAAGGGCAGATAGGGATATGCAGGTAAGCATCCTGCATATCCAGGCGCACAACCACTGTCCCTGCTGAAGTAAGGTAGAAGGCTCTGCAGGGAGAGTATCCTGAACCTTTGTACTCCACAAACATGTTCAGGAGCTGAAGTCTAAAATGGACCTCCACATCTCCCGATTTCTTTGGAACCAGGAAGAAATGGGAGTAGTAACCTGTCCCCAAAGGTGGGAAGGGACAGGTTCTATCGCTGCCTTCAAAAGAGGGAGGATATTTCTACCCGAACCAGAGGAAGATGTTCCTGGGAATAAGAGCGACTTGGGTGGTGGTTTTCTGGGTGGTTTCTGTAGAAACTCGATTGAGTGCCCTGCTGCTTTCATCTGGAGCACCAAGCATCTGATGTGATCCTCTCCCAACCCGGTAAATGGAAGGAGAACCTCCTCCTACTGGTTCCTCTGGGAGCTGCAGAGGCTGTGGGAGAGGAGGAGTCAGGAGGTGTGGGGCAGCAACACGGCTGAAGCTCCCGGCGCTTTTTGGGCGGGGCCCGATGCTTGTTTGCCTGCAGGTTTCGATTTGGGCCATGAATCACTGCGAAAAGGCGTGCTGTCCCTGAAGGGGCCTGTACAGAGAGTCAACAGACTTCAGTGCAGTGCCCTTCTCTTCTAGGTCGGTGATGATGTCTTGACATCCCACCGAACAGCACCGAACCCCTGAAGGGGCTGCCCTGGAATAGCAGACTGCACTTCAGGGACCAAACCTGACACTGGAGCCAAACATGACACCGCAAACTCACGGCAAAAGCCGAACTCCACCAGTAGCGTCCACTGCATCGTACGTGGCATGAAGCATGTGCTGACTGGCTGAGCGAGCAGAATGGACTAGATCAGACACCTCCTGCTTAGTTTGAGACTCAGGAAGGAGTCTAACATGGCTTCCACCTCACTCAGGATCGTCTTCTGGTAATCCCCAATATGTGCAACATAATTCAGGGCCTGATCCCCAGAGTGGAAGAAGCATACACCTTCTTCCATACTGGTCCAGAAGGCAGGATTCCTTGTCGGGTGGAGACAAGCTCAGATGTTTGGGTTCGCCAACCGGCCGTGTGGCGCTAATCATGACCGAGTCTGCTTTGGAGTGTGTATTCAGAATCCACACCCTCCGAACCTGATATAACCTATCCGCCTTCCTCGGAAGGGGGCTAATGCCGACGGTTGTTTCCAAATAGTGGAAACCAGGTCGCATGAGGCCGATCCAGGGTGGAAATCAACGTTGGCGCAGTTTCGGCAGATCCAGGTGAGCAGTGAGTTTCTTCTGCTGTGGATTCAACTCAGAGATTGCCACTGGTGGACAGCCTGGATCTTTTAAGCAACTCCAGGAAAGAAGGATCTTCCGGAGGAGACTTGGAGGAGTCCTTGGCCTGGGACGGTCTGGAGTGTGTGGCTCATCTGGATTGGAGCACCCACCAGAATCAGAGTCGAGGTCTCCAAAGAGGAAGAAGATGAAGAAGACCCCTCCAGACACGGGGGAGGAGCGGACCCCTTGGGAACCCCTCGGGAAGAGTATCCTCCCTGCCCTGATGGCTCACTCTGGCATCGGGCACGGGAAGAGGGTCTCGTCTCCGGCGACGGGGTTCGGCGTTGGCAGGTGGCTCTCCACCTCCCTGGTGAGCTGAGCCTTGGCCTCAGCCCACTAGGAAGCAGAAGTCTCCTTCAGGTTCACCGGCAGTTGAGGGGCAGTGGAGGAGGAGGGCGTCGGATATTGCGGATATCCATAAGGTGAGTATCCGTATCCCGATGGCGGGAAGCCGGCGTCGGATACTGAGGCACTGGGTATTGCGGCATTGGATAGACCAGCGTCAGGTACTGTGGCATAGGATACTGCGGTCCTGGGTAGGACAGCGTAGGATAAGGCAAGTCGGATACCGGACACCAGGGTTCTGGCGGGGCAGAAGGCCCTGGGAAAGGCCCTGCCGGCGGGCCAGGTACAGAGGCCTGGTGGGCATCGGGTCCGGCATTGGGAAGGCGTCCGGTGGGGATGTCGTCCGGCATCGTATAGGCAGCGCTGGAGCTGGCGTCCGGGGTCCAGCGTCAGGTCATCCAGCCGGCGGGAGGGAGACCTGACGGCAGCGTATTTCCAAATCCTCATTGACGCTCGGGAAGGTGGACTAAAATCCCTGGGGCCCAACAAAGAAGACGCTTGAGCCTTGGACAATAACGGCGGGCGGGGACGGACTTGATGATAGGGTCCAGCGTTGGCTCCTAATGCCATTCGTCCATCGGAGGCGGCGTCTTAATGGCCGGGGGTCTGGGCGGGCGTCAGAGGAGCGGTGTCCGACTTATCAGACCCAACTCCCGGCCAAGGCCCCGAGGGAGGAGGCGGTCTTGGTGGGAGATTTTTCAGGGCGTGCGCTGCCCCAAGGGTCGGGCGTCTTAGCGGCCTTGACTACGGATGTTGGGCACCAGCGTCCGACTTACTGGAGCCGCTCGACCTAGAAAGGCTGCACAGTGGCGGGCTACCGGGGCGACTGCTTCCTTGTCCCGGAGGCTCCCGATGGGCCGAGGTGAGTCCGATGGGAAGGAAAAGCGCGCTGCCAAGAAACCTCCAAAGCGGCCGATGAAGAACAGTTTCCGGGGGATGTTACCTGTAGAACGGCGACTCCAGCGAAGTCACGGTGGCTGTAGAAGTGGAGTCTCGGTCCAGGTGCTTCTCCTTCTTCTTCTGGTGACCCTCAGGGAAGTTGAAGCCTGCGGAGCTTCTTCAGCTCATTCTCCATGGAGGACATCTTCTTCTTCAGGATGTGGGCCTCCAGGGACTGCTGCCTCCGTTTGCTGATACTGGCGTTAAATTGCTGGCACTTCTCCATGGGGTGATCTGGGCCTAGACAGAAGAGGTACAGGAGTGTCCATCCTTGTGCGGGAGCTGGGTGCCGCAGGAATCACACTTATTTTTATGCGAACTGGATGGAGTAGGGGCGACATACATGGAAGATGGATGATTTTGTAGAAGAAAATCGAGAAAAAATGGTAATAAACCGATGAACTGACTGACGAAGCAGTGAACTTAACTGTGAGGCACTTTACTTAAGCTACCTGTAATGGCGGGAAGAACTGGAAGGCAGGCATGGGACGCCCCTTTATACCGGCGTCGTCTGACATACCCGATGTCGTCTGGCGCTAGTCACCTGATGTGGGCGGTTCCCCCACCGGAGACTACGTAGCTGGAAATTTTTCCGTAGTCCTGGCGTCGCCAGGATTACTTATATGTAATTACCTACTGCAAGAGCCCTCTCAAAGTAAGATCTAAGGTGCTGGGCACCTTGGACCTGTCATGGGCTGCCTTAATGACCACAGAATCGGTTTTGCCTGAGTGACCAGGTAAGGAGTACCCTGTGGAGCACTGTAGGGGCTTATCTGCTCTCTGAGACATAGCTGGCACTGCATCTGGTCTGTGCCAAGCTGCTGTAGTGGCATTCAGTAAAGCTGGATGTATTGGAGGAATAATCTTTGGGGAGATTCTGGAATCTCCAGGTAGTCTGCCAAATCTTTTCTTGTGGCATCATCCTCCTCTGTCTGGAACCCCATGGTAGCACACAGCTGTTTCATAATGTTGAAAAGGAAGCATCCTCTGGTGGAGACCTAGGGGTATGTTAACAGATTCCTCACTGACAGAGGGAGCAGTAGACCTATCAGAGGTGTAGTACTGCTCTTCCTCACCTTCACCCACTGCCTCATCTGACAGGACAAGGTCAGGGTGATACTCCTCCTCAATGTCGAGCGACCTCCTCTGGTTCTGGCGATGGCACTGCTGACGGCCGACCTGCTGGGTCTCCTAGGAGAGACGGATGGGAGTTGGTGTCAAGAGCACCGACAAAGGCAGGTGATGACGGCCTACTGATAGCAGCAAACCGCTGCATCGTAATGTTGAAACGCACCAGAACCTTGTTGGTTTGATCGTCGTGAGGCGGTCAGCAGCACTGATAAAGCGAGCCTGGCATTGCATTCGACGGGCCCGAATTGCTTGGCTGAAAGAGATTGGGACCTGAAGGAGTTGTCATCGACAATGAGCCCATTGTCGACAGAGGAGGAGCCGACAACCTGGAGGCCACTGGCTGGTTGCCCTGAGAATCAAGCGATGGAGCTATCGGTATGGATCTGGAGTGAACCAGAACCTGGACAGGCTGTCTCTTAAATAAGTAGCTGCAGCCGACAATGAGAAACTCCCCAAGATGGAGAAGCTGATGGGAATGGAGCTGGCCACGAGGAGAGCTGTCGCGGTCTTTCCTGTGACTCTTCCTTGACGATCTGTTTTGGCCTATGAGTCCTTGAGCCCTTGGACCCAGAGGACTGTCTGGTGGTGGAAGTCCTGGAGGACTCCAACTCGGACTGTTGTTCCATGAAGGTGTGTAGAGCCTTTCTGTGACGTATGAGGGTGGTCTGGTTACACTGCTGGCAGAGCTCACAATCGAAGGCATCGTGGTCAGGCCCAAGACAGCAAACGCAGACTGAGTGTTTGTCATTGAGGCAATCTTCTTTCCGTAGTGACGGAAAAGAGAGGTAGATGGAGTAACTCAACATAAAAGAAAAACTAGAAAAATCCCTTAAAGAGATTTTTGGAGGTTGGAGGAAAAAAATAAAAAGGCCACAGGCTGTAAAATGGTGCAAACACTGTGATGGCTTTGTCCACGGAGACTGTGGTTGCAAGTCGATGGCAGAAAAGAACTGAAGAATGCGCGGCCCACCTGCACCTATATAGAGTTGGCGACGTCGACAGCATGGGCGGTCAGTTATACTACTGAACATTCTTCCGTGTGGATTCCCATCTTCGATGGCAAAGTTCCTACAGTGTTATCTGATGACCAAACAGCAGGGTTATAAGCACAAAATAATGTCAAACATTAAAGTTGTTCTTCCGTGAAAAGGCATTTTACACTAAGCCCTTTATTCTACCAGCTTCCTGAGTGAATATCTCCAATTTTGAAGGCGTGTCCCTGATTTTGGTCCTTTGTCCCTGATTTTTTAAGCCTTGTCCCTGACTTATGAGGCAGGAGGTTGAGAGGTATGAGTCCAGGTACCACTTACCGTGAGGTCATCCAGATGCATCCCTCACCCTAAGAGGAGGCATCTGTTGTAAGGATGACGGAGGATACCTGTAGCTGAAAATGCAACCCTCCCTGAGGTTGTGTCTTTCCTTCCACCACTCGAGTGCCTGAAGAAGGGACCTTTAACTGGGATCAGCTTGGAGAGTGAGTGCCTTCTCTGGGACCACCCACATGTATCTGAGGTGGAACTGTATGTCCCTCATTTGGAATCTGGCACCCAGGACCATACCTCTCAACTGTCCCTGATTTTCAGGGGCGTGATTTATCTAAAAAGTTTACTCTGCCCTCCTAAAATTGTGTTTCTGTGACTAAACAGTGGGGTTATAAGTACAAAATAATATCAAACATAAAAGTTACAGACTTGTTCTTTCTTAGTTGATTTTTTAAGCCTTGTCCCTGAGTTATGAGGGAGGTTGAGAGGTATGCCCAGGACCACTCCCTTAGAGGCAGCCATGTGGCCTAAGAGCTGCAAGAAATGTCTTGCTGGTCTCGGCTATCCTAGAGCGAATGAGTTTGCTAGTGATAGCAAACTGGCTGCCCTGTCCTGAGGCAGAAATGGTTTCCCTTGCAGGGTGTCTAACTTTTCTCCTATAAACCCAGGACCTATACTGGCTCCATCTGATATTTTTGGTGGTTTATTAGGAACCCCAAGGATTCCAGGGTGCACTGAGTTAAACTGAGGGACTCTTTAACTTGCTGAGGGCAGTCTCCCACAACTAACCAGTCATCCAGGTAGGGAACACCGTGTGTTCTGAATGCGTGGTATGCAAAGATAACACAGGACACAGTAATAGAGTCGACACACCACGAGTGTGTTTTATTTTTGAAAAGTACAAAATAATAAATATCAATAAATAATTCAGTTAGAACTAAAATAAACAATAGCATAATACTATTCCACCTTACTTCAGGTATCTCAAAATTCAAACCTCAGTTTTCTGCTGCTTGAGACAAATTCCCGTTTCCATACACAGGTCCTTCCTCTTACCTTAACCTCAGGTAAGTGAAACTGGCTAGTTAGCTAAGCTGATTCTTGGTGTTTGAGGAGGGTGATTGCAACCTCCGCCAACTCAGGGGGTGTTCCCTCATCCAGATCTGGACCTCAGCAGGCAACATCTGCAAAATTGCTCCATCACCACAGACTCAATTATATTCAGTATAGTCTTCACCTCTGGTTGTAACCACTTGTTGCACAGTTCATTGAGCGGTGAATGCCTCTCAGGAGTATCGTTCCCTTGATGCTTTAGGGAGCGGAAATGCTGCCTGTAAGTCTCAGTGTTTTTATCGAAATGTTTCAGCATTTCCTTTTACTAGGTCCTACTTTTCAGCGTTCCACTGGTTCATGTGGCTGTAAGCCAGATGCGCTCGACCAGTCAAATAGGGAGCCAACCTGACTACCCACTGCTCTGGAGGCCACCCACATCGCTTCCAAAACAGGGATCGGAACAGTTCTAAGTCAGGATGAGCATTGGGTGGATACACTGAGGGCCCTGCAGATCACTGGGACAAGTGAAGCCGCTGAAGGTACATGCCATCCCTAAGGACATAAAACTAACGAAAATGTCAGCTACTGATGATATTGAGGCATACCTCACAACCTTTGAGAGGATAGTGAAGGTCTGTGGTGATCTTCAGAGCATTGGGTAGTCAGGTTGGCTCCCTATTTGACTGCTCGAGTGCAACTGACACCCACATGGACCAGCAGAGCACTGAAAAGTATGACCTAGTAAAAGGAAATACTGAAGCTGCTTCGATATAAACACTGAGACTTACAGGCAGCATTCCCTAAAGCAGCAAGGAACGATGCTGCCCGATAGACCTTCACCCTTCTCAATGAACTATTCAACAAGTGGTTACAACCAGAGGTGAAGACTATACCGGACATAAATGAGTCTGTGGTGATGGAGCAATTTTACAGATGTTGTTCATGGAGGTCCAGATCTGGGTGAGGGAACACCACCCTGAGTTGGTGGAGGTTGCAATCACCCTGATGGAGGATTACCTGGTGGTGAGGCAATCAACAAAGAAAGGATATCAGACTACGGACTCAACCATCACCCCACCCAGCACCTGGTAAGACCATCTAATATTACTCCACCTCATCCCTCAGGGAGAAATGTTGGTAGACAGGAAAATAGAGAGAGAAGGCCATAAAACCCTGATATTATATGCTGATACTGTAATAATTATAGACCAATAGCTTTAGTGTCTATTTTGTCTAAATGCTTAGAGACATGTTCACAATCAGTTATTGGAACAACTAGACAAACGAGTATATTGATGCCTCATCAGTCCGGATTCAGAAAAGATTATTCTACTACATCAGCATTACTAGAATTTAATAACTTAATTTGTTCATCACTGGGTTCGGACTGGAGACTGCTGCAATTTACGTGGATTACGTAGGCCTTTGACCTGGTGGACCACTCCTCCTGCTGAATCAAATGCAGGTCCTGGGGATAGTGGGCGGATCTTGGAGTTGGTTTCAGACTTACCTGGAGGCCGCGACTCAAAAGGTATCTGTTTCAGGAAATCTGTCAACTTCTAAACAGGTGAGAAGAGGAGTACCTCGGGTCAATTTTAGGACCCTGTTGCTACAGTTTAGCAACGATCTACCTAAATCAGTGCAGTACTCCCAGGTGAAGCTATATACGGATGACACCATCCTGATTGCCTCTGGTAATAGTGTCCAGCACCTCAAAACAAAGTTACAATTTGATTCTGATAGCTTGAGGGAGTGGTTCACGGGTCAAAGCTCTAATGAATAAAAAAAAAAAAAAGTTGATGCACTTTGCTCCTAAAAAGAACACTGATCAGATTAAGATACAAATAAATCAAAATGAGTGTTTAGAATTAGTAAATAACTATTGTTATTTGGGGTCATTTTGACACACATATGACTTTGAAAACCATATAAATTCAGTAATTGGTAAGCGAATAAAAAGCTTGGCGCTTTAATCAGTACAACAACTTTTTAAACAGGGATGACCGGAAAAATTGGCTGAGCAATTAATTATTCCAACTCAGGCGTACGGTGAATTGGAATATCGGACAGCAAATAAAAATTGTTGGACAGATTACATAGAATCCAATATAGAATAGCTAGGTACGTTTTAAAATATAAAATGAATATGCACCATTGTATAATGCTGACTGCACTAAATTGGCAGACTTTGCATATAAACTACATAAAAACTTGGTCAAAATAATATATAAATACCAGAACTTTTACCCAAATATTATATTACTAAAGCAATATTTGATAGGGATAGAAACTTCTTCCAGGATTCAGAGAACGGTTCATGTAAGCAAAATAACATTGCTTAAGACCAAAACAAATATGGTAGAAAAACTGCGATCACAGGCAGCAAGCGCCTGGAATGTATTACCTTACAGCTCGAATGTCATCTTCTTGTAGAAAACACAATTGCACATACCCCAATAATTCAAAGCATCATGGAAACATATGCAATCCCCATGAGAGAGTTTGGACTGGCTCGACTTTAAGCAGAACTGCATGGTGCGAAAGGCATCACAGTGCAATCAGCAAGGCTAAGAACAGCAGACACATACAAGGGTTTCATCCTCATTTGGACTCATCAGTGTGCCATATGTGTCTTAGCCCAGGAGAAAGCCAGCCACCCCTTAAGGGGATGTTATTTGTTTGGGCCATGGGGAGCCCAAACAGAGAAGGAAAGAACAACAAAGAACCCCAACCAAATGCCCTGAGGCATGGGTTATCCCGGAGGATGCCTCAGGGCATTTGGTCTGGGGTTCTTCTGACCTTCTTATGAGATGTTTACCCAAGAGATAAATGGGTTACACAAGTTCCAATGTTCTTGTAGGTAGTAATACACTAGTAAATTTAGTACACAGCACTTTATATTTAATGTTTTGAATAAAATGTGATTGTATGTTCCCTCCCTCTTTTTATATTCCAACTGTTATTGTGTGTAGTTTTGTAAACATTAGTATATGTAACTAAATGTAATTAGATGCTGTAAATATAATTGTGATTGCATAATGTAAAATCTGTTTTGTCTTAGAAATATAAAGCATTGACAGGACTGTCTTGAAAACAAGGTTGTATAACCTTAATGACATGATTTACACCTGTATAAAATTAAGATTTTATCTATCTCTCTCTATCTAATTGTAAAGGGCACATTGATTGCTTGATTGATTGACTGAATTTTGTTGACCGGTAGGCCCACTGGGACTAGAAGTCCCTTTTCAGGGGCGACGAGAGTGGGATACAGATGGTAAGCAACTGAAATTGAACCAGATTAAGCTGTTGGTGGTATTTTTAGTGAATGGGGAAATTTGGCCAGGATACGGGAAAATTCCCTACTCTCAATCTGAGGACCCTTGCGTTTCTGGAATTGTCTCATTTTGTTGCAGGACGGAAGTGTTGGATGGATTCAAAGGCTGAGTTTCAAGAGCAACTTTGGTGATGTCTCAGGTTGAGTGATCCGCTGTGGAGGCGGCTGTAATGCATCCCAAGGGTGGCCAGCGTATAGCCAAGACAGCGGTCCCTTGCAAGAAATGGATACTGACCAATTGACCCTGAAACAAAACTAAAAATGTTTAGAAGCAGAATTGCTTCAAATAAGTGAACAAATTTCCATGGAGAAGCTCAGACAAGAAGAAGACCATAAGCGAAAAAGTTTGGATACATCACACGAGCACTGATAGGGCTGCCGGTCCTATGAAGATTCTAGCAGCAGATAAAGGACCCGGATCATCTCCGACCGGGACAGAACTTTCTTCTAGTAGATTGGAGTATGGAGGTAGAAGGCTCCTGGTTGCCTGACAAGGCCTTGCAGGACGCTGGCTGGATACCTACTCAAAATGGTCACTGGAGACCGAACCCTGCAATTTCTATAATGGTCTCCCCCTAACCGCAGATAAGTAATTCTCTTAATCCTACTGTCATTACGGAGATACATCACTTGGTTTCTACAGCATCTAGCCCTGCTCCTGAGGCACAGCTCCAGACCTTGCATACTAAGGTCTTAACTGAGGAACCTGTTGAGAACCCCTTGCCTGATGGCAACCCCAGTCCAGATAATGCTGGGCCTACTAAACCAACTTATGGCAGGCATTTTCATAAACTGATAGAGTTGGCAAAAGCTGCGATGCTGTTCGCTGCGGTATGTGGGCCCCGAGATCACCACGGATCTTTTTGTTGATAAAATTTTACTGAAGCAAAGCATGTTTTTATCCATCTGAAGTTTATGCACTAATACATGCCTGAGGGAATTTCATTTTGACATTAGCTTCAGAACCCTGCTTTGTTGGAAACTTTCTGATGCCGTAATGCGAATCTTAAAACTAACCCTTTATGGTAGAGTTCCTTGTCATTCCTTTGACTAAGCAGCCCTTTCAGGTTATCACTGTGCTATTTCGCAATGAAGGGGTAAACATCACAGACATTGTGTTTTGGCTGGAAAACGATCGCCATCCAGGGAACCCAATGCCAATCATGGATGAAGAAGGGTTCTGGAATGGGGGTGGAAATTTAAGGTTAAACTGCAACAGTCAGATCAAGATATTATACATCTCGAACTGTTTTCAATTGGCAGAGATAAAGGTTTCCTGTTTTACCCTGGTCAACCTCGAATATGTTTCAAATGCGGGTCCACCAGGCATATTAGCGCCGCCTATGAAATACTGAAATGCTCTCATTGTGGAGCAACTGGCCATCCTAGTGCCCACTGTTTTCAAGCTCCAAAGTGTAATCTATGTGATGGAATGGGGCATACCTTTTCGGACTGTCCTCAGGCCACCAAGAACACTGAAGACGCTGATTATCGTGGTACAGGATCATTATATACGCACTGCTGTGAGACAAGCACGTGTTCCTTTGGTGGGAAATCCACTTGGGCTCTCTCAAATTCTCATTTCTCCTGTTTCCCTGAAGGTGGGACCCTCTGGTTTCACATCCTCAACCTGAGCTCTCTACTATAATAGCCCCGACTGTGGAGGCATTACCACATTTGGAGCCTGTGGAACAGCTGCCTCGGATGAGGCCTTTGTTGTTGTACAGGAAAAAAGGCAGAGGGTTAAACACAAACTGAAAGTTAAAAAAAACCCTGAAGTGCCCCTAGAGGATCTGAATATATACTCGATTTTGTCGGAGTAACACTCGGACATGGAAGAAGGGATCAATCATCTATTCCAGCCTCACAGCTGGGGATTAAGAGAGACAGAGGGGTGAGACAATCAGAATGTAGTGGCTTCAAGGAGTGGAAGAGTGACACGGGCATCAAGCAAAGTAAAGTGTCTGTGTCCCTCATTTGTGACTCTGGCTTCATTTACTTTTAGAGTGGCATCTTTCTATGTGAACAGCATTCAGTCCTCTACTAAATGTTCTAGTACATTTGCAGTTTTATAAAAGCAATTTAGATTGTGTGTTTTTCAGGATGTTCAGCTTCACTTCGCTGAAGTATTAACTACTGACCTCTGATGGCTGGATTTGGGGGATTGTTTTTGGTCACAGGGGAGGATCTGTGTTCTGGGGTGGGGCTTTGTTTTTTAATAAGGTTCGGATACTTGATATCTCGAGGTGTTGGCAGGTAGGGCATTGATGTTGGATATCCAATGGGAAAGTGTAACCTTGGGTTTGCTTAATATCTATGCCCCTCAGTTAAAATTTGATTGGGTAGCTTTATTTCAGTCCCTTAAACCCTTCTTACTTACGAATTATCCTGTTCTATTGGGTGGGGATTTTAATTGTACATTGCCTCCACAAGGGCCTAGTCCACTGGGTAAAAGATATATTGTGATGCATCTAGTCTCGACTTCTGATTGAGGAGGTAGGCCTCATTGATGTCTATGATGTTGTGTATCCAGTAGCCCCATACTCATTTTTGTGGCCCTAGAGCTTCGTGCATTGATTATTTCTTTGTGTCTCCTTCTCTTTGTTACAATCTGCTAAAATTGTGGATGTTGCTACCTCGGATCACTGGATGTTGGAAATGATGCTTGGTAGTCACCCTCATGATGCCGTGGTCCTGGTATCTGGAAACTGAATGTAACACTGCTAGAGGTTCCTCAGATATGGTAGGGTTTATTTTTTATTTTGGAAGCCAGAAAGTCTGTGTTTTTCTCTACGATAATACAAACTTATGGTGGGAGGACACTAAACTGGAGATAAGAACATACTTTCAGGAGATGGGACTATTAATGGGAAATTTATACAAGATAGAATGTGTATTTTGAGGAATGAACTTAGCATTTTGACAGGTTTGCGCCAACATCTAGGCAGGGACTGTCATCATCGTATTAAAGAGCTTAAAGCAGAATTAGCCCTTTACAATTAAAATTTATGAGAAACCTGGAACAGAAGCAGAAGTATGGGATTAAAGGAAAAACGCGCAGAAACTTTACCTTTTGAATCTGCTAGTTATTTAAAGGATCAGAGAAATATGGGATTTCTATACACTTGGAGGTGATAAAGTAACAAGTAATATGGATATCTTGACAGAGATTGCTACATATTTTGAGAAATCTTTTGCAAGTCGACCCTGCCCATTTGGATATAAACGATGGCTAGCCTCTTCTACGCATTCCTAATGATTGACTGAGCCCATCTCACCATTAGAACTGAAGAATGTTATCTGAGCTTTGAAGCCTGGAATGGCATCGGTCGGATGGGCTCCCTCATTAAATTTATAAAATTATCTGAGAATATTTAACATCAGAATTATGTGATTGCTATAATACGAGTCTCGGGTAGGTCAACTGCCTGATAGTATGTTGGAAGGGTTATTAATTTTACTGTTTAAGGGTGGGGCAGGGACTTCTGAGTAACTGGAGACCTATCTCCTTCTAAACACTGATGTTAAATACTAATGAAAATTCTGAGTAAACGATTTTAGGAGTTTTGGATTCAGTTATTCACCCTCTCAGTTTAATGGGGTTCCGTCGAGACACTTACAGTATGCTCTAGTCCTTCTTCATGAAATTTTGCATAAAGAACACAGGAATTGATGGGCCATTTAGTTTGTTTGGATCAATCCAAAGCTTTTGATAGGGTAGAGTATGAGTATCTTTGGGAAACTCTTAGGTGCTATTGTTTCACAGATTCTGTTATCTACTGGTTGCAAACATGTTATTCTGGGATTAGTATCCTGCCCAGTATTAATGGATGGGTAGGCCAGGCAGTGGCGGTTAAGCGGAGAGTTAGACAGGGTGCCCTCTCAGCCTTTTGTTATATATTCTATCTTTGGATCAGCTTTTGCATGCACTACATGGTACAGACTCAATTACTGGGCTCTTGGTGGGAAGTGAGGATATTCGATTGTCACAATGGCATATATAGATGATTTGGGGATTTTTTAGCTGATCAAAGGCTGCTTAGGAAGCAAAGCTTATTTTGCAGTTATTTTCCTTTTGACTGGTTCTGTTATTAATCATATGAAGAGTTACATATTGCCCACAGGTTATGATGCGTTTGATGTGGCATCAGTATGGGGAGTACCGATTCCTCCTGGTTATCACAAAATTTTGGGAATCTATTTGGGGTTCCAGATCACAAGCATATAACTGGGAATGAAAATTGGCAGAAGCACGAGCAGTGTGAGGTTGGAATAAATGGCATATTACAAAGGCTAAAAGAGTGTATTTAATCAAAACATATTTATTGCCCTTTTTCTTGTTCTTAGCAGCTGTGTTCCCCCCGAGCATTGGAAACTTCTGTGTATAGTGTGTTTTCCAATGTTTGTGGGAAAGTCGATTGAATCCTGTGAAACAGGTGTTACTTACCTTCCAAAGAGCATGGGTGGTTTGGGTATGATTAACCCGGTGGTTTCTTTTTTTGTTGCCTTTTTAATTATAACCTTGTATCTCCTTTGTTAAAGGTTCAGAAATTGTGGTCTCCTTGGGTGATCGATTAAGTCAGATCTTTGTTGGCGGTTTGGGAACCCTCACGATATATTTCACGTCAAACTAGGATGGCTCAGCTACCATTTTATTTTAAGGACGTAATAGGGAAATTAAAAGTATGGAAAACTGTTAAAAGGTTTTAGTTTCCTCCAATCGAAAAGTTTTATATGGCTGGATTATGGAGTCCATTTTTTCAGCCCCAGGTTTTGTGGATGTGCCGTGTGGAGACCAGAAGAGGCTCATTTTACTCTTGAACAGCAAGAGGGTTCCTCATTATATGTGGGATTTCTTGTGGCTTTGTATGCATAAAAGAAAGGTGTGTGGGAATTTAAAGCAAAGAGTTTGCAGATAGGGAATGTCCGAGGGAGGGTATGTGAAGGGTTGTTGAAACCGTGTCTCACCTTTCTGCTGAATGCCCTTGCCATTTCCCTTTGGGACCGATTCCATGTAACCTGGCCCTTAAGTCCCTTTCTGGATCCGACTCTGATATATGGGTGGAGGGATATTACCTGGGTTTTGGATTAAATATGAAAATTGTACTATCGACTTCTGATGGGTTTTATTCATTTTCAGCTGTGGCAAGCCGGTGTGGTTTGACCCTTGAAACAACTGCAGACATGTGATCAGCTTATTTTATTGCTCTCTAAAGATTTTTCGATGGCAAACATTGGAGAGGAATAGGGTATCCTTAGATTTACATAAATTGTGGTGGAGAAACATGTCATGGCTAGATACAGGGATGATGGAGGACTGCAAGGTCTCTGTATGCACAAAGATTTCCTATAGTTTGCGGCTTTTAGGTCGACATTTAGTCCCTTTGGTTTTCTATCCCACAGATTATTTCTGGGAGAACAGGGATAGCTCCCTTATGTCTGAGGTTTTTGTTAACCTCAGTTCCCTTCCCTTTCTTTCTTATTTTTTGGATTGGCGGTATCTTACTCTTCGCTCAGGGTTTGTATTTTCCTTTTGGTATTCCGTTGTCCTTTCATTTTTGGAAGTGTTCTGGCCGAGGACATGTTTCTCCTAAGATAGGAATTATTTTTGTACCTATGTGTACCTGTTCTCTTAGGTGGGACTTTTCTCTAGAGGTCTCTATTTTTTTAATGAGTGTTTTATATTTTTGGATCATAGCGTAGGAGTGGGGTGTATTTGTTTTGTTCTCTGAAGTATGACTACTTTGATATGATTATGTTTTTCGAGCATTAATCAATTTTTCTTTCTTTAGGTTGTGTTTCTTGGTCCTTTATAACAAATCGGTTTGGGAACAGTTTCATATATTTTGCTGCCTCAATTTTTTCCTTCTCTTGGTCCATTCTGTTTTTTTTTTCCTTTTGTAAGTAATACAATGCTATTTTCGTTTTATGACAAATTTTTGTATAAACTAGTCCCCTACTCTTTTGGTGGGGAGAAGTATTTTTATGGAATTTTGGGTTCCAGTTTTAGAATGATGTAATACTCCTTTGTTTTATTTTACTTTTCTTTTATGATTTTGTATATACGATTTTTGTTTTGACAGTATGTTATTTGTAGTTATGGAACAACTTTCCCTATTCTTTTAGTAAGGACAGGGTTTGGTTTTCCATATTTTTGCCTAATTTTAGGGTTATGAATAGGAATTTTGCCTTTGTTGTATTATGTAATACTTATTTGTGCTTTTTCCCTATGTTTTGTGTGATGACCCTGAGCAAGTCACTTAACTTCCCTGTGCTCCCAGGCTGCACGGTAAAAAGCTTTCAGCTTAGTGTCTCACCTGGTTAAACAATTGGAAAAAATGTTTTTAATTCTGATTGAACTGTTTATTGATATTTATTATTTTTGTATTTTTGTACTTTTCATAAAACACACTCGTGGGTGTGTTGTACCCTATTACTGTGTCCTCGTTATCTTTGCGTGCCCATGTACTTGCAACACCATGACACCTAGTCTCCTGAGGTGTACCACCACTGCAGGCACTTCTTTTTTTAATTTAAAGTTTATTAAAGATTTTGTCATACAGAAACAAAACCACACTAATAAACAGCAGTGATACATGTAGCGGTATTAACTGGCACTAAAACCCTCCCTCCCTCAAGCAAGAAGTCCTCCCATCCCCAAACCCTGGCATGGCAGGATTCTGTAGGACACATAAGCAAATGTAACAAATGATGATATCTGCCATTTCACAGGGAATATAAGGAGTAGAGGGACCCCAGATCTTCTCAAACCTAGGTAGTCTATTATTGAGGCTAGCAATCATTCTCTCTGTCCTGAGGTTGGCAAGCAGCTCATGTAGCCACTTGTTATCACGAGATACTGTCACTATCTTTCCAGTGCTTTAATACGAGCTTCTTGACTGACATAGATATGAGGGCCATGTGAAATTTATGGTTAGTAAGAAAAATTACTCACCTTAGTAATGTTGTTTCTTCTAATGGAGTCTTGCTATATTATAGACATTAGCAGTTTGATCAGCTCTAGAACTGCCCGGGTGAAATGGTTAAAACCATTCCAAAATAGAATTTTGGCATGAGAGCAGCTCTATCTGTGTCATTTCAAACTTGAACAGTCAGATCTTTCTGAGCCAAACTCACTAAGGTCTGTGTGGAAGCTGTAACCTACACTAGCCAAATGGCTACCTAAATAATAACAACCATTGATGGTCCCAACACCCAAGACTCAAGTCAGGGACCAGAAATACTAACACCATTCTAATAATATGAAAATGGAACATAAGTATAATAAAACACACACAGCATGCATACACACCCCAAAGTCCCAAAGGGGACAAAATGCTAACAGGACATAAGTGGTACCCACATTAAGTTGCCGCACCCCACCAAGTAGAGGTTCTGAGAGGGGCAGGTTGGGGGAGGTCTATAATATAGCAAGACTCCATTAGAAGAAACAACATTACTAAGGTGAGTAATTTTTCTTCAAACAACATGAAGTCTTGCTATATTATAGACATTAGCAGAATACACAGCAGTACCTCCATGGAGGAGGGCAGAACCTACTTAGGAATAGGCTCTGAAGAACAGCTGTGCCAAACCGAGCATCATTCCTGGCCTGGACATCCAGGAGTAATGCTTAGTAAAAGTGTGTACCGTTTTCCAAGTAGCAGCCTGGCAAATCTCTAATAAAGGGATATCTCTGGCAGCAGCTAGAGGCGCAGCTATACCCTGGTAGAATGAGCCCTCAAACCGGGGGCTCTGCCCACCTTCTGATAACAAAATTGGATACAAGAGACAATCCACCTGGCTATTGATCTCTTAGTGGCAGGTTTGCCTTTCCCAACTTCACCATAGGTAAGGAAAAGTTGGAGGGATTCAAACCTGTGACCTTTATGCGCTCTATATAATAACTAAGAGCTCTCTTAACATCCAGGCTGTGCAACCTCCTCTCACCGAAGAGGGTGATCAGAGAAAAATACTGGAAGGGAGATAGATTGATTAAGATGGAAATCTGAAACCACCTTAGGCAAAAACTTCCTATTAGTCCTAAGGACTACCTTATCCCTGTGGAAAGAAATAAAGTCAGTCTCCACTGACAAGGCTTGCAATTCACTTATGCATCTGGCAGAAGTGATAGCCACTAGAAAACAGTTTTCCAAGTTAGGTACTTCAGCTCTGCAGAAGACAGAGGTTCAAAGGGGTTGCATTAACTGGGCAATGCAAACATTAAGGTCCCAAGCAGGGACGGTTCCCGAAAGGAGGATTAGTATGGAGTAATCCCTTAAAAACTTGGAAAACACAGGATGAGAGGAAAGGGGATGACTTTCCTGCTGACACAAAAGCAGACACAGCTGCCAAATGAACTCTCAGGGTAGCTGGTCTGAGACCCAAGGAATTAAGATGTACCATGTAATCTAACAAAATGGGCAATTTAGCAGATTCTGGGAAATATTTTTCCCAGCACCAAATGGAAACCTTTTCCATTCAGAACTATTAGTAGCCCTAGTGGAAGGCTTTCTGGAAGCCTTAGGATCTCAAGAACACCCTGAGAGGGTGTAAATCAGCAACTCTAACTCCTCAAGAGCCAGGCCTTGAGGTTGAGGGATTGAGGTCCGGATACCAAACCCTTCCCTGGGCACAAGTCAACAGATTGTGATTCCTGGGGAGGCACAGGGGAAGATGGACTGTCAGAGACAGAAGGAGTGGGTACCAGGGCTGCCTGGCGAATCGGGGCAATCAGAATCACCCTGCAAGGCTGAGATCTGATTTTGACTAGTACTTTGAATAGGAGAGGAAAGAGGGAAGCATAGAGGAACTTCCTCCCAATCCAGAAGAAGGGCATCCAGGGAACTGAGCCCAGCACTGGAGGCCTGCAACAGAACAGAGGAAGTTTGTGATTGTCTGGGGCTGCAAAAGATCTATCTGAGGATGCCCCACCTGGCAAAAACTATCCCCAGCACTTGAGGATCCAGGGACCATCGTGATGGCCCTGGGAAATCCTACTGAGGGCATCCGCTAGGACATTGTCCTTCCTGGAAGATGAACTGCTGTGAGGAAGTGTTCAAGGAATAGGCCAGAGACCACAACTTCATTGCCTCGGTGCACAAGGCCGAAGACCGAGTGCCCCCTGTTTGTTGATGTACCACATTGTTGTGGTGTTGTCTGTTCTGACTTGTATCACCTTGTGGTGGACAGATGCAGAAAAAGCTTGAAGAGCTAAAAGACAGCTCTGAGTTCCAGCAAACTGATGTGGAGCAGAGATTCCTGGGGACCAAACTCCCTGAGTGGAAGGTCGCCCATGTGAGCTCCCAACCCAGAAGGGAAGCATCTGTAGTAAGAGTCAAGTCGTGAGAAGGGAAATGAAGGGACCCCGCTCTTAAATGCTCTGATCCTGCCACCACTGGAGAGCTAGGATCAAGGTTAGTCACTGGGACCAACTTGGAAAGGGGTCTCTTCTCTGAGACCAAAAGGTTCTCAAGTGAAACTGAATGTCTCATCTGAAATCTGGCTCCCTGCACAACAGCTGTGGATGCAGCCATGTGCCCCAGGAGCTGCAGAAAGTGTCTTGCTGGTCGAGAGACCTGCAGAGTGAAGGAAGGCCAGAGCCACTAAATTCCTTACCCTTTCTGGGGAAGAAAGGCTCTGGCTAGCTTTGTGTCCAATTCTGCCCCTATAAAGGTGAGTACCTGGACTGGTTCCAGAACCGACTTTGGTAGGTTTAGCAGAAAACCCAGGGAGGTGAGAAGCTGCTGGGTGACCTGCAGGTGAGATTTTACCTGTTCTGGGGACTGGCCTACAATGAGCCAGTCTAGACAGGGAAAAACAGCAATCCTCTGCCTCCTTAAGTGGGCCACTGCCACTGCTAGACACTTTGTGAATACCCTTGGAGCAGAGGTAGGCCGAAGGGCATTGCTCTGAACTGGTAATGACCTGAGGGCAGTTCGAATCTGAGGTACTTTCGATGGGATCTTCTGATTAGGACATGAAAATAGGCATCCTTGAGGTCAGGAGGCTAGCCAGTCCCTGGCCTTAGGGAAAATAAAATCATTGCCAGAGTTACCATTTTGAACTTTGGTTTCAAAAGATGCTTGTTCAGATATCTGAGATCTAAAATGGGCCGCCATTCTCCTGTCTTTTTGGGTAAGGAAGTATCTGGAATACAGACCCCTGCCCTGATGCAGGAGGAACCCTTTCTACTGCTCTGAGAGCTAACAGGGATGAGACCTCTGTTTCCAGAGTGAGGGTCTCTGAAGCACTTGCAGGTAGAAAAAGTCTGCTTCTCAACTTGGGAAACTTTTTGAAGCTGAGAACCAGACCCTGGCTTACTACTTCCAGAACCCACTTGTCTGAGGTTAAAGAAGCCCAATTCTGACTGAAGTAAGCCAGCCTGCCCCCACTGGTACAGGAGAATCGGCCCTGGGCACCCCATCAGGTGCCTGCTTCGCAGGAGCTTAGGCTGGGGGTGGGAGCAGGTCTGCCCACCCCTCATCTGCCCCTGCCTCTGAAGAAGCCCTCTGAGCAAAGGCAGAGGAGGCCTGAGTCTGGTAGAAAGGCCTGTGAAAGGCCTACCCCTACCCCTGGGGCATGCCTTTGAGGAGTGGCTTGCACTCCTTAGCCTGGGCACTCTTGTAAGTAGTCCTATATTCATCCATCTTCTTCATGTAATTCTCTGTCTGCTCTCCAAACAGAGAATTTCCCTACAGGAAAATCCATAGCCTTAGTCTGGGTATCCTGTGACAAACTGGTATACCTGAGCCAGGCCAACCTCGAAAGCTACAGATGTGGCCATGACCCTAGAGGAAACATCATTAACATCCACAGCAGCATGAAACTGAACCTTAGAGGCTTCAATGCCATCAGCAGCCACCTGTTCTAGTTCACTAGCCAGCTGGCCATGGGCCTGCTTGGCCATTGCATAACAGTATCCCATCTAGATTTCTGATACCTAGCTACATAAGCCATATAATTTGCTTGCCTGAGTCCCAGAGGGCTGCCATATACTGTTTTTGCCATGGCATCAATCTTCCTGGAATTCTTGTCAGGAGGATGTGAAGCCAAGGGAATATTAGCTTTATCACAGGCAGCAGCCTGAACTACCCAACATGACTGCATTGCTGAGAAAGGAATTCTGTATCAGGGCCTGACAATGTATACCTTCTGTCCATCTTTTTATCTACAGGAGGCACAGAATTAGGAGCTTTTAAAATTTTAATTGTTTGTTTCCTAAAAGACTTATGTAAAGGAACAGACAATCTCCTAGACTCTGGAATATCCATCATTTCTACAAAATCAGGCTCCTCTTGCTCATCCACAGCCTCTTCTAAAGGAAGCTGGAGGGTTTCACAACTTTTTTATAAAACATAAAATGAGATGGGGACTCAGACAGCATAGGTGGAGATTCTAAAGGTCTGTCTGGAGAGATGTCGGTTCAATGGGCACACCAGCCCTTCCAGCCACATTCATACTGTTCATAATCCTCCTTCCCTCCTCTGGTTCATAAAATTCCTCAATATCATAATCCTGAACCACTGGGACGGACGACTGACCTTTTACCAGATAGTGGTGGTTCGGATGGACCCTGAGACAGTGACTGGACAATTTGTATGGCTTTTGCTATCTCTGCAGCAGTTGGAGAAGGAATTTTGGACTCCAGACCTGCTGATTTTCTTGTTTTCTTTACTGGAATTGGTTCCTCAGAACCAGCTTTTCTTTGCCGAGGAAGTCTGGCCTGGTCGAGGGCACTCCCTCTGGTTCGGTTGGCACCGAACCGGGCTACCATCGGGTCAGCGGACATTTTAGCCTCGTTCCTGAGCCTGCCCAATCTTTTTCCAGGGTGGCTGCAGGAAATTCTTATACCTGGCAGTCTGACTGGAGGTGGTCAAACCCAGACAATAAACACATGTGGTGTGTGGGTCAGCCTTGGCAAGACTTCCCCACAAACATCACAGTGTTGAAACCATGGGCCGGTTTTCTTTTGGGTTTCTCAGACATAATGCCAGCCTAACCAAAAACTTGCCCTTTTAGCAGCAGTGCCAGGCAAGACACCCTTATCGGTTCCTAACCGTGTCACGGGTATTGGAAAACCGTAATAAATCCATTTTTTAGAACCGATAAGAACCGGGAACCGCACTCTAAAATAGTAGCTTTTAGTTTTAAATGAGTTTAAACCCACTGATCGGTTCAAAACCCGAACTGATAACTACAAGTTCCACACAGACAAAACCTTCATTTACTTACGGTTACCACAGATAGAGCTTGAACCGAATGGTTTTGTGGTTAAAATAAAACTATTCTCGGTTAAATCCAACGAGAAACACTTTTAAACCGAGAAATGAACCGAGCAGAAGGAGAAATCTCCGGAGCGACTGTTCACTGAGGCGGAGTAAAGAATCTGACAGTTCAAGTTTGAAATGACACAGATAGAGCTGCTCTCGTGCCAAAATTCTATTTTGGAATGGTTTTAACCATTTCACTCGGGGCAGTTCTAGAGCTGGATCAAACTGCTAATGTCTATAATATAGCAAGACTTCATGTTGTTTGAATGCCAACTTCTGCAAAATCCCTAAGAGACAAATTTTGGCTGTAAACAAATCCTTCAAGCCTAAGAGTGGGTCCACCTTTTGCTTAATACAAGCCCACAATTGTACTGCCAGGCACTTTGTGAATGCCCTGGGAGCCAAGGTGAGACTGAAGGGAGGGCTGAGAACAGGTAGTGACCTAAGGGCAACCTGAATCTCAGACACTTTCTCGGCTGGGCCTGATTGGGTCATGGAAGTAAGCATCCTTCAGGTCCAGAGTGGCCAACCAGTTACCCTGCTAAAGCGAAGGAATGACTGTGGTCAAGTGACCATCTTGAATTTGGGTCTTTTCAAGTGCCTGTTCAGGAGCCTGAGATCCAGAATGGGTCACCACTCTCCATTTTTCTTTTGGGTAAGGAAGTACCTTGGTAGAAACATTTTTCCCACTGAGGTATGGGAACTTTATCCACCACCTTTAACTGGAGGAGCTTTCTGACTTCCAGTTCTAGGAGGGTTCTCTCTGCTGTGGTTGCATGCATAAACATTTTGTGACCCTGCAATCTGGGAAGGATTTGAAACTCAGTGCTAGGCCTTGGCTCACTACTTCCAAGACCCACATGTCTGTGGTAATGGTTTCCCATTCTTGGAAGAAGTGAGACAGCGTGTCTCCCACTGGGGTGGAAGAGGCAACCTGGGCAAACCGTCAGGGGTTTTGTTTGGATTGGGCCCTGGCAGCTGGTGCTGGGTCAGACCTTTTGGAGGGTCTCCTGCCTGCCCTGAAATAACCTCTTGGCTGCTGGTAGTGAAGGGCTGCCTGAGTCTGAAAGAATGGCCTAGGTAGAGACCCCTACCCTGCCTCCTCTTCCTCTGTAGGAAGTAAAGGGTTTGTCTCTAGAAGTGTTGCTTCTAAAGGAGGTTTTATACTCCTCCACCTTGTTCATATATGCCTCTGTTTTGTCACCAAAATGGAATTGTTCTCATAAGGAATATCCATGGCCTTGGCCTTGGTACAGATTAGTGGTTCTGAGCCATGCAAACCTCCTCATGGCAACAGCTAGTGCCATAAATCTGGAGGCAGTATCATTGGTATTAACTGCCATGTGAAACTGGTACTTTGTTGCTTCCAAAGCTGTTCTGGCAGTCTCTGCTAGGTCGACTGCCACATCACGGTTACCCTGTCAGACATGGCCAGGACAGGGGCTAGAGGACCTTTGGTACTGGTCTGTATAGGCCATTTAAGTAGCCTGTCTGAGGAGGAGGGATGCTGCCAGTGTACCCTTCTTCCCTATCTAGTTTCCTTGAGTCTTTGTCAGAAGGATGAGAGGAAAGAAAGACCCTGGCTTTATCGAAAGCAGCTAGGTGGGCCACCCCTTCATGGTCTGGGTGGGTGAACAGGTAGTCAGCACTGGAGCTGTCCAGCTGGTACTTCTTGTCAAACTTCTTATCAACCCCTGGTACAGAGTTGGGGTTCTATAGGAGTTTAAGGGATACCTTCTTAAGGGACTTATGGACTGGGAGAAGTAGTCACTTGGCGGGCACCAATGCCATCATATCGAGGAACTCAGCCTTATCATCATCCTCTACTGCCTCCCTCATAAAAATATTCTGGCTCCTGGCTAGGGAGAACTGAAGCCTGGGTCGGAACCTGGGGAGGAACCGAGTACCCCAAGAGAACTGCAGGCCTGGATAATCTGTAAAGCCTTTTCTATGTCCTCTGCAGAGGGCATAGCAGGCCTGTCAGCTGAGAGCTCTTTTGCTTTTTCAGCAGGAGATGCAGCGGCATGTTTTCTTTGTGCCTTCCCTTTGTAGGAACCGGATCAGTAGTCTGCTCTGTAATCCTCTTTAATTTAGATGAGTCCTATTTTCAGAGGATCGGAGTCAGAAGGTTCCTTAGTCCTTTCTTTGGGCTTGGGTGAAAGGAGGGCCTCCTCAGAGGGCTCAGGTGACTCAGAGGTGTGAGCAGCCATTTCTTTCCACTTTTGACCCTCTTTTAACTGTCTTGGAGCAGACTTTAGGCGCAAAATCACAGTTAGCAAAAATGTGACTGGGACCAAGACATTAAACAAAGGTTATGCCCATCCACCTTAGCAAAATTTGGAAGCACTTGACACAGTTTTTGAAACCAGTTGGTCCAGTTTTCTTTTTAGCCTCTTTGACATGCCCAATGTCAAGAGGAAGTAAAACAAACAACTCAAAGCAAATTTAAAGTTATCAGTCGGTTCCTTAAATAAAGAAATGGAACTGTGAATTTGCCACAAAAAGAAAAATTACTCACCTTAGTAATGTTGTTTCTTCTAATGGAGTCTTGCTGTGTTCTGACTATTGCAGTGATGTCCAACCTTTAAACTGCCCCAGAGAGGAAAGAGTTAACTTTCCATGCAAGGCATGGAGCAGCTGAGCTTGAGCTCGGTTGAGACTCTGTCTGTTGTTGTTTAAACCCAAACCACCAGATCTTTATGAGCTATACTCACTGGGTGTCCTGTGTGGAAACTGTAAACTTACACTAGCCAATTGGCTACTAAATATAATAAAAGATTTTTGGTTCCAAGGCAAAGACTCAAGTCAGGAAACCCAAAAACAAAACAAAACACAACACACACACCCAAATTAAGAGGGTGAGAAAAGGGCACCTCTGGGGTGCCAACACTGTTGCTGCCCACCCACATCCCAAAACCCAGGTTCTGAGAAGGGAGGCAGGGGAGATCAGAATACAGCAAGACTCCATTAGAAGAAACAACATTACTAAGGTGAGTAATTTTTCAAACAACATGAAGTCTTGCTGTATTCTGACTATTGCAGACTACCAAGCAGTACCTTCATGGAGGAGGGACAGAACCTACTGAGAATAGGCTCTGAAGCACTGCTGTGCCAAACCGAGCATCACTCCTAGCCTGGACATCCAGAGAGTAATGCTTGGTGAAAGTATGTACTGTTTTCCAGGTGGCTGCTTGACAAATCTCTAAGATAGGAATATCACTGGCAGCAGCCAGGAAGCAGCTGTACCTCTGGTAGAGTGAGCCCTCAGGCCTGAGGGTGGGATCCTACCTAATTTTTCATAGCAAAATTGTGTACAAGAGACAATCCACCTGGCAATAGATCTCTTAGTGGCAGGTTTCTCACCAACCTCACCATAAGTGAGAAACAGTTGAAGGAGTCAAACCTGTGACCCTTGGTGCGCTCTATGTAATAGCTAAGGGCCCTTTTCACATCCAAGCTGTGCAGCCTCCTCTCCCCAGAGGAGAAATGCTCAGTGAAGAAAAACAGGAAGAGACATAGACTGGTTAAGGTGGAAATCTGAAACCACCTTAGGCAAAAACTTCCTATTAGTCCTGAGGACCACCTTATCTCTATGGAAAGAGATAAATTCAGGCTCCACTGACAGGGCCTGTAACTCACTTATGCGTCTGGCAGAAGTAATGGCTACCAAGAACACAGTTTTCCAAGTCAAGTACTTAAGCTCTGCTGAGGACAAAGGCTCAAAGGGGTTGCATAAGCTGAGCAATGCAAACATTAAGGTCCCAAGCAGGGGCAGGGTCCCTGAAGGGAGGATTGGTATGCAGCAATCCCTTGAAGAATTTACAGAAGACAGGATGAGCTGAAAGGGAAGAGTGCTTACCTGCTGACAAGAAGGCAGAAACAGCTGCCAGATGCACTCTAAATGTAGCTGATCCGAGTCCCAAGCTATTGAGATGAACCATATAGTCAAGGACTGTAGGCAACCCAGCAGACTCTGGAGAAATATGCTTCCCAGAGCACCAAATAGTAAACCTTTTCCATTTTGAGTTGTAAGTCTTTTCTGGTGGAAGGCTTGGAAGCTTCTAAAATATCCAGAACACCTTGAGAGAGATGCAAATCAGCAAGCTCTAACTCTTCAAGAGCCAGGCCTTGAGATTGAGAGATTTGAGATTCGAATACCAGACCCTCCCTGAGAACATGTTAACAGGTTGTAATTCCTGGGAAGAGACAGGGAAGGTGGACTGCTAAGGACAGCAAGAGAGGGTACCAGGGCTGTCTGGTCCAGTCTGGAGCAATCAGAATCACTTTGCAGGGTTGAGACCTGATTTTAACTAGTACCTTGAACAGGAGAGGAAGGGGAAGCATACAGGAACTTCCCTCCCAATTGAGAACTAGGGCATCCAGGGGACTGGAGCCCAACACGGGGCCTGCAGCAAAAAGAGGAAGTTGGTGATTGTCTGGGGCTGCAAAGATCTATCTGTGGGTGCCCCATCTGAGAAGATCACCTTCAAAATCAGAGGATCTAGGGACCATTCGTGATGGCCCTGAGATATCCTGCTGACAGCATCTGCCAGGACATTGTCCTTCCCTGGGAGATGCACTGCTATCAGAGAGGTATTCAGGGAATAGGCCAGAGACCACAACTTCATTGCCTCTGTGCACAAGGTCGAGACAGAGTGCCCCTTGCTTGTTGATGTACCACATTGCGGTGGTATTGTCTGTCCTGATCTGAACTACTTTGTTCTGAACAGACTTGGAAAAAGCTTGAAGTGCTAGAAACACTGCTCTGAGTTCTAAGAGATTGATGTGAAGCAGAGATTCTTGAGGTGACCACAACCCTTGGGTGGTCAGATCCCCAAGTGGGCTCCCCAGCCCAAGAGGGAGGCATCTGTGGTAAGGATTAGAGAATGAGATTGAGTGACAAAGGAACTCCTTGCCTTAGGCTGTCCTGATCCTGCCACCATTGCAAAGCCTGGATCAGGTTTGAGTCACTGGGATTAGTTTGGTCAGAGAATCTTTCTCTGGGACCAGAAGGCTCTTAAGTGGAACTGAATGTCCTCATCTGAAATCTTGCTCCTTGGACCACTGCTGTAGAGGCAGCCATGTGGCCCAGGAGCTGCAGAAAATGCCTTGCTGGTCGAGACACCTGGTGGGTGAATGAAGAGGCCAGTGTAACAAGGGTCCTTGCCCTGTCCAGGGAAGGAAGGCTCTTGCCTTTATTGTATCCAGAGCTCTGCCCCTATGAAAGTGAGGAGCTGCACTGGTTCTAGAACTGACTTTGAAAGATTCAGAAGGAATCCTAGAAAGTGAGCAGTTGCTGAGTTATCTGTAGGTGTGACTTGACTTGGTCTGGAGACTGACCTACTATGAGCCAGTCGTCCAGGTATGGAAAGATGGAGATCTTCTTTCTCCTTAGGAAAGCAAATACTACTGCCAGGCATTTTGTGAACACCCTTGGAGCTGAAGTAGGGCCAAGGGCATTGCTCTGAATTGATAGTGGCCTGAGGGCAACTCGAACCTGAGGTACTTTCGGTGGGAGCCTCTGATGAGAATGTGGAAATAGGCATCCTTGAGGTCCAGGGAAACTAGCCAGTCTCCTGGCCATAGAGAGGGTAGAATTATTCCCAGAGTCACCATTTTGAACTTTGGCTTTAAAGGTGCTTGTTTAAGTATCTGAGATCCAGGATGGGCCGCCATTCTCCTGTCTTTTGGGAGTTAGGAAGTACCTGGAGGTACAATCCTTTTCCCTTGTGTAGGGATGGAACCCTTTCTATGGCTTTCAGAGCCAAGAGGGAAGAGACCTCTGCCTCTAGGGCAAGTGCTTCTGAAGGATTTGCAGGTGGAAAGGATCTGGTTCTCATCTTGGGAAATTTTTGAAGCTGAGAACCAGTCCCTGGCTTACTACTTCCAGGACCCATTTGTCTGATGTTAAAGACATCCATTCCTGGACAGTAAGCCAGCCTGCCCCTACAGGTGGTGGAGAATCGCCCGGCAAACCCATCAGGGTGCCTGTTTGGCAGGGCTTTAGGCCGAGGGGCGGCAGCAGGCCTGCTTGTACCCTGTCTGCCTCTCCTCTGAAGAACCCCTCTGGGCAAGGTGGAAGAGGAGGCCTGGGCTTGGTAGAAGGCCTATGAAAAGGCCTGCCCCTGCCCTGAATGCTGCCTCTGGGAGTGGCTTGCCTTTCCTTGGCTTGAGCACTCCTATAGGTGGTCCTGTATTCATCCATTTTCTTCATGTAGTTCTCTGTTTGCTCCCAAATAGAGAATTACTAACAACAGGAAAATCCATGGCCTTAGTCTGGGTATCCTGAGACAGGCTAGTACATCTGAGCCAAACCATCCTACTTAAGGGCCACAGATGTAGCCATGACTCTAGATGAAATATCATTGGAGTCTACTGCAGCATGAAATTGCACCTTGGATTTCTCAATTCCATCTGCAGCCACCTGCTCCAGCTCCTTGGCAAGCTGGCCAGGGACCTGTTTAGCTAGAGCCATTACAGTGTCCCATCTAGACTTCTGGTATCTAGCTGTATAGGCCATATAATTAGCCTGCCTGAATCCCAAAGATGCTGCCATGTACTGTTTCTTTGCCATGGCATCAATCCTCCTGGAGTCCTTATCTGGAGGGTGTGAAGCCAAGGGTATATTTGCCTTATCACAGGCAGCAGCCTGCACTACCCCAACATGGCTGCATTGCTGGGAAAGGAACCCGTATCTGAGCCTGAAAGAGTATACCTCTTGTCCATTCTCTTGTCCACAGGAGGTATAGAATTAGGAGTCTTTAAAATTTTATTGTCTGTTTCCTAAAAGACTTATGGAGGGAATAGACAGCCTCCTGGACTCTGGGATGTCCATCATCTCAACATAATCAGGCTCCTTCTGATCCTCTACTGCTTCCTCCATAGGAAGCTGAAGAGTTTCAGCCACTTTTGTAAAACATAAAGTGGAAGGAGACTCAGAAAGCCTAGGAGGAGAAACCCTGAAGGTCTGTCTGGGGAGATGTCCGGGTCAATGGGCACATCCAGACTTTCATAATCACCATCACTATCCTCATATTCTCCTTCCTCCTCCCGGTTCATAAAATCCTCTAAATTATAATCCGGAACTGGAATCGACGAACCGAGCCCCTAACTGATGGTGCCGGTTCGGTCAGAACGGGTTAGCGATTGAACAATCCTTATCGCTTTGGCTATTTCATCAGGTAGGAGAAAGAACTTGTGGATCCGAACCGCTGACTTATCCCTTCTTTTTCTTTTAACCGGAACCGACTCCTCAGAGTTGATTCTCCTTTTGCCCGAAGAAGTTTCCTGGTCAGAGGGCACCCTTCTGGTTCAGTTGGAACCAAACCAGGCTGGCCATCTGGGTCAGCGGACTTTTGGCCTCCCTTTCCTTAGTCTACCTACCTCTTTCCAGGGTAGCTGAGGAAAATTTTACAAATCTGGCAGTCCGAATCGAGGTGGTCAAACCCAGACAATAAACACAGGTGATGTGGGGATCAGCCTTAGCAAAGCTTCCCACACACACTACAGTGTTGAAACCCAGTGGGCCGGTTTTCTCTTGGGTTTCTCAGACATGGCCAGTCCTAACCAAACTTACCCTTTTTGGGCAATCCATGGGCAAGACACCCTTATCAGTTCCTGACCGTGTTATGGTCGGAAAAAGCGTAATGAAATCGTTTTTAGAACCGATAAGGACCGGTTACCACACTCTAAAAGTAGAACAAAGTGTTTTTTTTTTTTTTTTAAAACAACCTGATCGGTTCAAACTGAACCGATCCAACGCTACAAGTTCCACACACAGCAAACAATAACAAACCTAACTATTCTCATGGTACCACAGACAGAGGCTGAACCGACAGATAAGATGGATAAATTTGGTTGAAACCGAGGAAAAAGCGACACTTTAACCGACTAAATTGAACCGAGCAAAGGAGGAATCTCGAGCAACTGTTCAGTGGGCGGAGTAAAGAATCTGGCGGTTTGGTTTAAACAACAACAGGAAGAGTCTCAACCGAGCTCGAGCTCAGGTTCCATGCCTTGCATGGAAAGTTAACTCTTTCCTCTCGGGGCAGTTAAAGCGTTGGATATCACTGCAATAGTCAGAATACAGCAAGACTTCATGTTGTTGAAGTGTAAAAAATGGAATTTAGCAGTCCAGTTCCCAGAAAGCGGAACCGGAGTGAATAAACTCCAAATAAGGAGAATTTAGACAAAAGCAGTAAAAAAGCCTTTAAGGGGTTTCTCTGGTTCCCTGGAACCGATGAGGAACTGTAGAAAAGCGATACAAAAAGTAATATCCGAAGAAAAACTTAACCCACTAACCTGAAATAAAGACTTTGGGCAGCATATAACACAGAGAAAACATACTGTTTAAAATGGTAAAACAAAGAAATAGAGCAAAGTGCTGAGAGAACTCTCAAGGTGTCAGACTAGGCAGGTGGAGAAAATGAATCTGAACTGTTTAGAATGCTCAGTTGACATGGCAATGCACTGCTGGGGTGGTATGCTTCTTTCAGACAAATAAAGCCTGCAGCTGTCTATTACTGCTTTTTAGGTCTGTGAAGGTAGCAGGGAGGATCTAGCCATGTTACAGTCACAGGAGAATCAGACAGTTCCCAGGGAGGCATTAACATGACAGTTTGAGCTAGGTATTAGTATACCTCCAGCCTCATTATGAACCTGATGTTTGGAGTATTTACTGCTACAGTACCTTAATGCTTAAGGCAGTCTACTACACTGTCATTCCAAAATACTGTATGCTACCATGTTTTGCACTGTGTGTTTTTCAGTTATTCAATTTATTCCTCCTTATTGTGATTACCGTACTTCCGTTGTGTCCTCATCTTGCCTCCTGCCCAAGACTGTACTACTGGGACTGGAGTCTGCACTGATACAAGCACCTGCCCCTGACACAGCTGTACAACTTCAGCTTATCCCCAAGACAGGGTCCTTCTGTTCCAATTGACCAGGCATTGACATACTTAAAGGGTTGAGAAATGGATCACAATTGCTGGTCTAACATTGAGAGAGGTCAGCCTGGTCATATGCTGCAAGGCGTGGGCAGCAACAGGCCATTCCACCATGCTGTTGCCAATGAAGGAGTTTTTCCTCTTATCTTTTCATGAGCTCACTCACCTGTCTCTCATGAGCCGCCTCACACACAATGGCCCAGGACTGGAAACAGCCAGCTATGCATGGACACCACATAGCCAAGGGCATTATGCCAACTGCCTACTGGCCTTGTTTCAAGAGCAGAGCAGCGCAACCACCCATCCCAGGAGGAGAGTGTCCAGCTGCATGCTTCAAGTCCTCTCCTGCCAGCTTCCTTTCTTGACATCCCATGCTCCACGGTGCAAACCGGACTGCCGGCATGTCAGAGCAATCCCCAATGCTAGGCACCACAGAACCAGCTGGCACTGTATTCTACTGCAAAAGGAATACTGCTTTTGTTTTAACTAATCAAATACTTTAATTTTGTAGGCACTCATAAATCAATTTGGAGTCTCAAAAAAAAAATTTTATTATTATTTGTTTGTTTGCAAAGTTTATTCCTTAAGAACACTCAAGGAAAAGGATAGCCCATTTGAGTGCAAGCTCATTTTCAATGGGGTCCACATTCATTCATAACAAATATTACAATAAATATACAACACAGATAAGTTTCATAAACACTTCAAAAGACATACAGTCACATACAATCATAAACAGATATTAAAAAGCCAACAGTGGCAACAGTTCTTTAATTGTGCAAACTCTTGAGCAGCCAGCATCTAATCTTGTTCCATGGGGCAGTTACTTTTGGTCCCAAATAATCTGGCAACCTATTCCAAATTCTAGGACCACGGGCAACTGTAGTAGTTTCCCTTTGCTGTTCTCATTTTAGGGATTGCCAATTCTAGGTTTTGTGCTGTTCCCAACTCTACCCTTGAGGTATGTATTTCAAATAAACTGTCTAGGTATGGTGGTGTCTTTCTGTTTAAATATTGGTGGACCAAATGTGTTCAGGGATCTGTACATAGTGCAGTGATGTGTCAATTGTGGGCCCAGGGCAAACCTGGCAAATCTATTCAAGGCTATATCCAGCTGTTCCAGTTCTGCCCTGGCGCCCCCACGAGATCACATCTCCATAATGAAATAGTGGGATTATTGTTGTGTTAACTATGTGTTTTCTGACATTAAGTGGTATACAGTGTCTCAATCTATATAGTGCCCCAGCCTAATGTGCAGTCTCTTAATCAGACTATCAAGGTACACGTCCCATTTTAGTTGCACATCCAACCATACACCTAAGTACCTATAAAAATTACCTTGTGTTAGTAACTGGTTTGTATGAGTTATGATTTGAAGTTTATGTGAGTTAACCTGTTTACTTCAAAATGCTAACAGGACATAAGTAGTGCCCACACTAAGTTGCCGCACCCACCAAGTAGAGGTTCTGAGAGGGGCAGGTTGGGGAGGTCTATAATATAGCAAGACTCCATTAGAAGAAACATTACTAAGGTGAGTAATTTTTTCTTCAAACAACATGAAGTCTTGCTATATTATAGACATAACAGAATACACAGCAGTACCTCCATAGAGGAGGGCAGAACCTACTTAGGGAATAGGCTCTGAAGAACAGCTGTGCTAAACCGAGCATCTCTCCTGGCCTGGACATCCAGGGAGTAATGCTTGGTAAAAGTGTGTACCGTTTTCCAAGTAGCAGCCTGGCAAATCTCTAATAAAGGGATATCTCTGGCAGCAGCTAGAGGCAGCTGTACCCCTGGTAGAATGAGCCTCAAGCGGGGGCTCCACCACTTTCTGATAACAAATTGGATACAGAGACAATTCACCTGGCTATTGATCTCTTAGTGGTAGGTTTGCCTTTCCCAACTTCACCATAGGTAAGGAAAAGTTGGAGGGATTAGAACCTGTGACCTTTAGAGCTCTATATAATAACTAAGAGCTCTCTTATCATCCAGGCTGTGCAACCTCCTCTCACCCGAAGAGGAGTGATCAGTGAAAATACTGGAAGGGAGATAGATTGATTAAGATGGAAATCTGAAACCACCTTAGGCAAAAACTCCTATTAGTCCTAAGGACTACCTTATCCCTGTGGAAAGAAATAAAGTCAGTCTCCACTGACAAGGCTTGCAATTCACTTATCGTCTGGCAGAAGTGATAGCCACTAGAAAAACAGTTTTCCAAGTTAGGTACTTAAGCTCTGCAGAAGACAGAGGTTCAAAAGGGGATGCATTAACTGGGCAATGCAAACATTAAGGTCCCAAGCGGGGCGGTTCCCAAAAGGGAGGATTAGTATGGAGTAATCCCTTAAAAAACTTGGAAAACACAGGATGAGAGGAAAGAGGATGACTTTCCTGCTGACACAAAAAGCAGACACAGCTGCCAGATGAACTCTCAGGGTAGCTGGTCTGAGACCCAAGGAATTAAGATGTACCATGTAATCTAACAAAATGGGCAATTCAGCAGATTCTGGGAAATATTTTTCCCAGCACACCAAATGGAAAACCTTTCCATTTAGAACTATAAGTAGCCCTAGTGGAAGGCTTTCTGAAGCCTTTAGGATCTCAAGAACACCCTGAGAGAGGTGTAAATCAGCAACTCTAACTCCTCAAGAGCCAGGCCTTGAGGTTGAGGGATTGAGGTCCGGATACCAAACCCTTCCCTGGGCACAAGTCAACAGATTGTGATTCCTGGGGAGGCACAGGGAAGTTGGACTGTCAGAGACAGAAGGAGTGGGAACCAGGGCTGCCTGGCCCAATCCGGGCAATCAGAATCACCCTGCAAGGCTGAGATCTGATTTTGACTAGTACTTTGAATAGGAGAGGAAAGGGGAAGCATAGAGGAACTTCCCTCCCAATCCAGAAGAAGGGCATCCAGAGGAACTGAGCCCAGCACTGGAGGCCTGCAACAGAACAGAGGAAGTTTGTGATTGTCTGGGGCTGCAAAAGATCTATCTGAGGGATGCCCCACCTGACAAAAACTATCCCCAGCACTTGAGGATCCAGGGACCATTCATGATGGCCCTGGGAAATCCTGCTGAGGGCATCCGCTGGACATTGTCTTTCCTGGAAGATGAACTGCTATGAGGGAAGTGTTCAGGGAATAGCCAGAGACCACAACTTCATTGCCTCGGTGCACAGGCCGAGGCCGAGTGCCCCCTGTTTGTTGATGTACCACATTGTTGTGGTGTTGTCTATTCTGACTTGTATCACCTTGTCGTGGACAGATGCAGAAAAAGCGAGAAGAGCTAAAAGACAGCTCTGAGTTCCAGCAAATTGATGTGGAGCAGAGATTCCTGGGGACCAAACTCCCTGAGTGGAAAGGTCGCCCATGTGGGCTCCCCAACCCAGAAGGGAAGCATCTGTAGGTGAGAGTCAAGTCGTGAGAAGGGAAATGAAGGGACCCCGCTCTTGGTGCTCTGATCCTGCCACCACTGGAGAGCTAGGATCAAGGTTCGAGTCACTGGGACCAACTTGGAAGGGGTCTCTTCTCTGAGACAAAAGGTTCTCAAGTGAAACTGAATGTCTCTCATCTGAAATCTGGCCCTGCACAACAGCTGTGGATGCAGCCATGTGCCCCAGGAGCTGCAGAAAGTGTCTTGCTGGTCGAGAGACCTGCAGAGTGAAGGAAGAGGCCAGAGCCACTAAATTCCTTACCCTTTCTGGGGGAAGAAGGCTCTGGCTAGCTTTGTGTCAATTCTGCCCCTATAAGGTGAGTACCTGGACTGGTTCCAGAACCGACTTTAGTAGGTTTAGCAGAAAACCCAGGGAGGTGAGAAGCTGCTGGGTGACCTGCAGGTGAGATTTTACCTGTTCTGGGGACTGGCCTACAATGAGCCAGTCGTCTAGATAGGAAAAACAGCAATCCTCTGCCTCCTTAAGTGGGCCACTGCCACTGCTAGACACTTTGTGAATACCCTTGGAGCAGAGGTAAGGCAAGGGCATTGCTCTGAACTGGCAGTTTGAATCTGAGGTACTTTTGATGGGATCTTCTGATTAGGACATGGAAATAGGCATCCTTGAGGTCCAGGGAGGCTAGCCAGTCCCCTGGCCTTAGGAAGGTAAAATCATTGCCAGAGTTACCATTTTGAACTTTGGTTTCAAAGATGCTTGTTCAGATATCTGAGATCTAAAATGGGCCGCCATTCTCCTGTCTTTTTGGGGTAAGGAAGTATCTGAATACAGACCCCTGCCCTGATGCAGGGAGGAACCCTTTCTACTGCTCTGAGAGCTAACAGGATGAGACCTCTGTTTCCAGAGCGAGGGTCTGAAGCACTTGCAGGTGAAAAGTCTGCTTCTCAACTTGGGAAACTTTTGAAGCTGAGAACCAGACCCTGGCACTACTTCCAGAACCCACTTGTCTGAGGTTAAAGAAGCCCAATTCTGACTGAAGTAAGCCAGCCTGCCCCCCACTGGTACAGGAGAATCGGCCCTGGGCACCCATCAGGGTGCCTGTTTACAGGAGCTTTAGGCTGGGGGTGGAGCAGGTCTGCCCACCCTCGTCTGCCCCTGCCTCTGAAGAAGCCCCTCTGAGCATAGGCAGAGGAGGCCTGAGTCTGGTAGAAAGGCCTGTGAAAGGCCTACCCCTACCCCTGGGGGCATGCCTTTGAGGAGTGGCTTGCTGCTCCTTAGCCTGGGCACTCTTGTAAGTAGTCTATATTCATCCATCTTCTTCATGTAATTCTCTGTCTGCTCTCCAAACAGAGAATTTCCCACCACAGGAAAATCCATAGCCTTAGTCTGGGTATCCTGTGACAAACTAGTACACCTGAGCCAGGCCAACCTACGAAAAGCTACAGATGTGGCCATGACCCTAGAGGAAACATCATTAACATCCACAGCAGCATGAAACTGAACCTTAGAGGCTTCAATGCCATCAGCAGCCACCTGTTCTAGTTCACTAGCCAGCTGGCCATGGGCCTGCTTGGCCAGTGCATAACAGTATCCCATCTAGATTACTGATACCTAGCTACATAAGCCATATAATTTGCTTGCCTTAGTCCCAGAGAGGCTGCCATATACTGTTTTTGCCATGGCATCAATATTCCTGGAATCCTTGTCAGGAGGATGTGAAGCCAAGGAATATTAGCTTTATCACAGGCAGCAGCCTGAACTACCCCAACATGACTGCACTGCAGAAAGGAATTCTGTATCAGGGCCTGACAATGTATACCTTCTGTCCATCTTTTTATCTACAGGAGGCACAGAATTAGGAGCTTTTAAAATTTTAATTGTTTGTTTCCTAAAAGACTTATGTAAAGTAATAGACAATCTCTAGACTCTGGAATATCCATCATTTCTACAAAATCAGGCTCCTCTTGCTCATCCACAGCCTCTTCTAAAGGAAGCTGGAGGGTTTCACAACTTTTATGAAACATAAAATGAGATGGGGACTCAGACAGCATAGGGGAGATTCTAAAGGTCTGTCTGGGGAGATGTCGGTTCAATGGGCACACCCAGACCTTCCCAGCCACATTCATACTGTTCATAATCCTCCTCCCCTCCTCTGGTTTATAAAATTCCTCAATATCATAATCCTGAACCACTGGGACTGGACGAACCGACCTTTACCAGATAGTGGGTTCGGACAGACCCTGAGACAGTGACTGGACAATTTGTATGGCTTTTGCTATCTCTGCAGCAGTTGGAGAAGGAATTTTGGGCTCCAGACCTGCTGATTTTCTTGTTTTCTTTACTGGAATTGGTTCCTCAGAACCAGCTTTTCTTTGCTCGAGGAAGTCTGGCCCTGGTCAGAGGGCACTCCCTCTGGTCGGTTGGCACCAGAACGGCTGCTCATCGGGTCAGCGGACTTTTGGCCTCTCGTTCCCTGAGCCTGCCCAATCTTTTTCCAGGGTGGCTGCAGGGAAATTCTTACATACCTGGCAGTCTGACTGGAGGTGGTCAAACCCCAGACAATAAACACATGGTGGTGTGGGTCAGCCTGGCAGACTTCCCACAAACATCACAGTGTTGAAACCAGTGGGCCGGTTTTTCTTTGGGTTTCTCAGACATAATGCCAGCCTAACCAAAAACTTGCCTTTTAACGGCAGTGCCAGGCAAGACACCTTATTGGTTCCTAACCGTGTCACGGTATTGGAAAAACTGTAATAAATCCGTTTTTTAGAACCGATAAGAACCGGAACCGCACTCTAAAATAGTAACTTTTAGTTTTAAATGAGTTTTAAACCCACTGATCGGTTCAAAACCGAACCAATAACTTACAAGTTCCACACAGACAAAACCTTCATTTACTTACGGTTACCACAGATAGAGCTTGAACGAACGGTTTTGCGGTTAAAATAAAACTATTCTCGGTTAAATCCAACGAGAAAACACTTTTTAAACCGAGAATAGAACCGAGGAGGAGAAATCTCCGGAGCGACTGGTTCACTGAGGCGGAGTAAAGAATCTGACAGTTCAAGTTTGAAATGACACAGATAGAGCTGCTCTCGTGCCAAAATTCTATTTTGGAATGGTTTTAACCATTTCACTCCGAAGCAGTCCTAGAGCTGGATCAAACTGCTAATGTCTATAATATAGCAAGACTTCATGTTGTTTGAAATAAAGCAGACAGAAGACTATAAGCCTACAGTGTCTGTCTCCCAAAACATGGGGTTTTAAGGATCACTATTCTCAAACAGATGTTTATCTAATTTTCTTTTAAATGCCTCAAAAGTTGTTACATCCATAACCCGGAGGAAGTACATTCCAAGTATGTATTATCCTTTGAGTGAAAAATGTCTTCTCTTGTCCTTATTTGAATAAATCAATTTTAATTGTTTACTATGGTTTCTGAGGTTGAATTTATGTGTTTAGAAAAATGAATCCCAAGGTTATTCATTTGAGTTTGATCTCTAGAGAATGTATAAATTTCCAACAGATCACCCTGGTATGTCTTAGTTCTAGTGGACAGAGTTTTAATTTTGCTAATCTGGTTTCATATTCTAGCCCTGTAATCATTTTCATTGCTCTTTGCTGAACTCTCTCCAGTGCATTACAATCTCTCCTAAGGTAGGGACTCCATAAGGGGCTGCAATAATCAAAATGTGGCCTAACCACTGTTTTATATAATGGGAGGATACATGCTCTGTGTCTTGTTACAAATGATCTAATTATTCCGATAATTCTATTTGTCTTTTTAACTGTTTCATTGCAATGTCTACTGAATGAGAGATCTTTAGTTACTAAGATACCCAAATCCTCTCTTCTTCCACAGGTTTGACCAACTGTTGTTGAGACTATAACTATGTTGTTCATTTTAGTACCGAGATGTTGAGCGACACACTTATCAGTATTAATAATAATAAAACTTTTATCTTTTAGCGTAATATCTTAAAACCAGTGGTTAGCTAATACAGAACAAAACCACAATTACAAGCAGGAGCAAACATCATACCTAATCACTAAATGCCTGGCAGAATAACAATGTCTTAACAGCCATCTTAAAACTCTCCACGGTCTAGCACTCTTGAATCTGGTGAGGTAGAGAATTCCACAGAATCGAACTGCAAACATAAAAGCACGAGAATCCGAGGGTTTTCAGCTGTACCCTGGGAATCTCTAACAACCCTCGTCAGCTGAGCGGAGTGGGCGGGTGGGGCAGTAAGGATCCAGGAGCTCATGTAGGGCTTTAAAGGTCAGAAGACCGACCTTAAAGGTGATCTGCCACTGAACAGGCAGCCAGTGCAGTTCGCGCGCTGCACGGTGTGATGTGGCTCGAGCGAGAGCCGTCAACAGCTGCACCGCAGCATTCTGCACCAGCTGCAAGCGGCTATCAACCCCTGGAAGCCCTAAGTAAAGGAGTTACAGTAGTCCAGGCACGAGGACACAAGGCATGGATCAGTGTTGGAAAGTCTCGGACGGAGCAGGTGCTTAACCCGGCGATGTTCCTAAGATAGCAAAATAAGGACTCCACAACTGCGGACACCTGTGAGCGCAGTGTCAACCTATTATCAAGGATCACCCCAGCTTTCGCACCTGCTCAGAGGAAGGCAGCTGACTATCCCGAGCCAAAGCCCAGAAGGACGCCCTGCCGCTGACCCTCTATCCGGAGACTGGGATCCACAACCAACACCTCAGTCTTACTGGAATTCAATTTCAGCAGCTGGATTTCATCCAATCCTGGATTTTTGCGAGGCAGCTGTTAAGGGCCAGACTGCACTATCCTGGTCAGGTGCAAAAGACAGGTAGAGCTGGGTATCATCTGCATAACTGCGAAACCTCAGCCCATACCATCTTACAAGCGTCTCCTAGAGGCAGCATGTACACCACGAACAACGCTGGGAGAGCACCGAGCCCTGAGGCACCCACCAGGCAGGGAGAAGGAGTCAGGAAAACAACCGGACACCACCCTCTGAAACCTGACAGAGAGGAACGATTGACACCTCTGAGGACTGGGCCTACTAGGCTGCAGATGACCCTCAGGCGCTCAAGCAACACTCCATGGTCCACGGTGTCAAAAGCTGATGAGAGATCAAGAAGCACCAAGATGGAATGGCACTTCTGATCTCTAGCCACCAGAAGATCATTGAGCACCCAAACCAGAGCTGTCTTGGTACTATGTCTTTTCCGAAAACCAGACTGGAGAGGATCGTAGATATGGATGGTAAGATGGTTCTCCAGCTCTATTAAAGTGTATTCCATTTATATTTGCCCACTGTTCTATCTTTAATAAATCATTAAGGATGTTTGATTTTCATTATCCCCAACTTCAGCAAATATTTTAGAATCACCTGCAAATTTTATGACTTTATTTGTTAGATTTACATTATAATCGGCAATAAAAGTTTGAACAACACGGTCCCAGGACCCGATCCCTAGGGAACTCCACTGATCACGTCCTGGATCTGATAAGTACCTAATACGCACTCTCTGTGTTCTGTCTACCAACCAGTTGTGAACCCATACAATGATTTTTTTGTTGATACCCATATTTATCATTTTATTGATCAGTAAAGGGTGTGGTACCTTATCAAAAGCTTTTGATAATCCAGAAAAACACATCCATTGGTTTATTATAATCTAATAGATAGCTTACTTCATTGTAAAAGCGAGCATATTAGTTAGGCATGATCTTTTTTCCTAAAGCCATGTTGAGATTCATCCAGTATTTTTTTCTTTTGAGGTCTTTTCTAACCTGTCCTTTAAAATGGACTAAAATATCTTTCCCAATATTGAGGTTAGGCTTACAGACCTGTAATTGCCCATTACTGATCTATCTCCTTTCTGGAACACTGGGATCACATCAGCCCTTTTCCAATCACTAGGGACTTGTCCAGTACATAGGGACTTATTATATAGGTTGTAAAGTGGTTCAATTAGATAGTCTTTGATATTTATTAACAACTTTGGGTGAATTTTATCTTGACCAGGTGATTTGGATGCATCTAATTTTCCTAATTTAACCATTATTTCTGATCTTGTTACTATATCCAATATTTCACTGGACTCTCTAAGAGGGATAAATGATTCATCATAGCAGTTGCTTTATTATATACAGAACAGAAGTGATGGTTAAATGCCTAGCCATATTTACTGGGTCTGAATATTCATTATTTCCTTCTTGAACTGGACCAGCCATCCTATTGACAGATTTATTGTTAATGTATCGTAGAATGTCTTTCCATTGTCATTGCAGGTGTGTGCTATCCGAAGCATAAAATCAAGTTACGTGATCTAAAATGTTCCTAAAGAATAGCAAAATCACTTTGAAGTGTTTTCTGAATTTCTAAGATAGACACTCCATTTGCATACATAATCACATCATCTGCATACACATGGTGCCCCACCCCTTATGAGGGCTCCGACACCATTTGTGTACAGGTTAAATAGTATTGGTCCTAACACTGAACCTTGAGGGACCCAAAATCTAATACACTCAGGTTGGGATCAAAGGAACCCAAAGTAACCAATTGTGTCCTGTCTGTTAGATAGCCTCTGAACCATTTAAGGGCTACCTGGTTGAGGCCAGTGTCCTTCAATGTGTCTAAAAAGACTGAATAGTTAAGCGTATCAAATCGTTGAACAGACCTATAAATATGACCCCGACCAGGGGCCCTTATCCATCAATTTTGAATAACAGATGTTATTTTAATTAAAGCTGTAGATGTACTGTGATTTGTATGAAAACCTGATTAGTATGTATTGTATAAATCATTAATCTTAAAAAGCCCCTTTAACTGTCTCCTATAAATTTTGAAAACTTTAGATATAACCGGAAGTAACGATATAGGTCTGTAGTTCCGTATATCATCTTTTTATTCTCTTTTATGTCCCCTTCTCACCGTGGTGCTCCTTACCTTTGGAGACTCCTGTGGCCTTATGTGTCCCTGCTCATCTGTCCAGTTACTGGTGCAGTACCTCCCCCCATGAAGCCTTGGTTGTACCCCTCCCCCAGGTGGAGTGCAGGACGAGGAGCCCCATTCTCCAATCCCAATGCGTCTGTATTTTGTTGGGGATCTGTCGCTGGTACTGGCAGGGCCAGAGGATTGAGGCCCAGCTCCGTCTACAGGGAGCAATGTGGGTTTTCCTGCTTGTTCTGGGCCCTCCCACAGGGCGTCAGTAAGCTTGGGAAGCCATGGGCTACGCACATCTGGACGCATGAATGCTCTGGCTCCTGGCCGACGTCCCCTCCCTTCTACTTGCTGTCCTGCTGCACCTCCACCTGTGGCCACCCAGGTGGCAGTAGAGTGGCAGGGACATGCAACCCACGTGCCCGGAGGAGGAGGGTAGCCTTGGGTGCTCAATCATCCTCCCTCCAGCCGACCCTCCAGCTACCCAAGTCCGTTCCGAACCGGGTCACTGGTGCTGCGGCTGGTAGCCCTACACGCTGTGCCGGTGGGCGGCTATATATCATCTTTAACCGGATTTATGTATAGGGAGCACCTTCACCCTTTTCAGACATTGGTACATGTTCCAGTAGCTATGGACAAGTTAAAGATATCAGTGATCTTTTGTGTCTACAACGAGGCGCAATTTTTCAAAAGAAGCATTAGGGGACTCAGTGTAGTCCTATAGCTTACGTGGGTCCAACTTAAACAATTCATCCATACCCTCATTAGAACTAATTCTCGAAAAGTAAAATTTTGGTTCTTTTTGTACCCTTTTCACCCTGCTGTTTTGCCCTCTCCTTGCTACCCAAAACTCCCCTACTCGATCAACCCTTGGAGTCCCTTCCAGTTGTACAGTCCCTACATTCTCTTTTTCTTTCTGCTACTGCCAGTTCTAAAATCTATAAAAACCCATTTATTACATTTGCCACATGAACAGATGTAGGAAGATTTGTACCATCAATTCTAAAAGAGCCAGAGAAGTCTTTAAATTTCTCTCCTTTTAGTTTGGAATGTATTTTCCAAAACCTTTGGGGTCTGTTGTCCTTTCTGTCTCAAATAAGTTATTAAAACAGCTACTTTTGTTTTTATCTCTTTAAGATATTTATTCCTCAGCTGGCGATATTTATCCCAAGCTTCCTTTGTATTTAGCTTTTAGACCTTTTCCATGATCTGTCCCTGTTTTCCTATGTGAGCTTAAAGTACCATTATACCACTCTGCATTCTTTATTTTTACCCTTCTTTTAAGGACTGGGGCATGTTGATTACACACGGCCATAAACTCAGTGTAAAAATAATCCCAGGCACTATCTATCTCTGGGATGAGAGTCAATCTCTCCTAGTTTCTCCCTCCAAGTCAGTCATAAATCATAAATAATCAAAGTGTCTCATTTGCCGTGATTCCTTAAAACTGATTTTCCACTTTTCTTTGATTTCCGGACACAATATGTGACCTGGTGGTCACTAAATCGTCGACAACACCTCATAACTTGTGTAGTTATCAGGGTTAGAGGTTAATATTAAATCCAAGATTGATGACTGATCTATATTTCTGGGGTTTAATCTGGTAGGGGTCTCAATCAGCTGGTTTAGCCCTGCTCCTAGTGTCTGGTCTAACAACCCACATTCTAGGGTGGGCTGGATCAATCTACATTAAGATCCTCATCATCAAAATTTCATGACTGTCCCTATACGGGTACAAAAGTCCTGAATATTGACAAAACTTCCCTCCCCTCCTTTTGGGGCTGAATAGCATTCAGGATTAAAATGGGCTTAGACCCAGGCAATCTTAGTTCTAATATGATCTTCTCTATCCCTAGGTGTGTGTGCGACCAGGGACAATAAAGGATAGGTCCAGAGCAATTTGCCCATATATAAATACCCCTCCCTCTTGCTATTGTCATGTCTCCAGCTTTGATAACCCTGTACTTGTATCTCTAAATCATCTATTTTGTCATTTAACCAGGTTTCAGTAATAATCACCACTTTGGGGTTATGTTCCAGCATCCATTCTCTTATCCCACATTTTCGGGGCCAAACTACGGGATTAAAATGAATAAAATTATCCCCCAACTCTCTCAGCTATCTGAAGCCTTCTTATCCCTACACATTGACCAGGATTTAACTGTACATCCCATGCAAGTACCAAGCACATCAAGAGCCTATCTTTAGCTGTTATGAGTCTCTTCAGACATATTTTAACTCTTAATCTTATCATAAAATAACCGCCATTTTCAGAAAAATGTTCATGTCTGTTGTGAGCTTGGTGATACTAGTCATTGCCTTCACTAAACTAGTGAAGTCATTTGAGAGCAATATGCAGACACTAAGCCCACAACAGTGTATGAGGGGAAAGAACAGAAGGGATTGCTGTTTCCCCATAAAGTTTGTAAATACATTCCTGATGTGGGGTTACGCTTTTACTATTTACCACGAGGGTTAGTACTATACATATACATAAAGCAGCACCATCCCACTGAACAAACAAACATTTCCCCATTTTGTTTTATTTAGTACTCCAGTTCAAATTGCATGGCAGTAACCATCCTTTTACCACTAAGATTAACAGTTTTATTACTCACAATTTTTAAGCAGTTTCTTACTCAGTTTTGACCAAATTCTTCCATAATATCAAAAGACAACTGACCGCGAGATTAATTTCTCCACGAGTGGCACTCGCCACTCCCATGCTCCACCACTGGAGCCGCAGCTCGGGGTTAAAAGCAAAGTCAAACCCTCCCCTGAGATCTCCATGCAATGACTGGCTCGCCGCCAAACCCTCCACCTCAGAAAACTTTGTATGTCTCGGGTTCTCCCAGGAATTTAAACGGCAGTCAATAGCAAAAGGTGTAATCAAAGGCTCCCAGTCACTTATTGCAGATGTCTCACAGCTGCTCTCTCAGCACAGCAGACAGGAAACCACTTTCTCAGCACAGTAGACAGGATGGTGTTCTGGCTGCTTCTCCTCAGCGTGCTGGATATGTAGGCTTGCTGATGCATTATGATTAGAACTGTACCACCCATGAATGAAGAGTCAAATAAGACAACTTGCTTTTTCTCCACTTCATTTTCCTGTGCACCAACCACACATTTTAGTGTATCAAACAGATGCACAGCATAGCAAAATGCTATAGAGAACAGGGGCAATGCTAACCATTTCCAGAAATGAGTAGCAGTAGATCGCTAACCATTTTTGAGTGAGTCCATGGCATAGTAAACAAAATTAATAAAACTATATATATATATATATATATATTTAGATTTTGCTAACCATTCTGTGCCAAGTGCTATGTATTTTCACAGCTGTTTAGCACTTTAGCGTGCAAAACTGCTAATCAATTTTTCAGTTTAATACCCTGCATTTTACAACTTACAATTTATTTAAATTACAGAAGGAGACCACACAAACCTTGAACGTTCCAGGTATCCCGACATAGGTCATGTCTTCCAATTCTGGTGATCCTCCAATGAAAAACCTCCTCAGCTCCGACAAAAGTCCCTGGTTGAATGGGACGCCAAGTCTGGCATACCACCTCATGCACACCTGCTTCAAACGTAAAAGACTTTTAAAGGAAACAATGTTTCTGTTTTATTCACATGTAGAAACAGCAAGGCCTCTAAGAGGGCTTGTGTACATACTAATAATCCTTTGTGCCAACCATCTGCACCAGCACCTGGCTGGCAGCAAAGAACTAACAATGTCTATACAGCGGACACCAGTGACACCTCGTGCTGGCTATGAACAAGTGCTCTCTTGCATTTGCTGAACACTGCATTTCTCAGATGCTGCACACACTCCACATACGTCTCAACTGTCCCACTGACAGACCATAAGGCTTTATCTGCTGCCAATTTCGTATGTTAATATGTTCATAAGACTCTCCCTCATCCTTCTGTGCAGAACACTCAACTGTCCCACGTTAGAAGGACATTCTCATTATACCCTCAGAACCCTTCTGTCCACACCTCTGAACTGTCCCATATTAGGAGAGACATCCTCTTGTTACCCTTCAGAACCCTCTGTCCATACTTCACAACTGTTCCACATTATTTATTTAAGTCTTTGTTTACCAGGTAAGTCGCTGATCCAAGGACCGTTTTCAGGCACGACCCAGGCCACAAACAATGGCACAAAATCAAACAGTTAAAATAATTTACAATCCAGTGAGAGTAGCAGCTTACAAGCTGTACAGACACAAGTCCCAACAGAAACATACATAGCATAATAAGCAATGGTACAGAGAAGTAACTGAACAAGGTACAGTTGCAAGCCCGATGAAAGCAGATAACTAGCTGTACAACAACAGATTTTATTTATTTATTTATTTAGGGATTCGGATCATACCTTTGAGCTCAGAGCTCTTTTTACAAAGGTTCCACGTCAAACAGTGACAATGGCAGCAATAAAAACAGTTTACATACAATACTCGAATAGTGGGTAGCTAGTATACAATAAGGTTACAATGTCATTCATAGTACCAATGGTGATAGTACAGTGTCAAGAGCATTCAATTAGGGTGAAGGACAGTGTTTATATGTGAAGGAGATCAAGAGATGTGACACCTAGTGTGAGAGTCCAAGGAGGAGTCAAGGTGAGGGGAGGGGAGACTGGGGTGGGAGAGTGGGCGCCAAAAGAAGTGGCTTTGTCTAGGAGGTTGGGGTTAGTGGTAGTAGGTTGGTCTTAAGGTTGATCCAGTGATAGAAAAGGCACAGGGAGAGGAAGACAGAGGGATAGGGCAAGAGGGAAGAGTGGGGGTTAAAGGAAGGGAAGGAGAATGTGGATGAGTGGGCATTATGGGTGTTAAGAGTCCTAGTGGCAGTCACAAACTGTCCTAGTAAGAAGGTGTTGCCTAGGCCATTTTTAAATTGTGAGATGAATTGGGAGTTTAGAATGTGCACTGGGATTTCATTGAGCCATTGGGGGCCCTATAGCTGAAAGCACGCTGTCCCTGCACAGTTCAACGGAAAGGTGTTGATAGGGCCCCTCATGCTGCCTCTGGTGGTACAGCTGGTAGCACTTGGTGTTAGGATGCTAGAAATGCATGGGTGGTTTTACCCATTAGTGCTTTTTTCCCAAGGAGACATGTTTGGAATATAATCCTGTTCTTTAGTGGCAGCCATTTGGTCTCCTCATATAAGGAGCAGGTGTGGGTATTTCAATCTGCAGCCATTGTGAGCCTACATGCCTTGTTGAGGGCAATATGAATTATTTTAGTGCAGTGTCTGTTGCTGCACCATAGACCACCAATCCATAGTCGATGGTAGAAAGGATGGAGCTGGAGACTGAGGGCCTCTGGAATGAGATACTTTTATGCCTATATAGTACACCAGCTTGGTGTTCACTGCCTTTACCACTGTGTCGATGTGTTGGGTGAAGGTGAGGCAGTCATCAACGGTGACCCCAGGTACTTGAAGGTCTGAACTTGTTCCAGCGGCTCACTGACTTTATTGGAGATGGTGAGGGAGGGAGCTTCTTTTGTGCTGTGGGCTGGCTAGAGCATCACCTTGCCTTTTTGTAGTTTAATAGAAGTTTATGGCTACAGAACCAGTCTTCCAGCTTGTAGAATGATGCCTGCAGCTCAGAGTGGAGGCGATCTATTGACGAACTGCTGGTGAGAAGCACAGCATCATCTGTGTAAAGTATCAGTTTAGTGTCACAGGCTTCAGGAAGATTATTTAGGAAGAAGCTTGAATAGTAAGGGCCCCAATTGACTCCTGTGGGACCCTAAAGATACCTCGTTGGAGCTAGATACTGTGTGCCCAATTTTTACACGCTGACTTCTGTTTGTTAGGTAATCCTTGAACCAGCAGACAGCATTGGTTGCAACCACCAGGTTCTGTAGTTGAGTCAGGAGGAGAGAGTGATTGAATGTCGAAGGCTTTGGTGAGGTCTATGAAGACTGGACCCCACCAGCTTTCCTTCATCTAGTGCCTTATGTAGTAGTTAGTGTAGTCCAGCAAAGCTGTGGAGGTACTATGATTCTGCCTGAAGCCATGTTGGTTGGGACATAACAGGCTGTATTTGTTGAGGTAATCTGTGAGTTGGGCAGCCACAATCTTTTCCAGGGCTTTAGATAAGGGAGAGAGGATGGATATTGGCCTATAATTGGCGGTGCATGTCATATCACCGTTCTTGTGCACTGGCATCACAAGAGCCTGTTTCAGATCCCAGGGAACTGTGCAAGAGCCAGCGATTTGTTAAATAGTTGTACCTGGACGATGGTGACATCCAGTGTTAGGGATAGGAGTTTCATATCAATTCCATCCTCCCCATTCTGGTCTTGCCTAGTATTTTTCTTATGTATTTGTAAGCCTCCTTCACTGACACTTTTTGAAGCAGAAGACAGGGATTGAGCCCTCTTAGGCGTGCAGTTGGTTTGTTCCCCAGCAGGGTGCAGGTAGTCAGGAGGTAGCACTCCAGTCAGGTCAGTAAATGCTGTGTTGAGAGAATCCGCAATGTGCCGAGGGTCAGTAATCGTGACGCTGTTAATGTTGAGCGAGTGGGGATCTTCTTCTCATCCTTCCCAAGAAGGTTTTGATGTTCACCCAAAAACTCTTCCCATTGTCCCAAGTTTTATCAAGCTGCTCCTTGTGGAAGTTGGCCTTGCTTGGTGGATAAGGTTGGTGCAGTGGTTTCTTGCAGCTCTATAGCATTGAAGTTGTGTTTGCTGTGAGAGGATCTGGCTTTTTCCCAGAGGTTGTCCCTTCCTTCATCTGGGTGAGGAGATCCCATGATCCAACCATTAACTTGACCCCAAAATTTTCTTTTCCTCAGTGGTGCAAATATATAGCAAATCTTGTTGAAGCCCTCTATAAAGAAACTTAGGGCCTGGTCAATATTAGGCGCATGATCACCAGTCATACTGGGAGAGGGCAGGGAGAGGGCCCCTAGCTTGCCCTTCCCCAAGACCCTACTATTAATTATGATAGGTGGGGCTTGCTCAATTTGTTTGACCATGTGAAAGTGACTGGGAGTGATCACTAAGGTGTCAGGCAGGACTTTAAGTTCAGAGATCGGAGACGGTAACTCGAGAGGAGCCAATCAAGGAGGTGTCTTTTCCTGTTTTGTGGTTCCGCCTTGTTGGGCTGTCTACAAGTTGGGTCAGATTGGAAGTAGTGACCATGTCCCTGAAAGGCATGGATTCCTACCCTCCCAGTTGATGTTAAAGTAACCTGTTATGAGAAGCTCTGTGCCCTGAGAAAGGGTAGCAATTGTATCCAGTATTTTGGGAGGCCATCCTGGCTTTAGTGGGTGGAAGATAAACCGAGGCTAAGATTAGAGATTTGCCGTGCTGTCCGACGTGTGCTTTTATTGCTAGTAGTTCATGATCATCCTCGACCCTGGTAACAGGGAGGACCGAGCAGCATAGGTAATCCCTGGCATAGATAAGGACTCCTCCGCCTCTCTGCCACACCTGTCTTTCCTGAATGTTTGATATCCGGAGCATCACTTCATTGTCTTTATCTTGCTTGACAGCCAGGTCTCTGTCAGACAGAGAATGTCAGGTACATGGTGGGACATCCACGCTTGGAGTAAGTCAAACTTTGCTGTGAGGCTGCAGATGTTCAGTGCAGCTACTTTCAGGCCTTTACTCATGTTTCCTCGTTTGATACTGGTGGTGGGCCAGGATTGGTATGGACATTACCTGATAGAAGAAGCATGAATATTATTTTCCTGGCTGAGAGGTTTATGCAAATGGTGGAGCGTATCTTGCGCCTCCTGGTCTTGCAATGGTGGGCCAGGCAAGCTCTCACTCAGGGTGATCTTTATGGGCATGAAATGGTAATGTTGATAACCATGGCAGATGTCAGGGGCCCGGCCAGCAGGTGGGATGCAGGTGGTGGAAAGCTGGAGCTCCCTCGGCACAGTTGGCATTGGGGTGCCATATAGTCCATTTTGTCAAAAGCAGGTTCTAGGGGGTGGTAGTGGTCCAGCTTGGCATCGTGGGCCTGTAGCACCCACAGCAAAAAGAAGAACTAGGAGGATAGAGTAATCCATGGTAGAGCAGAGATGGTGGCACTTGGGTGGTCTAACAAGCACACCAGGAGATAGCAAAGGAAAAAGCTGATGGTTAATTACATCCACAGGAAATTAACTGTTGAGATCCAGGATCACATAATATGCTAAAATTCCTGAAAGGTGATAAACTGTGGCCTGGGCATATGCAATGTGTGAAATCCTTTTGTCTGTATGTTTCCTTAGATCTTCAAAGTCCTCAGAGACAAGTACAATACCTTGGGAGTAGGTCAGACAAAACAACTCTGTGTTTACTGTACCTCCGAAGTGGTGCCTGAAAATAGACACCTGTTTGGCTAGCGCACCTACCGGTAAACAAAACTAAATAAATATGAAATGTGTGAAGTCCTTTTGTCTGTATGTTTCCTTTGATCTTCAAAGTCCTCAGAGACAAGTACAATACCTTGGGAGTAGGTCAGACAAAAATGTTGATTCAGTCACAAAATGTGTTAAAATTCCTTTGTTCTTTAAAGTCCACAAGTGCAGCTGCTTTAAGGTGGTCAGGCAAAATGTTGAAATGTTGATTCAGTTGCAGGACCCAGCATCACCATGTTTGTAAGACTAGTTGTAAGGCATGTGCTTCCTGGGGAGGCTTCAAGAAAGCTGATTTAAAATTAAAAAGCTGATACCTCATGATGACGATTTGCAGAAATTCAGTCCAGGAGACGTTCACCGATGATGTGTGCAAGAATGGCGAGGTATTCCCAGCAGAAAAACATGTAAATGAACAAAACTAACCTATAGACACAGGCACAGACAAGCACAAACAGCCACCCACACAGCCTCAGGAGGAGGAGCTGAGATTGACAGGGTAGTGGAAAAATCAGTTACAAGCAGTAATACTAATTTGAAATAGGGTAAACAGAGTGCACACAGTAACCTAGTAGAATAAACAGTTCAACAAGCAACAATACCTAGATGGAGGTGAATAAGGAGGAAGCAGGGAAGTTAGGTGCCGGAGGTGGTAAACAGAGGCATGCACCAAGGATGCTAGGGAGGGATGAAGAAAAGCAGAGAAACTAAGTGCCAGTGGTGACATGGAGACACTCAAGGTTACTATGTACTGGCTAGGGTAAGAAGAGGAAAAGTAGAGCAGGAATACAGGGGTAGGACAAATAGGGAAAAGATCTAGTAAGAAGAGGAGGTGAGAACACAGGAGCAAACAAGGTAACTAGTAGGGGTAGGGATGTGGAGAGGGAGGGTAGAGAGCTAGTGCTAAAGGGTGAGGGGAAATGAGAAAAGGGGCAGGAGTGAGGGAAAGGGGCATAGTACCTACACCCCAGAGGAGGTTTAAACAGGAGAGCAGGAGCAGGTGGATTCCAGGAGGAGCCAGGATCTGAATTGGGATTTGAAGGAGTAGTGACGAGGCAACTGTGCAGATAGCTGCTGGGAAGCTGCTCCATAGAGAAGGTGAGGCTACCGACAGAGCTTTTACTCCCCATTACAGTGGAGACTCAGGGGACCTCCAGCTGGGGACTGATGTACCACCCAGACACTTGGGGACAGTATGTGCCTTGAGGAGGGAAGCATACAGGGACCTGATACCCCCACGCATTGTGCCATCAATGATACTACCAAGTGCATAGTCAAAGCAACGCTTGAGTGAGCCAACCAAGAGACTGATATAAGTTGCAATGGTGAGTGGAGAAGGGAGCCATTAGCATCGAAGCAGAAGAACAGGTTACTCACCTGTAACAGTAGTTCTAGGAGTGGTATATGTTGTTCATCATCCACACTCTTTGGCATGTCCCTTTCCTTTAAGGATCCTTTGAGCTGGCTCCGCCCACCCACCTGGGTGGTATATACCTTGGCTCCCCTGACGCCAGATCTTAGCCTCTGAAGCCAGGTTGTGTGCATCCGCAGCAGGGAGGTCGGATGGGTCAGTGGGATGAACAACATATACCATTCTAGAACTACTGTTGCAGGTGAGTAACCTGTTCTTCAGGAGCGTGGATATGTTGTTCATCCACACTCTTGGCAGACTCCTAGCAGTTCTCCGGTAGGAGGAGGTAAGGCGACACCCCTACTTAGGGAACAGAGATTAGAGAACCGAGGCCCCAAACCAGCATCCCGCATGACTCAAGATCGATGTGGTAGTGAGTGATGAAGGTGTTTACTGACTTCAGGTAGCAGCTCGACAGATTTCCTAGATAGGATGTCCTGAAGCAGCAACCGATGCAGCAGTATGGTGGGTAGAATGAGCTCTCATCCCTCTGGGAGGCTCCTTGCCCATCAACTCATAGGACAGACCTATGCATGATGCAGTCCACCCTTGCAGTGGTCCGCTTAGCTGCAGGTCTGCCAGAAGTGGCTTCAGCGTGGGTGACAAACAGCTGGCGAACCTCTCCCCAAATTTCCGACGTTCTCTCCTTATAGTAGGAGAGAGCATGTCTCAGGTCCAAAGCATGGAGCCTGTATTCGGCCTCTGAGATATAATTAGGGTAGTATATCAGCAGAGTCAGCACCTGGTTAAGGTGAAACTCTGACACCACCTTCGGAAGGAATTTCGGTGGGGCATAGGACAACCTTGTCCCTGTGGAAGACCAGATAAGAGTCCACCAAAGTGGCTGGAGCTCCCCTGTCCTTCTGGCAGACGTGATAGCCACCAGGAAAGCTGTCTTCATGACAAGTGTGACAACTCACACTTGTGCATTGGTTCGAATGGCAGTGAACAGAACCACATGTTTCGCTCCAAGGATGGTATGATCTGGGACAGAGTGACCATCCAAAGGTGCGTGACCTGAGATACTGATTCAGGTCGTGGAGATCTAGAATGGAGCCAGCCCCTCATCCGCTTGGGCACCAGGAAGTACCTGAAGACAAAGCCTGGGTCTGCTGGAGGATCCGCCACTGGAGCTACTGCCTCCTTGAGGAGGAGATGAGCGATGTAGTCTCTGAGAGCCAACTGGGTCTGGCGGATCTCGTTCCTCTCGAGGCGCGGGCGCTCGGCTTGAGGTACTGCTCAAATTCAGAGGCAGTCTCTGACCAACCACTCCCAGAACCTTCCTGTCCGTGGTGACAACGGACCAGGTGGAAAGAAAAGTGGCGGAGCTGGCCCCATGGGAGGACCCAGAGCTGGCGTGATGGGAGCAGGGCTGGCAGCCCCCCCCATCACTGAGCAGACTTGGAGGAGGATCTAGGACCTGAACCTCAGCCTCCTTCACGGGCCTGCAGGGGACCCTGTTTGGGCCGAGAGCACCAAGCTTGAGCCTGCTGCTGTCCACCTCGAAAGGAGAACTGCTGAGTCGCAGGGCAGAATGTCGAAAAGACTTTTTCTTTTTCCTTGGCTGGTTCTTGCCTGAAGAACTCTTGACAGAGGTAGCGTCCAAGGTGGCATTGGACTGCTCAATGCGCTGAAGGTGACTGGCCACTCCCGGCCGAACAAGTCGGTCCCAAGGAAGGGCACATCAGCTAATTTATGCTGGGTATCTGCCAGGAAGGAGGAGAGCCCAGCCAAGCCCTGTGATGAGAGGCAACTGTAGCAGCCATCGAACGGGCACAAGAATCCCCAAGGTCCAAGGCTGTCTGGAGCTGCTGTTTGGCAACAGTTCGGCCCTGATCCCGACCTGCTTGACCGTGGTCTGCATGTCTGCAGGAGATGTGGAGGACTTTGTCCAACGACCCCAGAAGGGCATGAGAGAAGTGTGCCATGACAGCCAAACTTGCCTGATGAAGGCCCAAGGAGGAAGCTGCAGACCTTCCTGGCTGAATGGTCCAAGAGCTTGGACTCTTTATCAGGAGGTCGGTCAGTGTCGGCAGAACTGCCAGTACACCTGAACACAGAGGCAGTCACCAGGCTTTTGGCCGAAGGGTGCTCTGTGAACCCTGCAAGGGACCCCATGGCACCGTGATACTTGCAGGGCCATGCGGCAGATGGAGCTGGACAAGAGGCAGGACACTGCCAAAGTTCTAACACGGTCCAACAGTGGACTCAGTCACAGGAAAGGTCTCCATGGGCATCTCCTCTCTTGAGGATGTCAGTGAGGGGTACTCTGCCTTTCTGGACAGGCTCAGGGGCATCCTGTAGACTTAGAGATGAGGCAGAGTATCCCTTGAAAGGACGAGGACCTTCCTCCGCCTCTAGGCCAGCGGTCAAATCATCATCCCTGATGTGAATGAAGACCGTGAGATGTCTGAACCGAAGAATCCGGATACAACGGCCTACTGCCCATGTCACCTTCAACTAACCGGGACGGTCTGAGGTGACTGTGACTGACAATCACCAGGAAGCCTGGTGTCCGATCTGTCTTCCTTGGAAGGAGCCCCTCCACAGGCTGCTTGGGCGGTGGTTCCACCACAATAGGTGGAGAGACCATTATGGGCGAACAGGTGGTCTTGCGGCTCCGTGAGGCTGGGAACTGATTTAGTTGGCTCCAAAGGAGTCGGCTTCGGTCTGGGAGGTGAAAGCCAAGTAATGGCCGGGAGGAAGCCGTGGTAGGCTTATGCCCGGACAGAATCAGCTGCTGCCATATGAGGTCCTTGTAGCGCGGAGTTCCGTCAGAGCCTCTCCTCATCCGAGGTGGGACGAGGATGTCGATGGCGTAAGCTTCTTCTTAAGAGGACTTGTGGCTCTTCCTCAGCCTGTCGGGCGGGGGGTCATAGACCTCGACCGAGATCAGGCAGGCCGACTCGGTCGGTCGGGAGACACCGCCCGGACCGATCCTCAATGGGGACTCCAGCAGGCTGGGTCTCCTCATCGAGGAAAACAGGACCAGAGTCCTCTAAAGAGTCGTCGACAGGGGATCAATTGTTGATAACTATTTCAACTCATGGACTACATCCTCGGTCGGCTGGCCTAACAGAAGGTCCGAGAAGCCAGCGCCAAAGAAGCAATCCTGACCAAGTCGAGACCGCATGCTCCTGGGACTGAGACCTCTCTCGGTCCCAAGAGCCTTTGTCGAGACAGACTTGCTCGGATCCTCATGCCGATTAAGGGATCAAGAAGAGTGCAGGCCCACAGGCGCCTCCTGCTAGGTGGGAAGAGACTGGCACATGTCCCTGAAGGAACCGAGAAGGTGGAGCACAGGTTGGCAAGCGAAAAAGCTTGGGAAGAGCCCGCAGTGCAAGCTGCTTCTTCCTCGAATGCTTACATGCGCTCAATTGCTCGGCAGATCCACGCGCTGAAGCTGCCCACCTAGCCTCTTTGGATTTCACCGGAGGTTCCGCTTCCAGTCTCCCCAGTTGTAAGTGTGCAAGGACGGTCATCCAGGACTTTGGGATGGAAGGCCAAGCAGAAACTGCAGGACAAGGTGTCATGGCCAACACTGAGGCAGTAGACACACGCGGAGTGGGGATCGCACGCAACATCTTTTGGCTGCATGAGCACCGCGAAATCCAGGGAAGATTTTTCTTCATAATCGAAGATGGAAAAGGCGATCGAGAACTCGAAAGATACGAAGATTCAGCAAAACCAAAAGTTTGAAAGCCAGCGCCACGAAATGCGTGAGCACGAGGGAGGCAAACTGAATCTTCCCGCGGAAAGGAAGATCGCATCACGGGCGCAGCTGAGGTATATACCACCCGGTGGGTGGGAGGAGCCAGCTTGAAGTCTTCCCGTGATCCTAAAGGAAGGGACATGCCAAAGAGTGTGGATGAACAACGATCCACGCTCCTAGAAAACACTATTATAAACCGAGCTGAGTCTGAGGCTAAAGGTAAGGACAGAGAGGAGGCGAATAAATTTTATTTATTTAAGCTGCTAACCAGGAAGGCATGCTAAGCAGACTACTGCTCGCTTCAGATGCATCCTAGGGGAGGGGTACAAATACATAGTTGAAAAACAGTCATAATACAAGTGTGGATTACATAATGGAAATACCCACTAGCACAATAGGTCCTGGTTTAAAATACAAAAGGATTGAGATAAAGTACAGTTACGTAAGAACTTACCGTAACAGTAGATCTTCGAGAGAGCCTCTTGCAGTAGGTAATTACATATAGGACTGAAGCTGGCAGGCGTCAGGACCTCACGGAAAAATGTCTAGCTAGCAGTCTCCACGGGGACCGCCCCATGTCAGGTGACCGACGCATGCAATGTCAGTATAAAGGGGCGGTCCCCCGCCCGCCTTCCAGTTCTTTTCCGCCAAAGCCAAAAGGTGAGACGAGAGAGAAGCGGATATTTCCCATCCTGTAAAGGAGCTGAAGAAGCTTAGGGATGGAGGGCGGAATGATTATTTACTGCAAGAGCCTCTTGAAGATCTACTGTTACAGTAAGTTCTTACACAACTGTACTATCTTACTTAAAGGGCTCTTGCAGTAGGTAATTACATATAGGACTGAGTCCCAAGCAGTCTGGAACAAGAAGAAGCAAACAGGAGGAGGAAAACTACTCAGAAGTAGACCCTCTGGCTGTGAAGGTCTTAGGAAAGGAGACCTTGCAAAACAGCCAACCCGAAGCCCGCCTCTGCGAGAGGCAATATCCAAACTGTAATGTTTCGTAAAGGTATGGACAGAAGTCCAAGTAGCGGCTGCGCAGATGTCGCCGCTGACACATTCTTGAAACAAGCAGCAGAGGCAGCGACCCCTCTGGTGGAGTGACCTCTGACTTGACCCAGCAGGGTCTTGTACTTGTCGTAACAGAAAGTGATACAATGAGCCAACCATTTAGACAGGCATTGCTTGGAAACAGCATTGTCTTGTCTTTATGAGCAAAAGAGACGATCAGTCTTTCTGAGATCCTTCGTCCTGAGGTGTAGTATCTCAGAATCCGTGAACATCCAGAGTATGCAAGAGGTACTCCCTTGATTGGAGTGTTACGAAAGAAAGCAGGCAACTCTATGGATTGATTCAACGAGATTCCACTACCACCTTGGGGAGAAACTTAGGATGGTACGCAGAGCCACACGCCTTTGTGAAAATCAAATACGGATTTTACACATCAGGCCTGGAGCTCGGAAATTCTCCGAGCAGAAGTAATGGCCACCAGGAAGAGAGTCTTCCACGAGATGAACTTCAGGTCTGCAGAGGGTGCTGGCTCAAAGGAGACACAGTAAGCTTCTCAAGGATAAAACTGAGATCCCAAGGAGGGGCAGGAACCCGAATGGGGTCTCAAGTAGAGGACCCTCTAAGGAAGGTTTTAGAGACCTCCAGCTGTGCAAATGTTCTATCACCAAAAGGAACGTGGTAGGCCGAGATGTGAACCTTCTAAGATGAATGACTGAGACCCAGATCAAAGAGGTGTCGCAAGTAATCCAGAAGCTGCCCAACAGAGCACGAATGGCTCGAAAACTTTGGAAGCGGCCCAGATAGTGAACCTTTTCCATTTCATGGTATAGGTAGATCTAGTGGATGGCTACCTGGCCTCCACCAGAATTCAGCCACCGGGAAAACCCGAAACAGGTTTGAGCTACGCTGCAGGAGCCACGGTGCAACTGAAGGGACTTGAGACTTGGATGGACCAGGGTCCCTGATCCTGGGTCAGCAAATTCGCGACAGAGGAAGAGGAAGGAGGTTCCTCGAATACTGTTGCAGAAGAGGGAACCAAACTTGCCTGGGCCAGAAAGGATCAACGAGAATCATACAAGCTCCTTCTGAGTTGAGTTTCTGTAAGACCCTCGGAATCAAGGGAATCTTGGGAAAGGCATAGATGAATCTTCCCTTCTAGTCTAGAGCCAGGCGTCTCTCCAAAAACACAGCACCCTGAAGCGAGCGAGCAGAAGGCGGGAAGTTTTCATGTTGAGAGGAGACGCGAACAGGTCTACCTGAGGGGTTCCCCAGTGTACAAAGATTTCGTCTGCTACCTCCGATCAAGTTCCCACTCATGCGCGTGAGCAGACACTGACTGAGGTGGTCTGCCAACGTGTTCTCAACCCCTGCAACATGAATGGCCATGAGGTGAAGGTTGTGCTGCACTGCCCAATCCCAAACCCGCATCGCTTCCCTGCAAAGAGGGTAGGAACGCAGTTCCTCCCTGTTTATTGATGTACCACAACACACATGTTGTCCGCTTGGACAGCAGGTGCCTGGGAAGCAGGAAAAGCTGCATAGCCTGAAGAGCATACAACACGGCCTGTAGCTCGAGCACATTGATGTGGAGAAATTTTGAGCTGGGACCAGGAACCCTGGGTCCTGTGAGGCCCGAGATGGGCTCACCAACTTCTCCTGAGCGCCTGTTGTAAGCGCCTGGGAGGGGAGAAAGGCAGAAGGGAACTCCGGCAAAGGTTCTCCTGAACCACCCACCATTGCAAGTCCCGAGCCACAGGGCTGGAGACCAGAACTAGCTGTTCTAGGTCGCCCACCAGCTGATCCCATTGAGACCAAAGTGTCCACTGAGAGATTCTCATGTGCAGCCGAGCACGAGGGACTGTCAGAATAGCAGCCACCATGAGCCCGAGGGAGGCAAAGCACCGACCTGGCGCTGACCCACCTGCGGCTGGATAACAGGCACACCTGAGCCTGAATCGATGCCGCGCCTGTCCAGCGGCAGAAAAGCCATGCCGGAGGTCATGTCCAGGATCACCCGATAAACTGAAGCCTCTGGGATGGAATCAGATGGGACTTGGCCTGGTTGAGGTAACACCCAGGCAGGCAAAACCTGTAGGGTAAAGGAAAGGAACGCAGGAGTTCCTCCCGGACGAGGCCGCCAGGAGCCAATTGTCCAGGTATGGGAAAACCTGCACCCCTGGGCACGCAGGAAGGCCGCCACCACTGAAAGGCATTTGGTAAAAACTCGGGAGCAGAGGAAAGACCAAATAGGAGGGCCTTGAACTGGTAATGGTCCTCTGAAAAGCAAAACACAGGTATTTGTGGTGGGAAGGGCGAATAGGGTTATGTAGGTAAGCATCCTGCATGTCCAGAACACACAGCCACTATCCCGCTAAAGGAGGGCAGAAGACTCTGCAGAGAGAGCATCCTGAACCTTTGTACTCCACAAACAAGTTCAGGAGCAGAGGTCGAGAATCGGCCTCACCTCTCCTGACTTCTTCGGGACCAGGAAGAAATGGGAATAGAAGCCCGCCCCAGAAGGTGCTGGGGTACTGGCTCTATCGCCTCTTTCGCCAGAAGAAAGGAGATTTCTTCCGGACCGGAAGATGATGTTCTGGGAGTACATGACGGGGAGGGGTTTGAGGAGGTTTCTGAAGAAACTCTACTGAGTGTCATTCTGCGATCAGCTGGAGCACCCAAGTGTCTGTGGTTATCTCTCCCAACCTGGTAGGTGGAAGGAGAATCTCCTCTACCGGTTCCTCAGATGCGCCCAGAGGCAGTGGGAGAGGAAAGGAGTCAGGAAGTGTGAGGCAGCATCGCGGCTGAAGCCCCCGCTGCTTTTGGGCGGGGGCTTGGCAGCCGGAGGGCCTGGCGCTTATTGGCCCGCTTTCCTGAGATTTCGCTCTGCCAAGGACATCTCGAAAGGGATGATGCTGAGCTTGAGGGGTTTGTACAGGAGTCGACCGACTTAAGTGCAGTACCCTTCTCCTGCAGATCGGTGATGATGTCCTTGACATTGCCACCGAACAGCACAGAACCCCTGAAGGGTGCATCCTGGATAGCGGACTGCACCTCCAGGACCAAATCTGACACTCGAGCCAGGCATGACGCTGCAAACCTCAGGCAGCCAAGCTCCAAGCAGCAGCGTCCACTGCGTCATATGGCATAGCGAAGCGTGCACGACTGGCCGAACGTGCAGACTGGACTAGATCCGCCACTTCCTGCTTCATCTGAGACTCAGTAAGGAGTCAATTTAGCCTCCACCGTCAAGGATCACCTTCTGGTAGTCCCCATATGACCACCGTAATTCCAGGACCCTAACACCCAGAGTGGAAGAAGCGTAAACCTTCTTCCCGCATTGGTCCAGAAGGCGGGATTCCTTGTCGGTGGTGACGAAGTTCAAGTGCTTGGGGTTAGCTGTCCGGCCGGTGACGGCACTGATCCCGACCGAATTGGCTGGGGTGCAAATTCAAAAGTCGACACCCTCAGGAGCCTGATAAAGCCTGTCCGACTTCCTAGGAAGGCCGACGGTTGCTTCGAATAGTGGAGACAAGGTCGGCATGAGGCTCAATCCAGGGTGGCAGCAGGGTGGAGCAGTCTCGCCAGCATCCATCCCAGTGGGGATGGAATCAGTGAGCCTGAGAAGGAGGTAGTGGTGAGTGGGATTTCTAAACCCAGACCGGTAGGGGTGAAAAGGAGGAGGAATCCAGAAAGGGTGATAGGAGAGAGAGTACTAGACACTCTTGTATTTTGCCAGAATAGGTAGAAGGCAGATGGGTTGGTAGTTGCTTGGGTTTAGGCATCCCCACCCTTAGGAAGGGGGATTACAGTGGCATGTTTCCATTCTGAGGTACCCTCAGCAAGGGAGAAGGATAGGTTAAAAGGGAGGCCAGGAGTTTGGCTATGGCGTGGGCTGAGAGGTGGAGCATTTTGGAATCCAACCCATTGGGGCATTGCCCTTCCTTGGATTAAGGGCAATCAGTGCATTATACTGTATACCTCATCGGGGTGACCTGCAGGAAGGAGAAGGGTGAGTTGATTGTGTGGTTCTGACTGTGGTGGTAGGGGTGGTGTACTGTGCCGGGTGAAGTGAGGACTGGAGAGTGGCATTGTTATTTGTGAAGTGAGTTAAATCAGTGTGGCCACTGCAGGGGGTCAGTGATGTTGAGACCGCCACCTGCAGGGTAGGAGTGGGGGCTGTGATGGAGGGCTGAGAAGTGATTTTACCACTTTCCAGAATTTGGCTGGGTGGTGGGAGGTGGAACTGAATGTGACTTTGAAGTAGTTGGCTTTTGCTTGGCGGATTTCCTAGTACTGGCATTAAGTAATGTACGGTATTGCTGGAGGTCAGCTGGTGATTGAGAAGCCCTGAAGGATTTCCAGGCCTTGTCCCCGGTTCTGAGGAGGGTAAGGATTTCAGTTGAGATCCATGGAGGTAAGCACCTCTGACTCTGGTTCACTTGAGGGGGCGTAACAGTCCCAGACAGCAGTGAACTTGGCCTTAAAGAACGCCAGGGCCTCATCTAAGGAGTTTTGATTGGCTGATGCGTGACCAGTCAGAATTGACCAAGTCATTTAGTAAGGAGGTGAGGTCCAGGATCTAGCCATAAGGATTCTGGGTGGGTGAGCTTTTGGTTTGAAGATTTTATGCACAGAGTAGATTCCATGGTGGTCGCTGAGGGCATCTGGGAGGAGGCCTGAGGCTATGATCCTATGAGGTGTGAGGTGAGGACCAGTCTAGAAGGGTGTGATTCAAAGTTTTGTGATTAAGCCGAGTGGGCTCAGAGATTAGTTGATCTAGATTTAGGGCAGTCAGCCTTGTCCGCAGCTTAGAGTTAGCCCCAGCAGCTAGTTTAGGTTTAAAGTCCCAAGTATATGGAGCTCGCCTCCTGAAGCCAGGAGTTTAGCGTGCCCAAGTGATCCAGTATAGCAGCTGTGTTGGTGTCAGAGACGCAGCAGGTACCTGCAATGTAGACTGGAATTGAATGGGGAGGAGAGTTTTACCATAAGAGCATCGATGGACTTTGAAGGCAAGGGTAGGGCGACTGGGGAAAACTGGATGGTGGAGGCAATGTACATAGCTAAGCCATCCCCTTGTTTGCCCATATGATCATGTCGGGTGAGTGTATAGCCAGGAATAGAGAATTCGAGTCAGAGTTGTGGGGCTTCAGCCAGGTTTCTGAGATAATCAGGATATCGGGGCTGAGGGACATGGCGAGGTTGAAGTGGGGTTATTTTATTTAGTAGGCTACATATATTTAGGTGAGACAGTTTTAGGCCTGGGGAGTTGGTGTGGTATGGAGGGGTTTGGGTGTGTTGTGGTTAGGTCCGGGTTTAGGCTCAATATCTCCTGCTAGGAGTACAGTAAATGTTGATCAGGAGTTTAGTATTATATGTGCAACCCAAGCGCAGCTTTTCTGGGGAGGCATAAGGCCTGGCGATGGCAGGTGTTGGCTGGCGATCATGGGAGCAGAAGGGCTAGGTGGCTGGCTTGGAAGCTGGGTGGGAGTACAGCAGGGCCAAATGATAGAGTGTGGAAGTGGCACCCAGGGTGCGTGTCAGCTTTTGGGAACAGAGTCATTAATGTTTATTTGGAGCCTGATGCATGGTGTCTGACAGTCCAGCAGATCAGGATAGTTAGATAGTGGGAGGGACACCCAGGGGATGAGGATAAAGATTGTTATAAGGACAAAAGGGGTCATCATGTAGAGGCAGCAGTGTGAGAGTTCAAGTTTCTGTATTGATGTTCTTAGTGTGGAGGCCACTAGTGGTTGAAAGGTATAGCCTGCAAATGGCAAACTAACTGAGCTGCCGAGGAGCGGGTGACTGCTTACCTCTTGCTGTGTGCCGATGGGAGTGCTCTCTGGTTCGGGAGGGCTTCTAAACCCTCACGACCTCCAACAGTGCTGTGGGGAGCTGAGCTAAGGAGGACAGAGGAAAATACAGGGTTTAATAGGTAAAACAAGGAAGGGCTAACTCCACTAAATCTCTCTACTAACTTCTAATTCAGCACAACAGAATTTTACATCAGGGAATCAGGCTCCCAGGATTAAATTCATTTAAACAGCAGATGCACAGGATTTAAATCTGGAGCAGTAGTTTCATAGGATTCATAGGAAGATACTGAGCTAGATGGACTTACGTCCTATATGCTCGCCCTGTTCATCTAATTTCTAGTCTGGTACATATTTCTATCCCACTTTGCTTTAAACTCAGCAATAGATTTGCTGGCTACAACCTCAACTAGCGGCAGTGCATTCCAAGCATGCACCACCCTATGGTTAAACCACCATGTAGTTCTCGCTTTGTTGCATTTAGATGCTGTTAGTTGCAATGGGTGGGACCTAGATTTATACATACAGCTATTAAATTGTAGTCCCGTAGCATCCCACAAATCATCATTTTGCCAGGCGCTATATACCAAGCACATGTCACCACGCTTTCTTCGTCCTCCAAGGAATATACGTCCAGCTCCCTCAGTCTAGTCCCATAGTCCTTACCTGTCATGCCACTAACAACTCTTGTTGCTCTCCTCTGTACCCTTTCCAACAGGGCAACGTCCTGTTTTTAAAGGGTGACCACACCTCGCTCCGTATTCCATAATGGGCCTCACCAGCGATACAGTGGGCAAAACAATCTCCTGCTTCTAGATGATATGTGTCTCAGTATGCAATTCAGATTCTATTTCTTTTTGGGCTATATTTGGCAATGGGATGAAAAGTCACATTGCCAGAAACTAATATCCAGGTCTCTTTCCTCATATGTTGTTTTGAGCTGTGTATTTCCAGTTTGTAAGGTAATTTAGGATTTCTATTGCCTAGATGCATAATGAAGCTAGTTAAACAATAGTTAAACAATTAATGTGCTTTACAACAGTAAATTTGAATTCAGAGCAACTCAAACAGTTTCAGTTAAACAGCATTTAAATGGGGAGCAGCAGAGTTAAGCTAAGAACAAGCATTTGTTCAGCTGCAATGTAAAGCCCCTGCTGTAGCTGAAATAAATCCTCCCATTACTTATTCTACTTTTTGTTTTGTTTAAAGGCAAGCAGTAACTGCCATTATTAAAGTGTCCGACTGCAGGCTAAGAAAACCCTTTGTTCATGCAGGAAGCAAGGAGCAGAAAACTATCTCCATTCATCTGCCGACTGGAATAATTCAAATTTTGGCGCCCAAGCTCCAGCTCTCCTGGTGAGCTGCGAGGCGGCGGGTGACTACGTACCTCTTGCTGTGTGCCAGTTGGGGGCACTCTGGTTGGGGAGGGCTTTGAACCCTCACAACCTCCAACAGTGCAGTGGGAGCTGAGCTCTTGCTGTGTGCTGGTTGGGGGGACACGCTCTCTGGTTTAGGGAGGCTTCTGAACCCTCGCGACCTCTAACAGTGCCATGTGGAGCTGAGCTCTTGCTGTGTACAGCAGCTAACCCTGTGTGCAGTGGGACAGTTCCCCAAATTACCACAGTTCTAGGTGAAAAACAGAATTTGTTACAAAATTCAAGTATCTGGGAGTTTGGACAGACCAAAGACTCTCCTTCATCGAACATATCGAGGACTTGCTAAACGACTTTGGCAAAGGCTTGGCCAGTTTTTAGAATCAACCAATTTCTCACCAGAGATGCCAAGAAACAACTGGTGCAATCCATTTTCCTATCAATGGTTGGTTACACTGATTTCCTCTACAGCCAATGCCCCAACTCTTACATGGCTAAACTGGACACACTCTACCATCGAGCACTGAGGTTTATAATGGGACTTCCCTTGACACGCATCACTGCACCCTATATGCGGCAGTGGGGTGGACATCACTAAAGTTCAGGCACCACAAACGCCGCTCTCTGGACCTATAGAGCCATCTATAATAAGCTGCCTTACTAAAACTCCTGCTGTCTTCCCTGAGTATAATTGGGAAATATGTATAAGTTACTCAGCTATTACACTTAAAGTACCCAAAGCAAAATCCCACTTGACAGGGCAGCCATAAGCTTCATGCTACCTACCTTATGGAGCGATCTACAAAAACCCTCAAATTAAGCACTCTAATCGGTATAAATGCCTTCAAGATGCTTTATTTCTGTACAATCAGAAAGTATGTAACTGCTTCACCCACTCAGACCCATTACGGTGTCTGCACTGGTATATATACGCCTAGACCCAATTTTAAGTACTGACCCCATCTTGCTCCTCAAGCCTAATTGTTCTCTCTCTATCCCCTGTCTTATCAACACTAGGCCCGTCCATTCCCTTATCCTTCCTTTCCCAACCTTGGATAGGCGCTCACTACTCCTGGGTTGTGACATCCTATCCTCTCTGGTTCAGGGAGGCTTCTGAACCCTCACGGCCTCCAACAGTGCCGTGGGGAGCTAAACTCTTGCTGAGTGCTGGTGGGGCGCTCCCGGTTTGAGGGAGGGCTTTTCAACCCTCGCGACCTCCAAAAGTGCCGTGGGAGCTGAGCTCTTGCTGTGTGCGGTGGAGGGGGTGCACTCTCCAGTTCGGGAGGGCTTCTGAAAACTTGCAACCTCCAACAGTGCGTGGGGAGCTAAGCTCTTGCTGTGTGCCGGTGGGGGGCACACAGCAATAGTCATGGATAGGGAGCAGATTCCCACGGGCAATGGTTAGTCAGGCAGCAAGGGTAAGATAGTTTATTACATGATAAGTGGTGCCAGATTTTGGTTAATTCTCATGATGACAGTGTTTATGTGCATGGTAAAGGAATTAGCAGGACATCCCTCATTTTACCCTCAGAATCCCTCTGTCCATACTTCACAACAGTCCCACATTAGGAGAGACATCCTCATTTTACCCTCAGAACCCCTCTGTCCATACTTCACAACTGTCCCACATTGGAGGACATCCTCATTTTACCCCTCAGAACCCCCTCTGTCCATGCTTTTCAACAGTCCCACATTAGGAGGGACATCCTCATTTACCCCTCAGAACCCCTCTGTCCATACCTCTGAACTGTCCCACATTGGGAGGGACGTCCCTCATTTTACCCTTCAAAATCCCTCTGTTCATACCTCTCAACTGCCCCACATTAGAAGGATGTCCCTCATTTTACCCTCAGAAGAACCCCTCTGTCAAGCTGGCCTGGTGGCGCTGAGGCACTGGATGCCACACTTTGCACGTGCCGATGACCCGGTACCAGAGTGAGCACGGGCCGCCTGGGGTTGGCAGGGCGGAGAAGGTTAGAGCATCCACAGACAGCTCTTCTCCTGGGGAGGGACGACCACAGGGTTTGGCATTCGGTACCTCCCAATGGTAGATGGGGGCGGTTACTGCCAGCAGCCTGCTTATAAAAGGGAAGTCAGAGTGCAGCAGTCGTCGTGGGACTGTGAGCGCCCCACCCAGACGTCAGTGCACATTTGTATCCACCTAGGGAGGGCTGAGGTGGAACCAACAGAACATGAAAAACCCGGATGTGATGGTAGCGACAGTGCGCCTGGCTCCCACACCACCACCGGACCCTCCCACCTGGGCCCCAATCCTCTTCAGCACCAACAAGCTTGGATGTAAATTATATGTCTAGGGTGCCTGTAAGAGTGGTGGTCCCGTCCTGTGTGGTAAGCCAGGGTGTCCCTTGTCAGGCAAGGTAGGTGTCTGCAGCACCCGGGAAGGGACCTGTGTGTGAGGGGTTTAGGCTGGGTGGGAGGTGCCAGGACATCACCTGAGAGAGCCATCACCCGGTGACTGGAAGGAAAGAAAGTTTAAAAAAAAAAGAAAAAAGATGAACCCCTCGGTCCATACCTCTTAACTGTCCCACATTAGGAGGGGCATCCCTCATTTTACCCTCAGAACCCTTCTGTCCCATACTTCTCCTCCACATCAGACAGAACATCCCTTAGTTTACACTCAGAATTACTCTGTCCATAGCTCTCAACTGCCCCACATTACAAGGGACATCCCACAGTTCACCTCTCACAGCCCCTTTGTGCCACATGGAAAATGCACTATCCAACATAAAGAAGGCACCATCTCACACTGTAAACTCAAGACTTTAATAAGAAATTCAATACAATCTGTGATTCTATATCTGAATTACTTTGTACAAACAAAATTGTCCGGGACCGCTTGGATTTGTCCTTGTGCTTGGCCTTCTCCCGGGTGTGCAGGTTGATCTTCTGTTCCAAAAGGCACGTGAAAGCCTTTAAGCGGCGGATCCTGGTCCTGCTTGTGAAGCTCTGACAGGTGGAAGCGCGGTGTCGTGGCTGGGCCCCAGGCAGAAGACACACTTAGTGTGGCCATCCTTCCGATGGTATCTGATGGCCGCAACCGCACTTGTTTCAAAGAGGTCCCTAAGAAGAGACCGATGACGGGGACGACATATGTTGGATGAAACAACGCGAAAAATTGAAAAAGTCAAAAATGAAGTTTTCCTGGCAACTGGCAAGCTAAGATCTTCCCCAACATGAGCGGTCATGGCGCAAAAAGAACTGGGTGGAGGTCAGTCCACCCCCTTTTATACCATGGCCGACATCGGGGCGGTCCCTGCTGGGTACTGCTGGTTGGGAAGTTTTCAGGGTTCTAATGCCTCGCATTAGTCGTAATGGTTATAGCCTGCTGCAAGAGCTCCCATTCAAGTAAGATCACTTGTTTCCACTATGTTATGAGCTTGTGGCTCCAGGTCTGATGACATACTGCAGAAGGTTATTCTTGGAAATCAAACTGAATAAAAAATGTTAAATGGAATGCAAACAGAAAACAGATATGACAAAAGCATTTTTACCACAAGGCCTTCTTTGGGAATAATTTTTAAAGAGCCCCTGATGCCGTTCTGGCAACTTTGAAAAAGTTTAATAGTTAGACACAATTCAGATTATAGTCAACATTTTTTCTGTAATTCTCACCCTTATTTCTTTATTACTAAGGACATTTGCATGTAAACAGGATCGCTGCCTTATCTGCTCTGGCTATTACCTAAACCTGACATCACAGTTGTGTTTATGACATCACAGTCTATTGCTGTGATATAATTATAGTGCCATAAACAGGAGACTATGTCAGGTGTAGGCAAGCAGAAAAGAAAAATTACTCACCTTAGTAATGTTGTTTCTTCTAATGGAGTCTTGCTATATTATAGACATTAGCAGTTTGATCCAGCTCTAGAACTGCCCGAGAGAAATGGTTAAAACCATTCCAAAATAGAATTTTGGCAGGACAGCAGCTCTATCTGTGTCATTTCAAACTTGAACTGTCAGATCTTACGAGCCAAACTCACTAAGGTCTGTGTGGAAGCTGTAACCTACACTAGCCAAATGGCTACCTAAATAAAACAACCATTGATGGTCCCAACACCCAAGACTCAAGTCAGGGGACCAGAAATACTAACACCATTCTAATAATATGAAAATGGAACATAAGTATAATAAAACACACACACAGCGTACACATACACACCCCAAAGTCCCAAAGGGGACAAAATGCTAACAGGACATAAGTAGTGCCCACACTAAGTTGCCCGCACCCACCAAGTAGAGGTTCTGAGAGGGCAGGTTGGGAGGTCTATAATATGAAGACTCCATTAGAAGAAACAACATTACTAAGGTGAGTAATTTTTCTTCAAACAACATGAAGTCTTGCTATATTATAGACATTAGCAGAATACACAGCAGTACCTCCATGGAGGAGGGCAGAACCTACTTAGGGAATAGGCTCTGAAGAACAGCTGTGCCAAACCGAGCAACTCTCCTGGCCTGGACATCCAGGGAGTAATGCTTGGTAAAAGTGTGTACCATTTTCCAAGTAGCAGCCTGGCAAATCTCTAATAAAGGGATATCTCTGGCAGCAGCTAGAGGCGCAGCTGTACCCTGGTAGAATGAGCCCTCAAACCGGGAGGGGGGCTCTGCCCACTTCTGATAACAAAATGGATACAAGAGACAATCCACCTGGCTATTGATCTCTTAGTGGCAGGTTTGCCTTTCCCAACTTCACCATAGGTAAGGAAAAGTTGGAGGATTGAACCTGTGACCTTTAGTACGCTCTATATAATAACTAAGAGCTCTCTTAACATCCAGGCTGTGCAACCTCCTCTCACCGAAGAGGAGTGATCAGTGAAAAATACTGGAAGGGAGATAGATTGATTAAGATGGAAATCTGAAACCACCTTAGGCAAAAACTTCCTATTAGTCCTAAGGACTACCTTATCCCTGTGGAAAGAAATAAAGTCAGTCTCCACTGACAAGGCTTGCAATTCACTTATGCGTCTGGCAGAAGTGATAGCCACTAGAAAAACAGTTTTCCAAGTTAGGTACTTAAGCTCTGCAGAAGACAAAGGTTCAAAAGGGGCTGCATTAACTGGGCAATGCAAACATTAAGGTCCCAAGCAAGGGCCGGTTCCCAAAAAGGAGAGATTAGTATGGAGTAATCCCTTAAAAACTTGGAAAACACAGGATGAGAGGAAAGAGGGGATGACTTTCCTGCTGACACAAAAGCAGACACAGCTGCCAAATGAACTCTCAGGGTAGCTGGTCTGAGACCCAAGGAATTAAGATGTACCATGTAATCTAACAAAATGGGCAATTCAGCAGATTCTGGGAAATATTTTTCCCAGCACACCAAACGGAAAACCTTTTCCATTTAGAACTATAAGTAGCCCTAGTGGAAGGCTTTCTGAAGCCTTTAGGATCTCAAGAACACCCTGAGAGAGGTGTAAATCAGCAAACTCTAACTCCTCAAGAGCCAGGCCTTGAGGTTGAGGATTGAGGTCGGATACCAAACCCTTCCCTGGGCACAAGTCAACAGATTGTGATTCCTAGGAGGCACAGGGAAGATGGACTGTCAGAGACAGAAGGAGTGGGTACCAGGGCTGCCTGGCCCAATCCGGGCAATCAGAATCACCCTGCAAGGCTGAGATCTGATTTTGACTAGTACTTTGAATAGGAGAGGAAAGGGGAAAGCATAGAGGAACTTCCCTCCCAATCCAGAAGAAGGGCATCCAGGGGAACTGAGCCCAGCACTGGAGGCCTGCAACAGAACAGAGGAAGTTTGTGATTGTCTGGGGCTGCAAAAGATCTATCGAGGATGCTCCACCTGGCAAAAACTATCCCCAGCACTTGAGGATCCAGGGACCATTCATGATGGCCCTGGGAAATCCTGCTGAGGGCATCCGCTAGGACATTGTCCTTCCCTGGAAGATGAACTGCTATGAGGGAAGTGTTCAGGAATAGGCCAGAGACCACAACTTCATTGCCTCGGTGCACAAGGCCGAAGACCGAGTGCCCCTGTTTGTTGATGTACCACATTGTTGTGGTGTTGTCTGTTCTGACTTGTATCACCTTGTGGACAGATGCAGAAAAAGCTTGAAGAGCTAAAAAGACAGCTCTGAGTTCGCAAATTGATGTGGAGCAGAGATTCCTGGGAGGACCAAACTCCCTGAGTGGAAAGGTCGCCCATGTGGGCTCCCCAACCCAGAAGGGAAGCATCTGTAGTGAGTCAAGTCGTGAGAAGGGGAAATGAAGGGACCCCCGCTCTTAAATTGCTCTGATCCTGCCACCACTGGAGAGCTAGGATCAAGGTTCGAGTCACTGGGACCAACTTGGAAAGGAGGTCTCTTCTCTGAGACAAAAGGTTCTCAAGCGAAACTGAATGTCTCTCATCTGAAATCTGGCTCCTGCACAACAGCTGTGGATGCAGCCATGTGCCCCAGGAGCTGCAGAAAGTGTCTTGCTGGTCGAGAGACCTGCAGAGTGAAGGAAGAGGCCAGAGCCACTAAATTCCTTACCCTTTCTGGGGAAGAAAGGCTCTGGCTAGCTTTGTGTCCAATTCTGCCCCTATGAAGGTGAGTACCTGGACTGGTTCCAGAACCGACTTTGGTAGGTTTAGCAGAAAACCCAGGAGGTGAGAAGCTGCTGGGTGACCTGCAGGTGAGATTTTACCTGTTCTGGGGACTGGCCTACAATGAGCCAGTCGTCTAGATAGGGAAAAACAGCAATCCTCTGCCTCCTTAAGTGGGCCACTGCCACTGCTAGACACTTTGTGAATACCCTTGGAGCAGAGGTAAGGCCGAAGGGCATTGCTCTGAACTGGTAATGACCTGAGGGCAGTTCGAATCTGAGGTACTTCTGATGGGATCTTCTGATTAGGACATGGAAATAGGCATCCTTGAGGTCCAGGGAGGCTAGCCAGTCCCCTGGCCTTAGGGAAGGTAAAATCATTGCCAGAGTTACCATTTTGAACTTTGGTTTCAAAAGATGCTTGTTCAGATATCTGAGATCTAAAATGGGCGCCATTCTCCTGTCTTTTGGGGTAAGGAAGTATCTGAATACAGACCCCTGCCCTGATGCAGGGAGGAACTCTTTCTATTGCTCTGAGAGCTAACAGGATGAGACCTCTGTTTCCAGAGCGGGTCTCTGAAGCACTTGTAGGTAGAAAAAGTCTGCTTCTCAACTTGGGAAACTTTTTGAAGCTGAGAACCAGACCCTGGCTTACTACTTCCAGAACCCACTTGTCTGAGGTTAAAGAAGCCCAATTCTGACTGAAGTAAGCCAGCCTGCCCCCACTGGTACAGGAGAATCGGCCCTGGGCACCCCATTAGGGTGCCTGTTTCTGGGAGCTTTAGGCTGGGGGTGGGAGCAGGTCTGCCCACCCCTCGTCTCCCCTGCTCTGAAGAAGCCCCTCTGAGCATAGGCAGAGGAGGCCTGAGTCTGGTAGAAAGGCCTGTGAAGGCCTACCCCTACCCCTGGGGCATGCCTTTGAGGAGTGGCTTGCCGCTCCTTAGCCTGGGCACTCTTGTAAGTAGTCCTATATTCATCCATCTTCTTCATGTAATCCTCTGTCTGCTCTCCAAACAGAGAATTCCCACCACAGGAAAATCCATAGCCTTAGTCTGGGTATCCTGAGACAAACTAGTACACCTGAGCCAGGCCAACCTACAAAGCTACAGATGTGGCCATGACCCTAGAGGAACATCATTAACATCCACAGCAGCATGAAACTGAACCTTAGAGGCTTCAATGCCATCAGCAGCCACCTGTTCTAGTTCACTAGCCAGCTGGCCATGGGCCTGCTTGGCCAATTGCATAACAGTATCCCATCTAGATTTCTGATACCTAGCTACATAAGCCATATAATTTGCTTGCCTGAGTCCCAGAGAGGCTGCCATATACTGTTTTTTGCCATGGCATCAATCTTCCTGGAATCCTTGTCAGGAGGATGTGAAGCCAAGGAATATTAGCTTTATCACAGGCAGCAGCCTGAACTACCCAACATGACTGCATTGCTGAGAAAGGAATTCTGTATCAGGGCCTGACAATGTATACCTTCTGTCCATCTTTTATCTACAGGAGGCACAGAATTAGGAGCTTTTAAAATTTTAATTGTTTCCTAAAGACTTATGTAAAGGAATAGACAATCTCCTAGACTCTGGAATATCCATCATTTCTACAAAATCAGGCTCCTCTTGCTCATCCACAGCCTCTTCTAAAGGAAGCTAGAGGGTTTCAGCAACTTTTTATAAAACATAAAATGAGATGGGGACTCAGACAGCATAGGGGAGATTCTAAAGGTCTGTCTGGGGAGATGTCCGTTCAATGGGCACACCAGACCTTCCAGCCACATTCATACTATTCATAATCCTCCTCCCCTCCTCTGGTTCATAAAATTCCTCAATATCATAATCCTGAACCACTGGGACCGACTGAACCGACCTTTACCAGATAGTGGTGGTTCGGACGGACCCTGAGACAGTGACTGGACAATTTGTATGGCTTTTATATCTCTGCAGCAGTTGGAGAAGGAATTTTGGACCCAGACCTGCTGATTTTCTTGTTTTCTTTACTGGAATTGGTTCCTTAGAACCAGCTTTTCTTTGCCCGAGGAAGTCTGGCCCTGGTCAGAGGGCACTCCCTCTGGTTCGGTTGGCACCCGAACGGGCTGGCCATCTGGGTCAGCGGACTTTTAGCCTCCGCTCCTGAGCCTGCCCAATCTTTTTCCAGGGTGGCTGCAGGGAAATTCTTACATACCTGGCAGTCTGACTGGAGGTGGTCAAACCCAGACAATAAACACATGTGTGTGGGTCAGCCTTGGCAAAGACTTCCCACAAATATCACAGTGTTGAAACCCAGTGGGCCCGGTTTTTCTTTTGGGTTTCTCAGACATAATGCCAGCCTAACCAAAAACTTGCCTTTTAACGGCAGTGCCAGGCAAGACACCTTTATCGGTTCCTAACCGTGTTACTGGTATTGGAAAAACGAATAAATCCGTTTTTTAGAACCGATAAGAACCGGAACCCACTCCAAAATAGTAACTTTTAGTTTTAAATGAGTTTTAAACCCACTGATCGGTTGAAACCGAACCGATAACTTACAAGTTCCACACAGACAAAACCTTCATTTACTTACGGTTACCACAGATAGAGCTTGAACCGAACGGTTTTGCGTGTTAAATAAAACTATTCTTGTTAAATACAACCAGAAAACACTTTAAAACCGGAAATGAACCGAGCAGAAGGAGAAATCTCCGGAGCGACTGTTCACTGAGGCGGAGTAAAGAATCTGACAGTTCAAGTTTGAAATGACACAGATAGAGCTGCTCTCGTGCCAAAATTCTATTTTGGAATGGTTTTTAACCATTTCACTCCGGGGCAGTTCTACAGCTGGATCAAACTGCTAATGTCTATAATATAGCAAGATTTCATGTTGTTTGAAGAGCTGATTAAGTCTAAGGAACAGTAACCCTCTTTGCTACAACTGTCCTCGGTTATAAGAAAAAAGGGAAAGAATTATAGAAAATATAAACTGAACTGTGTCTAAATCTCACATTTTTTTAAGTTTCTAATAGTGTCAGGGACTCTTTAAAAGAAACCATAAACACAGTAAGTGACTGTGCTTAGTTTTAACTTTACAAATCCTCCCTATTTTGGTGTGCATTCAAGCAAACCCTTCTGTTGTCACTTTCACAGCTCATCTGCTGACATAGCAAGCTGGAAATGTTCAGGTTACTTATGTCACAAAAGGTGACCAATCTGAAATCCAGTGACTGCTGTAAGCAGTATGCTGGGCATCCTGGACTGGGCCTGTGCAATGCATGGTGGCGTGCGATGTTCTGAGGGGAATTCTTGGAAAATGGAACTGAACACAAAGGGGTCCCACTGCCAAAACGCTAAAATTCTGAGAGGTGTCACTGGCAAGGGTGAGCAGTCCAAAGGCTCATGTCCCTTGTCTAAAGCAGGGTGAGAAGAAGCCATTCTGGATTAGGGGAGGGGCTGCCAAAAACAGAAAATTTAAATTAGGTACTCACCATAATTTTTGATCTTCTTGGATCATCTTCACCATTTGGTCACACTGTTTAAGTTGGAGGGGCCAGGACCCACGGAGTCAAAATCTTTAGGAAGACCAGCTGAGGTAGGCCTGTATGCATGTGGAATACCACAACAGTAGCTCACACTGCACAGCCTAACTCAGCAACAGCCCTCACCCGTCTCAGTAGCTTTTTACCGAGGAGGTGCTACATAAGTAAATATAACATCTAACCTCAAAGGCGTAAGATAGCCCCGTGATCCATTAAGAAGGTCAACAACTAGAAGCATTGTCTTCACAGCCCAAATTAAAACAAGGAGCTGAAGACCAAGAACAGGAGAGTGAGCCAGGTGGGCGTGTGAATCAGTGGTGAAGATGGCTCAAGAAGATCAACAATTACGGTGAGTACATCATTTTCAGATCTTCCTGGACCATATCGTCCATCGATTCACACGATGGGTTCGAGTACCAAGCTCAGAAAAACTACCGGAGCTGGAGCTCATACAGGACAAGATTCAATTCAGAATTGTCCTGCCAAAGGAGATAGGCTGCCCTGCAAGGACATCCAGGGCACAGTGCTTGATGAAAGTATGCACTATGCTCAGGTAGCAGCTCTGCAGATGTCAGCGATGGGAACAGAGCAAATCTCTGTCAAGGAGGTGGAGTCTGCCCTCATGGACAGGGCACAGACCTGCCCTCCAACTTGACCTGTGCCATGGCATAGCATTAGCGAGGCAAGCTACTATCCATGCTGAAATGTATTTGATGGTAACCAGCTGACCCAGCCAGTTGGGACTGAAAGAGACAAAGAGCTGCTTAGACTGCCGATAGTTCTTAGTTCTACAGATGTAGAGTCTGGGGTTCTCGACATCCAGAGTGTGCAGGGTGCATTCCCTTCATTCTGAAAGCTGGAAAATAGGTGGGCAACACCAGAGTTTGGTTCAAGTGGAACTCTGAGACTACCTAGGCAAAAACTTGGGTGTGTGTGTGGAGATCAACTTGTCCTTAAGAAAGACTGTGACAGGAAGGTCTGCTACCAAGGCATGTATCTCAGAGACCCTGTGGGCAGAGCTGATGGCCACCAAAAATACAGTTTTCCACATAAGGAATTTGAGGTCACAGGTAGCCAGAGGTTCAAAGGGCTTACGGGTGAGCATATCTAGCACAAAGTAGAGATCGCAGGAAGTGACATGTTTCTTGATTGGAAGTCTTGTGTGCAGAATGCCCTTCAAAACCTCTCAAAAGAGGAAGTTGAGCAAGGCGTAAGTTCTGAACAGCTTTATGGTAGGGTGAAATAGCCCATAAGTGGACCCTGATTGAGGAGTACTGCAAGCCTGCATCCGAAGGGTCCAAAGATATTCCAAAACCTTATCTGGTGGGCATCAGAATAGGTCCATACCCCACACGTAATTTAGAGCACCACTCAGAAAAAGTGTTCCATTTGGCTGTGTAGATCTTCTCACGAGGGTTTGGGTAGCCAGAAGAATCTCATAGACTCTGAGAGACCTTGTACCTCACTTACCTATCTCTTCAGGAGCCAGGCATGGAGATGAAGGGAGTGCAGTTGGAATGAACCAGGGACCCCTGTGTCAGGAGGTCTATTCACAGGGAGTGGTCTTAGGGGAGCAACTAATAAGTTGTTGAGCAGTGAAACCATATCTGTCGAGGCCAACATAGGGTGATCAGAATCATCCCCCATGTGACTGCAGGTTGAGCAATACCCTCTGAACTAGAGGAACTGGAGGAGATGCATACAGAAAGCGAACTGTACACATCAACCTGAATGCATCCTGAAAGAAAGTGCCACGTTCTGGATTTTTTTTTAAATATTTATTCTTTCTACAGACCCTTCTCTCTCTCTCTCCACCCCAACTGCCCATCTTCGGAGATCCTATGCTGTAAGTCCTCTGCTCAACCCCAGGTAGCTCCCTCTGAAACATCCACCAGACCGACCCCATCCTGCTGTGGTTTGCCCCGGGCAGGGAGTGGGGGCCCCTCTTACCCCCACAGTCCGTGTGTGTTGGGTGGTCCTTCAGGGAGCCTGGTTATGGAGGCTGGGGCAGCTGGATCTCATCTACTGGCAGCCTGGGAGGGGGGTTCCTTGTTAGAGTACCTTCCACAGGCGCTGGCACTCAAGGAAATCCAGGAGGTGGGGCATGCGGAGACATGCCACTGTCTCTGGACCCGTCGACGCCTCCCTCTCACATATCTGTGTTACTGATGCACCTCCACCTGTGGTCACCCAGGTGGTGGTATTGTGGCGGGACTCACAGCCCTCTCTCCCGGAGGAGGAGGAGGAGGAGAGCAACCCTCAGGGCTCGATTCTCCTCCCCAGCTGGCTATCAGCAGCCCAAGTCGCTCCCGACCCTGGGTCACACTGGCATCGCAGCAGTAGCTACCGCTGTGCTTGCGGGCGGCCCCAGGTTCTGATTTGTGGAGCAGAATCGAGACAGTTTGGCGTTGTGTGGGAATGCAAAATGTCTACCTCCCGTGTTCCCCACTCATTGAAGAGAGACTGCATGATGTCTAATGCCAAGGACCACTCAGTAAGGCTCTGCTTCTATTTGACTTAGCTCATCTGCCAGACTGTTCTGGGCCCTGTGCAAGTAAACTGCCTGGATCAGGGCCCCTGCTCCAGACACCACTCCCACTCCCTCTTACTGCCTCCCTGTAAAGAGGGGTAAGAGGGCCTCCTTGCTTGTTGAAGTAGTACATCACCGACTTGCTGTCTGTCTGAAGAAGGATCATTTTGCAGCACACCATGTTCACTAGAGCCCGAAGGCCATAGAGAACTGCTCTCATCTCAAGGCGTTGATGTGGAGATGGGATTCTATAGGGATCAGACTTCCTGAGTGTGGTAGCCCTGGCAGTAGGCTCCCAGCTTGACAGAAATGCATCCGTGGATAGAGTCACCTGGCTCTGGAGGTGAAGGAGACCTTCAAGTAGGTGGTTCTCTCTGCCCACCAAGCAAGCGATGGAGTCAGATCCCCACCTTGACTGGATAAGATTATGGGTGTGTCATTGGAGATCACTGCATGCAGAGCATCCACTTGCATCGTCCTCATGTACAGTCATGCTAGAGGGACTGTGAAAATGGAGGGGCCATGAGGTCCAGCATTCTTTGCATGGGCGAGTCCGCTGAACTTGTCCTCCATGATGGACTGTGCTATCTGAAGGACAGCCTGTCTCTATCCTCTGGGAGGAAGACCCTTGCCTTGGTTGCATCAAAGAGGGCTCCAATGAAGAGGAGCTGCTGAGAATGTTGAAGCTACGACTTCTCCAGACTAAGCAGAACCCCCATGGAGGTCAGGAACTGAACCGCCGTGGCTACTACTCGCTCTGTCTCCTGTTTGGACGTGCTGTTGAGTAGCCTGTCATCCAGATACAGGAAGACCAGAATCCTGAGTTTTCGAAGATGTGCCACAACAACTGCAAAGCACTTTGTAAAATTCGAGGCACCAAGATAGCCCAAAGGGCAGGACTTGGAATTGGTAATGTTGGCCCAGAGCCACGAAGCAGAGGAATTTGTAGTGGCTGGGATGGACTGGTATATGTTGGTAGGCATCTTGCATGTCCAGAGAGGTCAACCAATCATGCGGCTTCAGAAAGGTTCCTAGGGTCTTGAACTTCTCTCGATGCAGAAACTTTTGAGGTTCCTGAGGTTGAGAATGGGGCACATTCGCCTGACTTCTCTGGAATGAGGAAGTAATGGGAGTAGAAGCCTGTGTTATGTTCTGATAGAGGAACTGGTTCTACTACCCTGTTTCTTAAAAGGCCCACAATATCCATAGCAAGAAAGGTCTGACATAGTTGCTGACAGAGGATGCTGCTTTTTGGGAGGATAGTCCGGAGGATTTCTGAGAAGTTCAGGAGAAATCCTCTGGAAGATCCTCAAAATCCACCTGTTCATGGTGGACAGATTCCACTGGTGGTAAAACAGAGTCAGACACCCTCCTACTGGAAAAGAGGGGTCTACCTCAAGCTTTTTCGCCAGTCTCAGAATGAAAGGACTCGCACGCTCCCACAGCAACCAGAACTGGAACAGAACCTGGGAATGGCACTGAGGAGTTCCCGGTGCCACCGGGCGGCACCAGACAAGGCCACAGAAGGTCCAAATCTGGCACGAAACCCAGTACTGCCCACAGAGAAGGCCTGATCAGCACCAAAGTGACTGATGATGCTATCTGGGCTGGCCAGTGCCAGGGTGCAGCTATTGGAACCAGTGTCGTAGCACAATCAGCGGACAGGGATCAAGATCCACTGACACAGCCAAATGCTCTACCTGACGCAGCCAAATGCTCTACCTTGCTTGAGTGACCTGACTGCATATCCAAAAAGCCAAGCCCTGAAGAGCCTTGCACGGGTCAGCAGGAAGGGGCAAATCAGTCAGATGCTGTACCCACTGCCCGTAAGAGCTGCCCAATGATGAAACTGCCCACCAGAATCCCCACAAAAGGACAGTGATGGTCTCTGAGTCAGAGATCTTGAACAACCAAGAGCAGAAGCCATTGTGGAAACCAACAGTGCTAGGGAAGGCCTCCTGCTACAAGACCAAGAAGACCTCATGGCAGGCGTACCAGAGGGTGACCTCGGCGGTACCATTTCTTCCTCTTCCAACAGGAAGAGGAAGAACTCAAGATTGAGGAGCATCAGGTCCTCGACTGGGATCAAGAAAGGGAGGCTTCTTTCTGTGTTTATGAGAGGAATGTCCTCCCTCCTGAACACAGGACTGCCCGTCATCAGAACCCTTCCTGGGCGAGGAAGTTGTCTGGACATGGCCTGACTGCAGGAGCAGCATGCCTGAAAGGCTTCCTACTGTCACCGTGTCGCCGTCCACAGTCGAAGGCCACTGTTTGGTTGGGCTGTGTGAAACCGACAGAAAACTCTCTTTTATTTTAACGCTAAGAAGAAACTAAACACTAGCTGAATCTAAACAAATGAACTGAATGCTGTTGTCATTCAGATGTGAAGATATGACTCCGGCAGGCGAGGATGTCATCACTGAAGCACACTCGATGGTGGGAAGAAAGTAACTGAGGCAGTTGAGGGCCATGGCTGAGATAGCCTATGCAGCCAGCTACTCTTGTGGTGCCATGCATGCTATTGAGGTCTACCTTGACACCGACCTTCCTGAAGACTTTGGCTAGCTATCAGCACCTTGGAAGTGTGGGTGGCTGTTTGTGTTTGTCTGTGTCTGTAGCTAAGTTTTTGGGATTTACAAGATCTTCTGCTTGGAGTAACTACACCATTCTTGCTCACTACATCTATAAAGGTCTTCTGGACTGGATTTTCTACAAAACATCACCACAAGGTATTTGCATTTTCAATTTAAATTCAACTTTTGGAAGCTATCCCAAGCAAAACAGAAATCAAGCAACTAGGTCTGACAAACTCCAGTGACTCTGGGTCCTGCTCGAATCCACATTTCATCTGGCTTGCTCCCAAGGATCTATTTGTGGGCTCTCTTTAAATAACAAAGGAAGCACAAGGACAAAAGTTTCACATCTGCACTTGTACTTAGTAGGTGTGCCCCAGGCTAATCGATGTAATGGGGCTGGGAGTGCATGCCTGCAAGGTCTTGCATAGCTAAAGCCTCTCGTCAATCTCTGCCAAATTGTGACACTGGATGACCTATGTCATGAGTTGAACCAATGTTGTACCAACAGTCACATCATATCCAACAGCTGTCTGGGGGTTGCCCTCGTAACTTTTCTTGTCCTACTTTGCCTTGACAGAATTACACTATACTTATGGAATGAGGATGGCTCAAATAAATCTAGGACCGAGCACTAAGTTTTACTTTCTCCAACCTTATTGTTTATAATACAAAGATACTACAAACTAATCTTCTTCTCTACCAATAGGGCTGTCCCTACCGTTCTCGCTATATGTTTGGAAACTACGGAACAAGTCTGCATTATCCCATCCTTTTCTAAACGTGGGGCTTGGTTCCTTGTCATCATTGCCATTCTGCTATCTGGGATATAGAGACAAATCTTGGGCCACTAGATGCTTATTTCTCAGCAGATGACATACATAGTGTGTCACATGGGCTGTTAATTGCACACTTGAATATAAGAAGTTTGATGTGTCACTTCGTGAAACTGGAGTCATGGGTCAAACTGTAAATCCTGATATCCTCTGTCTCACTGAGACTGGCTAAAATCATCAGTTACTGACTCCCTCTGCTCCCTGTCATATTACTCTATTATTTGAAGGATAGGATTATCGAACAAGCGTGGTGGTGGAGTTGCTCTGTACTACAAAAATAATCTGACTGTCTCTCTTCTCAGCTATCCCAGATGCTCAATCGGTATGTGAATACTTGCATGCTACACTTATGCTTGGGGAACCAAGAAATACAGGTTACTTACCTGTAACAGGAGTTCTAGGAATGGCATATGATGTTCATCCACACTTACTGGCAGGTTACTTGCCGCTTAAATCTTGCCGGAAGGTCTCAAGCTGGCTCCTCCCATCCACCCGGGTGGTAAAACTCTCGGCTCTGCCTCATAACGCCAGATCTAGCCTGCTGAAGCCAGGTTGCGCTACTAAGCTGGGAGATCAGATCGAGATGAACAACATATGCCATTCCTAGAACTCCTGTTACAAGTGAGTAACCTGTATTTGTGGGACATGGATATGTTGTTCAATCCACACTTACTGGCAGACTCCTAGCAGCTCTCCGGGAGGAGGGAGGCAGCGCACCCCTCACTTAGGGAATAAGGACTGGAGAACCGAGGTCCCAAAACCATCATCCCGGCATGACTCTAGGTCGATGTGATAATGAGTAATAAAGGTGTGTGCTGACTTCCAGGTAGCAGCCTTGCAGATCTCCTGGATAGGGACATCCCTGGAAGCAGCCACCAAAGCAGTGGTATGGCGGGTAGAATGAGCTCTTATCCCTTTGGGAGCCTCCAAGCCCACCAACCTGTAGCAGAGATTTATGCAGAAGGTGACCCACCTGCCTATCGTCCGCTTGGCTGCAGGTCTGCCAGGTGCGGCTTCAGCGTAGGTGACAAACAGCTGACGAACCTCTCCACGAACTTCAGCCATCCTCCTTGTAATAGGAGGGTCCAAAGTATGGAGCCTGTGGCTCGGCCTCCCGAGGTGTGACTGGGTAGAACACTGGCAGAGTCAACACTGGTTAAGGTGAAACTCTGACACCACCTGAAGGAATTTTGGGTGGGGCGCAGGACAACCTTGTCCCTATGGAAGACCAGATAAGGAGACTCGATGGAAAGCACCTGGAGCTCTCCCATCCTTCTGGCTGATGTGATAGCCACCAAGAAGGCGGTCTTCCACGACTGGTGAGAGATATCACACCTGTGCATTGGTTCGAATGGCTTGCCCATGAGCTTAGCCAGTACCAGCAGTAGAGGTTCTCACACCAGAGGATATGTGACCAAGGCCTTTGAAAAGCACCCGACCACCTTCTGCTGCGCCGACTGTTTCGCCCGCGCCCGCAAGCAGAGATGGCTGCCAGGTACACCTTAAGGGTCACGAAGCCTCTAGCTGAGAAAGGACCACAGGTAGTCCAAAATGCTAGCCAAGGAACAGGAGGAAGAGTCCAACCCTTTATCCTGACACCAAATGGAGAATCTCTTCCATTTGAAAGCGAGCATTTTCTGGTCGACTCCTTACAGGATGCCTCAACAACGTTGAGGACCTCATCGGAAAGACCCAAGGCCTGAAACTCTAGCCATTCAGGAACCAGGCCATCAGGTGCAGGGATTGAAGGTCCGGGTGGAGAACCTTCCCGGTTGACTGAGATCAGGTCCGGGCGGACTGGAAGCCGCCTCGGGAGCCTGGAGCTGAGGCTGAGGAGATCTGGATACCAGAACTGGCGGGGCCAGTCTGGGGCTACCAGAATCACCTGCGCCTTGTCCCTCCTAGTCTTGAGAAGCACCTTGTGGATCAAGGGAAATGGGGAAAGGCGAGAAGAGGCCCGGGGTCCACGGCCTTGAGAAGGCATTCCCTGCAGCCCCTGCTGAGGGGTGGGCATGAAACAGCCTCAACCGCATTCTCCCTGGAGGCAAACAGGTCCACCTGAGGTGTGCCCCAGTGGGAGAACAGATTGTGTACTACCTCCGGCAGGAGAGACCACTCGTGAGATGCAACACCTATCCAGCTTAGGGCATCGGCCAGAGTGTTGGAGGCTCCTGCCACATGGATGGCTAGGAGATCCGCCTCCAGTCTGCTCCATGAGGGACCAAGTGCGAGGAGCTTCCTTGCACAGGGCAAGGAGCGCGTGTAGCATGGTTGTGGTATTGTCTGTCTGGACCTGGACCACTTGACCCCGCATAAACGGAGCAATGGTGGTGAGAGCTAGCCTGGACCGCCTCAAAGCTCCAGCAGGTTGATGTGGCATCGAGACTCTGAGGTGACCACAGGCCATGCGCTCTGTGCTCCCCAGATGGGCACCCCAACCCATCAGAGAGGTGTCGGTCGTTAGAGTGACTGTCGGCTCGAGGCGGACAAATGGGATGCCCTCCTGCAGATGAGCTGGAACGATCCACCACTGAAGAGCATTCCATATCTCCTAGGTCACCGCCACTGGCTGGTCCAGAGGACCGGAGCGCTGTGACCATTGGCAGGCCAGTCCCCATTGTAGGACACATGTGCCAACAGGCCCAATGGACCACACTGGTGCAGGCCGCCATGAGGCCCAGGAGGCACAGGAAGTCCCGGCAGGGTGCAATGCCCAACCAGAAATGATTGGGCAAAGGAGGACGGAACCTCGGCTCTGTCCGCCTGAAGCTGTGCTCTGGCTCAAGAGAGTCGAGCTCTGCCCAGATGAATTGAATCACCTGCATTGGCACGAGGTCAGACTTGGCCTCATTGATGAGGAGGCCAATCTGAGAGCAGACCTGGAGGGCCAGATCCCTGGACCGCTCCACCTCCGGTCTGGAGGGGCTGCAATCAGCCAGTCATCCAGGTAAGGGTACACCTGGACCCTTCGGCGCAGCAGGAATGCTGTCACCACTGCCATGCATTTGGTGAAGACCCTGGGAGCTGTAGAGAGGCGGAAGGGCATGGCCCGAACTCAGAAGGACCCTCCGCCTGAAGCAGAGGAATCGCTGGTGGGACGGATGGATTAGGACGTGAAAGAACGCGTCCCTGGAGGTCCAGAGAACAGAACCACATGCCTCGTTCAAGGATGGAATGATCTGTGCCAGAGTGACCATCCTGAAGGTTCGAGACCTTAGGAACTTGTTCAGGTCGTGTAGGTCTAGAATGGGGCGCCAGCCCCCATCCGCTTCGGGACCAGGAAATACCTGGACACAAACCTTGGGTCTGGTGGAGGATCCGCCACCTCCTGATCACCTCCTTCTGGAGGAGCAGGGCAATGTCAGCTCGATGAGCTGACAGAGAGGCTACGGACCCCATAGTCCCCGTGGGCGACGGCTCAATGGGGGCCCTGCTAGAATTCCAGAGGCAGACCTTTCCTACCACTCCAACACCCAGCGGTCTGCGGTGATAGCGGACCAGGCAGAAAGGAAGTGGCAGAGCTGTCCCGCCATGGGGGAACCCGGGGAGTGATGAGGCTGGGGTGACACCCTCAACCCGTCACTGGGCAGGCTTGGAGGAAGGACCGGCCGAGGGACCTCCTGGACCTTTCCCTCCTGGCTTCCTGCTGGAGGAAGCTGCAGGCTTAGCTTTGGGGTGCCAAGTGCGAGCCTGCTGGCCCTGATGCTGGTGTTGCTGGGCCGGACATGCCGCAGAGGGCAGAAGGCCGAAGGGCTTACGCTGGCTGGCGGCCTTTGTCCTTCTGGGCAGACATGACCGAGTCCAAGGTGGCATTGACTTCTCGATCCTCTGCAATGACCCTCCACCCGGACCAAACAAGTCAGTACCCAGGAAGGGAACATCTGCCAGCTTGTGCTGGGTATCCATCGTGAAGGTGGAGATCTGCAGCCAAGCTCTCGGCCGCTACTGACCAGGCACAAGAGTCTCCAATGTCAAGAGCAGTTTGGAGCTGTTGCTTTGTCACCCCCTTCCCTGATCCTGCACCTGCTTGACTGTAGTCTGGAGGTCAGCGGGAGATGAGGAATCACCTCATCCAGGGAGCCCAAAAGGGCATGGGAAAAGTGTGCCATCATGCGGCCAAACTGGCCTACTGAAGGCCTAAGGAGGACTAGCGTAGACTTGATGCCCATAGTAGTCCAGTTTCTTGGACTCTTTATCGGGTGGTTTGTCTACGTCCCGAGCATTTCGAGCACTGGAAAACACTGTCGGTCACCAACCCCTCCGCAGAGGGGTGCTCCGAGAACCGGAGAGTGAGCCGGTGGAACAGCATACTTCCTGGCCATCCTGGCCAAGGGAGCTGGACACAGCTGGCCGCTGCCATAGCTCCAGGGCCGGGCCAACAATGGCTTTGGCCAGAGGAAAGGCCTCCAGAGGAGAAACCCCTCGTCCAGTATCTCCGAGGGATACTTGGCCCACTTGACACGGGTTCTAGTTTCATCCCAGTAGATTCTGAGATGAGCGAAGCAATCCCATGAACGAGGATGGGCTCTCATCCACCGACTGTCCCCAGTGGACTCCAGGTTGAGGGGCCTGGAGAACAGGGAAGAGTCATCGTCAGACTCCGAGAGTCTGCAAACAGCTGCTGAGGGCCTGAGCCACCCTCCACCTGCCGAGGGGCGATCGGGAGTGGGGTAACCGACAACCGATGGGGAACCCCTGACCCGACCGAGAATCCTTGGTGAGCCCCAGTTTTGGTTGTGGAGGCGTGGGTTCCACCACAATGGGTGGTGCAGCTGGTTTCAACTAAACAACCAGCGCCGGTTTCAGCTCCTTGATGACCACGAGGGTTGTTTCAGCCACTCAGGTGACAGCCACTTAATGGCGGGAAGGTGACAGAGTCGGCTTGTTCCTATTCAAAAGCAGCTGCTGCCGTACAGAGCCTCGTGGCGCCCGGCGCAACTTACGCGAGCCTATCCTCCGAGGAGGGCGATGGCGAGGATGACGGTCTACCGCTTCCCTCGGTGCCAAGACTCGAGACCGCCGATGTCGGCGGGATCAGCTGGACCGAGAAGACGTCCAGACCGAGACCAAGACCTTCGTGTTTCCAAGGTGGGTCTGGAGGAGCAGGGAAACCTGCTCCTCCATCGGCTCTGGAACCTTAAACGGGACTCCGCACAGGGGCACATGCAAGTCCTCGCTTCCACCTGGGGAACCAGTGAAGAAGGGCTGTCGGCTTATCCCGATCGACAGCCCGTCCGACAGGTCGAGAAACATCTCGACTGGCGCGACGGGTGTCTTGGCCGGCTGACCTGGATGGGGACACTGAAGCCAGCGGCCTTAGCTGCAACCTTGACCAAGTTGAGTGCCGACTATCCGGGTAAGGGGACCTCTCCGCTCCCATGAGACGTCAACGGTGGGACTTACCCTTAGAGTCCTTTTCTTGGACCGAGAGGAAAGTCCCGATGGCCCTCTCCCTTAGTAGAGAGGGAATGACAAAGCTCCTTGAAAGAAGCTGAGTAGGAGGAGCTGCGACCGAGGAAGAAGAAGATGCGGCCTGGGCCGCCTCCTCCTCGAGGCGATCATTTGCTCAAGTTGCTCAGCCGAGCCTGCCGCCGCGCCAATGGGCCTCTCGATTTACTGGAGGAATACCCTCTCGGGCACCCAAGTTGAAGTCTGGCAGCACGGTCTTCAAGAACGTTGACCGAGAAGGACTTGCACCATTCGCAGGCCTGCGGATGATGATCAAGCCCAAGGCAGTAAGCGCCGTGGAGTGCGGATCAGTTTGAGACATCTTCTGCCCACAAGGCACTGCCAAAATCGATTTGTCCATTGCAGCTCTGAAGGAAGAAAAAGACCAAGTCTAGTAAATTTAAGTATGAGTTTCGGTTTAACGAAGAGTTTGGATCAGGCCTAAAGCAGAGCGCAAAGGAGAAACCTGAGCTTCCAAGCGGCAAGGAAGATCTGGCGTCATGGGAGCTGAGAGTTTTACCACCCGGTGGGTGGGAGGAGCCAGCTTGAAGATCTTCCAGCAAGATTTAAAGTGGCAAGAAACCTGCCAGAAAGTGTGGATTGAACAACATATCCATGTCCCTAGAACTGCATGTTATCTCTCGTATAACCCCCAGTGGGAGGATCTTGAGTCTAGAGTACCTGTTGGAAAATACCTCTCAGAATTTTAATCATAATGAGGTTGTCATCTTAGGGACCTAAACTTAAACTGGCTTGGGGCAGCTCTCAGTTCTCTTCAATCTCTCACTCTTAGCTACAACCTGCATCAAATGGTGACAGTGCAGACTAGAAGTCTGTCATCATCACCACTAGGCACACTATTGGATTGGGTGCTGGTAAACCGGATCGAACATCTCAGCCACTGGTACTCTTGCTGATGTCTTAACTGACCACTCTCCTACTTTCTGCATCCTGTCCTTGGGGCACCTCCATCTTCTCCACCACATCTCATCACTCTCACAAACTTTGCTCACCTAGACCAAGAGGTGTTTCTGTATGATGTCTCCAGAATTGATTGGATGGAGATCTATCTATCACACTGTTCTCAGGATGCTCTTAACCTCTTCATCACTAAATTCCTTATGGTTCAATGTAAACATGCCTCAAAGATCACCCGAGAGTGAGGGGTAAACAAACAAGATGGCTAAACAAAGACTTGCTCAAAAGTTTGCGCCTTAGAGATAAACTCGAAATGCTACAAAACATCAGGCCAGCAAACAGATTTCACGCTTACACGTGCACTAGCGAATTCATGTAAAAGACAAGTCAGAGCTGCTAAGAGCAAGTACTGTAAAGACCTACTGATTAACTCGGCCAATGATCCCAGAAAATTCTGGTCACACATCAAATCCTTCCTAAGATCCTCACAGTCAACTACCCCTGGTGATATGCTGAAAATGATGTGCATTGCAATGACTCACAAACCATAGCTAATTCTTTCAACCTGCATTTCTCAGATCTCTCCAATATACCTCTTCCTTGATCCCACTCATCAGGAACCTGTCTGGATAAGTTGGAAGTGTTGTCCCCTGTGCCTCCTTATACTCCTCCATTCTATTTAAAGGTTGTGTCTAGAAAGGAAGTCCTGAAGCTCCTGAGGTCATTTCTGATCATACCAGCTCTGGCTCAGACTCCTTGAACCCCGCCTCTTGAAACTTGCAGCTCCCTTATTGCATTACTGCTGGCCAAAATTTATACATTATCACTTTCAGGTGGAGTGGTCCCTGACCTCTGGAAAGCTGCTCGGATCACACCTGTACTTAAAAGGGATCCTAAGGTTGTCATGAACTACAGACCAATTACCATACTCTGGTACTGAGCAAAATCCTGGAAAAATTGTCATAACTCAGACAACTGACTATCTACTTAAGCACAGCCTGCTCTCGGATACCAACATGGCTTCAGGAAGGACACAGCACAATGACTGCACTCCTTAAATTCACCACAGACACTCTTTCAAAAATGGATATTGGCAATCTGACTGGGGCTGTCTTTATTGAGCTCACAAAGGCTTTTGACCTTGCTGATCACACTTTGCTTCTCTCCTCCCGACACCTGCGTTCTCTTCTTCTGTTGTTGACTGGTATGAAAGCTACCTGACAAATAGAATTCAAGTGGTGAAATTTAATCCTCTCTATCCAACAGTATCACCATTAACATTGGTGTACCTCAGGGCTCCATCCTAGGGCCCCTCCTATTCTCTCTTTATATAAATAACATTGGAGCTGCTCTAAAATCTTGCTCTGCTCTTCTACATGCTGATGATCTTGTCATCTATACAAGTTCTACTAATATAGACACTATCAACCTAACCCTTTCCTCTGACTTTAACAATATCCAAAACTGGCTATACGACCACAAACAGGCTGTCAACACTAGCAAAACTAAAGCCATGCTGCTTGGATCGACCCCAAAGCTCCTGTCATGTACAACAGCACTGGACGGTGCAGGACTTAGAAGGTCAATTACTGGAATGTGTGACCTCTTTCAAGTACCTGAGCATCCTGCTAGATCAATCTCTTGATCTTAATCTTCATGTACAGTCTGTTTGCAGAGCTGTCAACTCCAAACTGGATGTTGCATATAAGACTAGTTATATGCTCATGCCATCGGCTAAAATAGCCATTGGGGATTCTGCTCCCCACCTAACCTATGGGGCTCCCTTATTTGGGGCTGCTCATAAAACTGACCCACTCAGATGGGATATTACTGTATAATAACATATGTCGCTATGCTCTTCTGCTCCTCGGCTTAAACACCACTGTCAGCTTTATAATGATCTTAGTTGGCTCTCTCCGTTAGCTAGTAAGAATACTACCTTGGCTGTCTTATTGATTCGATAATTGAAATCAAACCCCTAGGTGTCTTGCAGCTATGCTTGTTCCTCAGGACACACTCCATGGTCTCACGATCAGCTGATAAATCCTTTCTGAATTTGCCGAGGTGCCGCCTAGGAAAGGAACTGTTGCATTTGAGCATGCAGCTCCACAGCTGTGGAATTCCTTTCCCGACTATTAGACTTTTAGCTCCACACATGCTTTAAGAGAAAACTGTGCTAGAATCTGCTGATTGCTGATACCTGTTCCTGCTTTCACCATACCTAATGACTGATGTCTCTGGCCATACAATAGTATTTCCTCACCTCTATATAACCTCTACTGCCTCAGCCTGTCCCAGCTCCCTTTCCCTGCCCATATACAATCTTGCACTGCAGGCATCTCCCTTACACTTACTTACACTCATATAATCTAATTTCATGGCTTGATCCCTCTTCCTCACTTACCGACCTTTTCCTTAATGACACCCCTGCTCTCAATGGTTATTTCTTCCTTTTGCATTACCTGTTTTTGTGTACCTTGTTCTGTTCATATATGTCACCTGATAATTTATTGTCAAGGTTCTCTCTATTCATTGCATAGGTAGGCACCTATGAACTTATGAATGGTCTACTCTGTATGTCTCTGATACATTGTATCCACTTTAACCCATTGTATGTAAAGTGCTTTGCTTTGTATGTTCTGATATATTGTATTCTCTTTAACTCATTGTATGTAAAGCACTTATAATTTGTTATCCTGTTAAGTTTCTGCATGTCTGTACTCTCCTGGGTCGTGCCTGAAAATAGTAATTTTATGGCTAGTGCACTTATCCGGTTAACAAAAGCTAAATAAATAAAATAAAATTAATGTAGGGTCCTGGCACTTGAACCCATCATTGTGAATCAATGGTGAAGATACAGTCCAGGAAGATCAATGTATTTTAAAACAATGCAGTACAATCAGCATTACACTTTTCACTGCAGTAGCTTGCTAACTCACTGTACAATGAGTTTCTTTGTGGTTGATTTGTTTTTAAACTTGGATTTTTTAAGGGCGGAATTTGTGTATAAATAAGATTTTGTTAATGTTGAGTTCTTTAAAGAATTAGATGCAACAAGGCTGGCACTTTATTGTCAAATGGGCTGTAAATATACTGAATTTTATGTTTCAAACTCATTTCTATTGAGTTTAGAGAATGTATTATTAACTCATTGGCAATTAAGTTGCTTTAACTGTACTTTCAATGCTTTTATGTTGATAATCCAGTTTATAAACTCAAAAATGAGCTTAAAGTAAAAGTCCAGTAATTTTCCAACTCAGTTGACAATCAATTGTCAGCCTTTTGGTATCTTATGCTTTTCTACCATACATCAAATGAATTATCTGAACATATGAAAATACGAAGAAGCCAGCAGAAAAAGGCCATTTGGTCTATCAAGACTGCTCGTGTTGCAGGGTCCACAGCTTGAGCTAATGTCCCTGCCCTTCCTCCCTCCTCCCATCCTCCCTACACATGATCCTTACCTTCCCCTATGCCTATCCCAGCCTCTCTTAAAGCTGCCCACTGTCTTCAAGCGAGATGACCTCTTCCGGCAGCACATTCTGAGTCTCCACCACCCTCTCTCTGAAGAAGTGCTTTCTGACCTCCCTCCTAAACCTCCCACCCTCCAGCTTAAGACTGTGCCCCCTGTTGTGGTTGCCACTCAGCTTAAAGAGACTCTCATATCAACCTTATTTATCCCTTTCAAGTACCTGAAGGTCTCAGTCATGCCCCCCGTCCTCCAGGGAGTACATGTTTAGTGCCCTCAATCTCTTCTCGTATGCCTTACCCTACTGACCAGCTATCATCTTTGTAGCCCTCCTCTGGACCTTCTTCAGCAGGTTAATGTCCTTTTTGAGGTGTGGACACCAGTACTTAACTCCATATATTGAAAGAAAGCCTTCTCCCTTCTTAACTCCTCCAGCTATCTACAGCTCCTTCTGTGCCTTTGCTCCCCGAACTTCATTACTTGCCTCACTAGCCAACCTTAGGTAATTTTCCTATTCACTTCTCTCTTGATCTTCCTGAATATTCCATAGGCCAACCTCTTTCCCTTAATGCCTGGACAACCCCAGAACTGAACCAGCTGGGGCACTTTGGCCCTTGTGTTCTTCTCCCTGAGCCTAATGCACTCATCTGTGGCAAATGGCATTCCTTCCTTAATGATGGACCATCTTTGGTCCACCCCATATCTGCTCTGATGCCTGCCAGATGGCTCCTTAGCACTTCGCCCATTTTCCTAAGTCCACCCTCCTGAAATCCAAGATTTTGGTCTTAGTCGGGATGCTTTCCCTACCCATATCCAACTGGAACCACTACTGTGCAATGGTCACTTCCGCCCAGTGGCTCTCTGACCATTATTTCCTGTACATGCTCCCATTTGTGAGCACCAGATCAAGAATTGCCTGCTCTTGCTGGTTCAGTGACTACTGTGAGTCAGGAACCCACTCTGCAATCCTTCAGGATCACCTGACCCTAGCACATGTTGTGGATGGTATGCTCCAGTCCACCTTGGGCAGGTTAGAACCCTACAATTACCACCTCTCCTTTCCGCAGCTTCCAATATTTGTGAGATCAGTTCCCTGTCCCTCTCCTCATTCTGACTGGGTGTTCTAAACCACCCCAACCTCATCTTTCTCCCTCTATTGGACCTTAACTGAACCCATAATGCCTCCACCTCCCTTCCTCCAACTCCTCCCTCATGCAAATTACTCCCTTCCTGATATAAACTGCCACTCCTCCCCCTTCCGACTACCCTGTCCCTTCCGTATACTTTATACCTAGGGATCGAGAGGTCTCAGTCATGGTGTGATGTTGCCCAAGTCTCAGCTACTGCAGCTATGTCCACCCTCCTGTCTGCTAATAGTGTGCAGGTTGTACATCTTGTTTCCAAGACTCACGCATTCAGAGACACCACCTCCATCTAGAATCTGACCTTTCTTCTCTTTCCTCTATTCTTCTATTCACATTTATCCCTCTGTGTGCACCCCTCCACGTACCCTTGTTATCTGTTCCTCATCCCTCCACCCTTTGCTAACTGTGTTCTTGCCCTTCCACCTCATCCCTCCAGACATGTTCCATCATTGTATAATTTACATGTTATATTTAAATATAAATCTAATCTTCACAAAACTTATAATTAAAAAATACATAAAACAACAAAAAGCAACTAATTTAACAATAAACTAGCAACTGCAATTAAAGTTTAATACTAACTGTACATGCGTCCTTACTTAAAAGGATATTGCTCTTCTGGAGAGGGTCCAGAGGTGGGCGACCAGGATGATACAGGGTCTGGGGAAAAGCCCAATGGGAGAGACTTGAGGAGCTCAACCTGTACTCTCTCAAGGAGAGGAGGGACAGAGGCGACATGATCGAGGTCTTCAAATATCTCAAGGAATACATTTTATTTATTTATTGAATTATTTCACCAGGAAAGATACACTGAGCAACTTAATACTCATCTCACGGTACATCCCGGGGAAGGGAAAGGATATACAGAGTACAGATATACAGAGTACAAGTTCAGGCAAATACATACAGATGGTGAAATTATACATACAGTTACAAAACAGGAACATGGCACTTTCGACATAATAAAGGAGTTGTACATGTAGAGTTTCAGTGCAAACAGATCTTAGGAGCAGCACACATAGTAGAATCAGTACATAGGATACAAGGTTGACAATGCATAAATACAGACAGTACATAGGTAAATAGGGTAAACCAAGACAGGGTGCTTCAGCTGAGGAGGTGGGGGCCACCAGAGGGCACTCAATGATGCTGGGTCGTAGGAGACTAAGGAGAGACAAGCAGGCGCTACTTCACTGAGAGGGTGGTGGAACCTGAATGTACTGCCCATGGAGCTGTTGGCTGGTGTAACTATGGAGGGTTCAAGAGATGCTGGGATAGGTATAGTGGAGGGTGCATCTCAGAACCCTGCCAGGGGATGGGGTGGGAGACCTCGTGGGAGGCCATAATGGTACCCTGTCTGGGCACTGATCACCAAGCAGACTCAATAGACCATCGGCCTACTCTGCTGGCTTCTTAGTATGTTAGTACATTTGCACTAACTTTTGGCACATTGCTGGAGCAACAACCATTGAGCAGACTTTTGTAGCACATACAAACAGGTTACTCACATACAACGTAGTCCTAGGAGTGGCATATGTTGTTTATCCACACGTTCTGGCAGTGTTCTTTCCCATTTAAGATGTGCGGAAAGGATTCCAAGATGGCCACCAACTGAACAGCAGCTAACAACTGGAGCTCCGTATATGCTTCCCAAATCGGCTAACTTTAAGGTATACAACGCTTCACAAACTGGCTACCACAAGAAAGAAAGCTGACAAAAAACTCAAGCTAGCAACAGAAGGCACCCAAAACATCCTACAATACTGTGAAAGGACTTTAAGCATGCGCCAAAAATCCAACATCTGCATCCAAACAAGATAACTACAGTCCCAAACTCAGAAAATGGGGAACAACATAAGAAACACTCTTGCCAGAAAAAACCTCTTACTGTCTGAAATGAGACAGGGATTTGCTGGAACGAATGACAAACTGAACTCCATACAAAACGATATGAAACAAATTAATACAAAACTTACCTAAATGGACAGGTGAGTGGAGCAGGAAGAACAAAGGGTTGGTGCCAATGAGGACTTGCTAGCCCCACTTCAACAGACAGTGGCCAAACACAAAAACATTCAGTTACTGCAACAAAAGTGGACCGCCGGAAAACTACAGCCACAGAGAAACAATAAAAGTGGGTCTCCCAGAGAACACTGAAGGGAGCCAACTGGAAAAATTCTTCAGCAAACTATTTCAGAATTTTCTGGCCCCAGATGGTTTCCAGGAGGAGGTAACAATAGACCATGAAAAGAAACCCTCGGAATAAGCCTGCACCAGGAGGCCTCCATGATTCATCCTGGTGAAATTACATGACTATACCATTAAAGAAATGATAAGGCAGAAAACCAGACTGTGCGGGGTCTCAGATATCAACAACGCACCCTGCAACTGTACCTGGACATCAGTGCTGAACTGTTTGCTCAACGGAAACAATTCACAGCTGCCAAGAAGTAGTAAAGAGGAAAATTTCCAGTCGCCCTCCTGATGCCAGCGAAGCTGAGGATCATATTGGCTTCTGAAGGACAGTTTCTTCGGACCCCATAAAGCCCAGGACTTTGCCAAAAACTTTGAGATGTAACGGAATGGGCCAGGCGGCGGCTGCTAGCCCCGTAGAATGATCGTACCCCATACAAGAACTCCAGCAGCCGAAATGAAAACAAGCAACACAATATGCAATACAAGGGACTTGCCAGCAACTACTGAATGGAACTGCACACTGATCACACCAAATTATCCACAAACTTACAGTGTCCTGAACTTAGGTAAACCCCAGATAAACTATGCAAGGAGGTATAACTGTTGGGGGTGGGAGGGAGGCTGAGGAAATGGCAGCTTTATGACTGCAGCCTACCAATTTTAGTGTAAGAACGTTTCAGAGCTAATGTGTGCCTAACACAGATTGCATAAACATTTTGCTAGCAAATGTTAAGATCTGAATTGAGCGCTTCACTATGCTTCATTGGACTTGTGCAGAGGATACCTCTGCTGCTCTGTGGGGGGCCTCGGGCTTGCATGGGACTCCTTGTCTCCCGGTCCCCCTTTCAGTTATTGCCATGATGGGGGGTGGGGTGGGGGTTGTCCTCTGTGGCGCGACCAGAGAGGCTTTGTCCTGATGCATGATGTATGTCTACTGGCCCTCGCAAGGAGGGCAAAAACAGAGTGTTGAATCTCATGGCTAACCCCAGTTGGAGAGATGTGCATTACAACAAACTGGTGAAGGGGTCATTACAGAGGAGACACATCACAGGGAGAGATGAGGGGTGCTATGCACAGTGGGGGGCAGGATTAACGGAAAGAAATGAATGCACAGAAGCAGGGAAGAGAGAAAGGAGGATTGCAGGCAGGCAACACTCGGCCGGGTCGCCATACGGTGGCTGGGACATGGGAGGCAGCTGTGAGGCCTGGGGGATGGGGATCCGTGGGACCTAAGGGCATACTATAACATGGACACAGTAGACAGAAATGAGAGAGAAACAAAGCAAACTGTGAGACCTGTCGCCTTCTAAAATCCTGCCCGCCATGCTTTTCCTAAAATGAAACAGGGCTTATATTTTATTTATTTAGATCAAGGATTACAAACACCTTTGAGCCAAGGCTCTTTTAGGAAAACTGTCCAAAACAGTGCTGGCAATTACCAGGGCGGCAAAACACCCGATTAGCACAAACTGTATATTTAACAAGATTATAGCTAACCTTTGCTGAATAATTTCTTCTGTTTCTTGCCTGTATGGTGGTTTCTTGAACTGTCCCGGATCGCATTTGAAACTACCGCCACATCAGAAGACAGAGCATGACCTTAGTGACTTGATGATCTTCCTGCTGTGTGCTGGAAGAAAAATTACTCACCTTAGTAATGTTGTTTCTTCTAATGGAGTCTTGCTATATTATGACATATGCAGTATAACCCCAGGTTAGAACTGCTCCGGAGGTGAAAGAGTTAACTTCCATGCAGGGCATGGAATCTTAGTGAACTTGTTGAACACTCTGTCTGTTGAAGCTCAAACTTAAACTGTCAGATCTTCTGAGCAAAAACTCACTAAGGTTCTGTGTGGAAACCGTAAACCTACACTAACCGCTGGCTACTAACTACAAAACACGTTTTGATCTTGATCCCAAAACAAAGACTCAAGTCGGGGATTCAAGAAGAAAACTTAAGCATAACACCTAAGCACCCTAGAAGGGTGAAATAAAGTGGGCATCAAAGAAGTGCCAACATTGCACTGCCCACCCACATCCCAAAAGCAGAGGTTCTGAGAGGGGCAGGCTGGGGAGGTCATAATATAGCAAGACTCCATTAGAAGAAACAACATTACTAAGGTGAGTAATTTTTCTTAAAACAACATGAAGTCTTGCTATGTTATATAATATCTGACTACACAGCAGTACCTCCATGGAGGAGGACAGAACCTACTTGGGAAATAGGCTCTAGAAGCACGGCTGTGCCAAATCGAGCATCACTCCTAGCCTGGATATCAAGGAGTAATGCTTAGTAAAAGTGTGAACTGTTTTCCAGGTAGCTGCTTGACATATCTCTAGGATAGGAATGTCCTGGCAGCAGCCAGAGCGCAGCTGTACCTCTGGTAGAGTGAGCCCTCCAGGCCTGAGGGAGGAACCTTACCAGTTTTTGTAACAGAATTGGATACAAGAGACAATCCACCTGGCAATGGATCTTTTAGTAGCAGGTTCCCTTACCAACCTCACCATAAGTGAGGAACAATTGAGGATTCGAACCTGTGACCCTTGGTACCTTCTATACAGTAACTAAGGGCTCTTTTGACATCTAAACGTGCAATCTCCTCTCACCAGAGGAGGAATGGTCAGTGAAGTACACAGGAGAGACATGGATTGATTAAGGTGAAAGTCTGAAACCACCTTAGGCAAAAACTTCCTGTTAGTCCTGAGGACTACCTTATCTCTATGAAAGGAGATAAAATCAGGCTCCACTGACAAGGCTTGTAGCTCACTTATGCGCCTGGCAGAGGTGATGGCTACCAGAAACACAGTTTTCCAAGTCAGTACTTCAGCTCTGCTGAAGACAATGGCTCAAAAGGGGTTGCATAAGCTGAGCGATGCAAATATTAAGATCCCAAGCAGGGGCAGGATCCCTGAATGGGGATTGGTGTGAAGCAACCCTTTAAAAACTTGGAGAACACAGGGTGAGCTGATAAAGAAGAGGGCTTACCTGCTGACAAGAAGACAGACACAGCTGCCAAGTGCACTTTTAGGGTAGCTGGTCTCAGCCCCAAGGAATTCAAATGCACCAAATAATCCAGGATCGTGGGAACACCAACAGATTCTGGGGAAATGTGTTTACCAGCACACCATATGGAAAATCTCTTCCATTTTGAATTATAGGTAGCCTGGTGGAAGGCTTCCTAGAGGCCTTCAAGATATCCAATACACCTTGAGAAAGGTGTAGGTCAGCAAACTCTTCAAGAGCCAAGCCTTGAGATTGAGAGATTTGAGGTTTGGATACCAAACTCTCCCTGGGCACAGGTTAACAGGTTGTGATTCCTTGGAAGGCATAGGGAGGGTGGACTGCTAAGGACATGAGGAGTGGGTACCAGGGCTGCCTGGCCCAATCTGGAGCAATCAGGATCATCTTGCAGGATTGAGATCTGATTCTGACTAGCACTTTGAAAAGAAGGGGAAGGGGAAAAGCATGAGGAACTTCCCTTCCCAACTGAGAAGGAAGGCATCCAGAGGACTGAGCCCAACACTGGGGCCTGCAGCAAAAGGGGAAGTTGGTGATTGTCTGGGGCTGCAAAAGATCTATTTGCAGAGTGCCCCATCTGGCAAATATTACCTCCAGTACTAGGGGATCCAGTGCCCATTAGTGATGGCCCTGGGAAATCCTGCTGAGAGCATCCGCTAGGACATTGTCCTTGCCTGGGAGGTGAACTGCCGTAAGGGAGGCGTTCAGAAGAATAAGCCAGAGACCACAACTTCATTGCTTGATTGCACAAGGCCGTGAACTGAGAGCCCCTTTGCTTGTTGATGTACCACATTGTAGTGGTATTGTCTGTTCTGACCTGAACTACCTTGTTCTGGACAGATGTGGAGAAAACCTGAAGTGCTAGAAAACTGCTCTGAGCTCCAGCAAATTGATGTGGAGCAGGGATTCCTGAGGGGACCATAGCCCTTGGGTGGAAAGGTCGCCCATGTGAGCTCTCCACCCCAAGAGGATGCATCTGTAGTAAGGGACAAGGAATGAGACTGGGGAGTGAAGGGAACCCCTGTCTCAGATTGTTCTGATCCTGCCACCACTGAAGGGCCTGGATCAGGTTCGAGTCACTGGAATCAATTTGGTTGGGGATCCGTCCTTTGAGACAAAAGGCTCTCAAATGGAACTGAATGTCCCTCATCTGAAATCTCGCTCCTTGCACTACTGCTGTAGAGGCAGCCATGTGCCCCAGGAGCTGTGAAAATGCCTTGCTGGTGAGAGACCTGCAGGGTGAAAAGGAGGCCAGAGACACCAGGGTCCTTGCTCTCTCCAGAGGAAGGAAGGCTCTGCTTCTTTGTGTTCAGTTCTGCGCCTATAAAGGTGAGAAGCTGGACAGGCTCAGAACTGACTTTGGAAGACTGAGAAGGAAACCTAGAGATGTAAGCAGCTGCTGGGTTACTTGTAAATGAAGTTTGACCTGTTCTGGAGACTGGCCTACAATAAGCCAATCGTCCAGATAAGGAAAGATGGCAATCTTTGCCTTCTTAAATGAGCAACTGCTACTGCCAGGCATTTTGTGAACACCCTTGGAGCCGAGGAGAGCCGAAGGGCATTGCTCTGAACTGGTAATGGCCTGAGGGCAGTTCTAATCTGAGGTACTTTCGATGGGAGCTTCTGATGAGAACATGGAAGTAGGCATCCTTGAGGTCCAGGAGGCTAGCCAGTCCCTGGCCTTAGAGAGGTAAAATAATCCCAGGGTCACCATTTTGAACTTTGGTTTAAAAGGTGCTTGTTTAGATACCTGAGATCCAGAATGGGCCACCATTCTCCTGTCTTTGGGAAGGAAGTACCTGAGTACAACCCTTTGCCCTGGTGTATGGGTAGAACCCTTTCCACGGCTCTGAGAGCCAGGAGGCAGAAACTTCTGCTTCCAGGCAAGTGCCTCTGATGGGTATGCAGGTGGAAAGATCTGGCTCTCATCTTCGAAATTTTTGAAGCTGAGAACCAGTCCCTGGCTTACTACTTCCAGGACCCACTTGTCTGATGTTAAAGACTTCCAGTCCTGGACAAAGTAAGCCAGCCTGCCCCTCACCGGTAGTGGAGAATCGGCCCTGGCTACCCCATCAGGGAGCCTGTTTTGCAGGGGCTTTGGGTTGAAGGGTAGAAGCAGGCTTACTAGAGCCCCTTCTGCCTTCCTCTAAAGAACCCCCTCTGGGCATAAGCAGAAGAGGAGGCCTGGGCTTGGTAAAATGGCCTATGAAAAGGCCTGCCCCTGCCCCTGACATGCTGCCTTTGAGGAGTGGGTTGCCTTTCTTTGGCCTGTGCAGTCCTATAGGTGGTCCTATACTCATCCATTTTCTTCATATAATTCTCTGTCTGCTCCCAAACAGAGAATTTCCCACAACAGGAAAAACCATAGCCTTAGACTGGGTATCCTGTGACAGGGCAGTACATCTGAGCCAGGCCATTCTGTGAAGAGACACAGATGTAGCCGTAACTCCAGATGAAACATCATTAGAGTCTTCAGCAGCATGAAATTGCACCTTGAATGCCTCAATACCATCCGCAGCCACCTGCTCCAGCTCCCTGGCAAGCTGTTCAGGGCCCTGTTTTGCTAGGGCCAGGACAGTATCCCACCTGGATTTCTGGTACCTAGCTGCGTAAGCTATATAATTTGCCTGTCTGAGTCCCAAAGATGCTGCCATGTACTGCTTTTTGCCATGGCATCCATCCTCCTGGAATCCTTTTCAGGAGGGTGAGTGGCTAGAGGAATATTAGCCTTGTCACAGGCTGCAGCCTGCACTACCCCCACATGGCTGCACTGCTGAGATAGGAACTCCATATCAGAGCCTGATAAAGCATACCTCTTGTCCATCCTTTTATCCACAGGGAGGATAGAATGAGGAGTTTCAGAATTTTTACTGTCTGTTTCCTAAAAGATTTATGCAAGGGAATAGACAGTCTCCTAACTCTGGAATATCCATCATTTCCACAAAATCAGGCTCTTCTTGATCATCAACAGCTTCCTCAACAGGGAGTTGCAGAGTGTCAACAACTTTCTTGTAAAACAAAAAATGAGAAGGGGACTCAGATAGCCTGGGAGGATACTCCTGAGGGTCTGTCTGGAGAGATGGGCACATCCAGACAGTCAAAATCACACTCACTCTCCTGTACCATCTCCCCTTCCCTGGTTCATAAAAATCTTCAAAATCATAATCTTGAACGAGGAACCGACCAAACCGTGCTTGCCCAATGGTGCCGGTTCGGACGGAACTGGGGAAAGAGACTGGACAATTTAATAGCTTTGGCTATTTCCTCAGCAGCTGGAGAAAGAACTTTTGGCCCCAAACTAGCTGACCTTCTAGCCCTTTTAGTTGGAACCGGCTCCTCAGAGCTGGCTCTTCGCTTGCCCGAGGAAGCATGGCCCTGGTCAGAGGGCACTCCCTCAGGTTCGGTTGGAACCGAACCGGGCTGGCCATCGGGTCAGCAGACTTTTGACCTCCCTTTCCCTGAGCCTACCAACTCTTTTTTCCACAGTGGCAGCAGGAAAATTCTTACAAATCTGGCAGTCTGCATTGAGGTGGTCAAACCCCAGACAATATACACAAATGGTGTGTGGGTCAGCCTTGGCAAAGGCTTCCCACAGAGGCCTAAGTGCTGAAACCCAGTGGGTCGGTTTTTCTCTTGGGTTTCTCAGACATAGTGCCAGCCTAACCAAAACTTGCCCGTTAACGGCAATCCACCAAACAAGACTCTCTTATCGGTTCCCAACCGTGTCACAGGTCGGGAAAAACCGTAAAAATCCGTTTTTAGAACCGATAAGAACAGGAACCGCCTCTAAAGGGCTAGAAGGTAATTTTAAACCCTCTCTGATCGGTTCAAACCGAACCAAAAAAGCGTTTACAAGTTCCACACAGAAGAAAATAAATAAGTAAGCCTATCTATTACTTACAATACTACAGACAGAGCTTGAACCGATGATTGCGTGTTAAATTTCGTAAATTAAACCGAGAATGACACTTTAAAACCGACAAACAAACCAAGCAGCAGGAGGAATCTCGGAGCGACTGTTCAGTGAGGCGGAGTAAAGAATCTGACAGTTTAAGTTTGAGCTTCAACAGACAGAGTGTTCAACCGAGCTCACGCTCAAGATTCCATGCCCTGCATGGAAGTTAACTCTTCACCTCCGAGCAGTTCTAACCTGGGGTTATACTGCATATGTCATAATATAGCAAGACTTCATGTTGTTTGAATGCTTGTTCATGACAAGCAAGGCACATTTTCATGGACTAAAACTAAACAGTGTGCCATGCAGAACTCCTTGAGGCTGTGCCTCTAGAAACAACCCGTTACAAAAGCAGCAGTGTAAGGTAGATAATTTTTAATGAAAGTTGTGGCTCTGATTTGGGCATGCGCAGTAGTGCCAATGTTAGAGTTTGGGCATAGTAGTAGCACTAGGCACTACTGTGCATGCCCAAACTCGAAGCCACAAACTTTCATTAAAAATGAATTACTTACACTGCTCCATTTAATAAGGGTTTCTAGAGGTACAGCTCAAAGAGTTCTACATGGCAGACTATTTATTTTAGTCTGTGATAATGTGCCCTGCTATCATGAATGAGCATTCCATGATCAACAGGAAGATCAGGAGTTCATTTGCATATAAGCTGCGGCTCTGGCTGCTACCCTCTATGAGATGGTGCAACTCACTCTGGAACATACTGTAAAATATGAATTCTAATGAAAGACATGACCTACAACAGAAATGCCAGTCTCTCACTGCAAGTTGGCAGGTGAGTAGATGCTGGGAGGAAAATGGGGATTATGACCATTTCCTATAACAATTCAGCATAGGACACTGATGAGAGAAATCCCAACCAGAATAGTTTAGAAGCTGTCCCACTGGGTTAATAATGCTCGACAAAACACCACAAACATATGCAGTGAGGGAGGGGAGAGGTTACAGAATTAGCTAGTAAAGGCATTAAGAGACCAAAAGGTACACCTCCTTAAGGGGAAAACATGCAAGGTTTAAGATAAGTGAGGGCAGGCAGAAGTGACTGGGGGAAGGGAGGGGATGGTACAATCCATACTAACAACTGCAGGACAGGCACCACACACAGATCTCTCACAAGAGACAGCTAGAAAAGGAAGGAAAATAAAGCAGACAGAAGAGAGAACTGGAAACAGGAAGGGGAGGGAACTAGCAGGATAGAAGGACAACATACACAGACTGCAGAGGTCCAAAAGTGCCTACACAAGAGGACAAATAGTGAAATGATCACAAAGCAGGACCACGACAGCCCTTACCAGTGCCCCAAAACAAACTGGAATACCCCACAACCTTAGGAGGAAATACCAGCATTTGACGGGAGAGAGCACTGCTTAAAATTGAAACTACTCAAGCAAAATCAATCTGACAAGAAAGGCAGGCTTATGGGAGAAGGTTTACTATGGATAGCCATGGAACTTGATATAATGTCGACATAGCTGGAGCCCTGGGAGCCCTGTACGTCAAACAGCAAAGGAGCATCTGACTAGCAGAACTACGACCATTATATAAGTGGAATCCTAGCAGAACAAAGACCTATTAGCCTAAATACAAACATAAAGTACAGTTACATAAAAACTTACCGTAACAGTAGATCTTCCGAGAACAGCTCTTGCAGCAGAGTTCGCCATTAGGACTGAAGCCGTCGAAGCCAGGACACGGAAATTTTCTAGCTAGCAGTATTCAGCGGGACCGCCCGACGTTGGTCCCGCCCTGACGTCAGGCACAGTACATAGGGGTGGTCCCCAGAATCCCAGTTCTCCGCCGGAGACTCCCGGCCGCTGGATGACATCAGAAGAGGAGACTGAGGATCTGCCATCAAATGGCAGTCAGAGATGCTGAGACACCTGATCCTTGGAGAAGGATGTTGAAACTAGAATCTACCTCCGGCGGAGATGGTGGGAGGAAAGTACCTGCTGCAAGAGCTGTTCTCGAAGATCTACTGCTATGGTAAGTTCTTACGTAACCGTACTATCTTACTGAGAACAGCTCTTGCAGCAGGTTACACCATTAGGACTGATTCCCCAAGCAATTTGGAAATCCTACACCATTGGGAGGAGGAAGGTAGAAATCCTTAATGGAACCTAAGCTAGACCAAAACCTGCTCTTACGCCTCGATACGATATCCAGGCTGTAATGCCTGATGAAAGTGTGCGGAGCTCCAAGTAGCTGCAGCACAGATAGCCGAGGTGGACACATTCTTAAGGACCACAAGGACGTAGCCACCCCTTTGTGGAATGACCCTTGACCGCATGCTTCTGGTAACAGAACCTGATACACTGAATGAGCCACCTGGACAGCGACTGTTTAGAAACAGGAGCTCCCATCATCCTGTGGGCGAAGGAGACAAAAAGCTGGTCCAATTTTTGGTGGTGTTTTGTTCTGGTCAGGTAGTATCGGAGACACCTATGCACATCTAGGGTGTATAGCAGGGCCTCTCCTCGATTCAAATAGTTGGGAAAGTACACTGGTAGATCGATGTCCTGATTAAGGGTGAGCTGAGACCACCTTAGGCAGAAATTTGGGATTAGTCCATAGGGATACCCTGTCTTAGTGAAAAACCAAATAAGGCTCTTTGCACATGAGTGCATGGAGTTCAGAAATTCTTCTGGCTGAGGTAACGGCAACTAAAAACAACGCTTCCAAGTGAGAAGACGAGCTCGCAATCAGCTGGCTGGTTCAAAGGGTGGCAGCTTAGCTGCTCCAGGACAAAGGTAGATCCCATGGCGGAATTAGATCCTCAATTGGAGGTCTAAGGTGGAGAATACCTCTCAAGAAGGCTCGTGCCGTGTCCAACTGAGATATGGTGAGTTGGCCTATAGGAGAATGATAGGCTTATATGGCACAGAGGTGTACTTTGATCGAGGTAGGCCAGGCCTGTCTGAAAAGAGACAAGAGGTAGTCCAAGACCGACTTTTCTGGACAGTCTAGAGGCGAAACCCCACACTTGGGCCCATAGGCAAAAACTGCGCCATTTCATGGCATAAGTAGCATGAGGGTCGGGTTTTCTCGCTGTACACCAGAAAGTCAGCTACCTCTTGCGTAGACCCCGTGTCGCAAAATGGCTATGTCTCTAGGAGCCAAGCGTGCAGGCTCAGTGAACGAAGGTCCGGATGGACCAGGCCCTCCTCCTGAGACAACAAGTGAGAGCTGATTGGCAGAGGTACCAGAGGTTCCCTGGATAGCTGATGTACAGAGGAACCAGATCTGCCTGGGGCCAGAATGGCACAATGAATATCAGCGTCGCTTGCTCTCTGCGAGTTTCAGAAGAACCCTCTGGATCAATGGAAAGGGTGAAAGGCATAGAGGAATCTGCCCGCCCAGGAGAGGGACAACACGCCTCGCCAGAAAACACCAGGCCCTGGATCTAGCAAGCAAAATTGGGCAGCTTTGATGCTGGATGGGGACGCGAAAGGTCTAACTCTGGTGTACCCCATCTGTGAAACAGATCCTCTACTACCTCCTGGAGTAGTTCCCACTCGTGGACTCTGGCCTGAGGCGGCTCAGGCCATCTGCAATGACGTTGTCCACTCCTGGGACATGAACAGCAAATGAGGTTTGCGCCTGTATTGCAAAACCCAATCCTACACCCTCATGGCCTCCTGCAAAGTGGGTAGGAATGGGTGCCTCCTTGTTTGTTGAGGTAATACATCACCACGGAATTGTCTGTTTGTAATAGAATGGTACCCAGTGGGATCTCCGACTGGAAGACCTGCAGGCGTGAAGAACTGCTCTCATTTCCAGGATATTTATGTGGATGAGTCTCTTGGGCTGTCCACAGGCCCTGAGACTGGACACCATCAGTGTGCTCCCATCTGAGCCTCGAAGCATCTGTGGAGAGGTCACTATCGGAGACGGTGCAATGAAGGGGACCCCAGCCGATAGATTATTGGGATCTAGCCACCATTGCCAATCCTGGATTACGGTCTTCATGGTCCAGATTGGAAGCTGCAGATGGTCTTGCTTTTGGTCCCATTGGAGCCGTAACATCCACTGGGTGACCCGCATGTGGAGATGAGCGAGTGGGATTGTTGCAATGGCCGCAGCCATATGTCCGAGCAGGCAAAGTACCAATCTGGCAGGAACGGTCTTCTTTGTCGAAATGCCCTGATGAGGGATCTGATATGTTCTGCTCTGTCCTGGGAAGAAAGCTTTCCCCTGGACAGTGTCCAGAACTGCAGAGTCTGTGATGGAACCAGGCGTGACTTCTCATGATTGATCATGATGCCCAGTGTCTTGAACAGAGACTGTGTATATTGGGTGGTGGACATCAAGGCCTCCTGAGAGGTGCCATGAGAAGCCAGTCATCCAGGTAGGGGAACACGTGGTGGCCTTGTCTCCTCAGAGCTGCCTATGACCGCCATACACTTTGTGAATACCGAGGCCGATGACAGTCCGAAGGGAGGGCTCGGAACTGATCATGGTGGCTCTGGAATTTGAAGCGCAGAAACTTCCTGTGCGCTTGAATGATGGGTATATGCAGGTGAGCGTCCTGCATGTCCAAGGATGCTAGAAAGGCGCCCTGCTTGAGCATGGGAATCAGACCTGGGAGGTCACCATGCAGAAGCGTTTGTACAGGATTGACTCGTTGAGGTCGCTGAGGTCCAGTATTGGACAGAGGTTCCCTTTTTTTGGGAACCAGAAAGAAGTGAGAATAATATCCTGCACCCCTCTGGTTCCGTGGAATGTGCTCTATAACGCTTATTTTTCCAAGCGTCGAGCACCTCCTGCTGTATGAGCAGGGCGTGCTGACCAAAGTAACGGGAAAGCAGGGAGGTCTTGCAGGTGGGTGGTCGAAAATTCTATGAACCTAAGACCTTTCTTGATCAACTGGAGAACCCACGGTCGGTGGTAAATGACTGCCACCCTGAAAGTGGCGAGCGATGCGACCCCGACCTTTGTGCCCGTTGATCCAGAGGAGGGCGGGGCCGGAAGGAGTCATGCTGTGGCAGCACTGGTCCCTGCAGGCTGGGCGGTTTAGTGTAGTGTTGGGCTCTGTCTGGGGCGACTAGCCTGGGCTTTCCACTGAAAGGTGCCCTTTATTGCTGGCGGAGCGTGGCTGCTGCCTTTGTTGCCAGCTGCAAAGTGGCTCTGGTTCCTATGAAAGGAACCGGGCCTGATGTACATGGCCTGTACAGACCTGACTGCCTTCCAAGCGTCCTGGAGTTTGGTGACGACCTTCTCTGAGAGTTCAACAAAGAGTACCTCACCATTGTAGGGAACGTCAAGAATGTTCTTCTGTCGCCCGGGGTGAAGCCGGAGACCACGGCCAGAGTGTCACCAGAGACAGAATGCCTGAAGCTGCAGCTCTGGTGGACAAGTCCACAGAATCGTATGTGGCTCGCAGTACTGGGGTACCACTTCAGACCCTGTGCAGAGAAGGTTTAGGAGCTCCACCTTCTGATCGCCATCCAGAAGCTTATCGACCAGGTCCTGGCCCTGTTCCCATAGGGCGCTCTGAAACTGTACCATGTGGGTTAGGTAGTTCAGGGACCTGATGGAGCATGTAGCAGCCGCGCATTCGTCTCCAGAGCGTCCAATTGTTTGGATTCCTGGTCCGTGGCTGTGTGCTCATGTGTTGTGGTCTTTGGGACCCGATCATGTGAGGCCGTAATGACCAGGCAGTCTGCCAGAGGTTGTTGAGCCAAGTACTGGTCCTCTCTTGGGGCCCTGTACAGGCAGTCAGCTTTTGGCACTGCAGGAGTGGAGTCCGGGCGCTTCCATGCAGCCTTGGTGACGTCTGCAAAGGTGTCCACCAAGGGTGGCATACCACAGGCTTTGGGTCTTTCTGCTGAAGAGAATGGGCAAGGCGCCTGCCTTCGGTCGAGGTCTCAGCATCCCACCCCATGTTGTCCTGGATGTGCCTCATGATCTCTGAGAAAGAGGGATCATCCGGAGGAGACCTGGGATGGTCAGGTGATGAAATGCTGAGTGGAGAAGGAGATCTGGAGTAATCTGAGGTATCCGATCTGGAGTCCTCCCCAATGGAGTATACCATCGACGCCTGGGTCACTTGGGGCTGGGAGACCCTGATGGAGATCTTGAGGGGCCTTCTCCAATCCTGGGATCTACCCCAGGAGGTGGAGTCTGCTCCTTGGGGTTGGTGGTCGTCCTGCTGGCCCCTGTGGTGGAGAGGGCGTAGGAGGTGAGGAGCAGGAGGAGGGGAGGAGGCTCTACTGGGACCACGTCTTTACGGATGGTGTCCCACCAGAAAGAGAGCTCCTTTACTTCTTGAATATTCATGCCCAATGATGGGCCTGTGCCAGTGGTCTGTCGCCGGGTCAGGCGCCGGGTCCTCGGGTGTCTCTGAGGTAGCGAAGGTTCCTCAAAAGCCCGCATCCTCTGTGTCGCCTGCCTGGTCTTCAGGCAACGCAGTGTCCTCCTCCATGGAGTCCCTGTGACCAGTGTCCACGGTGACTAGGGGCAGTCTTTGGCTCTGGTGAAGCCGATGTCGGTTGCTTGGCCGGCGACTTCGGTCCGTGACCGCCTGGCCGGGCGCCTGGTGCTTGGCCATGTTCTCGGTGCCAGCGAACGCCTGGCCGACTTCGGGTCCGTCGTCCGCTGAGTGACGCAGGTCCTTTGTCTTCTTGGGTGGTGGATCCGGGCCCTGGGGACTGGGAGACTGACCTGGAGTCGGGTCCCGACGTCGGGTGGAAGAGGAAGACTTGTGGCGTTCAGAGGACTTAGAAGAGCCGAGAGGGAGTAGAGAAGCCAAGGGCCTGGAAGTCTTGATGGGTTGAAGAGTGCAAGAACCGCTGGAAGCCTGGACCTTAACCGGAGGGGCTGAGATCTAGCCCTGGAGGGACAGCGGTCGATCGGGTGGAGCCTGAGCTCTGAATCGAGGCCCGGCTTGGGCATCTGGACCTTGCCTTCTCCCAGTGCAAGTCCCGTGTTTGTGGGCCTTGGAGGAAGAATCGCCCTGGAGGAAAGTTCTTTGTCCATCCTACTAAGTTTTTCCTCTAGCAGGTAAGCCTGAAGTGCCTTCTGGCGGATCATGGTGCAGCTGTTGAACCCTTGGCAAAAGGTGCAGGCCTTGGTGTCATGGTCCGGGCCTAAGAACCGCACACAGGAAGAGTGAGGATCCTTGAAAGGGATCTGTTTTCCGCAGGCACACTTTGAAAGGTGTCCCTCAAATGAAGGAGTTGGAGAGGACATTAGTTAAGTAGAAACTCTTAAGTTCTAAGTCGCCGTGGCGCTAGGTAGAGACCGAGAGGCCGATGCTGGTGAGTCGACGGCGTGGAAAAGAACTGGGGATTCTGGGGACCGCCCTTATGTACTGTGCCTGATGTCGGGGCGGTCCCCACTGAATACTGCTAGCTAGAAAATTTCCGTGGGGTCCTGGCACCTGCCGCTTCAGTCCTAATGGTGTAACCTGCTGCAAGAGCTGTTTCTTAAAGTAAGATCAGGCTACAACTGTATAAGGGTGTAGGGTGGATAGCAGCAGAAAAACCACAGGACCTCATTCTAGGGCTATCATCCCTAAGAAAACTAAAAAAAAAAAAAAAATGGAAAAAACAAAGAATTTTTTCTTTTTATTAACGTAATCGTAGTAGTAGCCTAACTATTCTAATTGATTACTGTTTTTTCAGGATGTACACCTGCATTTCTCTTTCCTATCTTACCTTTTCTTTACTGGTCATCACAAATGGCCACTTTCTAATACCATATCTATGTTACGCTTATGCAAACAAGAGAAAGAGACACAATGTTTACCATGACTTTGTAACCAATGTTAGTTTGAGACACTCGACTGTGAAGATCAAACTAAGCATAAAGTTGTTTTTGAAACTCAGACTTGGTGGCAGATGCCCAGGGGAGGCGGGGCCCAGGCCACAGTCATAGCTGATGCAAAATGGCCCCAAATGACAGAAAACTCACCAGCAATAATAAAACCAAATAAACCACATGGAATATAAAGGATTTAACCACCTCATCAAGAGAAGAAAGGTCCTGGGATACCTGAAAAAACAAGAGACCACTATAGCTTACTTACAGGAGAGACACCTCACCAACATATTCATCATTCACATCACATGCTGGAGGAGTAGCCATATTAATCCACAAAAGGCTGCCATTCAAGCCTTTATACACAGGCTGACATACAGGGCGGATGGGTGCTGGTAATGGGGGTATGAGAAGAAAGTGATACTATTGAAGGTCTGTGGTCCCCACTTTGATGACTGGCAGCTCATGCAGGATTTAACACTCACGCTTCCACCCTTCAGAGAGAGATATCTTATGGGGATGACTTCACTTCATACTAGACCCATGCCTGGACCCGACCATTCACACGCACCATACCAACTAACCAAATCGGCTAACCTGCTACTCAACCAAATGGGCACTCTAGATCTTATAGACACATGGAGGCATACACCCCACCACTAGGGAATACTACTGTTTGCAGGTCCACCGATCACACACACAAATAGACATGCTACTGGTATCGGGTGGGTGGGGTCATGCGCACAGTCATATCAGCCGAATACCTACATATCTCAGACCATGCCCCGCTGAGGGTGATCTGGATCCCGAGCCAGGCAGAAACAAGCTGCAACAACATCTGGAGGATGGACCCATCCATCCTAAAATGATAAGAAGTTTATTGCCCAGTTGAGTGCAGAGATCAAAGAATTCTGGGCACTGAATATGGGATCAACAGAGAACACAAGAATGGTGTGGGACTCCTCAAGGCATATATCAGAGAGGCGTACAATGACTTATGCCAGCCATGCCAAGAAAGAAGGAAAAACAAATGGAGGAACTACATAAACAAATCATAGAGATAGAGATCAGACATCGGCTCACCGGAGAACCGGAGGTCTATAAACTCAGGGAACAATATAACTAACTCCACACCAAGCAAATAGAAAGAGCACTGCCCTATCAGAAAGCCACACTTTATGAGCACAGTGATAAATGTGGCAAACTCTTGGCACACCAATTGAAACAAGAACATGCTCAACACCACATAAATAATATAGTATTAGCTTCAGGGAATATATTAGTGATCAAAAGGCATAAACCACCAGTTCATGGATACTACTCCAACCTGTACACTAGAGGAAGAGACACCTCCTGGGTGGACCCAACCCTGAGGCTGATAAGTTTTACAGAAACTTGGAGCAAATATGGGAAGCAGACAAGGCCTTGTTAGAGGCAGACATCAGCAAACAAGAAGTCCTCAGGGCTGACAATCTCTTGCCTCCTGGAAAATCACCAGGACCAGATGGCATACCAACAGAACCTTATAAGAAGGTTGGCGCTACCATAGCAAGACCCCTACATGAGACATTAAGACACACCACTAAGAAGCGGCAGCCCCACCTCATTCCACCAAGCAAGAATATCGGTCCTCCTAAACCGGAAAACCCCCAACAGAAACCGCCTCATATAGGCTGATATCCTCCTAAATTCTGACTACAAGATATATACTAAACTCCTAGCCAACAGGCTGGAGGAGTCCTGCCCAAGATTGTGCACGAGGACCAGGCACGGTTTGTGAAGGGCAGGGGCAGCCTCTATCATTTGAACACTGCTCCAGGTTATAGTCAGGGAACAGAAGGACTCTAAGGACTGCCCAATGGTAATCTCACAGATGCTGAAAAGCACTGGATAGGAGGAATGGACTACCTGTGGTGCACAATGCAAAAATGGGCTTTGAAACAAATACTTAGAATGGGTCCAAGCAATATATTCTGAGCCCACCGCCACAGTGCAAATGAATGACTGATTTCATGCCCTCTCCTTATCCAGGGACCAGACAGAGATGCCTTGTAGCCACTCCTTGACTTGGCCCTGGAGCCCTGGCTCAGGCCCTAAGAGACCACCCCACTATACACGGAGTCACACTAGGAACTGCAACAGCCAAAGTATCACTATATGCAGATGATCTACTAATGTGTGTCATGCAACCAGAGGTGTCCCTACCTGCCCTGATAGAGGTTCTCCTGGAGTGCAGACGCAACCATGTACAACTCCGAAACAAAGTACCTTTTGCCTGGGAGGAGGGGATTCAGATACTTGGGAATCAACATAAGAAGCCAAATTAAGGAACTATATCAAGCCAATTACCCACAGCTCCTTCAGACAATGAGGAACTTGCCACAAGTGGAGGGATCTTCCTCTCCTCCTGGGATGAGTAGACATCCACAGGTGAGCACACCCTACTTAGGGAACAGAGATTGGAGAACTGAGGCCCCAAAACCAGCATCCCGACATGACTCAAGGTCAATGTGGTAATGGGAAATGAAGGTGTGTGTTGACCTCCAGGTAGCCTGCAGATTTCCTGGATAGGACGTCCCTGGAAGCAGCCATCAAGGCAAAGGTATGACAGATGGAATGAGCCCTTAGCCTATGGGAGGCTCCTATCTGCCAACCTATAGCACAGGTTGATGCAGGAGACTATCCACCTGCCAACTGTCTGCTTGTCTGCCAGCCTGCCAGGTGCAGCTTCAGCGTGGGTGACAAACAGCTGGCGAACCTTTCCTGAACTGCAGCCGAGCAGCCTTTATAGTAAGTGAGTGCTTGCCTCAGGTTGAGAGTATGGAGTCCATGCTGGGCCTCTGAGGTGTGGTTGGTGAGGACACCAGTAGACTGATCATCTGGTTAAGGTGGCAATCTGACACAACCTTCAGGAGGAACTTGGGCTGGGCAAAGGACAACCTTGTCCCTGTGGGAGACCAGGTAAGAAGACTCCACCGAGTGCCTGGAGTTCACTGATCCTTGTGGCTGATGTGATAGCCACCAAGAAGGTGGTCTTCCACGACAGGTGTGACATCACACCTGCGCATTGGTTCGAATGGCTTGCCCATGAGCTTTGCCAAACCAGCAGCAGATCCCAGGGTGATGGTGGTGGTGGTTCACGACTGATGGGTAAATGTGGTCCAAGCAATTGAAAAACTGCCAGACCACCTTCTCCTGCGACACCGACTGCTCACCGCCCATGCCGATAAGCAGAGATGGCTGCCAGGTGCACCTTGAGGTTGTCGACTGAAGGCCCACCTGAGTGAGGGACCAAAGGTAGTCGAGAATGTTTGCCACAGGACAAGCCAATGGGTGCAGCCCTTGTCCTGGCACCAAATGGATGATCTCTTCCATTTGAAGGCATAATATTTTTGAGTCGGTTCCTACTGAGATGCCTCGCTACTGCGAGTACATCTTCGGAGAGACCAAAGCCTGGAACTCTAGCCACTCAGGAACCAGACTGTCAGGTGCAGGGAATTAAGGTCTGATGGAGAACCTTCCCCTGATGGATGGAGAGCAGGTCCAGGCAAAGAGGGAGATGCCTCAGGAGCCTACTGCTGAGGCTGAGGAGATCGGGTACCAAAACTGGAAGGGCCAGTCCAGAGCCACTAGGATCACCTGTGCCTTGTCCTTCCTGATCTTGAGGTTGTAGATCAGGAAAATGGAGGGAAGGCATAGAGGCATAGACGGTTAACCTAAATTTCCATCTGAGTATAGTCAAATGGGTAATTTCTTGGTTAAAAATAGGAAACAGAGCATGGCCGTAAGAGGGCACATGTCACCCTGGGGACCAGTCACTAGCGGTATGCCACAAGGTTCAGCTTTGGGCCCTATACTATTTAACATTCTAGTGTAATCTATGCTACCCTAAATAACATCTGACTCTGCAAATATGCAGATGATTGTAAGGTAGGGGGCATCACAACAGATCTCGAATCAGCTAAACTTTTCCAAAATAATCTTTCTCATCTAGAGAATTGGGCAAAAAGAATAAAATGAATTTCAACGAAGCCAAATGCAAGGTCATGCACTTGAGCAAAATAATCCAGGATACAGTTATAAACTAAACAACACTGTATTAAAAACTACTGAAAATGAAAAAGATCTATGTGTAAATATTTCACAGAAATTATCTTTGAAATCCACACAAATGAAATTGTTGAAATGGTCAGCAAAGGCCGCCCAGGGGCGCTGAGGGTTGAGGCGCTGGATGCCACACTCACGCCACGCTGGTGACCCGGTTCGGAACGGACTCGGGTGGCCAGGGTCAGCAGGGAGAGGAGGATCGAGCGTACATGGATGCCTCCTCCTCCGGGTGGGAGACCAAGAACGCGTTAGCATTCTGCATCCCTTCAAGCCAGTGGGAAGCACTGACAGTAGTAAGGGATGGAGGCGGCTCTGCTCTGCAGAGTTGGGGAGGGAGACATTGGAGCGCGATGAGAGGTAAGGCGGCATCAGCACACCACCCCGGGATGTATGTCCCATGCACCGACGCTCTTAGGGGTAAGGAGTACAAGGAGAAAAATGGAAAAAACACCTCCTCGGCAGCCCTAGATGAAAGCCGCTCCGTTCCATCCAAGACCACCGAGAAGGGACAGACCCGCTGTGCAGGAGGTAAGAGAAGGAGGCACTCTAGGGCAGATCCCAAGAAGGTGGGGTGGTGGAAAATGAGCGGATGGAAGGAGGGCACCAAGAGAAGATAGGAGGAAAAAACACAAAAGTAAGAAATGGTCAGCAAATATTAGGTTACATTCTCAAAAACATAAAAAGCAGACAATCAGAAGTACTCATGCCTCTATATGTCAGTTTGGTCAGACCACATTTGGAATATTGCTCCCCACTATGTGCCTTGGACCTCATAAGAGAAAATTGATTGAAAGGGTACAGAGAAAGGCTACAAAAACACACACTCTAAAAACTTAAGACTATGCTTCAAGATTAAGAACACTCGGACTGAATTCCATGCAGTACAGGAGATTAAGGGGTGACTTATGTTTTGTCTATACTGGGTAACTAAAGATGTGGTAAATGCATTTATTGCAAGTACATTATGACAGGTAAAACCATGGAACACCTAGGAAACAGAAAAACATCCAGATAAAGTTTCATTAATTGCAGTAGTGAAGCAGTAGTGTACCAGTCAGTGTGTAGCTGTGGAGTTTTCTATAAAGGCCACACAACATGCCAATTTAAAACAAGGATTGGCTAACATGTTAGAGGCCTTGGAGAAGGGGATACAAATGATGCTATAGTGAAGCATTTACAGGGTACCCCAGAGGTATATCCCACAATATAAAATTTGCAGGCATTGAACAAGTAAATGTTGGACCAAGGGGAGGGATATTAAAACATTAATAGAAATGAGGGAGAGCTTCTGGATCTACAATTTGGATCACAAATCCAAGGGGCTTAAATGATAGTATAGACCTAGCTGCATTTCTGAGGAAATTTAGGTGCTGATGTGAATATTTGTAAAAGGAGATGGCAAATATATATGTAACTGATGATGTTAAACTGAACCTTTTAGGAGTGGAATAAAATAGAGCTGCTTGGATTTAGATTAAGTTATTATAATAAAGTGGGTGTCTGAGCCAATGTATACCACCAGGTGATAAATGGGAAAACAGATTTAGGAATTTGAAATTGAAAATATAATTAAAAATCAACCAAGTAGTGGAAAGACTAAGATGGTTTACATTTGGCTCAAGATTAAATGTTTTTAACATTATGTGCTTGTATGAAACATTGTTTTAAAACACATCACGTTACTAGTACTTGCACAATCATTGGGGAGAGAGAGGGTAGCACCTCCCTTTAGTTTAAAAGAGGCACTTTATTCTGGATTACTGTAGATCACTCTGAAAAAGCCAGGCAGTAAGCCAGCTGAAATGCTGGGGTGTATTTTAGTGGCCAGTTGGCTACGTCGTGTTTGTAATTTTCACCTGAATATCAAAATGTTTATTTAAGACTCTTTAAATTGTGAGTCTTAGTGTGCTTTCCTGCTATGGGTGCTTTTCATTGTTTTGCTTGATTTAATGACTTAGTTATAGCAACGTAGCATCAGTACCTGGTGCTCTTATCCTTGCTGTGTACCAGAAAACAGGTTACTCACCTGTAACACTAGTTCTAGGAGTGGTATATGTTGTTCATCCATACTAGTTGGCATGTCCTTTCCTTTAAGAATCTTGCGGAAGGTCTGAAAGCTGGCTCCTCTCACCCACCCGGTGGTATATCCTGGCTCCACCCCGATGCCAGATCTTGCTTGCTGAAAGCAGAGGGTTGTGCATCTAACCGGGAGGTCGTAGGGAATTGTGTGGATGAAGAATGGCGATATACCAATTCCTAGAACTGCAGTTACAGGTGAGTAACCTGTTTTTCTAGGAGCATGGACATGTTGTTCATCCACACTCTTGGCAGACTCCTAGCAGTTCTCTGGGAGGAGAGAGGCAAGGCACATGCACCCTACTTAGGGAACAGAGATTGGAGAACTGAGACCCCAAACCAGCATCCCGGCGTGACTCTAGGTCGATGTGGTAGTGGGAGATGAAGGTGTTTGCTGACTTCCAGGTAGCAGCCTGCAGAAATTCTGGATAGGGATGTCCCTAGAAGCAGCCACCGATGCAGCAATATGACTAGTGGAATGGACGGTAGCAGAGATCAATGCAGGATGTTATCCATCTGCCAATCATCCGCTTTGCTGCAGGTCTGCCAGATGTGGCTTCGGCGTAGGTGACAAACAGCTGGCGAACCTCTCCTGAACTTCAGCTATACACTTGTAATAAGAGAGCACCCATCTCAGGTCCAAAGTATGGAACCTGTACTCTGCCTCTGAGGTGTAACTGGGGTAGTACACCGGCAGAGTCAACACCTGGTTGAGGTGAAACTCTGACACTACCTTCAGAAGGAATTTCGGTGGGGCGCAGGACAACCTTGTCCCTGTGGAAGACCAGGTAAGGAGACTCGACAGAGGCGCCTGTAGCTCCCCAGTCCTTCTGGCTGACATGATAGCCACCGAGAAGGCTGTCTTCCATGACAGATCGACATCTCACACCTGTGCACTGGTTGAATGGCTTGCCCATGAGCTTTGCCAGTACCAGCAGTAGATCCTACAGTGGCGATGGTTTACGCACTGGAGGAAATGTGGTCGAAGCCTTTAAGAAATTATGAGACCACCTTCTCCTGGGCCACTGTTTCCTGACTGACCCACTGATAAGCACAGATGGCTGCCAGGTGCACCTTAAGGGTTGTAGACCAAAGACCTCCTCTGCAGAGAGAGACAGAGAGAGAGAGAGACCAAAGGTAGTCGAAGATGCTAGCCACTGGACAGGACAAAGGGTCCCAGCCTTGCCCTGACACCAAATGGAGAATCTCTTCCATTTGAAGGCATAGCACCTCCTGGTTGACTCCTTCCTAGATGTTTCCACAACAGTGAGTACATCTTCGGAGAGACCCAAACTTGGAACTCTAGCAGCTCAGGAACCAGGCTGTCCAGTGCAGGGATTGAAGGTCCGGATGGACTACCTTTCCCTGATTGATTGAGAGTAGGTCTGGGCATGCTGAAGATGCCTCGATGGCCTGGTGCTGATGCTGAGTAGATCTGTATACCAGAACTAGTGAGGCCAGTCTGAGGCTACCAGGATCACCTGTGCCTTGTCCCTCCTGACCTTGAGGAGCATCTTGTGGATCAAGGGAAGTGGAGGGAAGGCATAGAAGAGGCCTAGGGTCCACGGCCTCAAGAAGGCATCCCCTGCAGTGAGCCTGGCTGAAGGGGCAGGCATGAAACAGCCTCAGCTTTGTGTTCTCCCTGGAGGCAAACAGGTCCACCTGAGGGGTGCCCCACTGGGAGAACAGATTGTAAACTACCTCCAGGTGGAGAGACCACTTATGGGACGTCTTGCCCACATGGCTGAGGGTGTCCGCCAATGGATTAGAGGCTCCTGTCACATGGATGTCCAGGAGATCTGCCTCTAGTCGGCTTACGAGGGTTCAGATGCAGAGCGCTTCCCTGCAGAGAAGTGTGTGCCACCCTGCTTGTTGAGATAGTACATGGTCATGGTATTGCCTGTCTGGACCTGTACCAACTGACCCCGAAGAACGGAGCAAATGCAGTCAGTGCCAGCCGAACTGATAGGAGCTCCAGCAGGGTGATATGACATCAGGATTCCTTGGGGTCCAGAGCCCATGGACTGTGTGATTCCCCATGTGGGCAACTTTCAGCTGAGAGAGAGGCATCGGTTGTCAGAACAACCATTGCCTTGGGACAGACAAACAGGATCCCTTCCTGCAGATGTTCTAGGACAGTCCACCATTGGAGAGCATCCCACATCTTCTGGGTCACAGTAACCAGCTGGTCAAAGTGACCATGTCGCTGAGTCCACTGGCTAGCCAGCTCCCATTGGATGGGGCGATATGACACCAGGCCCATCAGAACACGATGGTGCAGGCCACCATGTACCCCAGAAGGTGCAGGAAGTCCTGGGCAGGTGCAAGTGCCCTACCAGAAATGATTGAGCAAAGGAGGAGAGACCTCCAACCTGTTCATTGGAAGCCTGGCTCTGGCTCGACAAGAATCGAACTCTGCCCCAATGAAGCAGATCATCTGTGAAGGTACATGTTCGACTTGGTCTTGTTGACCAGGAGAACAAGTTCGATGCAGGACTGGAAAGCCAGATCCTGGATTTCTCCACCTCCTGTATGGAGGGACCCGCTATGAGCCAGTCGTCGAGATAGTGGTACCTCTGGCCCACCGATGCCGAAGGTGGGCCCCACAACTGCAGTGCATCTGGTGAAGACCCGGGGCCGATGACAGGCTGAATGGCATGGCTTAGAACTCAAAGAAGGCTTCCTCTGCCCAGAAGCGGAGGAACTTTCCGTGAGAGGGATAGATCAGGACATGAAAAACACGCCCTGAAAATCCAGTGAGCAGAACCACATGTTTCTGCTCAGGAGATGGTATGATCTGAGACAGAGTTACCATCCTGAATATGCGAGACCTGAGCAACTGTTTCAGGTCGGCAGATCTAGAATGGGGCACCAGCCACCCATCCACTTTGGGACCAGGAAGTACCTGGGTTGACACGGGATCCGTGATTCTGACCACTGCCTGCTTGTGGAAGAGTTGGGCGATGCAGTCTCGGAAGAGTCGACTGAGTGTGCACGGACACCATCTCCACCCGTGGGGCATGGGCTCGGCAGTGGGTACTGCTTGAATTCCAGAGGCAGCCTCTGGCCAACCACTTCAAAACCCACCTGTCCGCTGTAACAGCAGACCAGGTGGAAAGGAAGTGGTGGAGCCGCGCCTCCATGGGAGAACCCAGAGCTGGTGTGATCGGTATAGGGTTGGCAACCCCATTCCGTCACTGTGGAGGCTTGGAGGAGGAGGAGGAGGAGGATCCAGATTGGGACCACTGGACCATTTCCTCCAGGCTTATGGGCTGCCGGAGGCCCAGATTTGGGCTGAGGGCACCAAGGTTGAGCCTGCTGCTGTTGTTGCCCGACTGAAATTAGGGCTGCTTGGCTGCAGGGCAGAAGGCCGAAAAGATTTTCTCTACTGCTTTTTGCAACCCTGGGATTCCTTTTGAGCAGAAGTAACAGCGTCCAAGGTGGCACTGGACTTCTCTATGCATTGAGTGACCATCCACTTCTGGGCCAAAAGGTCGGTACCCAGGAAAGGGACATCTGTCAATTTGTGCTGAGTGTCCGCTGTGAAGGTGGAGACCTCAGCCAGGCCCTCAGTGCATGGCAACCGCCACCACCAACGAGCGCAGCGCAGGAGTCCCCAACATCCAGAGCCATCTGAGTTGTTGCTTTGCAACCGCCCAGCCCTGGTTGCGACCTGCTTGACCGCGGTCTGGAGGTCTGTGGGAAGGTGAGGAAGAACCTGATCCAAAGAGCCCAAGAGGGTGTGACAAAATGCACCATGATGACGGTTGAGCTTGCCTGACGAAGGCCAAATGATGAGGCAGCATAGACTTTCGGGCTGAATGGTCCAATTCTTGGACTCTCTGCCCAGGGGTCAATTGGTGTCTCCGCATTTCCCAAGCGCCTGAACACAGATTTGGTCATCAATCCTCAACCAAGGGGTGCTCTGTGAAACCTGAAAGGAGCCAATGGGGACTGCATACTTGCAGGCCATTCGGCTGAGGGCGCAGGTCAGGAGGCAGGGTGCTGCCACAGCTCCAAGGCAGGGCCAACAATGGCCTCGGCCACTAGGAAGTTCTGTTAGAGAATCCCCGTCTCCCATGATACCTGTGGGGGTATTCGGCCCGCTTCTGGACGGGCTCCAAGAGCATCCCGTGGATTTGGAGATGAGACGGAGGATATCCATGAAGGAAGTGGGACCCTCCTCCGTCGAGACTCCCTACGGATCTGTCATCCAAAGGGACAGGAATGTAGGTCACAGTCCTTGGACTCCAGATAGATTTGCCTTGTACCGCCCAGGGCGGTCGGGAGTAAGGGTAACAGACAGCCTATGCGGAAGGCCCGAGACAGGCCGAGACTCCTGACAGGAGCCCCAGAGAGAGGCTGTTTAGGTGGCAGTTCCACCTGAACTGGTGGAGAAGCTGGTTTAAGGCGAGCAGGAGGTCTTGCCTGGCTCACAGGCAGAAGGGCGGTATGGACCCCAGCTCCTGGGGAGTTGGCATTAGCCTGGAGGGCGACAGCCAAGTGATGGCTGGAGTGGAAGCGTGAGTCGACTTGGGCGGACATAATCAGCTGCTGCCACATCAAATCCTCACCAGCACTGAAAGCGCAGCCTGCGTCAGCACCTCCTCTTCTGAGGAGGACGAGGAAAAATGGCAGCAAATGCGTTTTGGAACGCTATATGTGCCTTCTTCGCCTATCGATCAAGGAGTTCGAGACCTCAACTTAGACCGCTAGTCACTCAGAAGCAGCCGGAGAGAACGGCTGCTCTTTCTGGTCAGGGACCAGGACCGAAGAGTTTCCCAGCGGCTAGGTCTCCTCCTCAGTGGGTCCCGACAGGACTGAGGTCTTGAATAAGGAGTTGGCCTCATCTAGCGATGACGGGTCAACGGGTCAATTATAATTTCGACCAGATCACTGTTCCACGCCTTGGCTAGCTGGTCTGATGGGGGTACTGTGAAGCCAGTGACTGAAACCGCAACCTCGACCAAAGTCAAGACAGCAGATTCTGGGACCAAGATCTCTCACGGTTCCAAGAATGTCATCGACTAGACGAACCTTCTTCATGCTCTTTATCCTTTTACAGGAATGGGAGACGTGCATGCCCGAAGGAACCTCTACATTGGTGGGGAGGGACTGGCACATCTTAAAGGAGCCTGAGAAGGTGGAACCCAGACTGAGTGGGGTGAAGACCAGAGAGAAGAGGACTGATCAGTGTCCTGACACCTCCTCTTAGAAGGCCTTCATCTGCTCCAGCATCTCAGTGGACTCTGCAGCCTCAGAGACCACCAACGGCCTCTTTGGCTTTGACGGCGTGTTCTGTTTTTCCGTCTGCTCAATTGCAGTCATGCGAGATGACTGTCCAGAACATTGGGATGGAATGTGCAACACATTTTGCACGCCTGGGTGTCGGATCATGACCCAGGTAGTAGATGCATGAAACATGCAGGTCGGTCCGAGACTTCTTTTGCCTGCTTGGGCAGTGGCGGAAACTGGGCGAGAACTTGTTCTCCATCATGGTCTAAATCGCAGCAATTTGGGGAAACTTGAACGCTTAAGGTTAGGTAAACCGGAGATTTGTTCATCAGGGCCGACAGTAACGTATGAGCGGAAGGAGGGAACCTAAATCTTCCAGCGAAAGGAGGATCTGGCGTCAGGGGTGGAGCCTAGGATATACCACCCAGGTGGGTGGGAGGAGCCAGCTTTCAGACCTTCCAGCAAGATTCTTAAAGGGAAGGACATGCCAACTAGTGTGGCTAGAAGAACACATCCACGATCCTAGAATAATTATTCCTCAATTCCGTGGTTTACAAAAATTCTGCAGAATCTCTGCAGCCACAGAATCATGGAAAACAAGGGGCCTTGACTAAGAGCCTGAATCACACAGCAGTTGGCCCATGTGTGACTCATGCATAGCCAGCCTACAGAAGCCAATGCCATGGGTCATTCATCAGCCCACAGAACCTGGCCCACATGTGATTCACACACAGAACCCGGTGCTTGGATGCTGATCTGTATCAAGATAGCACCTACAGTTTCTGCTGTTCAATTCCGTGTGCAGTGCTTTGTGCATGGGGGACAGTAGAATGGGTTGCTGCAAAATGTATATCTTTCTAGAAGGGAGGGATTTTGGGATGCATCAGTATGACTGGTCTTGCTACACGAGGTCCCTGCACCTAATTGATACCCTCAGGGGTACACAATGAACAACTAATGTTTAGGCATAAGCTATACTAATACATAGGGCTTAGGGCATCTACACAGTATAAGAGTAGATGTCAGGATATGAATACATATTATTGTAACTCACTTTGCTTGCTAATGACACACATTATACCATGTATTTTCTGTCTATTTCTTACTTGTCAGATGCCAATACACCTGTCCTTGAAGTAATTATAATGTGTAAGGCAACATTGCCATCTTTTGGTGATGGACACCACTTCACCTTGTTATGTAAGACTTTGTATAAGAACGTCTTTGTTCTAAAACTGATGACTTTACAGAATTATATAATGTTATCTTGGACCGTGGAGCCACCTCTAATTTAGCCAATAGGGCTCATCTCTGTAACTAGAAATGTTTCTATCTTTCAGTAACCATAGTAATTATCATAGGTATATAATGTTATGCACAGGTTTTACACCTCGGAGACCGAGAGATCCCAGAGACTACAAAGAAACCTCGAGGTGTGAGGGCAACAGCACTGGCTCCCGGTTCAGTATTGGTAAGAACTGCTTAGGGCAACTGATTCATCCCTGTTTGTAGTAATAAACTTGTTTATTACTTGAATGCAACTTGTTTGTGATTATTTGCATCTCAATATTGCCAAGAACCTGAAAGTGAGGTTTAGACCTCTTACAGTCTTCTTTATACCAATTTACATTCATTTAAAAAACTTGTCCCTTAGCCGTCCTGTCAGCCCAGCGGTTGCGCTACAGCTCACAATGCCAGTGGACCAGGTTCTGAAGCAAGCCCGGCTGTTGAGAGCCGGTTGGGGAACAAGGATCGAGTGTCCAAGAGGACACTCTCCTCCTCTGGGGGAGGGTCACTGCCTGTGCTGTAATGCAGCCACCTAGGTGACTATGGGTGACAGTGCAGCGGAGGGAGGTAGGTCAGGGAGGAGGTTTTGACTTGCTCACATACCACATGCTTTGGTACATGCATGAGTACGCCAAGTCTGAGGCCGCCAACAACAACCAGGGACAAAACCTATAAAAAGGATCAGCCCTGGCACTGTAGGTGAATGGATCCTGATACATCCAGGCCTTTGTGAATCTGTCATGCCTGATGCCTACTAAGACTGGAGGTTCAGGGATAAATCCTGCTGTCCCCGTCCCGCCGACAGAGGCAAGCCATGAATCTGTGGAGGGGCAGGTGGTGGCAGCAGCAGCACAAGGAGAGTTAGCCTGTGCCATGGACTCCCTGAGAGTGGAAGCCAGTGACCTGAAGGCATTTAGTGCCCCAAAGTCTCAGGAGCAGCTGTCTGAGAAGGCACAGAGGCATCACTACAGTGGGCCCCGGCATAAGCGACAGCACCCTATCTGCAGCATAAGCTGGTCGTAACTGCCACTGAGGTCAAGGTCACCCTCTGCACCTCAACACAATCAGTGGGATCAGCTGGTGAGGAAACCACATACACAACAGCAAGGGTATTACAGGAAGATGCAGAGGGCTCTGCAGGTGCGGAGTGGATGCTCAACGTTTCCACAGTGAATATTTTAAAGTTGTTCTTTAGTTTTCATATTTTTCCAGGCATCATGGGCTGCTACTATAAGACAGAAGGCAGTGTAATCTAGCTGACAACTGTAAATCAAGGGACACATGTCGGATTCTAAATCTCAGCATAGCGAGAGGTGCAAGCAGCTTACTATTCCACTGAGTCAAACAACTGCCTTCTGCCAAACTTCAAAGATCTCTCAATCTGTCTTGTATGTTTTCGCTCATAGCCCCAGGACCATTTTGATTTCCATCCTCTGCAATGCCTCTACCTGTAACAGTCCTTCAGGTGGGGCTCCAGACCTGCCAGTACTCAGATGGGTGAAATGTAATGCTTACTGGGATTTTTAATAGTCTGACTGACTCCAGCGATAGCACTACTTCTTACAACTCTGGCAAACTGGGTTCAGCAGTGAGTTGGATTGGCAGAGAGCTGGTGTGGGGAGGTGAATCTGAGCATCCCACAGAAAGTACAGTTACGTAGAACTTACCGTAACAGTAGATCTTTGAGAACAGCTCTTGCAGCAGGTTACACCATTAGGACTGAAGCCGGCCAGGCGCCAGGAGCAGAAATTTTCTAGCTGGTCTTCAGCAGGGACCGCCTCAGCGTCGGTCCCGCCCTCTGATGTCGGGGTAGTACATAAGGAGGCGGTGCCCCCATAAGCCTCAGTTCTCCCGCAGAGACTCCCGGCCGCTGGATGACATCAGAAGAGAAGACCGAGGATCCGCCACCAGATGGCAAAGACTAGTGAATAGAATGTCCCATCCCATAAGATGGGTGCTTGACTCGACCTATCTCCAAAAAGGGGATGGTGGGCGGGAAGATACCTGCTGCAAGAGCTGTTCTCGAAGATCCACTGTTATGGTAAGTTCTTACATAACTGTACTACCTTACTTCGAGATACAGCTCTTGCAGCAGGTTACACCATTAGGACTGATTTCCAAGCAGTAGTGGCAATATGCACCATCGGAGGAGGGAAAGGTAGAGACTCGATATAACTCGAGCCTGGGACAGAAGTCCCTGAAGGACAGCTAGACCGAACCCCGCTCTTCCCTCGATGCAATGTCCAGGCTGTAATGCCTGATAAAGGCATGCACAGAGCTCCAAGTAGCTGCAGCGCAAATAGCTGAGGTGGAGATGTTCTTAACGCCGCAATGAAGTAGCCACCCTCTCTGTGGAATGACCCTTGACCGCGCCTGTAAGGGTTTATTGCGCTTGTCATAACAGAAAGTGATGCACTGGATGAGCCACCCAGAGAGTGACTGTTTGGAGACAGGAGCTCCTATCATTCTGTGAGCGAAGGAGAGAAAAGTTGGTCTGACTTCCGGGCTGTTTGGTTCTGGTCAGGTAGTATCTGAGGCACCGATGCACATCAAGGGTGTGCAGAAGGGCTTCTCCTTGATTAGAGTACCTTGGAAATACACTGGTAGATCGATATCCTGATTAAGGGTGAGAGCTGAAACCACCTTAGGCAGAAACTTTGGGTTTGTCCTAGGGATACCCTGTCCTGGTGGAAAACCAAATAAGGCTCCTTGCACATAACAGCATGCAATTCCAGATCCTTTTAGCAGAAGTAACAGCAACTAAAATAATGTTTTCCAAGAGAGAAAACGTAGCTCGTAATCCGCTGCTGGTTCAAAGGGTGGCAGCGTAAACAGCTCCAGGACAAAAGGTAAGTCCCAGGGAGGACTGGATCTTTGATGGGTGGCCTAAGGTGGAGGACTCCTAAGAAGGCACGAGTAGCGTCCAGCTGAGCCACCATCCGATGGCTCACGGGGCATGGTAAGAGAAATTGCACAAAGGTGCACTTTAATCGAGGAGTAAGCCAGTCCAGAGTGGAAGAGGAAAGCAGGTAGTCCAAAACCAGCTTTTCTGGACAGTCGAATGGTGGGAAGCCGCACACTTGAGCCCACAACAGAATACATGCCATTTCATGGCGATACGTTACTTCGGGTTGCGGTTTTCTGGCAGCAGAGAGTACGTCTGCCACTTCTTGTGAGACCTCGTATCGCATCGCTGGCTATGTCTCTAGGAGCCAAGCGTGCAGGTTCAATGAGCTTAAGTCTGGATGGACCAATGAACCCGCCCTGAGACAATAGATGGGAGCTGATTGGCAAAGGAACTGGAGGTTCCCGGATAGCTGGTGCAGAAGAGGGAACCAAATCTGTCTGGGCCAGAAGGGTGCGATCACAATGAGTGTCGCTTGTTCCTCTGAAGCTTTAAGAGAACTCTGGATCAACGGGAAAGGAGGAAGGCATAGAGGAATTTGCCCACCCAGGAGAGGGACAACGTGTCTTGCCAGAAACACCAGGCCCTGGATCTAGCGAGCAAAATTGGGCAGTTTTATGCTGGATGGGGACGCGAAAAGGTCTAACTCTGGAGTGCCCCATCTGTGAAACAGATCCTCTGCCACCTCCTGTAGAAGTTACCACTCATGGACTCTGGCCTGAGAGCAGCTCAGACTGTCTGCGATGGTGTTGTCCACCCGGGACATGTACTGCAATTGGGTTTGCGCCATGTTGCAAAACCCACTCCCACACTCTCATGGCCTCCCGCAAGCAGGTAGGAGTGAGTGCCTCCTTGTTTGTTGGGGTAATACATCACCGGTATTGTCTGTTTGTAATAGGAGTGTACTCAGTGAATCTCCAACTGGAAGGCTTGCAGAGCGTGAAGGACTGCCCTCATTTGTTGATGTGGAGATGAGACCTGGGCTGTCCACAGGCCCTGAGACCGAACACCATCCAGGTGTGCTCTCACCCGAGCCCTGAGGCATCTGTGGAGAGGGTCACAGTCGGAGATGGCGACTGTGAAGGAACCCCCGAGAGGTTCCCTGGATTTAGCCACCATTGCCAATTCAATGACGACTTTCATGATTCGGATTGGATGCTGCAGATGGCCTTGCCTGGTCCCATTGCAGCTGTAGCATCCACTGGGTTACCCGCATGTGGAGATGTGCCAGTGGGATGTCGAATGGCCGCAGCCATGTGTCCAAGCAGGCGAAGGACCAGTCTGGCTAGGATGGTCTTTCACCGACAAGTCCCTGATGAGGGATCTGATGTGTTCCGCTCTGTCTGAGGGAAGAAAGGCTTCCCTCTGATGGTGTCCAGAACTGCTCCTATAAACTGCAGTTTCTGGGACGGCACCAGGAGTGACTTCTCAGTAGTTGATGAGAATACCCAGTGATTGAAAAAGGGACTGGGTGCAGTGAATAGCCGTCATCAGTGCCTCCCTGGAGGCGCCATGAGAAGCCAGTCATGCAGGTATGGGAACACGTAGTGGCCTTGTCTCCTCAGAGACGCCGCTATGACCGCCATGCACTTCGTAACGCTAATGAAAGCCGGACAGCCCAGGGAACAGCTCGAACTGATAATGGCAGCTCTTGAAACTCAAGCGCAGGAACCTCCGTGCGCTTGAACAATCGGAATATGCAGGTAGGCGTCCTGCATGTCCAAAGACACCAGAAAGGCATCCTGCTTCAGCATGGGAATTAGACCCGGAAGGTCACCATGCGAAGCGCTTTGTAAACAACCGAAAGGTTGAGGTCGCTGAGGTCCAGTATTGGACGGAGGTCCCTGTTTTCTTTGGAACCAGGAAGAAGTGAGAATAGTACCCTAGTCCTCTTGGTTCTCTGGGACGTGCTCTAAGGCTTCCTTTTCCAGAAGCGTGAGCACTTCCTGCTGTATGAGCAGGGCATGCTGACCTGAATATCGGGAGAGCAGGGGAGGTCTTGTAGGTGGACTGCCTACAAATCTATATAATGGCCTTTTTGACCAGTTGCAGAACCCACCTGTCGGTGGTGATCGATTGCCACCCTGGCAAGTGGCGGTGATGTGACCCTGACTTTCTTTTTCCGCTGATCCTGAGGAGGGCGGAGGCCGGAAGGAGTCATGCTGTGGCAGTGTTTGATCCGCAGGCTGAGCCGACTTTGTAAATCGCTGGCCTCTGCCTGGGGATGACTTGGCCTGGGCCTTGTGGGTGAAAGTGCCCTCTGCTGTTGGCCGAATGTTGCTGTTGCCTTGTAGCCGCCACGGAAATGGCTCTGGTTCCTACGAAAGAACTAGGCCGAGACCTGTACATAGCTTGTACAGATCGGACTGCTTCCTGGCGTCCTGAAGTTTGGTGATTACCTCTCGGAGGCTTCACCAAATAGGACCTCGCCGTTATAAGGGACGCCTAAGATGTTCTTCTGGACATCCGGGTAAAGCCGGAGACACGGAGCCAAGAGTGTCTCCGAGACACACGCCTGAGGCTGCAGCTCTGGCTGAAGAGTCGCAGAATCATATGCGGCTCTGAGCACTTGGGTCCCCACATCCGAACCTGCGGGAGGAAGTTCAAGAGCTCCTCCTTGTGGTCGCCATCGGGCATCTTCTGACCAGGTCCTGTCCCTGTCCCACAGTGCCTCTGGAATTGAACCATGGGGTGAGGTAATTCAGTGACCTGATGGTGCAGTTGTGGTCACAGACAGGCGCCTACCCAGGACATCCAATTGCTTGGATTCCTGGTCCGTGGCTGTGTGCTCAAATGCTGAGGTCTTTGAGACTGGTCATGCTAAGAAGTGATGACCAGAGAGTCAGCCAGAGGATGGTTCGCCAGATACTGGTCCTCCCTATGGCCTTGTATAGGTGGTCAGCCTTCTTGCACTGCGGGAGTGGAGTGCGGCGTTTCCAGGTGGCGTGGTGGCGTCCGCAAAGGTATCCACCGAGGCGCACTACCACAGGCTTCAGGTCTTTCTGCCGAAGGTAGCGAGGCGAGTTGTCCTCTCGGGCCGAGCTCTTCAGCATCCCACCCCATGTTCTCCTGGATGTGCCTCATGATCTCCACGAAGAGGGATCATCGGAGGAGACCTGGGTAGCTCGTGTGTGGTCCGGAGAGGGAATGCTGATAGGAGAAGGTGATCTGGAGCACTCTGAAGTGTCAGATCTGGAATCCTCCCCAGACAGAGTGTACTGGCGTGTTTGGGTCTCTTGGGACTGGGTGACCCTGAGGGGATCTAGAGAGGTCTTCTCCTTTCTGAAGATCTGCCCTGAGGAGGTGGTGTCTGCTCCTTGGGGGTTGGCGATCGCCCCACGGGCCCTTAGGTGGAGGAGGGGTGTAGGCGGTGAAGGAGTAGGTGGAGGCAGAGTCAGAGTAGGAGGAGGACATGTGGTGGCCACATCTTTTTGATGGTGTCCCACCAGAAGGTAAAAAGTTCTTTTACCTCTGCCAGATTCATACTCGACGCATCGGCCTGGTGCCAGTGGCCTGTCGCCGGGTCGGGCATCGGGTCCCCAGAGGTCTTCCACCCAGGAAAGGTTCCCGTGGGAGCCCAGCGCCTCCGTGTTGCCTGCCTGGTCCTCAGGCTGTGTGGCATCCTCTTCAGATGAATCCTTCTGCGGTGTCCGATGGCGGCGGTGGTGCGGTCCTCTTCTCCGGAGTAGCGATGTCGGCCCCTGGCCGGCGTCCTCGGAAGCGAACGCCTGGCGGCGATAGGTGTTTAGTGCGCTGCTCCTGGGAGCACCGGTGGTGTTTTGGCCGACGTTGGGTGGGCCGACGTCAGGTCCGGACGTCCGCTTGAGGGACGCCAGATCTTTGGTCTTCGGGAACGGATCCAACCACGCGGAGGCTGGGAAACTGACCTGGCTTCGTGTCCTGCCGGGCGGACGAAGATTTATGGTGCTCCTGACTTGGTGAGGCCTTAGATGGAGTGGAAGAGGCCGACAGTCTGGAAGTCTCAGAGGCTGAAGAGAAGAGGAGCCGCTGGAAGATCTGACCTGGAACCGGGGAGGTTGCGACCGAGCCCTGGAGGAGAGCGGTCCGATTTTGAGCCGGAGTTTCGGGAGTCCGAGACCTCACAGGAGACCTGGATCTTTCCTTTTCCGGTGCTTGTCCCGTGCTTGTGGGTTTTACTCACGACTCCGGGAGAAGGTTCCTTATCCATAATTTTCAGTTTCTCCTCCAAGAGAAACGCTTGAAGGGCCTTCTGGCAGCGGATCCTGGTGCGACTGTTGAAGCCCTGGCAGAAGGAGCAGCTCCTTGGCATCGTGTCCGGCCTAGGCAGCGACGCAGGATGAATGTGATCCTTGAAGGGGATCTGTTTGCCGAGGCACACTTCGCATGATGACCCTCTAAAGAAGTTGTTGGAGAAGACATCAGTTGATCCAAAGTCAAAGGCAGATGAAAATCGTCGTAGTTCTGGTCGTAATGGTCGTGCATGCGCTAGAAAGCGACGAGAGGCCGATAATGGCAATGTCGATGGCGGAAAAGAACTGAGGATTATGGGGACTGCCTCCTTATGTACTACGCCCACGCCGGGGCGGACCGACGTTGAGGTGTCCCCGCTGAAGACTGCTAGCCAGAAAATTTCGTAGTTCTGGCGCCTGCCGCTTCAGTCCTAATGGTGTAACCTGCTGCAAGAGCTGTATCTCAAAGTAAGATAACTCACTTCTCAGGGTGGGGAAGATGACTATCTCACACCACACAGTGCCCCTCCCATGGGAACGCAGGGGTAGAGGTATTGCAAAGCAGCAATTTAGGAGGGAGACATACTGACCGCAGCTGCCAGCATGCCTGTTACAGCATGGACAGTCAATTGATGCCATCACCCCCAGGGTGGGAGAACATAAAATGCTGGCAAGACAGGATAAAGAGTCCCACCCAGTGGTACACTCCAGGCCCCATCCAGCACAACAGACCAACACCTCAACCAACTTCAAACTATGCTGGGGGTGGCTATCCCCAAGGCCTTGCTGTGAAGTGGCTCACAGCAGCAGTGAGGTGGCGCTGGTTTCTATGATGTGGTCTCGCTTGATAGAGCTACGCAGGCCATGGGGATGGGCACGGATAGCAGTTGTGATCAAAAGGACAATACACTAATTGAAAAATAAAAATAAAGTTTTGTTGTGATTTGAAAACCCAACAGGAGGTTTATAATAGTAATAAGGCCTCTGTATTGGGCATTACCAGTGAGGTACTGCTCTGGGCTGGAAAGCACCCAAGGGGCATTCATGGGTGCTTCACTACCCACAAGGCATTTTCTGATATGGAGGGCTTAATTGCCTCCAACAGTGATTTTGAAGCCTGAACATTTTATTGCTTAAAGGAAAACAAATATTTCTACAGAACAAAACTGAAAACCCCAATTAACTTCTAAACCAATAAATAAGGCAATTCTAGTGAGTGTGTGTGTGGGGGTTAGGAGGAAGTGGGCTGTTGGTTAACTAGGATCTGCAGCTTATTCATCACGAGGAAAATGGACAGACTAGGTGGGTCAAGCAGTCCTTATCTGCCGTCAAAGTCCATGTTCCTATGCTATTTGTTTCATCACCAGTGTGATTTAACATTTTGTGTGTTCTATCACCCAAAATGGAAACACAGTCAGAGCTACAAACACATTTCACAGTCTCAGCATAGCTCTGTGTTGCTCACTTGTTCACTTTACACAGTGGAGCGGCACAGGGCCATGCCCACGTGAGAATGTATAATGGCGCAGCACAGCTCCAGCTGTGCTTCCATTTTGATGATAGAATGCATGAAATGTTAAGCCACACAGATGATGACAAAATCAGGAGCAGTTGCACTTTTATGCTGCAGGTATCATGGCGGACAGGAAACAGTATGGCTGACGGTATACCGCTCACTGACGGAACATCACGTGCCATAACTATATGTATATCTGTTTTTCACTGGAAAAACTGTAACAAAAGAAAATAAAGTTATCAAGAACAATTGACAATTAACGCTCTACCCCGTAGAATAAATATAACAAACTCCGCAGTTCCACAATCTCAAAGAAAAATTTATATAAGTGAACATACAGAGTGCAGGGTGACCGTAGAGATTTCATAGATTCAATCATTTGGGTAACGAGCGCAAGTGTAGGTTGTGGGAATCGAACCCCAGTCGCTACCAAGGGTCCACCTCATTCACAGTCCATTACTCAACCACTATGCTAGATGGACAGGTGCTGAGACACCTCCGCCTGTCGCCTTTATAGTTTCACATGTTTATTTTGATGGACCACAGTACTGACAGTAATCCCATCCTGATGGTATTCCTATTTGTCATACTGTTTCATGTCCGCCATGACACCTGCAGTACAAAGCGCAAGTGAGCCAAAATTATTTTATTGGCTTAAAAGCTTAATCTCGAGTTGGTTTTTTTTAAGAGATGTGTTTTCCTTTAACCTTGATACAAAATGGCTGCTTCAGAGGGACTGACTTAAACAACACACTTACACAAAAGTTGCACATAACAAGGTACATTATAGGGTAATGGAAAATAACACAATGATTTAACAGATTACCTGGTCAGCTGGCAAGATCAGGTAACCATATCCCTCTGTCCGATATCGCTACACAAATCCAGGAGAGCACCTCAAAATATAGCATTGGCCACCGGGAAGAGTGTCTGGGAAATAAAAGCAAACAGAAGATTTCAAAATGCAGCATATTATAGCTAACAGGTCCTGTATTGTGAATGGCTTTTGCTTCAGCAACCTGCCTCAGGGTCTGCCTTGTGCAATACTGAGGTTACAGTAATGGAGAAAGGGGCTGGGAGGGGGTGTACAAGTAGGGCAAATTTCAACAAGGCTCAGACTGCAGGGCCCACAGAGGTATCCATGCAATAGCAGTCTTCACTATAGTAGATAATTTAATTTTTATAGTGCCATTCCAAGGCTCAATGCTCTTAAGGGCATTCCCTAGTGTTTCAGCACCCCATGTCAAATGTTTAATTTTGTGCCCAGTACATGATGGTTATCTAAACATTTAAAATCCACAAAATAAACCATAGGTTGCCATGCTTGTTTTTGAGTTACTCTTGCTAGAAAAAAACAGTAAGGGGTCACATTACAGTATTTTAGTAGTCATAACATCACTGTTTCAGGTGTTGACATGAGTGTGAAAGAAGAAAAGAAACAAGGACACAACATGTGTCATGTATGCTTTCAGTATTTTTCCACCGATGCAAAACTAAAGTGTAATTTACTTAACAGTAGGACACCAACTTGAAATAACATTCCACAAAATGTGGTGAATGTATTTTAGTTTTATGCAAAAAACATGTAAATCACATCATTTTCATAAAACTTTCCGATAGACGTAGAATATGGTTGTAAATACAGCAAAACAAACATGGGGATGCCACTGCTGCTTCTGGTTGTATCTGCTTTCAAAGTGGCAGTTTCAGAGCTGGCTGACTCAGGGCTCAAGTAACTAAAAATCCCAATAAAAATAAAACTTGCCAAAAATGCATTCAAACAATTGAAAGTACATACCGACTAAAAGACTTATAGAACAAGCAAAGTAACCCAAGAAAGACAGACACAAGGCAAAATTAGTTATGGAAATTTGAAATAAACCAAATTTTGATTAGCATCCAGCCAGGTCTGAGGAGCAGGTCTCCTAATTGGCTTTTTTTATTTGTCTGATAAAGTCTAGAAGATTACAGTTGTGGGAAGTGTCAAATTGTGAGAAACATCACTACAATTCTGTGTTTTCTACTACTACTGTAAGAACAAATTACTGCATTTCAGAAATTTTTACGGCAAATGCAGCAAATCAGTTGATTAGCGACTTCTGTTATGCAAGGTTGCACTTACTTAGCAGATGTCAACGTGTGTGTGTGTGATTAGAGTGTCTTGAAAGATGCCAACATCTGCAAATGTGAGAGTAGATTCTTCACTGCCATTCTATTTAGAGCCTTGACTGGACACGACATAAAAGGGTAAATCTTTAATCTAATAATGGTTCCATACATAAGAGGAATTTACTTGTGCTGGTAAAAGCATAGAAAACATTTTGGGGCACATCAGAAAAATGCAAATCTGAAACTCCAGGGACCATCTTTACATGTTGGGTAAACATTACGCTACAAGAGAGACACAAGGACAGATGGAGGGAGCTGAAAAGGAAGCGGTGTCTGCCCAAAGGATCATCATTAGGAAACTCTCTTGCTCTCTTCACTCTGGGCGGCGGAGGGTGGTGCATCTGAGTGGCAGTATTGATACTCTTTCTCCCACTGCAGCCAAGTTACAAGGCAAAAGACACTCACCTCCTCGTGATGGTGGCTTGTCTGCATCTTGCTGCACCTCCTGGGGCCCAAGAGGAGCAGGCAATGCAGGAAGGCATAAAGGAGTGGGAGACCCTAGGTTGACGTCGCTGACATCTGTTATGTCGTGTTATAGTGTGTTAGTGCCAGCATCTGGGAGAGGGGAACAGTATAAGGGTGAAACACGTTGCCCTTGGCCCAGCAACAATGCCCTTGGGCATGCTGAGGCTCGCACCAGCCATCTGCATAGCATGGAGGATCCTCCACCACTGACTATGGCTCTGGGTTGAGGAAGCAGAGGCCCACCACAGGAGTTACGCCAAGGAGTAGGTAAGAGGACCTCATACAGTTCAGTTGTGTGACAGGGCTGGGCAGTAGCCATCAGATGCTGAGGGTAGGACATAGCTATGGGTGAAGGATTAAAAAAAAAAAAAAAATCAAGTGGGACTTGTAGGGTCTTGAAGAGACCACCACTCAAGACACCTCACGATTAAGTTGTGCTGTCATGACATGGCCCAAATTAGTGCGCTGGGTGACAGGTGAATCCGAAAATAAGAAGGAAAAACCAAAGGACAAGTAATAATAAAAAGAAGGGACAGAACCAAGGGTCACTGATGAAGATCACAGTATCAGGGCCTGGAGGAGCCTTCTTAGCCCTCGGTTGCCTATCATCTTGTAACAGCATTTACTAACAATGCTGAACAGAATTATCCAGCGCACCTCCTAGGCTTTGATAAAGACAACACATTTGGTGAAGGCCTGTTATTACTATACTATACTACATTCTGTCTGTCATATAGTAAGTTCGATTTATTTTTATACAGAGGCCTATACTATACAAAGTATTCTAAATCACACTACAATAAACCCCTTAAAGTACAGAACAGTACAGGTGGACAAGTACTGAGGGAGGGCAGAGGAGGCAAATGAGGAATTCTGTTGTCACTGCACTTTCTCTGGATTTGGGGAGCACTGCACACTGATGCTCAGCTGGAAAAGAGGAGGAGGAAGAGACTAAGTGGCAAGGTAAGTGAGAAATTAAATAAGACAGATTTGTAATAGCACTTACCCTCAGATTCACCTTCTTTCCTAAAGAATGCCTCAAAGGTAAATGGATAAGAAAAGTAGGCTACGTTCTCCTGGAATAGCAGACAAAAACCAAGAAGAATAAATTACTTACTTTAGTAATGTTTCTTTTAGATGGTGTGTTGTGAGTCATACAAATAGTGGCATCTCAGCACTCAGGTTGCCCCAGAGCTAGAACTTTAGAATGTGACGCTCAAACTCTGCAGTGTGGTAATGCTCCCCTGACACTTCAACACCATATCTACAGCCAAGAGCAGGAAGAGCAGTGACCATTCAAGCAATCTAAGCTATCTATTAAGAAATGTAATTGCAATAAAATGACATATCACAATATGACAAACTGTAAAACGACAACACCTGAAACTGTAAACTGCTCATGTAAGAAAATGTTAAGGCATTTGATCATTGCAGAGTTTATCTGATATGACCCAAAGAACCTTTTCACACAAATTCTATAAAGTGAGGAAAGAAGAGAACGTGTGACTCAAAAATACCCTCGAGAAGAAGAAAAAATTACTCACCTTAGTAACTGTGTTTCTTCTAATGGAGTCTTGCTGTATTCTGACAATCTGCAGTTAGCTCCAGCCTTTGAACTGCCCCAGAGAGTAGAGGGTTAATTTTCAAATCTGCATACTCTAACTCTTCAGGAGCCATGCCTTGAGATTGAGAGACTGAAGACTGGGGTACCAAATCCTCCCTGAGAAGAGGTTAACAGGTTATAATTCCTGGAAGAGACAGGTCAAGATGGACTGCTAAGGACAGTAAGAGGGGTACCAGGCTGCCTGGCCCAGTCTGGAGCAATCAGAATCACTTTGCGGGTTGTGACCTTACCTTGACCAGAACCTTTAACAGTAGAGGAAAGGGAGGAAGGCATAGAAATTTCCTTCCAGTTCAACATCAGAGCATCCAGAGGACTGAGCCCAAGACTGGGGATCTGCAACAAAACAGAGGAAGTTGGTGATTGTCTGGGCTGCAAAGAGATCTATCTCTGGAGTGCCCCACTTTGAAAAATCACTTTCAACACCAGAGGGTCCAGGACCATTTGTGATGGCCCTGTGAGATCCTGCTCAGTGCATCTGCTAGCACATTGTCCTTCCCTGGAAGGTGGACTGCTATCAGAGAGGTCTGCAGAGAATAAGCCAGGGACCACAATTTCATGGCTTCCGTGCACAAGGCCGTGGACTGAGTGCCTCCTGCTTGTTGATGTACCACATGGTGGTGGTACTGTCTGTTCTGACCTGAACCACCTTGTTCTACACGGACTGAGAGAAAGCTTGCAGGGCCAGAAAACTGCCCTGAGTTCTAGGAGATTGATATGAAGAAGGGATTCCTGAGGGGACCACAGTCCCTGGGCTGTGAGAGCCCCAGATGGGCTCCCACCCCAAAAGGGAAGCATCCATGGTAAGGACCACCAAATGAGACTGAGTGACAAATGGGACCCCTTGTCTTTAAATTGTCCTGATCCTGCCACCATTGAAGAGCTTGGATCAGTGTCCGAGTCATTGGAATCAGTTTGGTAAGAGGATCCTTCCTTTGGGACCAAAGGCCCTCAGATGGAACTGAATGTCCCTCATCTGAAATCTTGCCCTTGGACCACCGCTGTAGAAGCTGTCATGTGGCCCAAGAGCTGAAAGGAAGTGCCTTGCTGGTCGGACACCTGAAGGTTGAAGGAAGAAGCCAGTTCTATAAGAACTCTTGCCCTTTCCAGGGAAGAAAGACTCTTGCTTTGCCAGTATCTAGCTCTGCCCCTATAAAGGTAGAAGCTGCAACGGTTCGAGAACTGACTTGGGGAGGCTGGGAAGAAATCTGCAAGTGAGCACTTGCTGAGTCACTTGCAGGTCTGACTTGACTTGGTCTGAGACTGACCCACAATGAGCCAGTCGTCCAGATATGGAAAAATGGAAATCTTTGCCTTCTTAGAAAGGCAACTACTACTGCAGGCACTTTGTGAAAACCCTTGAGCTGATGTTAGACCAAAGGGCATTGCTTTGAACTGATAATGGCCTGAGGGCAACTTGAACCTGAGGTACTTTCTTTGGGAGCACCTGATGGGGATGTGAAAGTAGGCATCTTTGAGGTCCAGGGAGGCTAACCAGACCCCTGGCCTTAGGGAGGAAGAATTATTCCCAGAGTCACCATCTTGAACCTTGGTTTTAAAAGATGTTTGTTCAGATATCTTAGATCTAGGATGGGTTGCCATTCCCTGTCTTTTTAGGATGAGAAGTACCTGGAGTACAGACCTTGTCCGGTGTTGGGCGAGGAACTCTCTCTATGGCTCTTAAGGCCAGAAGGATGAAACCTCTGCCTCTAGGGCAAGGGTTTGGAGACTTGCAGGTGGAAAAGATCCGGCTCTCATCTTTGGAAATTTTTTGAAGCTGAGAACCAGTCCCTGGCTTACTACTTCCAGGACCCACTTGTCTGAAGTAACATACATCCAGTCCTGGACAAAGTAAGCCAGCCTGCCCCCACAGGGATAGGGAGAGTCGACCCGGCAGACCCATCAGGGTGTCTGCTTGGCAGGGCCTTAGGCTGAGGAGTGGATGCAGCCCTGCTTATCCTCTGCCTCTCCCTCTGAAGAATCCCCTCTGTGAAAGGAAGAAGAGGCCTGTGCTTGGTAGAAAGGCCTATGAAAAGGCCTGCCTCTCCTTGGCCTGTGCACTCCTAGAAGTGGTCCTATATTCCTCCATCTTTTTCATGTAATTCTCTGTCTGCTCCCCGAACAGAGAATTACCTTCCACAGGAAATCCATGGCCTTAGCCTGGTGTCCTGTGAGAGGCTAGTATATCTGAGTCAAGTCATTCTCCAGAGAGCCACAGATGTAGCTATGACTCTTGATGACACATCATTGGAGTGCACAGCAGCATGAAATTGTACCTTAGATGCCTCAATCCCATCAGCAGCCACCTTCTCCAGCTCCTTGGCCAGCTGGAGGTTTACTTGGTTTACTTGGTTTCAAAGGACAAAAGAAGGCTACTGCCCATCGAGATTATCCCCACCACATTGGTGGGATAATTATACCTGACGTTGTTAAACTCGAGCCAGCAATCCAGCCCTTTTTGAAGACTATATTAGAGCTACTGTCCACTGAGTATTGTGGAGGAGATTCCACAGTTTGTGGTTCTTACTGTAAAGTAGTTTAACCTTTTTGTTGTTTTAGCTTTAGATACAAATATCTGGTTGTTATGATACCGTGGGAAGTCCAACTGGTAGAAATGTAAGCCACAGTGGTGCATTAACTCCTGAGAATTCTGGATTTTGTACTAATAGGAGAAGGTCACTCTGAGTACGTCTTGTGCATAGTGAGTGTAATCCTGTAACTCTTAATCTTTCCTCGTAGTCAAGTTTGGATAAATAAGGGACCATTTTGTGGCTCTTCTCTGCACCCTCTCAATTTGTCAACGTCCTGCCCCAAGTAGGGACTCCAGCAGGGGATACATAGTCCAGATGGGGCCTGACATAAGCCCTGTACAGGGGATTATGCATTCCTGTGTCCTAGACACAAGCGAGCGTTGGATCCGAGTGAGCAGGTGTTAGATTTCTAGCTATCATCCTGCAATGCTCACTAGATGATAATTATTGTTAATGATTACTCCGAGATCTCGTTTCTAATGGTGACACATGAAGGGCAACACTGTTCAGAAAATAAGTCTGCTAGGGTTGTTCTTACCAAAGTGTACAACATGACACTTGTCTGAGTTGAGTGTCATTTTGTTTAAAACTGCCCATTCTTCGATGGATTTTAAGTTGTTCCTCATGGAATCTCTGTTTATCAATGTAAGAACAGAGCCACACAGCTTGTATCATCAGCAATTTTGAGAGAACAATTTCGGGCTAGCCTGCAGATCACTAATAAAGATGTTAAACAGGGTGGGTCCCAACACGGACCTCTCGTGGACCCGCTGGTCACACTCAGTGAGTGGGAAAGTGTGCCATTAATTCTGACCTGCTGATATCTTCCATTCAACCAACCTGAGACCCAGTTAATTATGTAGTAAGAAAACCCATATCATTCATTTTGTCGAGTAGGATGTCATGAGACTTTGTCGAATGCTCTACTGTAGTCGAGAAGTATCACATCCACAGGATGCCATCATCCAATGCCATACTGACATGATTGTAGAAGGAAACCAAGTTAGTAGTACAGGAGTATCCCTGTCTAAAAGCCATGTTGTGTAGTGTCAGTCAAGTTACCCCAACAGATTAGTACACTAGTAGTTTCTTAATAACTTTCTCCATGATCTTGCTTATAACAGAAGTCAGACTTACAGGACGATAATTTTCTGGTCTGGAATGATTACCCTTCTTAAAGATTGGGACCACAGTGGCCATTGTCCAATCCTGAGGGATAATTCCCTCATATAAGGATTTGTTGAATATAATTGAAAGTGGTTTAGCAATAGCAGCGGCTGTCTCTATTAGAAATCGGGGGCTGATGTTATCAGGGCCTGGACTCGAATTGGGTTTTAAGAATACAATTGCTTTTAGTGTATCATCCTCGGTGATGATGTAAGACGGGTAACATTGTTTGTATGTTTGAAGCACTTAGGAACCTCTTTCTTGGTAAATACTGAGCAGAATTGCTTGTTAAATGTGTCTGCCATATCTCTGTCTGTAGATATAATTGTGTCATATACATAAGGGCCCCATGTGTCTATTATTTATTTTTATTGTTAAGGTAGGAAAATAGTGATTTATAGTTGTCTTTGGTATGGGCCAGATGAAACTCAAATTTTTTTAGATTGCAGAATGGCTTGTTTTAGTGATTTTAGAGTTTCCTGTATTGAGCTGAACAATAACTTTTGGTGTCTCCTTGCTGTTTTTATCGTGTAAATAGCCTCTGCTTGTTCTTAATTAAGGCTTTGATAGTATTGTTAAACCACAGGGTATTTTCCCTTTTATTATATTTTTGTTATAGGAACATATCATTTTCTGAGTTATAAATGGTAGATTTGAAAAAGTCCCAGGATTCTTCCATGGAAAGGGAGGATAGTACTGTATCCCAAGAAATTGAGTTTAATTGGTTATTAATAGCATTGAAATTAGCTTTTTATAATTTTTCAATTCAGTACAGTTGGTGATGTGTTGACAAAATGACAGTGTAATGGAAATGGTGTAGTGATCACTTGATCCTAGTGGGCATCAATTATAACTTTGGATATTAGATTCCTATATTTGTAATAACCAAGTCCAGTATATTGTCACCTCATGTTGGTTCTGTAACGATTTGTTCAAGGCCCATATCAACCATGAGTGTGATTAAGTCTTTCTCGGCCTGCACTTCCAGTTAAAGAATACCAATTTATAGTAGGCAGGTTAAAGTCACCCAGTATAAGGATTTTTCCTTTAGAGGCCATATCTAAAATTTCATTATTTAGGCATGAAGAATATTCTTTATTAGATGTCGGGGCCTGTAGCATGCCCCTACCATCAGTTGTGGGTAACCTTGAGCTGGATGTTAACCCAGATTGATTCAATATCACTCGTTGTGGGGATTTGGAATGAGGATATTCGTCTCTAACATAGAGACATACCCCCCAATTTGTTCCTGGCGGTCCTTATGATATAGTTTATACCCTGGGATGTGCTGGATCCAAGAAGTATCAGGATCCCACCAAGTTTCTGTGATAGAGGTGAGTCCATATTTATTCAGTTGACACATAGCTTCTAGTTCAGCTATTCTAACCTGGTTTAAAGATCTGGCATTTAGACTGAGTACCTCACACTCAGAAGTGTCCGTAGTAGGTCTCTTTAGAGAACAGGATCTTTGTCACTGATCTCACCCCGGGTTTTAGTTTAAAAGTTTGTTAATGGCTGTTGTAAAGTTTTTACCCAGGAGTGAGCTACCCCTACGACTGAGGTGGAGTCCATCCCAGCAGTACAGTGAGTCTTTTAGATGAAGGTTTCCCAATGTGTGAGACAGAGAATGTTCTGTCGGAGACACCATCGTCTGAGCCAGTCATTAAAGGCCTTAATCCTTGTATTAATAATATCAGGTGCTCTCGGTATGGGTAGAATCTCTGAGAAGCATGCTATACTATTTTTCCGCTAGTACATTATTGAGAGCTATAATGTCCTGTTTAAGTTCAGTCAATACTACCTCTATTTATATCATTTGTACCTGCATGTACTATGAATAATTGATTTTCACCAACCCCTTTCAATATGTTTTTACAGTAGTAGTGATGTTGGATACACGAGCACCCCACAAGCTAGAGCAGGTACGGTTGAGTTTGTCCACGTTATATATTGGGTGATCCAGGTGTTTAATAATTGAGTCACCAAGAACAAAATTTGTTTAGTTAATGGGTGAGAATCCACATTGCTAGAAGTTGATGGTAAAATCACTGAATCGTGATTTTGGTCTTTGTTCGAATTTATTTTGTTTGGGTGTGGGGAACACAGTACAGTTATTCTCTCTCCTGTGGGTTGGGCAACTGACTAGGGGTCACCGCAGGTGGTATTGATAGTGACATCATGGGATGGAACATTTATGTCCTGCTTAAGGGCATCGTACTTATTGAATAAGGGTAGGGTGAAACATTGCATCCAATTTGTCCCCCTCGTTGTGATTTACCCTTGAGTACCATTGCCCAACTGTCGGAATCCTCTTGAAATACAGCAGGAGTAGAGGAGGTAATGACATTAGTACTTATAACAGTTGCTGTCTCGTCAGCAGATGGGGAATTAAAGATAAAGACTGACCCAGCATGGAGTCAATATAGTCCTCCAGTGCTTCAATCTCAGGACCAACTGTTGTGGAAGCCAGTAAGCGGTCAATTTCTTCTTGGAGGTTTCTACCATTAAGCATTTATTACATACAAAGTTGGTAGTCTGAGGGACCAGTGGCATACATAGCACATGACTGGCAATAGTTGTTTGGAGCCTCCATGTTAACACGTCAGGCAAAACACCAGGTTATATGATGTATACTACAGCAATAATTCGTTTACTTACAGTTTGGGCCCTGGTCCCTGCTGTCCCAGCCGGACCTGGCAGACACGCACGACGCATGGTCTCCACGCGTTTTGCCGCGGCCCTGCTCGCTGCAGGGCAAGCTTTTAATGGGAGGAGGCCTGTTTAGCCAGTGCCAGTACAGTGTTCCACCTGGACTTCTGGTACCTGGCTGTATAGGTCATATAATTAGCCTGCCTGAGTCCCAAAGAGGATGCCATGTACTGTTTCTTTGCCAAGGCATCCATCCTCCTGGAGTCTTTATCTGGGGTGTGTGAAGCCAAGGGAACATCAGCCCTGTCACAGGCTGCAGCCGGCATGACCCTAACATGGCTGCATTGTTGATAGAAAAATCCGTGTCTGAGCCTGATAAGGTATACCTCTTGTCCACTCTTTTATCAACAGGAGGTACAGAATTTGGAGACTTCAAAATTTTTGTGTCTGTTTCCCAAAAGATTTGTGTAGGGAATAGACAGCCTCCTGGACTCTGGGATGTCCATCATTTCAACAAAATCAGGCTCCTCTTGATCCTCTGTAGCCTCCTCCATAGGGAGCTGGAAGGTTTTAGCCACTTTTCTGTAGAACAGATAGTGGGGAGGGACTGAGAGAGCCTAGGAGGAGAAACACCAGAAGGTCTGTCTGGGAGATGTCCGTTCAATGGGCACATCCAGACTTTCTGCTCCATCATACTCATCATCTTGCTCATAATCCCCTCCTCCTCAAATTCCGGTTCATAAAAATCTTCAGGGCATAATCCTGAACCAGAGGAACTGACTGAACCGAATCCCTAGCTAATGGAGCCAGATCGAAGGAACCGGTGAAGCGATTCAACAATCCGAATCGTTTGGGCAATATCATCAGTGGTCGGAACAAGAACCTCCGGATCCGAACTGGCTGATTTGTCTTTACATTTCCTTTTGTAGGAACCAATCCTCAGGATCGGTTCTCCTGCCTCGAAGAAGTATCGCCCTGGTCAGAGGGCACTCCTTCTGGTTCGGTCGGAACCGAACCGTGCTGGCCATCCAGGTCAGCGGACTTCTCGTCTCCTTTTCCTAAGTCTACCTAATCTTTTTCCAGGGTAGACTTAGGAAAGTTTTACATATTTGGCAGTCTGTATTGAGGTGGTCAAACCCCAGACACAACACAGGTGGTGTGGGATCGGCCTTAGCAAAGACCTCCCCACACTCACTGCAGTGTTGAAACCCAGTGGCCCAGTTTTTTCTTGGGTTTCTCAGACATGGCCAGCCTAACCAAACTTACCCTTTTTTCGGCAACCACCAGGCAAGACTCCCTTATCGGTTTCTAACCGTGTTACGGTATTGGAAAAAATGTTAAGACACGTTTTTTCTAAACCGATAAGGACCAGTAACCACACACTAAAGGAAAAATACAGGTTACTCACCTGTAACAGGAGTTCTAGGAATGGTATATGTTGTTCATCCACACTGTCTGGCAGGTTCCTTGCCACTTTAAATCTTGCCAGAAGGTCTTCAAGCTGGCTCCCACCCACCTCGGGTGGTAAAACTGCCCACCCCATGACGCCAGATCTAGCCGCTGGAAGCCAGGTTGTGCGTCCGGGCCGGGAGGTCGAGTGTGTAGGATGAACAACATATCCCATTCCTAGAACTCCTGTTACAAGTGAGTAACCTGTATTTCTAGGACATGGATATGTTGTTCATCCACACTGTCTGGCAGACTTAGCAGTTCTCTGGGAGGAGGGAGGCAAGCACACCCCTACTTAGGGAATAAAGACTGGAGAACCGAGGCCCCAAAACCAGCATCCCGGCATGACTCAAGGTCGATGTGGTAGTGGGTGATGAAGGTGTGTGCTGACTTCCAGGTAGCAGCCCTGCAGATTTCCTGGATAGGGACGTCCCTGGAAGCAGCCACCGATGCAGCGGTATGGCGGGTAGAATGAGCTCTTATCCTCTGGGAGGCTCCATGCCCACCAACCTATAGCAGAGATCTATGCAGGAGGTGACCCACCTGCCTATTGTCCGCTTGGCTGCAGGTCTGCCAGGTGCGGCTTCAGCATAGGTGAAAAAACAGCTGGCGAACCTCTCCCGAACTTCAGCCATCCGCTCCTTATAATAAGCGGCGCTCTTCTAGGGTCCAAAGTATGGAGCCTATATTCAGCCTCCGAGGTGTGATTGGGGTAGAACACCGTAGAGTCAACACCTGCTTAAGGTGAAACTCTGACACCACCTTCGAAGGAATTTCGGTGGGGCGAGGGCAACCTTGTCCCTGTGGAAGACCAGATAAGGAGACTCGATGGAAAGCGCCTGGAGCCCTCCCATCCTTCTGGCTGACATGATAGCCACCAAGAAGGCGGTCTTCACGACAGGTGAGAGATGTCACACCTGTGCATCGGTTCGAATGGCCTGCCCATGAGCTTAGCCAATACCAGCAGTAGATCCCACGGAGGTGGAGGTTCTCGCACCGAGGGATATGTGATCAAGGCCTTGAAAAAGCACCCGACCACCTTCTCCTGCACCACTGACTGCTTCCCGGTCCACGCCTGTAAGCAGAGATGGCTGCCAGGTGCACCTTAAGGGTCGCCGGACTCAAGCCCTTGAGGAGAAAGGGATCACAGGTAGTCCAGAATGCTTGCCAAGGAACAGGAGGAAGGGTCCAGGCCCTTGCCCTGACACCAAATGGAGAATCTTTCTATTTGAAAGCGTAGCATTTTCTGGTCGACTCCTTACAGGATGCCTCAACAATGTTGAGGACCTCGTCAGAAAGACCCAAGGCCTGGAACTCTAGCTAGCCAGGAACCAGGCCATCAGGTGCAGGGATTGAAGGTCCGGATGGAATACCTTCCCTGATTGACTGAGATCAGGCCCAGGCGGGCTGGAAGCCACTCGGGAGCCTGGAGCTGAGACTGAGGAGATCTGGATACCAGAACTGGTGGGGCCAATCTGGGGCTACCAGAATTACTCACGCCTTGTCCCTCCTCACCTTGAGAAGCACCTTGTGGATCAAGGAAATGGGGAAAGGCGAGAAGAGGCCCGGGTCCACGGCCCGAGAAGGCATCCCCTGCAGCGAGCCCTGCTGAGGGGGGGGCATGAAACAGTCTCAGCTTTGCATTCTCCTGGAGGCAAACAGGTCCGCCTGAGGCGTGCCCAGTGGGAGAAGAGATCTTGTATTACCTCCGGCAGGAGAGACCACTGGGACGCAGTCCCTATCCGGCTTAGGCATCGGCCAGGGTGTTGGAGGCTCCTGCCACATGAATGGCGAGAGATCCACCTCCAGGCTGCACACAAGTGACCAAATGCGGAGAGCTTCCTGCACAGAGGCATGGAGCACGCCCCGCCCTGGCGGTTTAGGTAGTACATGGTCGTGGTATTGTCCGTCTGGACCTGAAACCACTTGACCTCGTGAGAAACGGAGCGAAGGTGTGAGGGTTAGATGAACCGTCAAGCTCCAGCAGGTTGATGTGGCATTGGGACTCCGAGGGACCAGAGGCCATGCGCCTGTGCTCCCCAGATAGGCACCCCAACCCATCAGAGAGGCATTGGTCGATAGAGAGACCGTCGGCTCAGGGCAGACAAATGGGATGCCCTCCTGCAGATGTGCTGGAACGATCCACCACTGGAGAGCTGCCCACATCCCTGGGTCACTGTCACTAGCTGATCCAGCTGGATCAAGTGCTGTGACCATTGGCTGGCCAGTCCCCATTGAAGGGGACGGATGTATCAGCGGCCCAACGGACCACGCTGGTGCAGGCTGCCATGAGGCCCAGGAGGCGAGGAAGTCCCGGGCAGGGGCGATTGCCCAACCTGAAATGATTGGGCAAAGGAGGAAAGAACCTCGGTCCTGTCCGCGGGAGCCGTGCTCTGGCTCAAAGAGAGTCGAGCTCTGCCCGATGAAAAGTATCACCTGCTTTGGCACGAGTTCCACTTGGCCTCGTTGATGAGGAGGCCAATCTGAGAGCAAACCTGGAGGGCCAGATCTCTGGACCGCTCCACTCTGGAGGGGCTGCAATCAGCCAGTCATCCAGGTAGGTACACCCGACCCTTCGGTGCCACAGGAATGCTGTCACCACTGCCATGCATTTGGTGAAGACCCTGGGAGCTAGGGAGAGGCCGAAGGGCATGGCCCGAACTCAGAAAGGGATCCTCTGCTCTGAAGTGGAGGAATCTCTGATGGACGGACGGATTGGGACGTGAAAGAACGATCCTGAAGGTCCAAGGAACAGAACCACACACCTCATTCCAAGGATGGGATTATCTGAGCCAGAGTGACCATCCTGAAGGTCCGAGGCCTTAGGAACCTGTTCAGGTCATGCAGGTCGAGAATGGGGCACCAGCCCCCGTCTCGTTTGGGACCAGGAAATGCCTGGACACAAACCCGGGTCTGGAGGAGGATCCGCCACCTTCCTGATCACCTCTTTTGAGGAGCAGGGCAATGTCGGCTCGGTGGGCCGACAGCGAGGCTGCGGACCGTGGCCCCGAGGGCGACGGCTCGGAAGGGTGGGCCTGCTTGAACTCCAGAGGCAGGCCCTTTCCCATCACCTTCAACACCCAGCGGTCTGTGGTGATAGCGGACCAGGCGGAAAAGAAGTGGTGGAGCTGCCTCCATGGGGGCACCATGGGGAGTGACGAGGCTGGGCGGCACACCTCAACCCGTCCACTGGGCAGGCTTGGAGGAGGGACCGGCTGAGGGATCTCCTGGGCCTTTACCTCCCTGCTTCTTGTTAGATGAAGCCGCGGCTTGGGTTTGGGATGCCAAGTGCGAGCGTGCTGGCCCTGGTGCTGGTGCTGTTGGGCCGGATGTGCCGCAGGCACAGAAGGACGAAAGGACTGTGCTGCTGCTGTCGGCAGCCTTTGTCCTTCTGGGCGGAGGTGACTGAGTCCAGAGTGGCACTGGACTTTCGATCCGCTGGAGGTGACCTTCCACTCAGGGCGAAGAGGTCGGTCCCCAAGAAGGGGCGTCCCACCAATTTGTGCTGGGTATCCGCGGAAGGTAGATATCCTCAGCCAAGCTCTGTGGCACATGGCTACCGCAGCCACAACCGTCCACAGGAGTCTCCTATGTCAAGAGCTGTTTGGAGCTGCTGCTTTGCCACCGCCCTACCCTGGTCCCGAACCTGCCGGACCATGGTCTGCAGGTCGGCCGGAGATGAGGGATCACCTCATCCAGGGAGCCCATGAGGCGTGGAAGAAGTGTGCCATCAGCACGGCCGAGCTGGCCTGGCGGAGGCCAAGGGAGGACCCAGCGTACACCTTGCGCCCGGCGTAGTCCAGCTTTTGGACTCTTTGTCGGGGCTTGTCCACGTCCCTAGCGTTCCCGGAACGCCGGAAAATGCTGTCAGTGACCAAACCCTCAGCAGAGGGGTGTTCCAAAACCTCGGCAAAGAGCCGTAGGGACCGTGATACTCCTGGCCATCCTGGCCGAGGGCGCACGGCAAGAAGCAGGCCACTGCCAAAGCTCCAAGGTGGGCCAACAATGGCCTCAGCCACCGGAAAGGCCTCCGTGGTGAATCTCTTGTCCAGTATCTGCATGAGGGGATACTGGGCCTGCTTGGATATGGGCTCGAGCTGCATCCCAGTGGACTCCGAGATGAGCCAAGCAAACCCATGAAGGACGATGGAGCTCATCCATCGACTGGCCTCGGAGGACTCCAGGTCAACCGCCTGGAGAACAGGGAGGAGTCGCTTGTCGGACTCCGAGGAGTCCGCCAAGAGCTGCTTAGGGCCTGAGCCACCTCCACCTGCCGAGGACGGCTGGGAGTGAGGGTGACCGACAACCTGTGGGCAGGCCTTGACCCAACCGAGAGTCTTGGTCGGCGCCGATTTCGGTTGTGGAGGCGGAGGTTCCACCACAATCGTGGGCAGCAGGTTTCGCCAACAACCACTTGATGGCTGGGGAAGGCGCCAGCATCGACTTGCTCCTGGACAAAAGTAACTGCTGCCACATCGGGTCCTTCTTAGCGCCGACGCACTTGCGCCAAGCCTCTCCTTCTGAGGAGGAAGACAGGATGAGCAGCGGTGCCGCCACTCGGTGCTGAGATCGCCGATGTCGACGGATCGGCTGGACCGAGAAGAAGTCCGAGATCGAGACCTAGATCCTCGGTGTTTCCGAGATGGGTCTGGGAAGGAGCGGGGACACCTGCTCTTCCCTCGGCTCGACACCTTAACTGGGACTGTTGCACCGGGCGCAGGCAGATCCTCGGTCTCCACCGGGAAACGGCGAAGAAGGGTTGTCGGCTTCACTAGTCGACAACCCGGCCCGGCAGGTCGAGAAAATCTAGACCCTGTCGACGGGAGTCTCGCCGCCGGGCTGGCCTGACGGATGTCATGGAAGCCAGCGGCCTTAGCCGCAACCTTGACTGAAGTCGACAGTCGGTTGTCCGGGGAAGGAGACCTCTCCCGCTCCCACAAACGCCCACAATGGGACTTACCCTTAGAATCCTTCTTTGGACCGAGAGGAAAGTCCCGATGGCCCCTCTCCCTTCGTGGAAAGGGATTGGCAAAGCCCTTGAATGAAGCTGAATAGAGATACCCAAAGAGAGTGGGATAAATGCCGACGAGGAGGAGGAAGATGTGGCCTGGGCCACCTCCTCCTCGAGGGCGATCTGCTTGAGCTGCTCAGCCGAGCCAGCCGCCGCGTAACCGCCCAACGGGCCTCCTTTGACTTAACCGGGCGGTAGCGCTTCTGGGGTGCCCTAGCTTTAACCGGGGCAGCGCGGGTCCTCCAGGATGTTGGCCGAGAACGAACAGCACGACTGCAGGCCTCGCGGGTTGTGTTCTAGGCCGAGGCAGTAGACGACGTGGAGCGCTGGTCCATCCTGGACATCTTCTGCCCACAAGGGCACCACCGAAACCGGAGTCGATTTGTCCATCGCAGCCGAGGGAGAAAAGATGACCAAGTCTTGAAAATTTTAAAATGAGTTTCGGGTGAACCAAAGAATTAGGATCCAGTCTATCATGCAGAGCGTTAAGGAGGAACCTGAGCTTCCATGCGGTAAGGAAGATCTGCGTCGGGGCGGAGCAGAGAGTTTTACCACCCGGTGGGTGGGAGGAGCCAGCTTGAAGACCTTCCAGCAAGATTTAAGCGCAAGGAACCTGCCAGACAGTGTGGATGAACAACATATCCATGTCCCTAGAACACACAGATTTCAATATGTTGGATCAGTTCAGCCGAACCGATCAAGAAAAGTTTTATAATATTCACAAATAAACCAGAACTACTACCTAAAGTACTTACTGTACCGCAGACAGAGCCCTGAACCATAATACTACGGAGTTAAGTGGAAAAACCGACACTTTAACTGACTTTGAACCGGTAGAAGGAGAAATTCCAGAGCGACTGTTCAGTGAGGCGGAGTAAAGAATCTGACGGTTGGTTTCAAAGTGCTGCACACACAGATCTCAACCGAGTCGAGCTCAACGTTCTATGCACTGCATAGAAAATTAACCCTCTACTCTCTGGGCAGTTTAAAGGCTGGAGCTAACTGCAGATTGTCAGAATACAGCAAGACTTCATGTTGTTTGAAACATCATTCTTATGGTTGGTAACTTTTCTTCTAGCAATAAGAGTGTATTTTTATGTCATACAAATAGCAGACTCAAAGTAGTACTTGAGAGACAGGTCAAGAATCTATTTAGGAAAAGATTCTACAACAGAGAAGTGCCAAATCTGGCAACCACTGTAGCCTGAAAGTCCAGACAGTAATGAGAAGTGAAGGTGTATACTGTAGACCATGTGGTTGCCTTGCACACCTCTATCAAGGGTATGCCCTTAATGCTGCTACAGTAGCAGAAGTAGTTCTGGTAGAATGTGCCCTTTAATCCATTGGTGGTTCCTTACCAGTGTTCCCATAGCAGAATGCAATACAAGAGACAATACATGATTGCCTTTTTCAAAGTAGACTTACCTTTTCCTACCTGATCCAGAAGCAAATGATTTGATACCTTGTAATGGACCAACATAGATGTAACAACAAGAACAAAGTGCTCTAGCTGGACCAACAAGTCCTTCAATAGAAACGTAATGCCAGTTATTTAGAAAAACAATACTTTTAACATCCAGATCATACAGAAAAAACAGAGAAAATCCCATTGGTTTAAAATACTCATTTTAAAAAACACAGAAGATGATGTCAGAGATGCTTAACAGTAGCATGTCTCCTTAAGCTAGGAAAGTCTCAGGGTCAAAGGCGCTTAGTGCAAAGACATACAAAGAACTCTACTGCATATACATTAAATTTATTTATCTTTTATTTTATTTAGTTTTTGTTGACCGGTAAGTGCACTAGACAAATCCTGCCTATTTTCAGGCACGACCCTGGGGAGGGGGATACAGATGAATGCCAACTGACCTTGAACCAGATTAAGCTGTTGGTGGTATTTTTAGTGAATGAGGGAATTTGGCCAGAGCACCAGGGAAATTCCCTATTCGTGCTTCCTGTGAGCAGGAGGAGGACTCTTTTCCTCGTGGACTAAGATGGCTGCTGTCCCGGACCCTGGAGAAGAGGAGGTGATGCAGCTCTCTGTTTTGTGGCTTCTGCTCCAGATCTCCAGCCTATGCCTGTTGGTTTGCCTAGTGCTTGCAGTAATAATCAGTTGAACTCTATGCCACAACTAGTTGTTCAGACACCTCCTGATTCTCCTCCTGATTTTGGAACTCTCACCCAGATTTTGGACCAGCATTCTCCTACAGTTCTTGGGACCAGTACTAACACTATGTCTCCACTGCATTTGAGACTGTTATATGAACAAAACTGTTCTCTCTTATGGCGCTCGTGCAGGAGGACGACGACTGCACCGCCCTGCCTACTACCTCTGACCAGGCTGAATTACACTCTGGGCTATCGCACACATCAACAACAGACTTACTTACAGCTCCTACCAGTATCACTTCAGCTACTGCAGGCAGGCTGTCCTCTACCACTCATCACAGAGGTACTTCATTTCCAGACTCTGCATGGTCCCCTGCTTCCGCTCTCGTGCTGCAGGTTGGACTCAACCGCTTCCTGGTGCACCTGGTCTTCTCCCAAGCGGTAGCGCACGAGGACATTATGCAGGGAAACACAGTCACTGAACAGCCTGCTGAATCCACTTCCTTCCCTCATTCATCCTCAGTGGCTTCGTTGCTCCTATGTCCTTCCACTTGACACAAATTTCTGCTGTTGGCCAACCAACTCCTGAAACTTTGGGCCCTATGCAAGCTAAGGATTCTGCTTCGGTACCGCATCCTCCACTGGCAGTACTCTTCTTCGACAGCTGATTCTATTCCCCACTTCCTTTGCCTACTTTGAGTTCAGGTGAGGCTTTGACTGACCATCCCTTTGCCTCAGTGACCTGTTTCAGAACTTGGGCGAACCAGCCCGACGAGGAATGCAGTTCGTCTGAAATATTTTGGTGACCTCTCTACTGCACCTGATAGGAAAACTGTTTTGCATTCCCTGTTGCATGACTCTATGGGTATTTCAGCAAGTGAACTGTTTGATTTCATACATATTAAAGGGAATCAGTTTATGATTTAAGTTTTAAGACTGTTTCTACTCTAGAAAAATTTTGGATCAAATATGATGTGGTGAAGTCACAGCCTTTATGAACCCCCCTTATGCTCATTCCTCTTACTAAACCCTACGGTAAAATTGATTACTCTTCTTTTCGTAATGAAGGAGTGAGCACAGCGGACGTCAATACTGGCTTAAGCAGCCATGACATTCTAGACTCCTCGTACTATTTTGGACGAGGACCTTGTCTGGACAGGGGTTGGAAGGCTAAGTGCAATTGAGGCAGGATGACAGGGGTATAGCTCATTTGCCAGGTAGGTTTTATATAGGTGGGGATAGAGGTTTGTGTTTTTATCGGTCAACCTCGCGACCTGCCATAAATGCGGTTCTCCGGACGATTTGAGCCATACCTGCAACGAGCCAAGGTGCACTATTTGCTTGGCCTATGGTCATGTGAGTCTTGGTTGCCCTAACCCCGAGGTGTAATTTCTGTGATGAGACTGGTCATACTTACCATCAATGTCCATGGGCTGACCATAATCGGTTGGACCGTCCCCCTCAGGATCAAGTAGCCTTTATCACGGACTCTCAGACTCAGGTTCTTCACCAGCGTGAAGGGGATGGCAAGGTCGTAGTGCCCCTCCCCCAGTGAGGATCTTCCTCTGCTTTTCCTGCTCTTCCAGTGGCAGATCCTGTGTTACAAGACCTGACTCCTCCTGGCACGGACCCGGTGCCTGGGGTTGGTGCCCCCTCTGACCCCATGCCACCTCCCCTCCTGCTTTGGACTCCTTCATGGAGGTTTCTCAGGGAAAAAAGGTAAGTCCAAAGTGTTGCGAAGGCTCCCAGCCCTTCCCCGACAATCCATTTTGACCAGGAATCGCTATCAAGCCCTGTCCAAATGGAAGCAGTGGAGTGATATAATGGATGAAGAAAATGACTGAATCTTCACAGGTTTCTTCCTCCATTTAGACTACTCCTCTGATTCTAAGATCCCTCCTACTACATCTGACACCAGGCGGCAATCGGCGGTTACTTGACTCTTTGCCTAATTCTTCATGTTTTTCTGCTAGTTTTCGGCCTTTTCTTCTTCTTATGCCTGTGGGTTTGGTCTGCCTCACACTTAATGTGTGTCATGAAATCCCATAGAAAATGTCTTGCCTCTCTACAGTATCTTTGGATCTCCTGCATGATCTTTACTTACTTCAGGATACTAGGCTGAAGACTCGATATGAGCTGACCCAGGCTTCTGCTGGCTGGACTAGAAGCCCTTCCTATTGGTCTTCTGGTGAGGATACATGTGATGGGTTGGGTATTTTGTTTTCTGGTTTTGACTGTACCATTACGAGACTGGTTGATATTGTCCCTGGCTGCGCCTTTGTTGCTTGATTGCACTTTCCGCGCCTCCAGCTCAGGATTCTGAATGTTTATGCACCTCAGGGTATTGCTGCTCGTTCGGACTTATTTCAGTTGTTGCATCCTTATTTACACACCTCTAGACATCTTTATATGGGAGGAGACTTCAATTGTGGTCTCACTGTGGCTGACAGAGGAGGCTCCACACAGAAGCTTTTGAGGACTCTACTGCATTCACTTACTATTCTCAAGTATGCCTCTCTTAAGGGCGGTTATTGCGAGGTGCATTCCAAAGGAACAATGACCTATCATAGAGGCCTTCTGGCCACCCGTATTGATTTTATTTTTCTACCAGAATGTTATGGTACAACAGGTGAGTCATTCCTTGAGACCTCGGTTCACATAGCCATCTCATTGCTTTGTTTTCCTTCTCTGACTTCTCATCCTCTTCTTGTTTCTTGCGCTGGAAGTTGAATAGCTCCCTATTGTCTGATGGCAGCATTATTCGAGACTGTTGGGAATTTCTGTTAGGCCAATTTCGGTTCTGGATGCTTACACCTCCCTTTACATTGGTGGGACGATACCAAATCGGATCTTAGACACTTTTTCTTTGGTATGCCAGGAGTAAATCTGTTTCCTCTTATCGTCAGTATTTGTTATTACTGCGACATTTACAGGATGTAATCTCTAGGGCTGCTGAGACGGCTCAAGACTGCTCCTCTTATTGTTTCCTTGAAGTCCCAGATGGAAGAGTATCAATATAACAGGGCCCGCTGTTGCATCTTGAGGCTACTTGTGGCACCCATTCTTTAAAGGCCTCTTTGATATATACAAGTGCTGTTCTGACAGGGTGGCAGCTACACACATTGAATGTCTTATCGACCCTGACTCTTCTAAGGTTTATGATACTATAACTTCTCTCCAGCTCAAGGTCTCTTCCCATTTAGCCATGTTTTGGGACTCCTTCAGTGGCTACATCCACTGCTGTTTCCTTTTGATTTCCTGACCCCTTCTCCTCCTCCTGATCTTTGCACCAAGTTGACAGCCCCAATTTTCTTGTTATAGGTGAAGGTGGCTATTAAGAAACAAAAGCGATGTACTTCTCTAGGGCAGGACGGCCTTACTGCTGAACTTTATCAAGCTTTTTCGGATGTTTTTCACCCATTCTTACCTTGCTCTTTATTAGTATCATTAGTATTAATTCTGTTCCTGAATTTTTCAGACGCAATCGTGTTTCTGTTGTTCAAGAAAGGAGATAGGTCGGACATACGGAATTGAGGCCTTTGAGTCTCTTGAATGTGGACTATAATATTTTTTACATCCATCCTGCTTCACCGCCTTCTTCCTGTCGATCCCACGTTATTTCAGAAGTACAGACCTGTGCTATTCCTCAACGCACTATTGTTTCCAATCTTTCCCTGCTTAGAGATGTCTCCGTCTTTAGCTCTTCTTCTTCTCCTTCGCTTTTTTTCACTGGATCAGGAGAAGGCATTTGATAGAGTGAATCATGACTACCTCTTTCAAGTCTTGTCTCATTACAGTATTCCACAGCGCTTTATTCAATGGATTAGATTGCTCTATTCCACTGCCTGGATCCATCCTTATGTGAATGGCGCCACTTGCCCCCTTTGAGAGTCGCACTGGGTTTTGCAGGGCTGCCCTTCAGTCCTCTTTCTTTATGTTTTTCATATAGATCCATTACTTCAGAGACTCTTATGTAACCCATCGATCCTCATTTGTCCCTCCTTCCGGATGCTCTGTCATAGAAACATATACTTTGATGGCAGATAAGGACCGCTTGGCCCATCTAGCCTGCCCATTTCCCTACCTACAGGATAGGCCGCAGATCCTAGTTAACCAACAGCCTATTTCTTCCTACCCCCACAAGAATTGCCTTATGTCTGTCCCATGCATTCTTGAATTCTCCCACAGTTTTAGACCCCACAACCTACTCAGGAAGGCTGTTCCATGCATCCACTACCCTCTCTGTGAAATAATACTTCCTCACTTGCCCTTGAACTGCCCCTTCTATCTTTAAATTGTGTCCCTTGTTCTTGCACATCTCTTTTCTGAAAGATGCTACCTCTTGGACTTTGTTGATTCCACTGAGGTACTTAAAGTTTCTATCATGTCCCCTCTCCTTCTTTCCTCAAGGGTATACATATTAAGCTCCTTTAGTCTCTCCTCATCACGGCTCTCTGCAGACCCTGCACCATTTTAGTTGCCTCCTCTGGACTGCCTCTATCCTATGTCCTTGCGGAGATGGGGTCCCTGCAGTATTGACTTATGTGGACGATCTCTGCATTCTCACCACCTCACACTTACAAGAGGCGGACTTAGTCCTCCTTTAATGGATTTTGAAATGTGTCTGGTTCTCAGCTTAATTATAATAAGAGTGCGGATTGTACCTCCCATTCCACCACCTCACATTCACTTCTATGCTGCAGGAGTGCCTGTACAATTTTCCCCGTTAAAGTTTTAGGATTGTCCTTGGTTCCCTGATGATGCCCACTCAGATTGGACTGTTGTTCTGGACAAAGCCATTCATTTGGTTGCATCCTGGAAGGGTCATACTATTGCAAAGAGAAAGCGGGTTTTGTTGTTGAAAACCTTAGTTCTTCCTTTATTTCTTCATGTGGCTTCAGTTTTCCGGTCCTCTTTTCCTTGGTAGCATCTTGAACTGCATCGAACATCTGAAATTTGCCAGCAGATAAAGGCCTAGAGGTCATCAAGTCTGCTCTGAATGTGCAGCTAGCACCCCTATCTCTGCAGCTGCCCCTCCTTCCACCCTTCCCTTCATTAACCCTCCCCTTGTCCTGTCCCATCCTCGCTTGAAGCAGTCCACTGTTCTACTGCATACCACTTCTGCAGGTAACGATTCCACCCAGCCACCACCCTCTCTGTAAAAAGTGTCTCCTCATCTCCTCCTGAACCTTCCTCGCTCCAGTCTCATATCATGGCCCCTGGTGGCCCTCCCTCCCTACTTTGAACAGCCCTCTGTACCTGTCTTGTTTATTCCTTTCATGTATTTAAGGTTTCAATCATGTCCCCCTGTCTCTCCTCTCCTCCAGTGAGTACATGTTCAACTCCTTCAACCTCCTCTCATATGATAAGTCCCCCAGACCCTTGATCATCTTTTGTCGCCTGCGCTGCACTCCCTCCAGTAACTTAATGTCCCTTTTCAGATAATGGACGCCAGAACTGCACGCAGTACTCCAGGTGTGGTCTAACCAATGACCCATACAGTGGCAGAATCACCTCCTCCCTCCTTGAGGATATACCCCTTGCAATACAACCCAGCATTTTGTTGGCCTTTGCAACTGCCTTCCTACACTGTGCCGAGTTGTTCATTGACCCTGTGATGAGCACACCCAGATCCTTCTCCTCCTCTGTCTGGGCTAGCTGCACTCCCCTAGCTGGTAAGTCCTCCTTGGGTTCTTCATCCCAAAATGCATCACCTTGCACTTTTTGGCATTAAAGCCCAGTTGCCAGGTGTCTGACCAGGTTTCAAGCTTTGCCAGATCATCCTGCAACCCTGCCATCCCCCAGGTCATCCACCACCGCGCCAACCTTGGTATCATCAGCAAACAGACTGATCTTGCTCTTGATGTCCCATGATATGTCTGCAATGAATATCCCAAACAACACTGGTCCCAACACCGAGCCCTGTGGGACACCACTGTCACTGCCCTTGGGTGTGAGAGCTCCCACCCACCACCACCCTCTGTTGCCTTCCCTGCAGCCAGTTTCCTACCCATCTCACCAGCATTGCACCTGCCCCTGTGCCTACTAACTTCCTTCCCAGCCTTCCATGTGGCACTGAGTCGAATGCCTTACTGAAGTCCAGATACAGGACATCCACTGCATGTCCCCTGTCCAGTTGCCTAGTTACCCAGTCATAGAACCCGACCAGGTTGGTTTGGCAGGATCGGCCACGTATGAAGCCATGCTGTCTGCTGTCCTGTAGTCCTTGGCCTCTAAGAGGGCCACCAGCCTCCTTCAGGATAGTCTCCATTAGCTTACCCACGATGGATGTGAGGCTCACTGGTCTGTAGTTTCCCGTTCATCCTTGGGCACTCTTGTGGAGGGGCACCACATGAGCCATCCTCCAGTCCTGAGGTACACACCCGAATGTAGTGAGGCATTAAATAGGTCTGCCAAAGGTCCTGCAAGGACCTCTGCCAGCTCCTTCAGTACCCTGGGGTGGATGCCATCTGGGCCTGGTGCCTTGTCCACCCTCAGTGCCTTCAAACCCTCTCGAACTCTGTCCTCCATGATTTCCCCATCTGTCACCACTTCCCCCTCGTCTGCCATTTCACCCATCTTGGGTGTCACCCCTCTTCTCTTTAGTAATGTAATAACGCTTGTATAATGTTTTCTTTCAGGGATTCTGAGGCTGCCATTTAAATCGTGAAACGTTCCTTACACATATCTTGATTATTGTCACGGTGGGGTTCGGATGTTGAACCCCTTGGTGTTTTCACTGTTTGTTTCTTAAGACTGTTATCCCCTACCTATTGAATACACCCCGGTCTTTTGGATTTTCTTCTTCATCATATTGCTCCACTGTGCACCATCTGGTGTCTCCTTTCAAATCCTCGGAATTTTGTAAGTTTAAGCTCCCCATTTTATCATTCCCACCTTTTAAAATTTGTCAGTGGTCTCTGACTCCTATGGTAATTCTCTCTTCCTCAAGGAAGCACTTATATCAGTCTGTTTTGGGAACATCCTTTTGGACCTTCCAGTGTCACGAGATTCCCTGGCGTTCAACTGGACTCCTCTGCAGTTTTTGCCAACTGACTGATCCACGGATCCCCAAAGGGTTTGGGATGTAACCTGGTTTTCTTGTCATGGCAGACTAGGTGTTCGTGGTAATATGAAGCATAAGGCTCATGAAGAAAGGACTTGTCCCCAGGATACGTGCCTTTCCATTCCAGAGATCATGATGCATTTCTTTCTTGATTGCCCTATTCACAATCGGTATGGACCTTCTCCTCCATAAATGGAAGGAAAAGGCCCTTCCTTTTCTCATGTATAATATTTTGATTTATGGTATTTATCCCTACTTTGGTTCATTACCATCCCTAGTACTTTACGTTTAATTTTTGCATTTTGTCGCTTCTATTTGTGGCAGGCCAGATGTGCATTTTACTACAACAGAAAGTGTGTAGTCCTACTCAGATTGTCACTCAGATTTTACAGGGCTTACAGGCTGTTTATAGTTCTGAGAAAACTTCCGTCTCCTGCAAGTTTTTCGCGCTATTGGGGCTTCTGTTCCTGGATTTTTCCCTAATGATGCAGTACTTTTTGTGTTTTCTTTGCTTTTCTTCATTATAATTTTGTATGACGTACTACTGTTCTTGCAATGTTTGTATACCATACAATACTCCCTCTCTTTTAGTGGGGATGAGATGGGGTTATATACTACAGATTCTCACTGCTTGTTATTCATGTATGCTGTAATACTTACTTTTTGTTTTTATTTCATTTATTATGGTTTTGTCTGATGCCACACTTTTGTATTTTTTCTCTTACATTTTTAATGGAAGATTCCCTACTCTTATAGTGGGGATGGGATGGGGTTATGTACAACCACGGGTTATTTATGTTTGTAGTTCAAGTCGCTGTGGTACTAATTTTGTTTTGTCCTCCTCTATTATGGTTTTGTATGGAGCAATACGTTTTAGTATAATTTGTTTTACTGCAACGTCCCCTACTCTTTTAGTGGGAGTGGGATGGGGTTGTGTCCCATATGGATTATTTTTGTTTGTACTCCACTGATGCAGTAATACCTATTTCTGTTTTTGAATTCTTTTCTTATGGTTTTGTATGAAGTCATATGATTTGTATATTTTGTTTCAGTTTTCAATAAAAATTCCCTACTCTTTTCGATAAGTGCCATGGGATCTTTAACATCCACCTGAACTACCACCAATGCAGGCAGATGGGACCTCGGTTTAATGTCTCATCCGAAGACGGCACCTCAGAAGTGCAGCACCCTCTCATGCTGCACTACAGTGTCAGTACTGGGATATTAACCAAGTGCCAGATGGGAACTGAACCCACAGTCCTCTGATCTCCCGGCCTCAGAGGCTAAAGTGCTACCTACTGAGCCACTGACACTGACATATGAGATAATAACTACTTGAGCAGATGGCTCTTAAATCAAATTATGAGTGTCACAATGTGTATAAGAATGCAATTACTGAAAAACAACCCCCACCCAGATTAAAGACATACTAAGATTGTCTTAGGACTACGAGAAGCATCTATGTATGTATTACAGACTTAGAGTAACCAGTAAAGCTTTCTTAAAAGATCAGTGAGTACACACTGTATGATGTGTAAAACTTAGCGGACCCATTACCCAGCTATACTCTCCAGTGAGATATCATGCCCCATAGACCTCAAAAAAGCCTGTAGTGTAGTAACAGGAGTTTATAAATGATAATATAAATATAAACTGACAGTATCAGTGTCAAACAAAAACTCTTGTCAAGGACCACCATGGAAATAAGACCATGCAGCCTGATATGTACTGATGTCAATAAATTCTCAGTGTAGAACAACTTGATGTACTGAAAATGTCTAAGGAATCTGAATAAGAAATAAAATTAAAGTCTCCTCCTTCCACACACACACACACACACACAAAACACACCCTACCCACATCCCCATAACGTGTGTGTGTGGGGGGATAACCAGTTTTAAGGAAATATATATACACACACACACCTAATGCACCATCATTCACATCAGTCACTGCAATTGTTACCCAAAGGAATTCAACTTGTCATGAAATCCCAAGTAAAAGGGATAATGTATCCTAATATCTACAGAGTAAAAACGTGACACTATTTAACCATACTCCTATCTGCACAGTAACATCTCCAAGGATTCTGGATAGAACCACAATGAAATAAAACTTCCACCCTTCCCAGGTAAGGTGGCTAGAAGTAAATATAAAGAATGTGTGTCAGACAAGAGTCCTAACATACCTACATTTCCACAAATCACTACAGTATTAGCCTAATGTAAATAGATCTGTCAAGGACCCCCATGCAAATGAGATCTCACACCACAATATGTTAAGAGTTAAAAAAGTGAGTCTATAATAACACTACTGTATGTAAAGTAACAGGCTAGGCATCTGAATATGGTGCAATGGAATCAACCCACTCCTGGGTGAAGGTAAATAGTAAGAAGGAATTAATATTCATTATGTGTGTGAAGTAAGAGTAGTAACACACTGTAACTCCATGTATCTAAATAGAAGCCTACCTCAATGGGACAGCAAGCCCCACACCTGCTATATTCACACACTTCCCAAAACACACACACACAAACCCACCCCACACGTGCTGAAGTCCTAAAATATGTCAGTTCAAGAAGAAGAGGTCTATGGATGTTAAATTTGTAATGTCCCATGAAACCCAGATCTATGTTCATTCCATCTGCTACCATATTTAGATGTTAAATAAGTTTAATCTCAAAAGTTTGTCTCTGTTGTATGCTTTTGAGATTTCCTTTTAAGACCATTACTGACATATCCGAAATTGAGTGGTCAGGCTGGGAGAAGTGGTGCCCACTGGTTTTTCAGTCTTCTTTGTTTTAATAGTATGTCTGTGCGAGTTCATCCTAGTGCAGAGCTGTTGGCTTGTCTCTCCAACATAACCTGTTTGTGGACATCTCTTTGCACTGAATGAAATAAACAACATGTTGCGATGTACATGTATAACACCCATGTACCTTGAATTGTCTGTTTTGTGATGTAACCACACAGTCCGAAGTGGAAATGAGCTCACAAGTCTTACAGGCATGCTGATTGTACGGTCGTGTGCCATTTAGTGTCATGGTATTCTGTTCCTGCAAAAGCTTGCTTCTAATAATAAGGCTGGCTAAATTTGGTGGTTGTTTAAAGACAGTAGTGGCAGTTCCTTAAAAATACAATTAAGGGTCTCATCCTCAATAAATAGTGGGTGGAGGTCTTTAATACTCTTACGCAGAAGTTCAAGGTCTGGATGCTATGTGACTACTAAGGGTATTCTGTCTGTAGCTGTCTTTCTTTATACTGAAGTAGTTGTTATCTTGGTACTTATGCTGCACGTTCTGTTGTCCTGTCAATTTCTCTGGAAGAGTGTCCTGCTCAATAAAGGTATTTTCAACATAGCCAAATGTGCATCTCTGTCCTCCTCATTTGAACAAATACAGTGACATCGGAGTGCTTGACTGTACATAACAGATTTTTTGTGTGGTTGGTGATTACTTTTCTTGTGTAGGTATCTCTGTCTGTCTGTTGGCTTCCTGTAAATACATGTATATAAGGTTCCATCCTTAACGTGACTGTGAAGTCCAGAAAATTAACTTTGGTGGTAGAATTCTCCAGGGTAAGCTTTATGGTAGGTGAAGGTTATTAAGTTATTGATGAAAATCTTTATGCATCAGTGCCCTCCATCCAAATGATAAACAAATCATCAATGTAATAGAAATAAGCTAGTGGTTTGTGGGAGAGTGCCTTAAAAAGTTCTCCTCCAAGTCTGTCATAAAGAGGTTAGCATACTGTGGAGCCATCCTGGTTCCTATTGCTGTTCCATAGTTTGAACATAATGTTTACCACTGAAGTTGAAGTTATGTGTCAAAATGAATTCCTAAGTTTCCCATCACTTCAGGGTTGATGTTTTGTTCTGGTCCTTTCTCCTGTATGTATTTAAGGCATGCTGAAATGCCATCCATGTGTGGAATATTAGTGTAGAGGATGTTACATCCATCGTCACTAAAATGGTATCAGGTAAGTCCTTATAACCAGAAAGTACATGCAGAAAGTGTGCAGTGTACTGGATATAACTGTCTCTTTCCATAACCAGTGGTTTCAAAATGGTTTCTACAAACCCTGAGATCCCTCAGTCAGGCTACTATTACCAGAGACTATGGGTCTTCCTGGATTGCCAGGTTTATGTATTTTAGGCAGCATGTAGAATGTCCTGGCCTGGGTTCAGCAGGGATGAGGTCAGTTAGGTTTTTTGGACATGGTTTGGAAAATTTCCATTAAGTCACATAGTTCTTTTTTACATCTTGTAGTGGGTCACTCTCAGTTCTCTGTAGTAGGTAAGATCAGTTAGCTGTCTGTTAGCTTCATTAATATAATCTCTCTGTTTAAGATCACCACTGCAGCCTTTATCAGCTTTTTGATGACAATGTTGTGGTTTGATTTGTGTTCATATAGCTCTCTGTTCCAATGGAGAGGTTATAACGGCTTGTTTTTGTCTTGTAAGGATCTGACCACTGACTTGCTTTGCGGACACAATGAATATAACTGTCATTGTTTTGTTACGCCCACTTGAGGGGATAAATTCAGATTTTTTTCTTATCCATTAAATTGTTACTGGTTGTGATGTCTTCATTACCTGTTCATAAGTGACAAAAGTTGCCTGTTTTCAGTGCTGGACTTTTCAGACCTTTGAATACAGAAACATAGAGCCTTCATGATGTCTAGGCTGCACATTCTCCTCCACTGAAATTAAGTGAGGGCTTTAGAAAGAACACAGGTAATACTCTGGATTGATTTGTGTGAAATGAGGAACGACTCAGGAACAAATTTCATTTTTGTTCTAAGCACCACCTTGTTCATGTGAAATATCATGAAATTAGGGTCTGTACAAAGTGCTTGCAACTTACTGACCCTTTCTGAAGAAGTAATTAATATTAACAATACAGTTTTCCAGGTTAAATATTTGAGCTCTGAGGGGCAATGTGGAGCCCTCTCAAAAGACGGATTCATCAACTGTGAAAAAACAAGTTTAAATACCATGGTAGAACTAGTTCCCTCATGGCAGGGGTAGAGATAATTTAGACCTTTAAAAATCCCATACACTGCATGAGCTGCAAAGGATTTTGCCCTACCTAGAGATTTGAAAGTAGAAATAGCTACCAACTGCACCTTAAAGGAAAACTAAGTCAATATTTATAAAACAATATATTGAACAAAGAACATGACGGCAGATGGGGACCGCATGATCCATCTAGTCTGCCTGTTATTTGACCTACCCCCAAAAGTATATTCCCTTATTTTAATATTCTGCTATGTCTGTCCCAAGATATTTTGAACTCCTTAACTGTCTTGGCATCCATGACCTCCTGCAGCAGCCTGTTCCACGGCTCCACCACCCTTTCAGTGAAGAAAACTTCCTAATGTTGCTCAGAAACTCCCTCCTGTTAGATGTCTGTTGTAGCCTCTAGTACGTGCCTCCTTATTTTCTTGGAAGAGATTCTGATTCTGCACTGAGTTGATACCCCTTTAGGTATTTAAAGGTTTCTATCATGCCTCATCTGTTTCTCCTCTGTTCCAGGAGTACATGTTTAATTCTTTAAGTCTTATCTCATAGGGTTCATGGTGGAGGTCCTGAACCATCTTTGTAGCTCTTTTCTGCACAGTTTTGAGATGGTCTATATCCTTTTTAAGGCGAGTCTCCAGAACTCAACACAGTATTCCAGGTGTGGCCTCACCAAGGATCTGTAAAGTGGGATTATCACTTCACGCTTTCTGCTTGTCATCCCTCTTCTGATGCAACCGAGGGCGTTACTGGCTTTCTGTGCTGCCTTCTCACATTGTCTCCCTACCTTTAGGTGGTTGGATACCATGATCCCTAGGTCCCGTTCTAGGTTCGTGATGGCAAATTGTTCGCCCATGATAGTAATTTTTCCCAGCTTTCTTTTCCCTAGGTGCATGACCTTACACTACTTGGCACTGAACTTCAACTGCCAAGTTCTGGACCATGCTTCCAGATTTGTTAGGTCCGATTCCATCACTATGGCCCCTTCCTGTGTGTCCACCCTGTTGCAGAGCTTGGTGTCATCTGCAAACAGGCATGCTTTCCCTCAATCCATCTGCGATGTTGCTGATGAATATGCTGAAGAGGACTGGTCCAAGCAACAAACCCTGTGGAACCCAGCTGGTTCCACTCTCTCGAAAATGGTGCTGTTCACTACAACATTCTGGGTCCTCCCCAAAGCCAGTTTCTCACCCAATTAACAATTTTCTCTCTACACCTGCACTTCCCAGTTTGTTAATAAGCCTCCTGTGGGGCACAGAATCAAAGGCCTTACTAAAGTCTAGATATACAACATCTAGTGCCTCATCTTGGTCTACTACTTTTGTCACCCAGTCAAAGAATTTTATCATGTTTGGTATGATCTACCAGTTGTGAAGTCATGCTGCTTAGGGTCTAGCCTCCCACTGGTTTTCAGGTGTGCGCGCTATCCTTTCCTTTAGTAATGATCCCATAATTTTCCCAACTGGGTGACATGGCGGTGGTTCCTGCCTCTTCCTTGCTTCCGCTCTTGTGTGGGGTACCACAGTGGCCTTTTTCCAGTCCTTTGGTGCCTGTCCACTCTCCAGTGATTTATTAAAGAGTTCAGCCAATGGAGTGGGGAGTTCCTTCCTAAGCTCTTTCACTTCCGAGGATGAATTCGTCTGGTCCTATAGCTTTGTCTACCTTCAATTTATTTAATTCTCTAGGACCCTCTCTTTTGTAAAGGGCTTGTGTCTGCTTCCTGGATGTGAGACTCGAAGCTAGTGTTGGACTATTATCATTCTGTTCTCTTGTAAAAGTGGAGCAGAAGTATTAGATTAATACTTCTGCTTTCTGTATGTCATCCTCCACCTGCTGTCCTTTCTTGTTTCTTAGTCTGACTATTCCCCCGGTCTTTTCCCCAGATGTCAGAACATCTGAATTTGCCAGTAGAAACTGGCCTCATGAGTCTATCAAGTCTGCTTGAATGCATAGCTCTCTCATTGCAGCTGCCCCCTCCTCCTCATGTTTACCCCTCACCTTGTCCCATCCCCTTTAAAACTGCCCACCATCTCCAGGATACCACTTCCTCAGTCAGAGCATTCCATTTAGCTACTACCTCTCTGTGAAAAAAATGTTTCCTCATCCCTCTCCTATATCTTCCCCTCCAATCTGAGACCATGTCCTCTTGTGCCCCTCCCCTACATACCTATAGAAGGTTTTGTCACCCTTTTAATTTCTGCTGCAATTTTTCTTCAGTTTGTGCTATGGCTACACTGATTGCCTTCCTGGCCTCTTTGAGCTTGGTCCTGTATTCTTCCCTATCACAGTCTTTATTTTTTATACTGACTGAAAGCTTTTTCTTTTATTTTCAATGCCACCTCTTTCGTAAACCAGAGGTTTCTCCTTCTTTTGGTTTTACTGATTATCTTTGAGTATTTTGCTGTGACAACATTTAATAGCGTCTTCAATGCTGTCCATCTCTCCTCGATGTCTCCATCTTTATGTTTTCATACAGGCTTGAAAAGGCGGGTTCATCTTGTTGAAGTTTGTATTTTTGAAGTTGAGGATTTTTAGTCTAGTGTGGCTGGTGACTTCTTGTCTGTTGACTATGAACCATATTCATCTGTGTTTGCTGGAGCCCAAATTGATTCCTACTTTAACGTCAGATATCCTTGTGCAGTTTGTTAGCACAAGGTCTAGGACTCATCTTCCCTTTTGGTGAATCTACTAGCTGTGTTAGACCTGCCTCTTGCAGAGCAATGAGAATTCCTTGCTCTTTCTGATGATACTGAGTAGGAGACCCAGTTCACATCAGGCAGATTTAAGTCTCCTACAAGCAGTAGCTCACCTTTGTCACAACGTAAGGATTGTTTCAAGAAGCTCCTTATCCTTTCTATTTCTTATAACGAGGGTCTGTACACTATTCCCACCCATAATGGGGTTTATCTTCTGTGCTGGCGTTACCCATAGGGACTCAGTGTTGTTGCTAGACCACTGGATCTCAGTGGCATTTATTTCATCCTTGACATAGATTGCCACACCTCTGCCCTATTTGCCTTCTTGGTCCCTCCTAAACAGAGTGTAGCCTGGGATTGCAACATCCAGGTGTGGTTCTCTTGAACCACGTCTCTGTCACTGCTACCCAGTCTAGTTGAGCCTTGGTCATTACAGCGGTGAGGTCCAGGATTTTATTGGATAGGCTCTGAGCACTGACATACATTGCCGCCATACCTGTTTTTCTACTGACATTTCTCAATACGTTTTCCGAGGTGGACTGGCTCAGGTGTTGCCTGCGTTTTGCTAGTCTGGTCTGAGCTTTATCTTGTCCTGGTGATATATTAGTGGGTTCTCTGTCCGGACGAAAACCGATTACCGATAGATAATGGGAGAGGGCATTAGCTTTCATGTGACATGTAGAGGCTAATGCCGGTATCTAGTGATGTGAACAAGTTTTATTGAGCAGCTCAATTTGAGTGACTCACTAAAACTGCTCAGCAGTAAGTGAGTACGAAAGAGATTAGCGATTCCTGTATAGCGAGTGTAGCAGTGAGCTACACTTACTAGTAGAGGATATGAAGACTAGTTTGATCAAGCTCTGCTGAGCTGGCGTTTGAGCGTAGTGGCATGGCCACTGCCTGTGGAGCTGGCAGATTTGGTTGGTCTGCCTTTAGGGGAATTTTTCTTGTTTTTTTGTTATTCTAAGTCCACTCCTTCTGGAGTTGATAATAAATAAATTGGGAGATACTGGGAGGACTTTACCACTTGTGTAAAAATGTTTATTCTATTGTTTTACTTGGTATGTAAGCAACCGTGTGTTGTTTTCAGCGTAGCTTTGATATGGATCGCCTTTTGACGACGGATGATTTTTCATTTGCTCTGTTTCACGGCGAGATAAAAGACTTGCCTATATCACATAAAACCCTAATGCCCTCTCACCTTTTCCTAGTTTGAACTACTATGAAAGATACTGAATTTCTGGCCCAGTGCATGGACTCCTTCCTTTGTAAGGTGTAGGCCATCATATTTAAAGAAAGTACAGTTACGTAGGAACTTACCGTAACAGTAGATCTTCGAGAGAGGTTCCTTCAGTAGGTCATCACAAATAGGACTGAGCGTGCCTGAAGTCGGGCGCACAGCAAACTTTTCTAGCAATCCCTGATGGCAGGACCAACACCTGACGTCACGTGACTGACGCCAGCGTGACAGCATATAGTGGCGGTCCCCACGCCCGCCCTCCAAGCCCTCCGCCGGAGCCTGGAAGAGGCCTGGCAGGAGTTTAACAGGATTTGGAGGTCCTGAAAAACATATAAGAGGGGAAGGAGGAGGGAATAGACCTACTGAAGGAACCTCTCGAAGATCTACTGTTACAGTAAGTTCCTACCTAACTGTACTATCTTACTCGAGAGGGTTCCTTCAGTAGGTCATCACAAATAGGACTGAGTCCCAAGCAGTCCTCCGAGGGAGAGACCGAGAGAAACTAGGGAGGAGGCAAACAAGTCCAACAGAAAAACTGAAGTCCGAGAGGACCCAGTCTAGGACAGCAGACCCTGCAGTATGGCTAGGCCAAAACCAGCCCTCCGCCTAGAAGCAATGTCCAAACTACAGTGTTTGGTAAGGTATGGACAGAACTCCAAGTAGCGGCAGCAAATGTCCGCTGCAGAACGTTTGAAGGAAGGCTGCAGAAGCAGCCATGTACTCTGATAGAACCCGGCAGTGGTTTATCATACTTGTGATAACAGAATCTGATGCAATTACCCAACCATTTGGAAAGGCCCTGCTTGAAACCGGTTTGCCTCTTGTTCTTTGTGCGAAGGAGACAAACAATTGATTGCAAGAGTGAAATTCTTTGTTCAGTGGTATAACACTGGAGAATTCGATGGACATCCATCGTATGAAGGAGTACCTCACCCCTATTAGTGGGGCGGATAATATACTGGAAGCTCTAGCAACTGGTTCAGAGTAGCTTCCGACAACACCTTGGAAGGAACCTCAGATGGGTTCTGAGGACTGCCCGGTCCCGTGAAAAATCAGATAAGGCTCTTGCAAACCAGGCGTGAAGCTCCAAAATTCTTGAGCTGATGTGATAGCCACCAGAAACAACGCCTTCTAAGACAGGAAGCATAGGTTGCAGCTCATGGCTGGCGCCGAAAGGAGGCAACGTGAGCGTTCCAGGACGAAGTTCAAGTCCTAAGGTAGGGTTGGGCTGCAGATGAGGGGGTTTCAGATGGAGAATCCTTTCAAGAAGGTTTTCAAATATTCAACTGAGCCACAGGTTTACCATCCACCAGCTTGTGGTACACCGAGATAGCTGAGAGGTGCACTTTCAGGGAAGAATAGGCTAGACCAGAGTCCGAGTGAAGGAGGTATTCCATGACTTGTGGTGCCGAGCAGAAAAGGGGTTCCAGTCCTTTGTGGTGGCGAAATGGAAAACTGCTTCCACTTCAAGGCATAAGTGGAGCGGTGGAAGGTTTTCTGGCTTTGACAAGGACCTGAGCCACTCATGAAGAAACCCCAAAGCGGTGCTATGTCTGCAGGAGCCATGCATGCAGATCTAGGGTCCTGAGCCCTGGATGAATCAGGCGGCCTTGATCCTGAGTAAGGAGGTTGTGCATCAATGGAAGTGGAACTGGTGGTTCCCTGGATAGCTGCTGAAGCAGCGGAACCAAATCTGTCTCGGCCAAAGAGGAGCGATGAGAATCATCTTGGCCTTCTCCGCCTGTAGTTTGAGGAGAACCCTCTGCAGAATGAGAACGGAGGAAGCTGCAAAAAATTTCCCTGTCCAGGATAGAGATAATGCGCCGCTCGAAAGCACCTGGCTCTGGAGCGAGTGAGCAAAACTTGGGAAGCTTTGCTTGAATTGAGAGGTGAATAGGTCGAGTTCTGGCCGCCCAATTTTGGAAGATGGATTCCGCCACTTCCGATGAAGTTCCCACTGTGAGCAGGGGTCCCGCGACCTGCTGAGACTGTCCGCCAGGACGCTAGAACTCCCGCGTGCACGCCACTAGGGACAAGTGGTGCTGATCGCCCAGTTCCACACCCTGGTCGACTCCTGCAAAGAGGGTACGACGGTTCCTCCTTGTTTGTTGAAGTACCAAACCACCGACATATTGTCCATTTGGATCAGCAGTGTTCCTCGGGCAGCAGGGGTTGAAAGGCCTGTAAGTCATACAGGACCGCCCTCCACTCCAGAACACTGATGTGAAGAGAAAGCTCCAAGCTGGACCAAAGTCCCTGGGCTTGATGTTCCCCAGATGAGCACCCCACCCCATGTTCGAGGCATCCGGTGAGAGTGGCGACAGGTGCTGGGCTTTGAAGCGGAAGTTCCAAGGAAAGATTATGGATTCATCCACCATTGAAGATCCTTCTGGACCACTGAAGAGATGAGGACTGGATGGTCCAGATGCCCAGAAGCTGGTCCCACTGCACCTCAGGGACCACTGAGTGATCCCCATGTGAAGCCTGGCTAGGGGAACGGTAAAATGGAAGCTGCCATTAGGGCCAACAGGTGAAGGACCTTCGGGCCAGGACAGGCCTGCAAGAAGCCACCTTGAGGCCTGATGGACCAGAGTCTCCACTCTGTCCGAGGGAGGAAAGTCTGCACTGGACTGTGTCGAGGACCGCCCAATAAACTTCAGTTTCTGGGTGGGATAAGGATGACTTGGGCACGCTTGACAGTGATCCTGAGTCAATTGAACAGGCCCAGGGTAAAAGACAGAGCCTCTGTCAAAGAATCCCTGGATGGGGCTGCTAGGAGCCAATCGTCCAGGTAAGGGAACACCGCATCTCCCTGTGGCGTATAAACACTGCAACCACCACTAGGCACTTGGTAAAACTCGAGGTGCTGAAGACAGCCCAAAGGGAGCGCTGAACTGGAAGTGCTCCCCTGAAAAGGAAACGCAGGAACCGATGGTGGCTGGGAAAATAAGGATATGTAGGTAGGCATCCTGCATGTCCAGAGCACAGAGCCAATGATTCTCCACAAGGAGGCGGAAGAAGGCTCTGGAGTGTCAGCATGTGAAACTTCTTGTATGTGACATAGCGGTTCAGCTGACTGAGATCTAGAATGGGTCGGAAGTCCCGGTCTTTTGGAACCAGGAAAAAGAAAGTAGAATCTTTTCCTGTTTGCCCTGAGGGAACTTGCTCGATTGCTTGTTTTAGCAAGAGCGAATTTACTTCCTCCTGAGCGAGGATAGCCTGATCCTGAGAGTATGAGGACTTCAATGGAGGATTTCCTGGAGGGAGCTCAGAAATTCTATGGTGTGACTTAGGGCCACCAGTTGCAGGACCCACTTGTCGGAGGTAATCACCGCCACTTCTGCATGTGGAGTAGACCTCCCCCACCTGCTCCTCACCATGAGGCTGAGGAGGCAGTGGGCTGGGAGTCAAGAAGTGGCGGGACGTTCGGGAGGACCCCTGAACGTCCACAGATTCTTGGAGGCAGGAGGAGTTATGGTAACCGTGGCCTTCCACTTACCCTGACGACGCCTGAGTGGTTTTCCTGTGCCTCCAGGTCCTCTTCCGAAGGGTTGCTGCTGTTGTTGTTGATGAGCACCCAATCGGTACATAGACCAAACAGACCTAAGGGCAACCCTTGCCCTGTAGCTCTGTGATGATGTCCTTGGTGTCACCTCTGAAAGGACAGAGCCCCAGAACGGGCATCCTGAATCACTGACTGGACCTCGCTAGCGAGACCTGAGAGGCAAGCCAGGAGTGCCATCTCAGGGCAATGGCTGTTGCCAAGGTATGGGCCACAGAGTGACGGAATGGTAGGTGGCCCGAAGCATGCCTACAAGAGATCTTGGAGAGGCGGAGATCCTTGGCGAAGTTCCTCCTGAGAGGTGAAGGATCCATAGACTGGACCTTCAACTCCAACCTGGCCATAGTCGCTTTTTGTGGGACACCATGTGGCCACGTAACTGAGGGAGCGGAGTGCGCATGTGGCAGAAGAGTAGATTTTCTTGCTGAACTGGTCCATCTGCCTCGACTCCTTGTCTGGAGGAGTAGTGCCAAGTGCTTGGGAGTAGAGCGATCATGAGCCGCTGAAATGACTATGGAGTCTGCCTTCAGATGAGTCTTCAAAAAGGAGCATCCTTAGGCGCCCGGTAGAGCCTGTCTGCCCACTTGGGACAGCTGGATAGAGTGAGGCATCTGCTAGACAGTGGTGGTGAGGTCTTGGTGGGGGCCATCCACGGAGGAACTGGGATAGGAGACAGAGATTCTAAGTCGAGGTGCTCCGCAAGTCTCTGTCTCATCGGGTCCTGTTCCTCCGACTCCCAATCAAAATAATCTCGGGCCCTATGAGATCTGAGAAGGAAGGATCCTCAGGTGGCGATTTCGGTGAGGTCTTACCTCTTGGCTCGGTTCCTCCACAACTAATTTCCTCCTCCGAAGAGTCATCCTCCCATTAGAACTGTCATCATCGGCCTCCTGAACTGGGCGTTGTTCAAACAAGGAAGGGGCGTCCTGTCGAGACTTCCCGAGAGATGGACAGTCGGAATGGAACTGTCGGGAAGGGGACCTAGGAAGCTGCGGTTGTGGAAGCCTCACTTCCAGGTCCAAATCAACTCCGACCCCCCCCCTGCCACCAAGACTGCAAGAAAGAACTGAAATCCGGCTTAGCTGGGGAGGAGAGGTGGAGCTGTTTGAGGCGGGGAGGAGGAGGAGGAGGAGGAGGAAGGGAACAGCAACTGGAAGGGACAACACCCACAGGACCCATGTACTGGGTATAGGAATTATAACCCTGGTAAAACTGTCCCATTGACTCCATCCAGGAGTGGGAGCCTCCGGGTAGGATCCCCAGGATACCCGTGGGGGTAATGGGGACAGGAAGGGGACGGTTATGAAACCCCATCGTTAGCCCCTGACGCGGGGGAACCCAGCCATACCTGCTGTTGTGTAAATCAGGTTAGGATCCAGCGTCGGAACAGTCCATGTTAGAGGACTGACAGCACGGCACCACCAATCCGGCGTTGGAGGAGCGGCGTTGTACCGGATGAAGGGCTCAGGCGTGGGAGTCGGGTCGGCGTCAGGGCTGGAGGAACGGGCTGACCACGGTCCCGGTAGGGACTGTCCAGGGACTGGCGGCATTGGAGGTGCCGCAGCCTGCCCCTAGGTTGAGAAGGGCCTCCAGAGAAAGGCCATCTGGCTGAGGAAGAGCTTCCTGACCCTGGTCCCTGCTAAGGAGGCGAGGGAAGAACCCCAAGATCAGCAGGTTCACCAGCGTCCCCGCCGCCCTGCGGACGTGTCCGTGGGTGAATCGAGGACGCAGGCGAGGGAAGAACAGGAGGGAGCAGGACTGTCTCCCTTGGTCCCACCGGATGTCGGATGAGGCGCGTTTAGGCCCGGCGGGGGCCCGATCCCGTCGGTAGTCGGGGACAGCGACTTAGCGGGCGTGTCGGGCGGTCGGTGGACCCCAGCCGACTTAACGACCGAGCCGGGCGATCGCCCCAGCCAGGGAGTCGTCGACTTTAATGGTCACAGGGCGGTCTCCAGAGGCCAACCTACCGGCCGGAGCAGCGCCGGGTCGCCAGAGGAGCAGTGACCGACTTACCCACCTGAAGTTTCTCCTTACCTTCTGGGTGCTTCGACGGTGGCTGGGCCTTGCTGATAGAGGGCCTGACGTCGTCATGGAGCGAGCCCACCCTAGCCTTCTCCTTATGCTCCTTAGGGAAGATTTTTGGGACGAGTCCCTAAGCTTGTCCATCTTCTTCTCAAGAGAAGTAAATGGACCTTGAGAAGATGGGCCTCCAAAGCCTGTTGTCTCCACTTTTGGTTGCCTGATTGAAGGACTGACAGTCAGGCAAGAGGAGACTGGATGGTCTAGGCCTAGGCAGATGACACACTTGGAATGACCGTCTTTGTGCGGGATCTGTGTGCCACACGGAGCACTTCTTCTTAGGAGAAGACATGAATTTTTTGAAGAAAATAGTGAGTTTAGAAAACCCGCGAGAACAACTTTCCAGCGATCGCTGATGGAAGTCTGTGGAGCAACTGACCACGGTGACAGTGGGAAAGAAGCTGGAGAAGCGGTAGCGGGGACTGTCCACTATATACCGTCATGCTGTCGTCGCGTCGCGTGACGTCGGGTGGGCGGTCCCCCATCACGTATTGCTAGAAAAGTCCGCCAGCGCCCAACGCCAGTCCTATTTGGATGACCTACTGAAGGAACCCTCTTGAAGTAAGATCTTCTGCCCAGAAGTCCTTGCAGTCCCTACATAATGATGGCCTTTTGTCCTGCACCAGTCTTTGAGCCAGATGTTTAGCTCTGTGATTTCCTTTTCTCTTACATTTTGCCTGTTGTTCCCCTTCTCCCAGACAGGCAGAATTTCGAGAAGGATAATCCGGATGTAAAGGAAGTCAACCCGTCTCCTAGTGCAGTGAGATTTTGTTTAGTCTCCTTCACTGAGTGACTGGCTAAGTCGTTAGTTCCTAGGTGTACTAGGATGTGTGTGTTTGTGCCGACTGTCGTAGGGTGTAGTGAGACCACCTTGTCTTTTGGATCCTATTTTCTTTCTCCCAGCCTTAAGTCTGCTGCAGCAGCATTCTCTTTACTTTCCTTTTCTCTATTTGCTGTTCTTCTGCACATTCCCCTTTTCAGTTAGGCCACCTGAAAAAGGTTCTATATGCTATCCATGTCAGTTTCTGCCTGGGTCCAGAGAGAGAGAGGTCTTCCTGCCCTGAGAACCCCCAAGCTTTTAAATGAAACCTGTGTTTCAGCCAAAACAATACCGTGCTGAATGGCTGTACATCTGAATGGCCACTGTTCATATTGTAGCCTTAAAAGAAAGATTGCTTGAATGTAGTTACGAGCAAACACGTTAGGTTTACATAAGCTTTCAGTATTAGGCTGCAGGTTCAGCGGAGTACTAGTTGCACTTACAAATTGAGAGAAACAACATATTTCTTACCCAAATGTTGATGTAATGGCACAGAATGTGGTGCGCATGCCCTCGATAGCTTTTGCCATTTTCGGTGTTGCTCGACGGTGCGATGTTCGAGCAGTAGCATTTGTTTGTATCTTTTTGTTTTTTTTTTCTTCTCTGTCCTCAGCGCCCAATCTTAATACTGGATACTATTGGTGCAGGATTTCAGTAGCGAGGGAGCAGTAAGAAAAGCCTGAAAGTATGTAAAACCGATTTATTTTACACTTTTTACCTGTTGCCACAGTGCAGGGAGTTGCTACAGTGCTGGGAGAAATTAGTTCACTGTTGCTTCTTGATACTGTCCTGGGGCTTATAAGCATCCTAGTGTGCAGAATGAATTCAGGCAAACAGGTACCTTTTACTCCCCAGTTGTGGTTTGTGTTATTGTTTTCATTTACTCCTCATAATAAAAGCGTTTATGGGAGAAGCTAACAAGAACTGCACTGACAAACTGCTGTAAAATATGAAACAGCATAACTGGTGTGTAAATAGGAACAATTATGTTTACCTAGATAGCATAATTAGAGAAATACAACTGTTGTTTTTAATTGCTTTACTGAATGAAAATACTGAATAGTAAATATGCATAAGAAAACCCTAAAGCTACCTAGCTGTAGTATCTCTTCCTTGAGCTTTCCAGTGTCTCTAAGTGCTGGCCGGCCCTGTTTCATACTATTAAATACTGGCTAGTTCAAGGAGGGCCTGCAACTAGGAGGTATTGTGAAAAATAGAAAATAAGCTTGATCTTCTGAGTTAATAGGCATTGTTGCACATATTTAGAATACAGTAATGTTTTGCTGTGAAGTTTGTATTAAAATATTAGCTATTTTGAAAATTAAAGATTTTGTAAGCAAGTGGGCGGAGTTTCAGGTAAACCACCTGACCTTCACTAGTATGAAGAAACCACCTTCCTTTCACTTCTTGAGATGCGTGGAGAGGTCAGTGGAGTACCAGTGTGCTCTAGCGGTTTCCTTCTGGATGTATTTTGCTTTAAGTCTTCTTTTATTTATTTCTGCCGTATCCAGTCCGTGTTTATTTATTCATGATTACGTTTTGCGGGCAATAATAAATAACTTGCCTGGCTTTTGCTTCACTCTTCAGCAACATTTTGTCTCAGCATCCATCAATTACAACTACTCCATGACACTAACGTTCCTTACAATCTTTTCTATGCATTCTTGTCCTCTCCATGATAATGCCCTAGAATTAGAAGGATTTTTGGTAGCCTTTTTCCTGTGACATTAATAGGTGTGTGTAATTTGTCTCCTTGTGTATGGTTAGATTTAGTTTTATCAATTGGATTGGTATATGCTGTAGTGGTGCTAATCTGTTGGTAGTGTGTATTGTATTAGTTGTTACTCTTTAAGCTTGTGGGATTCATTTAGTGATGTTAGATGAATGTTAACCCACTGTTTGCCATCCTCCTATACTGGTTTTCCTTTGGGGTAATGGAAGCAAGTTGTGATGGTTGTTTAAGTGTGGTGAGGATGGGCATGTGCTGAGCTTGGTTCAGAGAAGTTAATTTCAGCCCATGCAGCATAGAGCTAGAAACGTGGGTCTCTGAATGTCCAGAAGATTGGACAGTGACTGATTCTTCGGATATACACCCTGTGGAAGAGTGTGCCACAGTGGTGGCAGTTTACAATATCCATTCTGGTTGACAGTTGAGTTTGCGAAAATGCAACAGTTCGACTCACTGGCCTGTTAAGGGAGGATGGAATAAAGAAAAGCTAGGATGGAAAGAAAGTTTTGTAGGGTGGACAGATTAAAGAAATGAAAGGATGGAAAGAAAGTTGTTGGTTTTTGTTAAGGAGATGTGGAGTGGTGATGTCATTGGAACACCCTATAACAGTAGTGTGGCCTAGGTGGGTGGTCCCTTCACGAGGCTCCCAGAAACAATCAGTTACAGTGGTGAGTCAGAGCAACTGTGCAGCTCCTGAAGATCCAAAGGTAGGGGGTATGGTAAGTGGCTGAAACAAAAAACCTGTGTTAGAATTCAGGCAGATGTTTGGGAAATGTTACAACCAGCCAAAGACTTTGTGAAACAACCTTGCATCTGAGCTGTTGCTTCTGGCTGCTGGCTGGGTCTAAGCAGAGTGAGCAAGGACAGAAGCTGCCTCAGATAAGAAAGGATCCCAGACTGTGCACTGCAAGGGGATTGCCCAGGTAGAATTGCTGTCAAGGAATCCCTGCTTCTGCACCTGTCTCCTGATTGGTCTCTCTCAGGTCAGTGAAGCTCAGCAGACAGTAAAGCTAGGGGCTGGACTGCTCTTGGCGTATGTCTCCTAGGGTTGCCCTTTGTGTCTGGGCTATTGCTTCTGGCTAACAGCCATCAATTAGCTGACCACTATTTCAGTAGTAGGTATATTGTGCAAGTATTTTGCTTTGTAGGTGTATTCCTAGTAAATCCTTCCCTTTGTTTGCTAAATGGAGTTTTTTTCTAAATTTGCTTGCTGGTTTTATGGCCCCAGGGATCTCCATTTCACATGCTTTATGGCTCCTCCTCGCTCCTACAACTCCTTCTGTCCCATGTGACAGTGATGCATCCAGAGCCATTAATTCAACAAGAGCTGTTTTTGTCAAGTTTACGGTAGTAGAATTGTGATTTTAAGTAACTCTCCTATTCGAGGGAGCTCTAATAAAGGCTATATTTACAGATGACAAACTCCCAAAGGTAACTGAGCGGGCTATTCTGTAAGGAGACAGCTAAAGTTTTCACTAATTACAGCATTTGTGATCTTGGATGATCTGTGTACTTTTAATGGTTTGTGTAGTTTGCTAAAAAAAAATCTTTAAAAACAAAACATTTACTTTTACGGCTAGACCTAGACACATATCTAGGAAACAGAAAGTTTGGATTAGACAGAGTTCTTTGCTAAACCAGAATACCGTGCTCCTACCAGTAGATTGTTGCTGCAGCAGTTACTACTCTCTGAATCAATGGTCCTGGATGCATTACTGTCACATGGAACACTGCAGGAACAAGAAGAACCATAAAACATGCAAAAATGGAGGTCCCCGTGACCACAAAACCAGAAAGCAAATTTAGGAGAAAAAACCTTTCAGCAAACAAATGGACTTAGTTGGAGTACACCAACAAATCAAAACACTCTGCACAACATATCGTTTTGTAAATTTAGACTTTAGTTTCCTTTAAGGGTGGGTGGTTTTAGACCTTGGGCCTTTAGGTGTACCAAGCAGTCCAAACCCACAGATATATCACCAGTTTTTTTGTGATATGATGGAAGTCACAACAAATACTGAATCTTTTCCATTCTGAAATATACATTTTCCCAGTTGCTGGCTTTCAAAAAACGATCAAAACTCCTAGGACATGGTTTGAAAGGTTCAAGTTAGAATAGTCCTACTCATCAAAAGTCATACTCTCAAATGTAGAGCTCTGAGGGCTGGGTGAGACACCCTGCTCTGGGACAGTCAGCATGTCCTGGCTCAGTGGCAGGGCAGGTCCATTGGTGTTCTCTGAAATACTGCCAGCGTCACTGAGTACCAAGATAATCTTGCCCAGTCTGGTGATGAAAGAATCACTGTAGCAGCCTCCCTTCTCAAGTTCAGCAACACTTGGTGAATTAGTGGGAAATGGGAGGAATGCATACAGCCACCTGTTTCTCCATGGAAGAGCTAGTGCATCCCCTGTAACTGTCCCCCTTGAGGGAAGTCTGCAACAGACCTGGGACAGCCTTCTGTTTTCCCGTGAGGCAAACAACTCTATCTTTGGCTCTCTCTATCTCTGAAACTCTGAGTTAGAACCCCTTGATTCAGAGACAATTCGTACACTGCATGCCCTATTCTGCTGTGTGAATCTGAAGCAGTTCTCCTGTCCCAGTAGGTGTACTCTAGACAGGTTTGTACTTCAGCTGTAAGCAAGGTTCCATGGATGCAGAAGAAAAATTACTCACCTTAGTAATTGTGTTTCTTCTAATGGGGTCCTGCTGTGTTCTGACAATATGCAGTTAGCAACAGCACTTGAACTGCTCCAGAGAGGAAAGAGTTAACTCTATGCCAGAGCATAGAACGTCGAGCTCGAGTTCGGTTCAAACCTCTGTCTGCTGCACTTTCAAGTGTAACCGTCAGATTCTTACGAGTTAATCCTAACTAACTACACCTGCTAGGTGGAAATTGTAAAACTACTAGCCAAAAGGCTGCAAATGTTTTGGATCCCCAAAGACTCACGTCGAGAACTCCAAAACAAAAACCAGGTAGTGAAAAACATAACTATAAAAACAATATAACATAACTAACTCCCCTCTCTATATAGGGAGAGTACTACATGCATCCCTGAGGTGCAACACTGCACCTGCCAGCCACTTCCCCAAAACCAGGTTCTGAAAGGAGAGCGGGAGGTCAGAATACAGCAAGACTCCATTGAAGAAACACAATTACTAAGGTGAGTAATTTTTCTTCAAACAACATGAAGTCTTGCTGTATTCTGACATTTTGCAGACTAGCAAGCAGTACCTCCATGGAGGCGTGGACAAACCTATTTTGGGAATAGGCTCTGCAGTACTGCTGTACCAAACCTAGCATCACTCCTAGCCTGGATTTCCGGACAGTAATTGTATAGTTTGTTATAATGTAAACAACTGGTTTTATAAGAAGTTTACACTTAGTTGTGATTGCATTGATAAATGAGAAGTTGGCATTATAACACCTTATTTGAATGTAAAATTGGACAAAAGATTGAGAAAAGTTTATTTTCCCAAATTCCTGTTCACCTTCTCTCACAACCTTCAGACTATAAGAAAATGGTTCTTAAATTTGATTCCATGAAAATGATCTATGGCACTGCAAAATATTGTTTATGCTAAAAAAGAAACTGCTGTCTTCCAATTGTGTTTTATAGTAGCCTAAATGTGGATTATTTAAATTATTATGATTTATGTACTTATATTTAAATGGATTTATAGGAAAAATACTGAGATGTAAACAAATTTATTTATGAAATTGTAATGTTATGTACTGTATGTAAACGTAACAAACCTAAGGTTTTATACATTTTAACAACAATAAAATAACTTGAACTTGAACAGATAGTAATGCATGGTGAATGTATGAACTGTTTTCCAGGTGGCTGCTTTGCATATTTCTAATAATGGTATATCTCTGGCAGCAGCCAGAGAAGCAAGCTGTACTCTAGTCAAATGAGCCCTCAGGCCTGAGGGGCTATTTTGCCTAGCTTTTCATAGCAGAATTGTATACAGGAGACAATCCATCTGGCAATAGTTCTCTTAGTAGCAGGTTTACCTTTCCCCTTCACCATAAGTGAGAAACAACTGAGGACAGTCAAACTTAAGTGCCTTAGTGCACTCAATGTAGTAGCTAGTGCCCTCTTAACATCCAAACTGTGTAACCTTCTCTCCCTGAAGAAGAATGATCAGTGAAGAAGACAGGAAGAGACATGGACTGGTTCAGATGAAAATCTGAAACCACTTTGGGTAAGACCCTCCTGTTAGTTCTAAGGACCACCTTATCTCTATGGAATGAGATAAAATCAGGCTCCACTGACAGAGCTTGTAATTCACTGATACGCCTGGCAGAGGTAATAGCTACCAGAAACACAGCTTTCTAAGTCAAGTACTTAAGTTCTGCTGAGGCCAAAGGCTCAAAAGGCTGCATAAGCTGAGCAATGCAAATAGTAAGATCCCAAGCAGGAGTAGGATCCTCAAAAGGAGGATTGTATGGAGCAATCCTTTAAAGAATATACAGAAAACAGGATGAGATGCCAGTGAGGAAGCCTTCCCCACTGACAGAAATGCAGAAACAGCTGCTAAGTGTACTTCCAGAGTAGCTGGCCTGAGGCCTAAGCCGCTAAGATGAACCATACTGTATAATCCAGAACTGCAGCCAAATCAGCAGCATCTGGAGATATCTGCTTATTGGAATACCAAATGCTGAATCTTTTCCATTTGGAATTATAAGTTTTTCTGGAGGCAGGTTTTTAGAGGTTTTGAGAATATCCAGAACCCTTGAGACAGATGCAGGCTTGCATATTCTAACTCTTGAAGACCCATGCCTTGAGGTTGAGAGACCAAGGCTGGGGTACCAAATCCTCCGAGAGAAGGTTAACAGACTGTGATTCCTGGGAAGAGATAAGGGAAGATGGACTGCTAGGGATAGCAATAGAGGATACCAAGGTTGTCTGGCCCAGTCTGGAGCAATCAGAATCACTTTGCAAGATTGTGACCTTATCTTGACCAGAACTTTGAATAATAGAGGAAGGGTGGGGGAGGCATACAGAAATGTCCCCTCACAATCCAGAAGTAGAGCATCCCAGGGAACTGAGCCCAAGACTGGGGGTCTGCAACAAAGAGAGGAAGTCAGTGATTGTCTGGGGCTGCAAAGAGATCTATCTCTGGAGTGCCCCACCTTGAAAAAATCACTTTTAACACTAGGGGATCCAGGGACCATTCATGATGGCCCTGAGATATCCTGCTCAGGGCATCTGCTAACACATTGTCCTTCCCTGGGAGGTGGACTTCTACCAGAGATGTCTGTAAGGACTAAGCCAGGGATAATAATTTCATGGCTTCCATGAACAAGGCCATGGACCGAGTGCCTCCTGCTTGTTGCTGTACCACATGGTGGTGGTGTTGTCTGTCCTGACTGAACTACCTTGTCCTGTACTGAGTCTGAGAGAAAGCTTACAGAGCCAGGTACACTGCCCTGAGCTCCAGAAGATTGATACGTAGTACAGACTCCTGATGGACCAGACCCTTGAGCTGTCAGGGCTCCCAGGTGAGCTCCCACCCTAGAGAAGCATCCGTAGTTAGAACTACTGATGGGACTTGAGGGAGAAATGGAACCCTTGTCTGAGGTTGTCCTGGTCCAACCACCATTGGACAGCCTGGATCAGAGTCTGAGTCACTGGAATTAGTTTGGTTAGAGGATCTTTTCTGAGACCAAAAGCCCTCAAGTGGAACTGGATGTCCCTCATCTGAAATCTGGCCCTTGAACCACTGCAGTGGAAGCTGCCATGTGGCCCAGGAGTTGAAGAAAATGCCTTGCTGGGCGAGACACCAGAAGGCGAAAAGAAGAAGCCAGATCTGTAAGGCCTTTACCCTTGCCAAGGGAAGAAAAGCCTTTGCTTGTACAGTGTCCAACTCTACCCCTATAAAGGTAGTTGCACTGGTTCGAGAACTGACTTTGGAAGATTGAGGAGGAAACCCAGAGAAGTGAGCAATTGTTGGGTCACTTACAGGTTTGACTTCACTTGGTCTGGAGACTGCTCCACAAGGAGCCAGTCGCCCAGGTATGGAAAAATGGAAATGTTTTTGTCTCCTTAGAAAGGCCACTACTACTGCTAGGCATTTTGTGAACACCCTTGGTGCTGATGTTAGTCCAAAGGGCATTGCTCTGAACTGATAATGGCCTGAAGGCAATCCAACCTGAGGTAATTTCTGTGGGAGCACCTGATGGGAATGAAAGTAGGCATCCTTGAGGTCCAGGGAGGCTAACCAATCTCCTGGCCTCAGAGAGGGAAGTATTACTCCCAGAGTCACCATTCTGAATTTTGGTTTGGCTAGATGCTTGTTTAAGTATCTTAGATCTAGGATGGGCCACTCCCCTGTCTTTTTGGGGTAGGAAGTACCTGGAGTACAGACCTTTGCCCTGTGTACAGTAGAAACTCTCTCCATGACTCTGAGAGCCAGCAGAGAGGAAACCTCTGCCTCTAGGGCAATGGTTTTGGAGATGTTTGCAGGTGGAAAAGACCTGACTCTCTGCTTTGGAAATGTTTTGAAGCTGAGAGCCAGTCCCTGGCTTACTACCTCTAGGACCCACTTGTCTGAGGTAACAGACTTCCAGGCCTTCAAGTAGTAAGCCAGCCTGCCTCCTACTGGAAAAGGGAGTCGACCCGGGCTGACACATCAGGGTGTCTGCTTGGCAGGAGCCTTGGACTGGGAGGAGGATGCATCCCTGCTCATCTGCCTTCTGCCTCTCCTCTGAAGAGCCCCTCTGAGGAAAAGGGAGGAGGCCTGTGCCTGTAGAAAGGCCCAGAAAAAGCATGCCCTGCCCCTAGACTGTTGCTTCGAGGAGTTGCCTGCCTTTCCTGGCCTGTGCACTCTATAGGTGGTCCTGTACTATCCATTTTTTTCATATAATTCTTTGTCTGCTCCCCAAACAGAGAATTATCCACCACAGGAAATCCAGGGCCTTAGCCTGGGTGTCCTGTGAAAGCTAGTACATCTGAGCCAAGCCAATCTCCAAAGAGACACAGATGTAGCCATGCCTCATGATGATACATAAGTATAGTCTACAGCAGCATGAAATTGGATCTTAGATGCCTCTATCCCATCAGCAGCCACCTCCTCCAGCTCCTTGGCTAGCTGGGGAAGCCTGTTTAGCCAGTTCCAGAACAGTATCCCATCTGGACTTCTGGTATCTGGCTGTATAGGCCATGTAGTTAGCCTGCCTGAGTCCCAAGGAGGATGCCAAGTACTGTTTTTAGTCATGGCATCCAACTTCCTAGAGTCTTTATCTGGGGAGGAGTGTGAAGCCAAGGGTATGTTAGCCTTATTTCAGGCTGCAGCCTGAACAACCCCAACATAGCTGCATTGCTGGTACAAGAACTCCGTGACCTGAGCCTGACAGCATGTACCTCTTGTCCATTCGGTCTGTCCACAGGAGGTAAAGAATTTGGTGTTTAAGAAGTTTTGTGTCAGTTTCCCAGGGATTTATGGAGGGAATAGACAATCTTTTTGACTCTGGGATATCCATCATTTCCACAAAGTCAGGCTCCTCTTGTTCCTCAGCAGCTTTAACCAGAGGGAGCTGAGGGTTTCTGCCACTTTTGTAAAACAAAAGTGGGATGGGGACTCAGAAAGCCTAGGAGGGAAGCACTAGAAGGCCTGTCTGGGAGATGTCCGGTTCTATGGACTCATCCAGACCTTCTATATCATCATCATCGTAGTCCTCATCCCCTCCAGATCCGGTTCATAATACTCTTCTGGAGAACAATCCGAACCAGAGGAACTGACTGAATCGAGCACCTACTGAGAGGTGCCGGATCGGCTGGAACCGGACGGAGCGATTCAATACTAATCGCCTGCCAATTTCTTCGGCGGTTGGATGATGCAGTTCTGGATCAGAACCAGCTGATTTCTCCTTTCTCTTTTTCTTAGCCAGAACCGAACCCTCAGGATTGGCTCCCTGGTCAGAGGGCACTCCCTCAGGTTCAGTTGGAACCAAACTAGTTTAGCCATCTGGGTCAGCGGACTTCTCGACTCCTTTTCCCTAAGCCTGCCCAATCTCTTCTCTAGGGTGGCCTTAGAAAATTTCTACATATTTGGCAGTCTGAATCAGGTGGTCAAATCCCAGGAGAGTAAACACAGGTGGTGTGGGGATCAGACTTAGCAAAGGCCTCCCACACTCACTGCAGTGTTGAAACCCAGAGAGCCCAGTTTTTCTTTTGGGTTTTCAAATGTAGCCATCTTAACACTAACCCTTTATTCGGCAAAAGCTAGGCAAGACCCTTATCAGTTTCTAACAGTGTTATGGGTGTTGGAAAGAAACATCTGAAACACATTTTTTAGAACTGATAAGGACCGGTATCTCACACTAAACTGTAAATAAAATTAGAACAAAACCAGACAATCTGTTCCTACCGAACCGATTGAAACTTTTTATTTTTTAACAATTTCCACACACAGAATAACACTCAGTCCACTACCTAAGCACTTACTGTACCGCAGACAGGGATCTGAACCAAGTAAAATAAAGAAAATGCGGTATAAAACCGATGTTTTACTGTTACCAAACCGAAAGTGATGGAGACTCTGGAGTGACTGTTCAGTTAGGCAGAGTAAAGAATCTGATGGTTACACTTGAAAGTGCAGCAGACAGAGGTTTGAACCCGAGCTCGAGCTCAACGTTCTATGCTCTGGCATAAAGTTAACTCTTTCTCTCCGGAGCAGTTCAAGTGCTGGGCTAACTGCATTGTGGAATATCAGGAACCGTCCTTCAATGGTTTACCTCATTCCTCACTGGAAGATCACAAAGGGTTGTGTCGGGACTTTCCTCCTCTGGCCCTATGCCTTTGCTATGGGTGCCTCAGGGTTCTGTGTTGTCTCCCATGTTATTTGAGTGTATATGCTGCCCTCAGAGACATTATAAGATGGTATGAGCTGAGGTTTCATTGCTATGCAGATGATACCAGCTATACCTGTCTTTCGCTCCTGACCAGGATAGAGCTGTCTCAGTGTTTAACAGCTGTCTGAGAGAAATCCAGGGTTGGATGGATTCTAACTGGCTGAAGTTGAACGCAGAAAAGACGGAGGTTTTGGTGGTGGACCCAGGCTGTCGGATAGAGGGGTCGCCTGTTGTTTCCTTCGTCAGGAATTTTTCTTGGGGTGTTTCACTTCCCACCTCTGAACAGGTGCATAACCTAGGTTATCGTGGATGACAGGCTGACACTGCATTTGCAGGTGTCAGCTGTCATCAAGACTTCCTTTACCATCTTAGGAATATCGCTAGGTGAAACACCTTGTTCCGTCCGACGTTACCTATGCTGGTCCACGCCTTTGTGTCCTCTCATCTGGACTACTGCAACTCCCTGTATTTTGGGCTTTCTGGGTTGAAATCCGCCGCCTCAGCTAGTGCAGAACGTGGCAGCCTGGGTTCTGACGGGAACCAGTAGGTCTTGTCATATTACCCGGTGCTGCGCCGAACAGCACTGGCTTCCAAGTAGTGGCTGGATCACCTTAAAGTCTGTTTATTGACTTTCAAATCCTACACGATCAGGTCCAGCTTATCTGAAAGACCTTGTATCTTACTGCCCTGGCCGCTTGCTCCCGCCGTCGAGAGGGGTTGCTAGGAGATTCCGAGAGTGTGTTTAAATTCATCTGGATATAGAGCTTTTTCTGACGCTGCTCCCACTTCTCTGAATTTTCTACCCCATCGGTTATGGCAGTGCACCTCCTGGGGAATTTAAGAGTGGCCTTAAAACTCATTTGTTTCACATGGCTTTTTATAGTTTAATGCGATTTGTTTATAAAATTGTGGTTTTAAGGACTGTTTTATATTGTATTATAATGATGATTGTATGGTTTTACTTTTATATGATTGTACAGTGCTTTGAAATCTGAAAGGCGCTTTAAAATAAAATTATTATTATTATTATGTCAGAATACAGCAAGACTTCATGTTGTTTGAAATATGCATTCCTTAATTACTGTTACCCCAGCAAAACCTCTGTGGTACCATTCTGAAGTTCTTTTAGGAGCCTGTTCAGCAGCCTCAGGTGCAGAATGGGTGCAGTCCTCATTTTTCTTCAGAGTGAAAAGTACCTGAAAAAGTCCTTCCCAGCTGGAAACAGGAATCCTTTATTCATTTATTCAGTCTCGGATTACAGGGTACCTTTGAGCTAGACGTAGCTCATTTACAAAGGTTCCATGTCAGGAGTGTGTGTGTGCGAGCGTGTGTGTTACAAACAGACAAAGGAGGAGCTAATTGAGATTCAAGCACACATTGGCAACACATCATAGTAAACAGTAATAGTTAGAGGCACTAACAATTGAATTTCTAGCAAATATTGGTAAACAATCATACATCATTGTAAACACCAGTAGTGAGAGAAGGAGGAAGTTATATTAGTGCACACTTTATTGAAGTGCTGAGGTGGGGTATAAGGAAGATGGGCAAGAAAAGAATTGGGGCGAGGGTGGTAAGGATGAAGAGGTGGCGGGACAGAGGGGAAAAGGGAGGAGAAGAAAGAGAGAAGAGAGTGTTGGAGGTGAGGAGGAGGAGGTGAGCAGTAGATAGGGAAAGAGGGATGGGTAGTGAGGGAGAGGAGGCAAGCAGCGATGGGGTGGGAAAGGAAGGGAGTGAGCAGCCATAGGACTTGTCTTCAAAAACCTGAGTGTAGATTAATGTGCAGCGGGGCACCGCCGGGAGGGGATGCAGATGGGTAGTTTTAGGATTAAGGATACAATCACAGTGGCTTTCAGTTCGTAGATGCTGCCGTGAGCATACTTTTGTACTGGCCAAGATTGGGTAGTTTGTTAATTCATGGTGCAATCCACTGAACCATAGAGGTGCTCTATAAATAAAGGTCCGCTGACACTGGGCAGTCCGGCACCTAGGAACATGAAGATGTTCAGCAGTTGAGGTGCGAAAGTGTGTTGAGTCTTGAGAGATTTGTTCAGAAGGCTGCCAACCCCTGGGGCAGGAGCCCAAGAAGTGCTTTTTAGTAAGCAGGCAGGTTTGGTATTTGACCCTGCCACTGAGCTGGAGCCACCCAGCTTGCATATAAAGCTCACGTGGTGAATAATATGAGCAGCACCTGTGCAGAGTCTACACACCTTATTCAGAGCGACAATTAGCCTTCTGAGTGAGGTAGCGGTAGAAGCTCCTTATATGACCAAGCCATAGTCAATGACTGATAGGACAGAGCTGAAAATTGCAAGCTTTAGAGTTTCTGGGTCAGACACCATCTGTGTCTGTAGAGGAGCCCAGTCCTAATGTTGACTGCCCTGGCAACATTCTCGATGTGAGGCACGAATGTTAGATGACGATTAAAGGTAACACCTAGATACTTAAAATGTTGGATTTGTTCGAGAATGGCTCCTAGGCTATTTCTAAAAGAAGAGGATGAGACTTGTACTTATTATGATAGGATGAAAACAAAACCTTTGTTTTCTTATAGTTTAGTGTAGTTTGTGTACTAAACCATTGCTCAACCTCCTGAAACCAAGTTGAGCTCTCTTCAAGCAGGCTGGGGTCCGTGTGCTTGCAAAGAGGACCACGCCATCGGCATAAAGGATGGTCCATTGGTGACACGCTGATGGCAAGTTGTTCAGGAAGATACTGAACAGGAGTGGGCCCAGTATTGAGCCTTGGGGTACCCAGACCTGACGTCCTGTTGATTGAGGTGACATTAGCTGTTTTCACCCGTTGGGACCTATCTCCCAAGATAGCTTCTGAACCATTTCAGTGTATCACTAGAAAGTCTAATTTTAGTTAGTTGAGGAGGAGCGGTTTAACTGTGTCGCATGCCTTCACTAAATCTATGAAGGCTGCTCCTACAAGCTTGCCTTGGTCGAAGGATTGCTGAATGAAGCTGGTAAATTCAAGGAGTACAGTGGTGGTGCTGTCCTTTATGAAAACCGTGTTATTGTGGACTTTGAATGGAGCATTTTCAAGGTAAGCAACAAGCTGATTGGCAACAATGCATTCCATTACTTTTGATAGGGGAGGAGGACTGATATAGGCCTATAGCTGTTAAGCAAGGCCCGATCACCGGATTTATGTACTGGGGTCACAAGAGCTGTTTTCCATACCTGCAGGAATTGTGACAGGTTAGAGAGAGGTTAAGGATCTTCATTATGGTAGTAGCACTTCCTCATGGGTAAGTGCAATAAGTTTGAGGTCTAGAGAGTCACTACTGTGTCTGACATTTCCAGTACTTTAATCAGGTGTTTTCTAACCTGGGAGCAGTGACCTTTTAAAGTAGAATGAAGGAGGGGTGACCTATGGCCTTGTCTGCACTGTGACAAGCTGTGTTTGAAGAGGTTGCATCAAAGAAGCCACACGGAAGGACACTGCTCAGGTTAATGATGGCATCATTAAAAGCATTTGCAATTTTAAGCAAGTACAAGGTTGGCGTACCATCCAGGTTTAGCATGGAAGGTGACACTTTTGGGTCTTTGCCTGTGATATTGAGGTTTAATCAGAATTTTCTGCTATCCCCATGCATTGGTAAGCAGCTCTCTGTGATGTTTACTTTTGCCTGCCGAATAGCTCGTGTGCAGGCATTCCTTGTGTCTTTTATGCTTGCAGGTCCTGTTGCTTACCAGAGGCTTTAGCTTGGTGCCACAGATGGTCCCTTTGTTTCATGCCAGCGATGATGTCAGGAGTAATCCAGGGATTCACGGTGCCATGAACCTTCATCTTTTAAATGGTGCATGTACATCACAGGCAGCAATGAAGACCTTAATGAAGTGTTCAAGTGCTGCGTTGATGTCGCCTGTGGAGTCCAATCGAGACCAGTCCTGGTAGAGCAGCTGTTGTTTTAGGAGATCAAGGTGACCATTTTCAGCACTTGACTGTAGATGGTTTGGGGAGGGGAGTACAAAATTTGTTGGTCCAGCTGCAGGAGATGGAGGAGTGGTCACTAAGCGAGTCAGGGTGAACGTTTACATTGGAGATTCGATCAAGGAGATTGGAGATTATCCAGTCCAGGGTGGTGCTTGTTCCAGTCTTATAGTTTATTGTAGTTGGGAAGCTGCTGTTGAGCGAGCTGAAGGGCAGATAAAGCATCCTTAACAGGACCAATGTTTGGTGACAGTTTGTATTGAAATCTCCCAGATGTATAGTCTCAGTGATGCAATTTTGAGCACTGAGATAGTCCAGTACACTGTTTAGACCTGTGGTGGGGTCTTTAGGGGTATGTAGACTGAGTATACCGTAAGCATTTTGCAATGAGCCCCAGGAGCACTTTAACTGCCAGAACCCGAGAGGGGCATCCTAGGTCTACAGCAGGCAGGGCCAGTGCTTTAGCGTAGTTTTTAGATAGCTGACATCGCCACTTCCACGTTTTGGATGTTCCATCCAGTCTGAATATGGTGTAGCCAGGTAGGGCTACCGCCAAATCAGACATTTTGGGGACAGCCACTGCTTCAACACTGACAGTATGTCAGGATCATGCTATGCGACTCCAGACTTTAAGGATGTCGATTTTGCACAAAAGACTACAGATGTTGATTGTGGCCAGTTTTAGATTGTAGCCTGTTTAAGGAAAGAGCTATTTGGGGTCTGGCCAACTGGCCCGGGTTAGGTGATGTTGCCAGCAAGTAGAAGCAGCAGGAGGGCAATTCTTAGGAGGTATTCTTCAGCAGCTCTGATGCAAGTTTCACAGTCTTTTGAAGCGTTGGTTCCTTTTCCTGTTCCCTTTTGCTTACAGCATTTAACCTCTAACAATTTTCTCTCACCTAAAATGCCAGTTGGAGGTGTTGCTCTGGTAACTGAGCCAAAACACTCTGAATTTGCTTAACTTTAAATGTATAAAATGAAAGGCAAGCCCTCTCTTATTACCTCCAAGACCCATTTTCTGTGGTAACACTCCTTTAGATAAACAGAGGACACTCCAGTGGCAATGAATCTACAGTGGCATGGACAGATTTATCAGGGTCTGGTGTAGCCTGGGCTGAGGGAGCAGATGCAGGTGCATGACTTGCTCTCTTCTCGTCTCCTGCACCCTGTGAACTGTGCATTCATGGTACACATACTACATAAGGGCTGCTGTAGTCAGCCCCTTCTTCAGCTCCTTCTAGGAAAGGGAAAGGGGAATTGTTTAATCAGGAAAGGCGCAGACTAAGCTGAAGCTTGTTTCCAGGTGCAACCTGGGAGCACAAGAAGTTAAGTGACTTGTCCAGGATCACACAGTATGCAAGTGGGGGCTGATGGGATTCAAACCCAGGTCGCCAGGTTTGCAGCTCAGCGCCTAAACCACAACACAATACTGCCTCTAGGGCCTGTAAGGTGATGTAAATCTCTCTACTTCAGTTATTTCAGTAAGTAAGTACCTTTAAAGGAGAAATCAAACCAGCCATTACTGCATATGTTAGGTGAAGCTTCTCTTGGCAGGCATGCTCATGTAACAGCAGGAACGTATACTAGAGTCTGCTGCTAATGGACAGAAAAATTCGGTAGGCTACCTGCCTCAACAACTGGATGTTGGGGAGAGTATGTCTTTTCTGGCAGTAGGTCAATTTTCTGGAACCTTTATCAGGGAGTGATGCTGAGACATTAACCATTGCTTTCTTGCTAGCACCTGCCTAAATACCCCTTCAGGGTTAGGATGAGTATAAATGAACCCCAAGTACCACATATCTTTTTCAATTTTCTTGTCTATAGTCGTAAAGGTTAAAATACAGCAAGAATATTTTAATGGCATACTCTTTGGAAAACCTTATGGCTGGATAGAAAGTAAAAATTATTCAACGTGAGGCCTTTTGGCACCATACAATTCTGCTTAAAGGTGAGCCAATTCAAATTATTTCATGTCAATTTACATATGCTTCCCATGATGCTTTGCACTATTGGGGTGTGTGAAACTGTGTTTTCTTTAAAATTTGACTGTGTGGTCAATGCCTCACTGCATTTGCTCTAGGGTTCTTTTGTAGTTCTTTCTTTCTTCTACTTTGGGCTCCTCATGACCCAAACAAATAAGATCCCCTTATGGGTGGCTGGTCCTTTCTGGGCGAGATACAGACATGTCACACTGATGAGTCCTAATGAGGATGAAACACGTGTCTGTGCCTGCTGTTCTCAGCCTTTGCTGGTTGCATTGTGAGGCCTTCTAGCACCATGCAATTCTAATGTTGTTTCTTCGCTGAAGCTGTTGCCTGGTGTTCATTTCTCGGATGAGGTGGTCTCCTGGTTTGGAAACTACCTAACAGGAATCAGATAACTTAATCAATGGGTCAGTTTCCAAAGAATCAGCTTTAAGGTGTGTAGTCCCACACGGCTCAATACTTGGGTCAACATTGTTTTCGCTTTTGTTAACTCACTTCAGATTTATTTAAACACACAGAATTGATTTCATACACAGATGACGTTGTTCTCTTTTGTTCTGGTAATAATTTATCATCACTACAAAAAACTTTGCAATCTGAATTTAGTCCTTACATCTTTGGTTTAAATCACATAATTTGTATTAAATTCAGTTAAAATAAAGTCAATGTTTTTTCAAGTATTAAGAAAATCCCCACTTCTGAGTTACTGTTATGTGACAATTTTGGAAATTCCATTGAGCAAGTAATGGTTTTAAGTATCTTGGCATGACTCTCAACTGACTTATGAGCAACACTTATAGAATTAATTAAATAATAATAATAAACTTTATTTCACAAGCGCCTTTCAAAATATCAAGGTGCTTTACAAAAGATTAAAATAGGAATGATAAAATCAATAGATACAGTATAAAACAGTGATGATAATCTGACGGGTTCATTTCATTCAGTACCACTAAAGGCCTAGCACCACAGAAAAGTTTTTAGCGCCTGTTTAAAACCTCCCAGAGTCATGCACCTCGTAGCCGACAGGTAGAGAATTTAGAGGTAGGGGCCACATACATGAATGCACGGCCCCTGAAGATTTCAAAAACACCTCGGACTTCCAGCAACCCTCTTCGCTGAACGGAGCTGTTGCTCAGCATAGAGAACAAGAAGCTCTTTCAAGAAGTCGGGGCTAAGTCCATGTGGGCTTTGTAAGTCAGTAAACCAACTTTAAAGGTGATCCACCACTGAATCGGCAGCTAGTGCAGATTGGTGAGCACAGGGGTGATGTGAGATGTTCAAGAAGTCCCCGTCAATAGTCGTGTTGCAGCATTCTGCACTAGCTTCAGGCGGTGGATATCAACCCCAGGAAGCCCTAGGTACAGGGAGTTACAGTAATCAAGGTGCGGGTCACAAAGGCGTGACCAGTGTGGGAAGATCTCCGGATGGAACAAGGTGCTTGATCCTGGTGATATTCCTAAGGTGGTAAAAAGGAAGACTTGATGACCACCGACGCTTGAGATCACAAGGTCAGCCCATCGCCAAGCACCACCCTCAGGTTCCGCACCTGCTCAGAAGTAAGGATCTGGGCGCCCTAGATAAATTCCAGAGGGCTGACCAGTCCTCAACCCTCTATCCGCTCCACAACCATCACTTCAGTCTTTCCCGCTGTCAACTTTAACCAGCTTGAATTCATCCTGTCCTGGATTTCAACAAGGCAGCAATACCGAGAGAGCAGTATCCTGGTCGGGTGCAAAAGACAGGCACAGCTGGGTATCAGCATAGCAGTGATACCTCAGCCCATACCATCTTACAATGTTCTGAAAGGCAGCATACACACTGCAAACAACATGGGGACAGCACTGAGCCCTGAGGTACCCCACATGACTGGAGCTTAATGGGTCCGAGGAAAAACCCAGACACCACTCTCTGAGTTCTGCCAGTGAGAAAAGATGTAAACCCCTCAGGCGCCAAGCAGTACCCCATTGTCCACAGTGTCGAAGGCTGAAGAGAGATCAAGGGCACCAAGATGGAGCGGCTTCTCTGATCTCTCGCCATCAGAAGATCACTGAGCACCTGAACCAGTGCAGTCTCTGCATTATACCTCTTTTGAAAACCGGACTGAGAGGTTCAGAGATGTTATGGATGGTCAGGTAGTTCTTCAGTTGTACCGCCACTTCTTTCTCAATAACCTTCCCTATAAAGGGAGGTTAGAGATTGGTATGTAGCTGGCCAGAGAGTCAGGGTCCAAAGAAGCTTTCTTCAGGAGAGGTGTTACCGGCCTCCCTTCAGGGAGCTTGGGAACTCACCTGAATCAAGGGAGCACCTGACTATCTGAACAAGGACCGGGTGATAATATCACAACATCCCATAATCAGGGAGGTTGGACCCGATCCAAACTACAGCACATAGGGAGCATACTCTGGACAATCTGCATGACATCAATGAACTCCGCGGGTCAAAGGAACTCCAGGAAACATGAGGTGAGGTGACCAGGCACCCGATCAACCGCATCCCCGTCAACTGCATTAATAAGTTACATAAGAGACTGGGTTTCTATATAGAATGCGGAGAAATTCACAACCGAAAACAGACACATTGTCACGCATAGTCTGTTGTTATCAGTTCTAGATTATGGTTCTGTAATATACTCATTTACATCTGAAATAATGTTAAATAAACTTAGGTCCACATACCACAGTATCCTACACTTTGCTACAGGTCACCCTAGGTTCACGATCATTGTCTCCTATATAACTCTTTAATTGTTTATCTTTGGCTGAGTGTTTTAATTTTCTATCCCTTTTATTTTTCACAAAATTCACTTGGGTCTACTACTGAATAGCATTACTAGTTTATTTTTCATGCATAATCTTCAGGATACACAAGAATGCAATGTAGAAACTCCTTTATAGTTCCCTTTACTATACCAAGTTTGCCCTAAATTCCTTAGCTTTCTCCTCTACAGTACTTTATAACAAATTGCCCAGTGCTATAGTTGGCTGTCCAAAGATGTCCACCTTTAAGACAACACTTAGAAGAAATATGTTGATAAATTCTTCCTGTAAATGTTTTACCAGATTTTAGATTATGTATTGTACTTATTTGTTGTATTGTTTATATTGTTCTTGCTATTGTATTTTATTAACACTGGATGTCTGTGAAAATGGATTTTAGCCTCCAAACCTTTCAGTATAAAATAAGAAAGTGAAAATGAAAACAATTTGTGGACCACCTGGCAAACGGTCTCCAAGACCAGAGACAACATAGTTTTACTGAGGGCAAGTCATAACAAATGAATCTTACAGATTTTTTCAACTGGGTAACCAGGGAGATAGACAGGACAGGGCAGTGGATGTAGCTATATCTGGATTTTAGCAAAGCTTGACACGGTATCACATAGAAGGCTGCTTAATAAACTAGGGAGTCTGGTGGCTGGAAGCAAGATCCTGAGATGGTGGAAACAGGCTAAGCCATAGAACTCAGAGGAGGGTGGTAAATGGAGCACATTCAGCAGAGGACAGGGTGACCAGCGAGTTCCACAGGGATCAGGTGGGCCCAGTCCTCTTCAATGTCTTCATCAGTGACACTGCCGAGGGGTTGGAAGAGAAGGTTTGCCTGTTTGCAGATGACACAAAATTTGTAACAAGGTAGACACTTGGAAGGTGGATAAAATGCAAAAGGACCTAAAGAAACTGGAGGACTGGTATAGGGAGTGGCAGCTGGAGTTGAAGGCTAAGAAATGCAAGATTATACATATGAGCAACAATAACCCAGGAGCAGTGTACAACCTGGGGAGTTATACTCCGTTGTACAGATCATTGAGTGAGGCCTCACCTCGAGTATTAGCGTGCAGTTGTGGAGACCCCATCTCCAGAGAGACATAAACAGAGTGGAGGCTGTACAGAGGAGGGCAACCAAGATGGTAAGAGGCCACACAATAAACCCTATGGAGACAGGTTGAGGGAGTTAAATATGTATTCATTGGAGGAGAGAAGGAGAGGGGTACATGATTGAAACATATAAATACCTCACGGTAAAAATAGAGGGCAAGGTGATAAACATTTCAAGGAAAAGTGCTCAAGAACTAGAGGCCACAAATGAAAATGATGTACCTACTGTAATTCTTGATCTTTTGTGTATCTCACCATTCATCACAACTGGGTTAGTGGCCGGAGGTCACAATCCTCATGGGAGCTTCCCCTTTGGATGGGCAGCGTGATGCACCGATGGCACCACCTCGAGGCTGAGGTACTGGCGTGGCACTTGTGGGTTGGCCATTGGGTGTCGCTGATCCCGCCTCCCGCCAGTTCTGAGTCGCCGAGAGTAAGAAAGGGTTGGGGTGGGGACAAGGAAGTCCAAGGGACAGACAAAGGAAAATATATATGAACTAAAAGGAGAAATAAATGACTGAGAGGACAGAAAAGGGATGGAGAAAACTAAGGGATTGGGAGGGGCCCCAATCTCTGGAAGCAGAAAAGGAAGGAAGGAAACAAGAAGTGGAAGGGAGAGGACATATCCTGGACTCGCAATCTGGTCCCTGATCTGAGTTTGAGTTACTGCCCAGGAGTAGTAATAGCTAGATTGCCAGAATTCAAGGCATAAAATTACTGGCAACGTACTCAAGCAGAACCACTTTAAGGTCGAAGGGAACAGGAAGGGAACAGGAACCTAGGGTTGTCCTCTCCCTAACCAACTAAAATTAGAATAGGGGACAGAAAACAAATCTCCTACTTAAAATGAAGAGAAGGGATTAGTCCCTAAGGACAAGAATTGAGGAGATAGAGAGGGGCAGCCACTCAACATCTCACCCCAAAAGGGTGGAGTCAAGGCAATGAGGAGGGCAGCCCCCGATCCCTCCCCACCAGAAGGCGGAAGTAAAAATCCCTGCAGCCCAAGGTCACCCCGCTCCCTGACTAATGGAAAGGGGGGGCAAGGCACACAGTGGAGGGGACCCAGAGACTGAGGCCCCAGGGGACAGACGGTTGAATTGTGATGAATGGTGAAGATACACGGAAAGATCAAGAATTACTGTGAGGTACATAATTTTCATATCTTGTCTGTGCTCAGTCTTCACCATTCATCACATGTAGGTGAGAACCAAGCTCCTCCGAAAGGGGGGCCCCGAGACCTAAGGGACTAAGCCCCTTAGCTCCCAGTGGGGAGACACTTAGGAGGAGGACCTTTACAGGCCTGGTGAGGCCTGAGACTGGGGAGAGGAAACGGGACCCTCGGAGGAGGGAAGGAAGTTGGCTCCAACAGATGCCGCCCCACTCCTACGGGAGAAAAATATGTGTTCTCCGGGTAGGCGAAGGAATCACCCTACGCTGGGCCAAAAGTGACAACCGGGAAAGACGCAGCCATGCAGTCTGTCTAATGCAGACGCTGTCCCTACGACCCTGGAAGATACCTTGTTGGCATCATAAGATGCCCTCGCTGGTGCCTGCTAGCTCCAGGCCTTGTGCAGAGAGTGCAAATGGCTTGTCTGGTTACCTCCAAATCAGGCAGGGAGGCTAGGAGCTGACCCAGCCTGGACCACAAGAACCTATCACAGGAAGCATAGTGGGCCTGATGAGCAGTAATCGACAACAACCGCATGAGTAGAAGGTCCTCCTCCCTAGAAGTCAAAATCTGCAGAGTCTTGATCTGGGGCTGGTCACGTGAAGGGCGTGAAGTCCATTGGGAGTGTCTAGCTGCGGCCAACCCTGACTGAGGGTGAGGCATACAACCTGGAGACTGGTGGGGGGCACAATACCTCTGGCTCAGATCCCTAGGGGCTGGGACTTGGAAGAGGGTCGCTGCCAGAAGTGCAATGACACCTCCTAAAAAGGAGCAGGCCAGGCAGGCACCACAAGGGTGGCTACACTGAAATCGCCTAAAAGGCATGTGTCAAATACTCCAGATTGTGCCGAGAGGTGGGTGGGGTATACGAACGCCTCCAACATCCTCAAGGAGGAAACGCCTGATACTTGGCCAGATCAGCAGCAGGGGAGATGTGAACGAAGGCCCTCCTCCAGAAGAGGAGAATGAGGAAGCGGAAGACCTCGGAGATCCAGTGGCTGGCTGCCTGGGGGTAGGGTGGAACACCCCCGGCCCAAGACCCTGACACAAGTAGGGAAGTGAGCAGCCGCACCTCGAACTGTTCCCAGGTAAGAGGTCCCATAGGACCAGGAATGCCTGGGAGAGCAAGAGATGGCGATAGAGGAAAGGGGCCAGATCCACAAGAGAAGAGGAATGTCCTCTGTCTGGGCAAGAGAGTCCACTGGAAGTCCCCAAGGGAGGAGGAGTTCCGAGAGCCCAACAGCCGACAGCTGATCAACCACACTGGAACTGCCTAGACCATGCCCTGAAGAACCCCGGATGAGGTGACCGGACTGTGTGAGCCCAAAAGGACGGTCCCTTCCCTCCAAAGACAAGGGCACTCTCGAGGAGACCGAGAAGGAAGGACAGGGGCCCGTGGCCGCGACTCCTTCCCGAACCTGGGAGGTCCCAGAGAAGGACTGCCTACTTGAACCCCTGATCCCTTGACTCCAAGCGAGCCTCCGCCTTGAGAACACCAGCCTAGGCAGTTGACAACCCTGGTCGGTCCCCAAGGAAACCACCCAGGAGTAGCACCTCCCTTCCGTGGGTGCCCTGGTCGGCCCTAAAGTTGGGCGATCCAGGCACACCACAGGAGGGGGTGTCCCAGCTGAGGGGCAGAAAATCCTCCAAGTCCAGGCTTCAGGGCAACAGTGGCCTGACCACCGCCTCGGGTCAGAACCCCTGACCCAGACTCGGGGACTACTGCCCGCCTCCTCAGAGGAAGGCTGGGTCTGGGCCATCAAGTGACTACTGAGGTGCCCACAGGTTCTGCCAACCTGAGGAATTGGACAGCGAGTTCGAACCAGACCCGGAGTCCACCTCCAAAGAAGTGGAGACCGAGGCTCGGTGCCAGACCACCCACAGGCGCCTGCACCCGCGACTGTCTGGACCGAGGGAGGTGCCAATCTGGGTTCCCCACCAGAATCAGTGCCGAACTCCCCGCAGCACCGCGAATGGCACCCGAGGAAGAAACGCGCCGAGAACAGCCGTGAACTGGAGTCGGTGCCCGACATGGCGCTGTCCCTCCTACAGCACCGCCGAATAGTGCCAGGGTTGGGAATGGCACCGATGGTGGTGCAGACAGCCCCTCAGCATCACAAATGGTGCTGAGAAGACGGCCGAGAACTTCCCACGGTGCCAACAGCAGAAAAGGTGCAGAGGGCGGACCGCATCGACTATGGTGCCGTCCGTCCCATGGCACCAAGAACGGCACTGAGGCCCATAACAGCACCGATGGACGGCATCGAGGTTGCACTGCCCAGGCTCTCGAGCCTGAGGACATGACACACCGAGGGAGCCTTCACTCAAGGGGCGACTGCCAGAGTTGTGCCTCCCGCCCGCTCCCTGGGGAGCGCACTGGGCCTCCTGCACCACGGAAGAGGCTTCCGCCATGCATGGAAGCTACTAGAGGTGCAGGCCCCCTCCACAGTCCGGTGAGCAGAACCGGGAGGGGACCAGGAGGAAAGGCCGAGAGACCGGTTTGGCCTGGACGAAAGCGCGCGCCATTCCCGAAAGTCGCTTGTCCAACTTTCCATGCGCACTGTTCAAGAACTCGCTGATCCATAGGGAAACAGGCGTTGCAGAAATCCATGTCATGAAGTGGGCCAAGACATGTTAAACAACGATCATGTTGGGTCGGTAATTTAGAATACTTATGTCGCATCGGTACTGACGCATGGGAGGCCGCCTGCTTTCACATACTTTTGCCCCCGAACCAGACATGCTCCACGGCAAATAAAATAAAACAGACTCGACGCCGCTTGTAACAATGAAAAGAACAGTCTTACCGGTCAGCGGCCAAGTAGGAGGCGAACGGAACTAAGGTTTGTCGTTGACGAAACAGGCCGAAGTAAACTAGGCTAAATCTGTGTAGTCTTGAAGATGAGCTCCTCACAGTGTGACCTCTACAGCAGCGATGAAGAACTGGCAGGAGAGCGGGGTTGGCAACATCTCATGGCCAACCTGAGAGCACCACGCAGTGCGTCGGCCTCGAGGGCAGCGCCATCAGTGAGTCGACTCACCCATCCAAAAAAAAAAAAAAAAAAGAGCTCCCTGGGTCGGGACCTCCAGCCACTAACCCAATTGTGATGAATGGTGAAGACTAACACAGATAAGATCATGAAGCTGGAAGGGGGGAGGTTCAGGGTAACATGAGGAGGTTTTATACAGAGAGGGTGGTGGACAGATGGAACAGTCTTCAGCTGCCACAGTATCTAATTTTCAGAAGTCCTTGTCAGGAGACTGTGGAGAGAAGAGTACCTTAGCCCTCTCACAGGCAGCTGCTTGGATTACACCTTGATGATCAGGGCAGACATACTGTACAGGTATTCAGCAGGGTCATAAATGCAAACAATAACAGTGTGGCAATACACGCTGCAAGCACTACCACGCACTGAAACAGAGTCAGAAATAATGCAACCCAAACAGCACACTCCATTAGAAATAATGGGACATTCTCTTTTCGTGGGGTTTTTCTCACGCACCCCCACCCTGGATTTTATATAACTAACTCGGGGGACTTTGGGATAGGGAGAAACTCGAAGGTGGGAGAACTTAAGTTTAAAAAACAACACAGCAAACAGTAGGAACACCAGGAGACTTGGGGAAACTGAACCACAGTCTCAGATCTCCATTCCTGCCGTATGCTGATGCCTTAGCCACGCCACTATGGGAGCGCTCAGCCAGGCACTCCAGCACATGGAAACTTGATCCTCCTTGATTGTAATGTAGAGCAACAAGGGTAGTGGTAATTCCCTAATGCTGTTATACCCTTGTCACTCTAATACAGGTGCGCCTACACCACACGGTTATTGCCACACAGTGTTTGTTTTGCTGTTTTGACTTGGTACTATGGTATTCCACCCTCCTCACCCCTGATCTGTCCACCTGGTATTTTTTTTCTTTGTCCATGTCTGCAGCTGCGGTAGGTGCAGTAAGATCTCTTAAGTGGCTTTTTGTAATGATTTGTGAATGGGGAGCAGCACACTCTGCATCCTCCTCAGTTTCCTGAGGGGAAGGAAAGATGTGTAGTTCTCTGTAGGCCTTGGAGGAGAGCCACATTCCTGTTCAGATGGGTCCTCTGGTTTGACAGGTTCACCTTCCTCCTCTTCATAGAACATTTCTTCCTCCTTGTCGACAGGCACGAGGCTGGAGCCTGAGCATGGGGAGGGGCAGGCCTAATCATATAATTTCCCATGACTTGGAAGGCCTGAAAAATTGCCACATTTTTGTTATGTTCTCTGATGAAGGCATTTGTCTTTGGTCCAAAGCCTGCCTCTTTCCTTTTCAGGAGGATGGGCAAGTACATTTTGTTTTTCTTTTTTCCCAGCAGGCATGGTTTTCAGTGTCTGCTCTGAGGCTCTTATTTGTATTTTGCTATCACTGGACTCAGGGTTGCCCATTTCAAACATCCGTATCGCTACCATCTTTAACCAGGCTTGTCTAATGGCTGAACAGCTTGATCTTTTTTTCTCTGTCCCATCTGACAGGGACTGCTGCTGTATTTGAGAAGACAAACCTCAGATGCATACTTTCCACCATTATTAGGAACTTTTCAGAGCCTTTCTTATTTTTGGTGACAGGGTGGCAGACTGAGAAGTCGTGACATTTTCTCGCTTTTTAGCCCTCTTCTTTGGGTTCTAGGGCAAAATCTTGTAAGGTTCACAATGGATAAAATCATGATCTAGACCCAGGCATCTTAAACAGAGCTCACAGCAGTCTGCCTTGCAGGACTTGAAGAACAGGTTACTCACCTGTAACAGTAGTTCTAGGAGTGGTATATGATGTTCATCCACAGAATCTGGCAGTTGCCTTTTCCTTTAAGAGTGGCCGGAACGCCTTCAAGCTGGCTACTCCCACCGACCCGGTGGCAACTCCTCGGCCCCACCCTGTGACGCCAGATCTTACACACTGGAAGTTAGACTGGTGTGCCACTTGCCAGGGAAGGTCAGGTGGGTATGTGTGGATGAACATCATATCTCATTCCTAGAAAGTACAGTTACGTAAGAACTTACCGTACACAGTAGATCTTCGAGAGGAGCTCTGCAGCAGGCTATTACAGTAAGGGACTATGTCGCCAGGCACTAGAACCCCACAGAAACCTTCTAGTTAGTAGTGTTCAGCGGGCCGACCTGTTCACCAATGGTATATTGGTGGCGGTCCCCAGCCCCACCTCAGTTCACTCCTGGGCCAGAGACCCGCTTGGTAAGGCCGGGCAGGCAGACTGGGCAGAAACTCTGCCATAAAACAAAAAGATGCAGAGACTCACCAGGGGAAGGAGGAGGAGGAAAGCAGCACTGCATAGAGCTCTCTCGAAGATCTACTGTTACGGTAAGTTCTTATGTAACTGTACTATCTTACTGAGGTGGGAGCTTTTGCAGAAGGCTACTACCATAAGGATGGAGCCTCACAGTCCCAGAAAAGGAGTAAGATAGGTCTAGGAGGAAGCTGAAGTGCAGTAGCCATAAGAAGGCATTATGATAGTAGGCCTTGAAGGACCGCCAGGCTGAAACCTGCCCTCTCCTAGAGGCAATGTTCAAGCTGTAGTGCTTAATGAAAGTATGCACAGAGTTCCAGGTAGCCTACTGCGAGATGTCTGCAATGGAGACATTATGCATGGATGCAAAGGAAGTAGCCACTCCTGGTGGAATGACCCTACCGAGCCCAGAAGGGGTTTGTTGTACTTGTTGTCGCGAGAAGACAATGCAATTTACCAGCCACTTAGATAATGTCTGTTTAGACACTGAAGCGCCTTTGATAGAGGGGCGAAGGCCACAAACAACTGATCCGTCTTACGGTGTGGGCAGTGCGGTTAAGGTTATACCGTGAGCACCCTGTGAACATCCAAAGTATGCAGTAGTGCTTCCTCGGTTAGAGTGATTAGGATAGTACACCGGAAGGTTAATGTCCTGATTTAGTGTGAGTTTGGCCACTACCTTGGGCAAAAACTTAGGTTAGTATGTAAGAACACCCTGTCCTTATGGAAAACTAAATAAGGCTTCTTACACATCACGGCCTGAAGCTTAGAAACTCTCCGAGCAAAAGTAACGGCAACTAAAAATAACTTTTTCCAAGAAAGGAAGTGAAGTCGATTCCGCGCCAGCTTGAACAGGGAAGAGTAAGATTTTCGAGCATAAAGAGGCGATCCCAGGGCAGTACAGGATTGCTGATGAGAGGCTTAATTTGTAGTATGCCCCACAAAAATGTACGGACACGCTCCAGTTGGGCAAGGGTTTTCCTCTCCATAGGTACGTGTAAGCAGAAATTGCGGAAAGATGTACCTTAATGGAGGAATAGCTCAAGCCTTGATTTGATAGGAAGAGGAGATACTCTAAAATCGAGTTCACTGACAGGTAAGCGGGTCCAAGTGACGGGTGAAGCCCACAGGTAAAATCTTTTCCACTTCATGGCGTAAGTGGATCTAGCTGAGGACTTTTCGCTTTGAGAACGCCCACCACCTCCTGGGAAGCCCCATACCTGGATTTGACTAAGTCTGCAGGAGCCAGGCATGAAGATGCAGAGATCTGAGGTCCAGGTGGACCAGGGTTCCCTGATCTTGTGATGGGAAGCAGCTCCAGTGGCAGCTGTATTGGAGGCTCCACTGGCAGCTGCTGAAGTAGTGGAACCAAATCTGCCAGGCCAATAGGAATCGATGAGGATCATCTCTACTCCTTCAGCCTGTAACTTCAGGAGAATCCTCTGAAGAATGGGAAAGAGAGGGAAGGCATACAGAAACCTCCCTGTCCAATAGAGGGACAAAGCATCTGGTCAGAAAACACCAGACACGGCTCTAGTGAGCAGAAACTGGGCAGTCTGGCTTTGAGGAGACGCAAAGGGTCCAACTTGGGCAGCCCCATCTGTCGAGTAGTTAATCTGCTACTGACTGAAGGAGCCCCACCATGGGCCTTGACTGAGATCAGCTTAGGCTGTCGCAAGACGCTTTGGATGCCTGGAACATTTTTTTATTATTTATTTATTTATTTATTAAATTTCAGATTCAACACCTTTGAGCCAGCGGCTCTTTTACAAAGGTTCCATATCAGTATCCATAGATAGTATTAAGGGCTTGAATAAAAATGTAGTGAATGAGTAAATTCAGGTAACAGTACAATGTGGTGGTAGCAAAAATCAAGGACAAAGTATACATATTCAAGGTTAAGACCCACTGAAAGAGAATAAACACAGTGTAAACAGTTATGAATGCAGCCAATACAGCATTGTGAAGTAGAAACTAAAAGTACTACCTATGAACTAACTTTAAGTAGAACAGGGCAGGCAGGTCCTGTTGGGGAAATTATGGAGAGGAAGTGGAGGTCTGCAGAGGAGGAGGGAAGGGGGGTGATCAGCTGGAGAGTAAGCAGAGAGGGTCACAGGTTTTGGTAGGAGGGGAGGGAGGGTAGAGGATTAGGGGGCCTGTCCAGAGGGAATGTGTGAACAATCAGGAAGAACAGGGTGGTGGTGGTGGTGGTGGTGGGGAGATAGCATGTGTTAGGGAGAGATAGAGAGCAGGATGTGTGAGGAAAAGGGGTGGGAGGGCGAGTGGGGGGTAGAAATAGGGTGGGATGTAGAGGAAAGTGGTAGAGTATGTGAACAGTAGCACTCAGCCCTGGCTACAAGCATCTGCCGGAGTTTGTGTTTAAAGAGGCCAAGAGTACATGAATTGGTGGTATCACCGCTCAGGGAGTTAAACATCTTAGGGGCTCTTCCAGCAAAGGACCTCTGGCCTTGAAGGCGCAACAGCGGGAACCAGCAGTGTGCAACTTTCAGAGCTTCTGGTATTGCTAATGCTGATGGCTTGGCTGAGGAGATTCTGACCCCAGGGGCATGAGACCAATGGATGCCTTTTACTATGAGGCAAGTTTGGTACGTGATTCTTCCCTGTAGTTGTAGCCAGTTTGCCTGTTGATAAAGGTCACGTGTGTGTGTGTGTGTGTGTGTGTGTGTGTGTGTGTGTGCACACATGATGGGTCGCCTCCAGTTAGCAATCTGCAGGCCTTATTCAGTGCTAATGAGATTCGTTGTGGGTGTTGTAGCCATTGCCACCCATAGATGATAAGTCCGTAATCTATGATGCAGATAATGGAGCTATGAATTGCTAGGTTAAAGGCTTCAGAGTCAAGCTGTGCTTATGTTTGTAGAGAAGACCGATGCGGATATTCACTGATTTACGCACCATGCTGATAAGACTGGAAAGACAGGGTACTGTAGCAGGGTCACACCGAGGTCTTGAAAGTTTGTGTCTGTTCAAGACAGACACCTGAGCAGTTTTTGAAAGTCAGCTGTTTATTTTATATTTGTTATGTGTGCCATGAAATAGCATAGTCTTAGTTTTTGTAGTTTAGCACAATTTTCTGGCTACAAACCAGGCCTCAACTTCTGTGAACTTGCCTGGAGTTGGTGTTCCAAGTGAGTGGGGTCAGGGTTTGGTAAGAATCACTGCATCATCAGCATATAGGATGATGCCTTTGCAGGCAGCAGGAGGTTAGTTAGAAAGATACTGAAGTGTACAGTCCCCAGAACATGAACAGCGCTAAGGTCTGGATGGGGTTCCAGCACCCAATACCAGACTCTCATCGCCCTGACAAAGGGGTAAGAATGTGCCCCTGCTTGTTGACGTAAACACTACCGACATTTTGTCTGTCTGGATGAGAAGAGGGCCTGGCAAAAGGTCCATTTGAAATGTCTGCAAGCGCTCAGGACCGCCATCTCTAGGACATTGTTATGGAGCATTTGGTCTGCCTGGGAGACCATGTCCCTGGGTCTGTCTGTTTCTCCAGATGAGCACCCCAACCTGAGACTGGAGGTGTCTGTAGACAAAATCCATCTTGGGGCTCCTGCCAGAAGGGGACCCCATACCAGGTTTGAGGGTGTAGCCACTAGAAAAGAGTCCCATGGACTGGGCTGGAGATCCTGACTGTCTGGTCTAGGTCGCCTGACCTCTGGTCCCATTGCACCCCGAGGCATCCACTGGAGAATTCTCATGTGGAGGTGGGCCAAGGGAACTGTAGGAATGGCTGCCGCCATGTGCCCCAGAAGTCTGTGGAAGGTCCTGGCTGGGACCTAGAGAGTCATGGATGCCGCCTGGCTAAACTCCTTAGGGCATCCCCCTGTCTTCTGAGAGGAAAGCCATGCCCTGACCTGTGTCCAGGACCGCCTCCGATGACAAGAAGTCACTGGCTGGGCCATGGGGATGACTTTGGAAGGTTCAGGGTGATCCCCAACCTCGTGAAGAGTGTAAAGGTGTTCCATGAGTGCAAAGCAGTTGAGCTCTGAAGGAGCTGCCAGGAGCCAGTCATCTACGCAGGGGAAGACGTAATGGCCCTGGCACTGGAGAGCCGCAGCCACCACCACTAGACACTTGGTGAAGACTCATGGAGTGGAGGAGAGGCCAATGGTAAGGCCTGAACTGGTAATGTCTCCCCAGAAGTGGAGCCTCAGAAACCTCTGATGGGAAGGAAAGACCCTTATGTGCAGCTAGGCATCCTGCATGTCCAGGGAGCAGAGCCAGTCCCTTGGTGCAAGAGGGGAATGAGGTCTGGCAGAGTGACCATTCTGAGCCGCTTGTACTCTACAAAGAGGTTTGAGAGCTGAGGTCCAGAATGGGACAAATGTCTCCAGTATTTTTCTGGACCAGGAAGAAATAAGAGTAATAGCCCTGCCCCTGTTGTTCTGGGGGACCAGATCTAGTGCCAACTTCTGCAGAAGAGCCTGGATCTCTCCTTCTATAAGGAGTTTGTGAGAAGGAGCATAATTGAGGACCCTGGTGGTTTGTCTGGAAGGATCTGAAGGAATTCTAGAGTATGTCCTCTTTGATTAGATCCAACACCCAGAGGTCTGTGGTGATGTTTCTCCATCCCTCTAGGAAGAGGAGAAGCAACCTCCTACTGCCTCCCCATGGCCTCTGCCAGAGGAGGGGGGGCAGGCAGAGTCACTGGGCAGATCCGGGAACAAGCAGAGGGTGGGAGGTCTTGGGGCCCTAGAGGCAGAGCTCCCAGGAATTTGGTTGGTGCTTTCCTTTAAAGCCTCAACTCTGCTGTAACTGGCTGCGGGTGTTTTGCTCTGAGGCTTACAAAAAGGTTGTTTGCTAAAGGGTTCTGGTCCCCTTATACATCTTTTGGATGTATCAGATAGACTTCCTGGACTCCTGGAGATGAGAGATCAGTTTCTCAGTCTCCTCCCAAAAGAACAGAACCCTGGAAGGGAAGGTTCAGGATCCCAGACTACAGATCTTGGGAGAATCCAGAGACTCTGAGCCAGGCGTGATGTCTAAGGCAAACGCCGGATGCCGCTGCCCTAGAAGCCATGTCTGCAGTGTCATACAAGGTCCTCAGGACATGAGTGCCTAAGTCCGATCCCGACTTAAGAATATCCAGAAGCTTGGTTTCTGAGCTTAGTCTGTCAAGGCCTGAGCAACCGCTAAGCCTTCTCCCACATCGCATTCTGGTACTGGACCATATGGCTGAGAAAGTTCAATGATCTGATAGAACAGATGGAGGCAGAATACACTTTGCCCAACTGGTATAGAAATCGGACTCTACGTCGAGAGGCTGCAAACTGAGTGAGGTGTTTCGCTTCACGACTTGTCGTGAGCAGCCGTGATAATCACTGAATCTGCCTGAGGTGTTCCACCAAAAGGCTCATCCCTTGGCACCCAGTACAGCCTAACTTTTGAGCTTGCCGGAGTGGTAGAGGTATGCCCAAGTGATCCTGGAATGTATCCACTAAAGAAGGAACCACTCAAGGGCTTTGGCCCTTCTGCCTCAGGTACTTGGCCAACCTCTGGCGCCTGGATCCAGATCCTCCGCTCCATCCATTGAGGTCTGAGATGCCTCATGACATCCATAAAAGTAGGATTGTCAGGAGGTAATCTAGGGGTGTCCTTTCGCCTGGGGACACGCTTTGAGAATGGTCAGAACCCCGATGCATTGGGAGTACGAATCGTAACCCTAGAAGAGGGAAAGCAGATTTAGAATCTGAGGAAGACCTGAGCCTGCAGTTGAACGCCGCCACTCAGAAACCGGGTAATGGATGTGGGACCAGCAACGGCTGGTGGAATGCCAACAACGCCATCTGATCTACGCCAGCTTTCTGACCGCCAATGGCTGAGGAGCAATGGTGGTAAGTGCTCAGCAAACAGGAGTGACGCTTGTTCTTATGTAAAGTCCTGCCACAGGAGTCGGTAGGACTGCATGAGTGGGACTTAGATTTAGGAGCGGTGAGGAGGGTCTGTCTCCGACCTTGGTCCTTGCCTGTATCCAGAGTCAGATTAGCATCTGGCTGTAGTGGAAGGACGCCTTGTTTCACTTGGCTCCATCAAAATTGAAAAGTTCAGTCAGTTCCACTTTTGAGAACTGAGGAGCCAATGACCCCAACCGGGGCTAGGTCATTGACCGTCCAGCATAGGTGGAGCAATACGGGAAGAAATAAGGTCTGGTGGGTCCCTGACAGAGGGAGTAGACCGATCCCCTGATCATCGATCATTGAATTTTTGACTGGGTGACTAGGGAGGTGGATCAGGGAGGGCAGTGGACATGGCCATCTGGACTTCAGCAAGGCCTTTGACACTGTGCCACATAGAAGACCTACACAAACTGGGGAATATAGGTGTGGGCAGGACAGCAGTGTGGTGGGTAGGTAACTGGCTGGGTGGCAGGACACAGAGGCTGGTGGTAAATGGTTGTCACCCACAGAGGGAAGAGTGACCAGTGGGTACCACTGGGATCAGTGCTGGGACCTGTCCTATTCACATCTCCATCAGTGACATTGCGCAGGACCTAGAAGGCAGAATTTCACTGTTTGCTGATGACACAAAGCTCTGTAACAGAGTAGACACACCAGAGGGTGTAGACAGAATGAGAAGGACCTGCAGAAACTTGAAGAATGGTCAGGGTTTGGCAATTGAAATTCAATACAAAGAAGTGCAAGATAATGCATATGGGGCACAAAACCCTGGCACAATATATCAGTTGGGGGTGAGGATATAGCATGCACCAAGCAGGAAAGGATCTTGGGTTATCATCTCTGATGACCTCAAGGTAGGGAAACAGTGAGACAAGGCAGCAGGTAAAGCAAATAGGATGCTGGGATGCATAGGCAGGCATCACCAGCAGGAAAAGGGAGGTCATAATTCCACTATACCAGACACTAGTGAGGCCCCACCTGGAGTACAGTGTACAGTTCTGGAGACCTTACCTACATAAGGACATTGACAGGGTAGAGGAGGTTCAGAGGAGGGCAACAAAGATGGTACATGGATTGCATTACAAGCCCTATGAGGACAGGTTGAAGGAACTGAACATGTACTCCTGGAGGAGAGGAGGGAGAGGGATATGATGAGACATACAAGTATCTTACAGGGAGGAACAGGGTGCAGGAATACACTATTTTTAAGCGAAAAGATGTTCCAGGACTAGAGGCATGGGATGAAGTTAGAGGAGGACGATTCAGAGGAAACGTGAGGAAGAATTTCTTCACAGAATGGGTGGTGGACAAGTGGAACACCCTGCCAGAGGAAGTGGTGGGGGCTGAAACAATCACAGGATTTAAGAATGCATGGGATAGACATAAAGGAATTCTGGAGGTCAGGGGAAGGGCAACAGACTTCTAGGAAAACATAAACTGAACTTACAAGCTCAAATTGGTAGCTCATGGGGCCATAGGCCCTCATCTGCTGACACTGTCTATGTATCTATGTATCATTGGGTGTAGAAGCCCATGGACCGGGCAAGCTATTGAGGTCCAGAAGAGCTTTGTCCAGTGTAATGCCCTAGGTGGGTACCGCCAACGGTCTGGAGCTGTCTGCCTTGTAGAACGAGGCTCGGTAGACCGAGGTACAGTGAGCCGAGGTTGGTTTAGGACCAATCTCCTTTATCCCGTGCTCTGTAGTCTTACCCAGAGCCCCGGGAGAGACCAACGACGGGACCGAGGTCCCCACGAAGACAAAGAGGAGGTCCCAACCCCTGAGGCAGAGGGTGATCACAAGGGTGTGGTCTTCACCTTCAGGGTACTCAAGGCCTATGCAGAAGTCCTGAGCCCCTGCTTGCCACTCCCTGACATTGAGGTTTTGGCAGAGTGGAGGAGTCCTGCCATCAAGAAGAGTGCCAAGAATGGTGGAAGGAGTGATAAGAGTCACCAGAGTTGGAACCCGAGGAGGTCTTTTGTGGTGCGGGACCGGGAGCAAGAATGCCCCTTAGACCTACCCCGTCCTTTTCTCGGACTTATGCTGGTCCATGTACTTTTTCTTGTCCTTATGCTTTGAGGAATGAGAAGAAGAAGAGGCAGACTCTCAGCTGGTGAACCCTGCAAACGGCCACCGCTGTTCTAGAATGTGGGCCTTTAGTGCCATAAGGCAGCGAATCCGAGTCCGCCTATAAAGCTGCTGCAGATGGAGCAGGCCTTGTGTCATGGTTGGGCCCCAGGCAGAAGACCCAGGTCTCGTGCTTATCCTTGGCTGGAATCTCGATGACTGCAGGCACACTTGGTCCTCTTCTTCTAGTAGAAGAAACCAATGATGGTAAAGAAACATGCAGATGAGTATAAAACGAACAAAAGAAGACTTTGATGAAAAACAAGAAAATTATACCACTATTCTCTGAAAACACTAGGATAGTTCTAGAAGGCAACTGAAGAGCCGAATAGATGGGTCTGCATGCCAGGAAAAGAACTGGTGACTGGGGACCACCCCTCACATACCATTGGCCAACGGGTGCAGCCAGCATCGGGTGGGGGTCCCCAGCTGAAGACTGCTAGCTAGAAGGTTTCCATGGGTCTTAGTGCCTCACGGCATATTCCTTATGGTAACAGCCTGCCACAAGAGCACCCACCAAGTAAGATCTACTGTTACAGGTGAGTAACCTGTTTTTCCAGAGATGTGGATATGATGTTCTAGCCACACAATCTGGCAGACTCCTAGCAGTTTTCTGGGAGAAGGGAAGCAAGGTACAACCCCTACTTAGGAAAACAGACTGAGAACTGAGGCCCCAAAACCAGCATCCCAGTGTGACTCAAGATCAATGTGGTAGTGGAAATGAAGTGTGTGCTGACCTGCAGGTAGCTGCCTGCAGATTTCCTGGATAGGACGCCCCTGAAGCAGCCCCTGAGGCAGCGGTATGGTGGATGGAATGAGTCCTAAGCCCAATGGGAGGCTCCCACCACCAACCCATAGCACAGGTCGATGCAGGATACAATCCACCTGCCAATCATCCACTTAGGTGCCGGATTGCCAGGTGCTCGGCTCAGCGTAGGTAAATAGCTGGCGAACCTCTCTGAACTCCAGCCATAAGCTCCTTATAATAAGCGAGCCACCACAGGTCCAATGATGGAGCATTGGTCGGGCTCCTCAGGTGTGATTGGTGAATACACCAGGAGGTTAATCACCTGGTTAAGGTGAAACTTTGACACAACCTTCAGGAGGAACCCAGGTTGGGCGAGGGACAACCTTGTCCTTGTGGAAGACCAAATAAAGAGACCCCACCGACAGCACGTGGAGCTCACCGATCCTTCTGGCTGACGTGACAGCCACCAGGAAGGTGTGGTCTTCCATGACAGGCGTGTCACATCTGTGCATCGGTTCGAACGGCTTGCCCATGAACTTTGCCAACACCAGCAATGAGTCCCAAACTGGTAACGGGTTACACACCAGAGGGGAAATGTGGTCAAGGCCTTTGAAGAAGCACCAGATCACCTTCTCCTGCGCCCAAATGCTGACTGGCCTGCATCTGGTAGGAAGAGATGGCTGCCAGGTGCACCTTAAGGTCGCTGACCTAAGGCCCAACTGAGAGAGGACCACAGATAGTCAAGGATGCTAGCCAATGGACAGGACAAAGGTCCAGCCCTTGTCCTGACACCAAATGGAGAACCTCTTCCATTTGAAGGCATAGCATTTCATGGTTGACTCTTTCAAGAAGCCTCATTATGTTGAGGATATCTTCGAGAGACTCAAAGCCTGAAACTCTAGCCGCTCAGGAACAAGGCTGTGAAGGGAAACAGAGGGAAGGCATAGAGAAGGCCCAGGGTCCAAGGCCTTGAGAAGGCATCCCCTGCAGCATTCCCTGCTGAGGTGGGCTGGTACAATACAGAATCAGCTTTGCTTTCTCCCTGGAGGCAAACAGGTCCACCAGAGGGTGCCCCACTGGAAGAACAGGTTGTGTACAACCTCTGGGTGCACAGACCACTGTGGAATGCCTCACCCACAGCTGAGAGCATCTGCAAGCTGGCTGGAGACACTGCAACATGGATGGCCAGGAGATCGGCCTCCAGGCTGCATACAGGGTCCACACATGAAGAGCTTCACTGCACAGAGGAAGAGAGTGTGTCCTGCCCCTGCTTGTTGAGGCAGCACGTGGTCGTGGTGTTGTGTGTAGGGCATGAAGGACCTGACCTCGAATGTGGGGAGCAAAGGCATTCAGAGCCAGCCGAACTGCTCAAAGTTCCAGCAGGTTGATGTGGCACTGGACTCTCAAAGGTCCAGAGGCCGTGGACTGTGTTCCCCAGGTGAGCACCAGTTTATGAGAGCCGCCGGTCATCAGGATGACCGCCAGCTCTGGGTGGATAATAGGATACCTTCCTGCAGATGTTCTAGGACTATTCACCACTGGATGGTGTTCCACATTGACTGGGTCATGGTGACCGCTGGTCAAGTGGCCCTGCGCTGGGACCATTGGCGTGCCAGCTCCCACTGCAGAGAGCACATTCTCCACTGGGCCCGATGGACTACGCCAGTGCCACTATGTATCCCAGTAGATGCAGGAAGTCCCAGGCAGGGTGCAATTGCCTAACCCAAAATGACTGGGAAAGCAGGAGACAGCCTCTGCCCTGTCTTCTGGAAGCGAAACTGGATCTGCAAGAGTCGAGCTCTGCCCGATGAAGATGATCACCAGCGAAGACACGAGTTCCGACTTGGCCTTGCTGGCCAGGAGGCCAAGGGAGACGCAGGTCTGGAGGGCCAGGTCCCTGGACCGCTCCACCTCCTTCCTTGGGATCTGCATCAGCCAGTCATCCAGGTTGGGTAAACCTCGGCGCCTAGTGAGCTGGCACCACTGCAATGCACTTGGTGAAGACTCTGGGCACTAAGGACAAGCCGAATGGCATGGCCTGGAACTCATAAAGGTTCCTTCTGCCCACAACTGAAGGAACTGGCAGTGGGATGGACAGATTGGGATGAGAAAAAAATGCTTCCTGAAGATCCAGGGAGCAGAACCCATGTCCCACTCGAGAGATGGTATGATCTGAGACAGAGTTACCATCCTGAAGACGCGGTCCTGATGAACTTGTTCAGGTCGTGCAGCTCTAAGATGGGGCACCAACACCCCCCCATTCGCTTTGGCACCGGAAAGTACCTGGAAACAAACCCAGGACCACAACCTCCTTGCAATGGAGCTGGGCTATGTCATCCCGAGGGCCAACAGAATATCTACAAACACAATGTCCTCCCATGGGGCATGGGCTCAGCAAAGGGGGTATGCCTTGAATTCCAGCAGTAGACCCCGATCGACCACCTCAAGAACCCACCTGTCCATGGAGACAGTGGACCAGGTGGAAAGGAAGTGGCAGAGCAGCCCCCACGGGAGGACCCAGGGAGGTGTGATGGGCATAAGGGAGGCACCCCTCATCCTGTCCCTGTGCAGGCTTGGAGGCAGAAAAGGCCAGACTGAAGAACCACCGGGCTGCATCCTCCAGGCTTGCAGATGAGCGAGGCCACCAGGCTGAGCATGCTGCCCAACTTGGGCTGGGCTGGTTTGGTCGCAAGAGTGGAGGAGGACCGAAGTGCTTCTTCTTCTGTTATTTGGAGCCCTTGGGGTCCCTCTGTGCGGCTGTCACCGAGTTCAAAGTGGCACTGGACTTTCAATGCAGGTGAGGTGACCTCAGCCCCAGGCCTGAACAGGTCGGTGCCCAGGAAAGGGATATCTGCCAGCTTGTGCTAGGTGTCTGCCATGAAAGTCGAGATCCGCAGCCAAGCCCTGCGGTGCATTGCCACTGCAGCCACCACAGAATGAGTGCAGGAATCCCCATATCCATGGATGACTGAGCTGCTGCTTGCCACAGCTCGACTCTCTGGTCCTGGACCTGCTTGACCGTAGTCTGGAGGTCCGCTGGGAGATGAGAGAGAGCCTCATCAATACTGCCCAACAGGGCATGAGAAAAGTGGGCCATCAGGAGGGCGAGTTCATCTGGCAGAGGCCAAGCAAAGAGGCAGCATAAACCTTTTTGCCAAATGGTCCAATTTCTTGAACTCCTTGTCAGACGGCTTATCAATGTCTCCCACATTGCCGAATGCCAAAACATGGAATCAGCCACCAATCCCTTGGCTGAGGGATGTTTCATGAACCCTGAGAGGGAACAGTGGGAACCGCGACACTATGGGCCATTCGAGCTGACGGCACAGGGTAGGAGGCGGGGCAACCCCTAGCTCAAGCAAGGCAGGGCCAAGGATGGCCTCTGCCACCGAGAAGGCTTCCCACATGAGAATCGTCCCGTCCAAAATCTCAGTAAGCAGGTACAGAATCCACTTTCCGAAAGGGCTTCATCTTGAGACCCGTGGGCTCGAGATAAGGTGCAGGAGTCCCTTGAAGGAAGTAGGGCCCTCATCCGTCAAGAGACCCCTGCCGACTCCGTGTCCACCCGACGAGACTGCAGGAGGAACCTCTGACTCTGAAGAGTCATCAAGAGAGGCCGACTGCCCGAATCCCCGCTGACTCTCCGTGGCAGGTGAGGGTGACGGTGACCAACAGCCGATGGGGAAGACCTGAGCTGGCCGAGACTCCTTAGCTGGAGCTCTGGTCATTGGCTGTTTGGGGAGTGGCTTCACTGAAATCGCCGGAGAAGCTGGGGAGGCTGAGCTGGGACCAGAGGTCGGGGTCAAAACAGTGGGGAATTCAAGAATGCATGGACTGGCATAAGGCAATTCTAGTGGTGGGTAGGAGGAAGTAGGCTGTTGGTTAACTAGGATCTGCAGCTTATCCAATAGGTAGGAAATGGACAGACTGGTGGGCCAAGCGTCCTTATCTCGTCACAAAAGTCTATGTTTCTAAATTAAAACATCCTTTCAGAGCTTGCTCCATAGGTTGACCTCTCTAAGTAAGAAAATGCCCCTCACATTACTCCTACTTCAACCCCCAAGCATAAACCACACCCCCTAGTTCAACTGCCCTGATTAAGGTGAAAGTTTCTCCAATCCACCTCATCTAGTCCCTTTAAAATTTTAAAAATTGCAGCTCCTCTGAGCCTTCTTTTCCCATGGCAAATGTACCCAGAAAAGGTAACAACTTACCCAACGAAACAGAATGAATCTCACAAAGATGCAGAGGCCAAGAGTAGATACGCAGCAAACTTTATTACTGAAAAGGCACACGTACAAAAAATGGTCCACTGCAACAACAAGATGGTGTTCCACTGACAATCTGATGAACTCTGCTTGTGCATCGCCACTTAGTAGCCAAATCTCAGCCTCTACTTTTTGTGAGATTCGATCCTTGGGTGGGTGCATTGTTGCATTTTTCTTGAAGAAGTGATCCTCTACAAAAACGTAAGGTACCAGGTGGAAACATTTGGGAGTGCTCTCAGGTTCAAGTTCCAAAGTAAATGGGATCTCCAGTGGTTTCTTGCAACAGCTACAGAACTGAAGATGGACCTGTCATCGCTTTCTTTTGTCCAGCTCTTAGCAACCAGAGTGGCTCTCCAAGATCTTGCATTTGGTGCAAGAGGAATCAGAATGGAAAATTCAGAAACCAGAAGAGACTAACTGACCCAGCCTTGGGCCATTACATTAAATAACTGAGGGTTAAGGAACAGGGCAACTCTCAAGGGAAGCCAGAACCAAACTGCAAGTTGGAACCAGAGTGGGACCTGCTCCTTCCTCAGTCCCAGAACACAGAGTCGAGGTTCTTCCACCAAACCTGGAATTCAAAGCCAGTGACTTGAGGAGCCTTCCCCCACCCAATAACTTGGGGTCCAGAAAACTGGGGGCTACAGCCATGGGTAAAGGCCTTACCCTTCTCACCTAGTGAAGCAGTCCTAGAAGAGAAATTAAACTTCTCTGGCTTGGCATGCTGCACGAGATTTCTTGTTCTCTACTTTGCAGGCTTTATAATTTGTATACAATTACTGATGACCCTTCTAATGCATACTTTCACACAATTGCTTAAACACCATAATAACCAGGTTACCCAGTTATTATGGCATTTTGTTTCACTCTCCCTCAGTTTCACTTGTCACTTCTACTCACTTGCTCTTATTCTGTGTGTGGGCGGCTGAGCAGTTCCACAAACATAGCAGCTCCATTTCTCACTTAGCATCAAGCTGCTAGTACAACACTTTATTTCCTCTCTTCAGTCTCATTCTTCACGATTTACTTTTTAAATGATTTATCCAGTTGATCCAGCCGTTACAATTGAAAAGCTATATCTGGTTGATCCTGGTGTGCGTTAGGTTCAGCAGACAGCGTGCGATCCAAGACAAGGCCGTGGCTAACTGCCTATGGCGCTATGTGCGGTTCCACGAGTTCAAGTTGAAAAAATGTCTGAACTGGACAGTGGGGGTGGGGTGGGGAGAGTGTGTGTATAACAGAGGACTGCGCAAAGGGCAGTAGGATCACAGGCAGCAGAAAGCGACCTTCTCCGTCACAAACTTTCTTTGCCATTCACGCCTGCACCAGTAATTATAAAAACAAAACATAGGCAACTGTGTTTTATGGATTTTTGCACACCCTTGGTGTGATGACATCACAAACCTCTTAAGCTTCACTCTTGAGGTTTATGGGTCATCACACCTCAGTGTGTAAACACATCAAAAACACACAGTGCCTATGCAGCTAATAAAGATAATGCACAACAGCGTGGGTGTTATGCTGGGATAACATCCTGCCATGGGTGGTTGGCCGCAGGTCGAGAGCATCCAACACCCAAGAAGGAATGTTATCACAGCATATCACCTACCCTGGAGTGCATTATTCTATCATACAATGGCTCCTGTGAAAAAATATCAAAAAGATGAAAAGTTCATTTTGAAGTCTATTTTTGGTGTTTTTTGAATGGTAGGAATACTTTTAAAAACAGTTCTGTCTGACTGTTCTGGCCAATAGGAGTAGCAGGTGTAGTGTTGCTGTGAGTCTGCCCCTGCGCAGCCCCATTGCAGGGTTTCATTTTGCATTGTTCTGATGTTCTGGGTACAAAGAGAAGAAAACAAGTAAGAAACTGTTAAGTACTTGAAGCACAGCGTGCTCTTTTCTAACACTACACGCTCAGTGACGAGGGGTCTGTTTGAAGTGCTAGGGAATGGAAGCGGGTTTCATTTTGGCATTGCTGTGATATTCTCAGTACAACCGGAGAAGAAAACAAGTAAAGAAACTGTCAAGTACTTGAAGCACAGTGTGCTTCAACACGCTGCTGCCAGTGACAACAGAGTCTGTTCAGGGCAGGTGGGAGAACGGAAGTGTGTGTCTCGTGCTCGGTGTCTTTGGACTGGGACACAGGCGTGAGACTTGTGAAGGCATCTGATCCTCATAATGGGATGTTGTTTTGTTATAGAAAGCAGAAGTTGAATATAAAAGTGTATTGGGGATTAAAATACAAAACTGAGTTGGAGGGATTCACCAATGTGAAGCCGATCAGGAACGTGGGTTTTACTGGCTGTGAGCAGTGAAGCTGATGTCAGGGACAGCTGCAGACTGATTTTTTTTCTTACTTTTAATGTGGTCTTGATTGTGTTGGCACTAGTGCTGGGATGTTATGCTGGGATAACATCCCAGGTCCAGTCCCAGACGGACCAATCAGAGTCCAGCATTCTTCTGCCATTGTATAATCTCTATTTAACAAGTGCTCTGTTCCCAACTGTCCAAGTACTTATGTGACAAATATCAGCCTCTGTTACAGGCGTTTGTGGGCCTTGCAGACACCTGAAGGTTTTGTTTAGGAAACAATATAGTACAGAGTGGACACTGGATATTTAGAAAAATGGCTCATGCAAGGAGGGCAACATTACAGCAGTCCAAGGTTGCTACAAAACAAATTCAATTTGTCTCGAGGAGTTTTTTTAATATTTAAAGTTTACTAAACTTCTGCAAAAGTAAAAACATTAACACAAACAACACAGTATACACGTATGTACCAAGTGGCATTCTGGCAATATCATTTCGACAGTCAGATCATGTGTCAGCATAACTGTGTGCCTTAAACCATATCTTCTAGTGTTACCTTGTACCCGACAAGCTTTTACAAGCAATCAAAAACAAAAACAGTACTAACAATTTGTAAACTGGTGTGATCAAGGCAGGTTATAATTGGTAATCCAACTTTAAATTCATATAAGCATTTCGGACAAAAGAAAGGTCAAATTCAGCGATGTTAAGTATCTAAGGTAGTCAAACATCAAGAAATTGTATCATCCTATTTCTAATAGAGTGGGTCAGCTGCTCTGTATGATACAATTTATTTAATTAATGTTATCCACAGTTTAAATGTAGGGACTAAGCCCTAGCCACTGGCTAAGTAATGGCTTTACATGCTGTGACAAGTAACATGAGCAACACGGTTCTGAAGTTCCCACATATCCGAATCTCTGAGGGAGAACATTAAGGAGCGCTAAACTAGCTGTGAGGGTAGGCATGTGGGCAGATATGCATGCTAAATGCTCCTCTATAGCACTCCAGAATGTGGTCAAGCAGGACAAAGCCAGAAGACATGGGCCTGGTCTGCATGCTGTGCTCCACAGAGCCTCAGCACTTTCCCCACTGCTCCACTATCTAAGTGGCCTGGACTGCTGGGCCATGGAACTATTTGTTACAGCACTTGCAAGAAAATTCTCTCCAAAATGGAGAGGCGTGAACTTTACCGTAGGCAGAGTACATTACTCAGTCCTCATAACTGAGGTCCGAATCAAGGTCTTTCGCTCATCTGTCCCTAGCGTATCCGTGTCTGTGTAGCCTAGCTCCTGCAATCCGCTACAGAAAAGTCATATAAGGTGATGCTTCCTTCCTTCCCTCCCTGGATGGTGTGCATGAATAAATTGGTCAAATTCTGTAATTCAGCATGATCCCTTCCATGTTTAAGTAAATGTGCCCTAACCTGCAAATATCTGAACTCTTCTTTCTTAGTAAAGCAGTATTTAGTTTGTAGTTCCTCAAGAGGGAGAACTCCACTGGAATCCAAAAAGTGCAGACATAAGAACTTACTGTAGCAGTAGATCTTTGAGAGGAGCTCTTGCAGCAGGCAGCACTGGTAGAACTGAAGCCGCCAGGCACCAGGACCGCACAGAAAACTTCTAGCTAGCAGTCTATCATGGGGATCATCCCACCGACGCCGCATGCTGACGCCCACCTATCCTATAAAATGGGCTGTCCTCAAGACCTACCTTAGTTCTCCTGCCGAAGACCCCGTGCAGAAAGCAAAATGGAGAACCAAGGCAGTTCCTCAAAGCCGAGGACAGCAAAATAAATGCAAAGAAGAAGTAGCAATCAGGAGGCAAGAGAGAGAGAGCACCTGCTGCAAGAGCTCCTCTCAAGATCTACTGTAACATTAAGTTCTTACATGACTGTACGATCTTACTCAAGGGGCCTTGCAGCAGGCAACACTGACAGGACTTAGTCCCAAGCAGTACCAGAATTGACCAAAAGTCAGTCGTGGAGGAGGCAAAAGTTAACACCAAGTTGCTCATGAAAGAAGGCCCTGAAGGACAGCTAGTTCGAAACTGACCCTGCATCTGGAAGCAATGTCCAGTCTGTAGTGTCAGATAACATGTGAACAGAGATCAATGTGGCAGCTGCACAGATGTCCACAGCAGACATTCTGGAAACAGGTGATAGAGGCAGTCATACTCTGGTAGGCCAACCCTCAACCACCCCAGGCAAGGGCTCATTGTACTTAAGGTAACAGTAAACATGCAATTTGCCAACCATTTTGATAAACACTGTTTCAAACAGGTGCCCCCTTCTCTTGGGGCAAATGAAACAAACTGATCAGTCTTTCTAACTGGTTGGGTGTGAGTTGTGTAATAATGGAGCACCCTATGAACATCCAGAGTATGCAGTAGGCCTCCCGATTAGAATACTCGGGAAATAAACAGGTAGATGGATGGATTGGTTTAACGAACTCAGACACCACCTTAGGCAAAAACTTAGATTGGTGAGCAAAGACACCCTGTCTTTGCAAAAACGAAAGCTCCTTGCACATCAGGAGCCTGAGGCTCAGAAATCCTCCAGCAGAAGTAACAGCAACTAAAACAATGCTTCCATGACTGAAAGTGTAGCTCGCAACTCGTGGCCAACTCAAAGGAGGCAGAGTGAGCTTTTCCAACATGAAAAGAAGATCCTATGGTGGGACAAGGTTCCAAATGGGAGGTTTCAAGTGCAGTATACCCCCGCAAGAATATGCGAGAGATTTCCAGCTGGGCAACAGCCTTGCCCTCAATAGGTGCATAGTATGCAGAGATGGTGGAAAGGTGCATCTTAAGCAAACAGTACCCCAGACATGAGTGCGAAAGGGAGAGGAGGTACTCTAGAATCAGGTTCACCAGGCAGATGAAGGGATCCAGGTGGCAGGCAGTGGCTCATAGGAGAAGTGCTTCCAATCATGGCATAAGTGGTTCTTGTGGAAGGTTTCTTGCAGTCACCAGGACATCACTGACTCTGGAAGAAACCCCAAAGCAAACGATAGCTACAGTCGTGACTAAAATATTGGTGCCCTTGCAGTTTTTTCTAATAATGCACCATTCCTTCCAGAAAATTGTTGAAATTAAAAAATATTTTGGTATCCACATATGTATTTCTTTGGTTTGCAGTGGAATAAAACACAAAATAGAAACATTTACTAAGTCTTAGCTTATTCCACACAGAAATCCTTAAATGGCCCAGACAAAATTATTGGCACCTTTTAGAAGTAGTTAGAAAGAATTAGATTTCAAGCAGGTGATTCTCCTTCACTTTGAATTGAACTCACCTGTGGTGAGTTGCGGTGCCTGCAATATAAAAATCACTCATTCAACCAGTTTGAATAGAGAAAGGACTCATTCTCCTGTTTTGTGTCACTGTGTGTACCGCAATGAGCATGGAGGAAAGAAAGACAGCCAGAGAATTGTCTGAGGAGATCAGACAGAAGATTGTTGCCAAGCATGGACAATCTCAAGGCTACAAATCAATCTCCAGAGACCTTGATGTTCCTGTTTCCACCGTACGCCAAGATGTTTAAGGCCCATGGCACTGTAGCCAACCTCCCTGGACGTGGGCCGCAAGAGAAAACTTGATCAAGATTGCAGCGAGGATTGTTTGAATGGTGGAGAAAGCACCTCGATCAACTGCCAAACAGATTCAAGCTGACCTTCAGACAAGGTACGACAGTTTCAACTCGCACCATCTGTCGCCAACTCAATGAAAGGGGTTATACTGTAGGAGGCCCAGGAGGACCCCACTGCTGAGAGAGAGACATGAGAAAGTCTCACTGGGGTTTGCCAAAACACACCTGAACAAGCCAAAATCTTTCTGGGAGAATGTCCTGTGGACAGATGAGACCAAATTAGAGCTTTTTGTTAAAGTACATCATCTCTATGTTTACAGAAAACAAAATGAAGCCTTCAAAGAAAAGAACACCTTCCCTACAGTCAAACATGGAGGAGGTTCAGTGATGTTTTGAGTTGCTGTGCTGCCTTTCACTGGATGCCTTGAACGGTGCATGACATCATGAAATCTGAAGATTACCAGCCTATTTTGGAGCGCAATGTTGAACCCAGTGTCAGAAAGCTGGGTCTCCATCGAAGGTCATGGGTCTTCCAGCAGGGCAATGACCCCAAACACATTCAAAAGCACCCAAGAATGGTTCAAGACAAGACGCTGGACTGTTCTGAAGTGGCCAGCAATGAGTCCATATCTAAATCCCATTGAAAACCTGTGGAGAGATCTGAAAACAGCAGTTGGGAGAAGGCACCTTCAAATCTGGGAGAACTGGAGCAGTTTGCACAAGAAGAGTGGGCCAAACTGCCAGTAGAGAGGTGCAGGAAGCTCATCCATAGCTATAGGAAGCGGTTGATTGCAGTTATTTTGACCAAAGGCTGTTACCAAATATTAAGTCTAGGGTGTCAATAATTTTGTCAATGCCATTTCTTTTCATTTTCTGATTTAAAAGGATATATTAAATTCTGAATCAAAAACAAAGGTTCTGTAATTAACAGAGAAATAAAGAATTGTATGCACTAAATTGTTAATTTCAACTTATGTTTAGAGGAAATTGTGAGTTATTTGAAAATGCAAGGGCGCCATATTTTTGGCCATGACTGTAAGTCTGCAGAAGCCACGATGCAGATGTAGAGACTTGAGGTTGGATGGACCAGGTGCCCTGTTCCTGGACAGCAAGCCAGTGCAGAGGGGCAGGGTACTGAGGTTCCGCTGCCAGCTGCTGCAGCAAGGGGAACCAGATGATGTAGCCAGTAGGGAACTATGAGAATCATCTCTGCCTCCGCTGACTGAAGCTTGAGGAGAACCTCTGCAGCAGCAGAAAGAGAGGAAAGGCTACAGAAACCTCCCTTTCCAGGAGAGGGACAACACGTCACACCAAAATATTCTATGCCTTGATCGAGCGAGCAGAAAAGTGGCTGTTTTGCATTGAGTGGGTATGCAAAAAGGTTCAACTCTGGATGGCTCCACCTGTCAAAGAGGTCTTTGACCAGCAAAGACAGAGGTTCCTACCATGAATGTTCAACCTGGACTGGCTTAGACGGTCAGCCAGGGCGCTTTAGATGCCTGAGCATGGATGGCTGTGAGTTCCAGGTCGTGCTCGATGGCCCAGTACCAGACTCCCATTGCTTCCCGACAAACTGGGAAGAAATGAGTGCCCCCTCTTTTGTTGATGTAGTATACCACACACATGTTGTCCGCTGCACCAATAGTGGGCTGGGAAGACTGTGGATCTGGAAGGCCTGCAGATCATAAAGAACTGCCCGCATCTCCAGCACACTGATGTGGAGATGCTGTCCAACTCAACCAAATCCTCTGAGTCTGACGGTCGGCTAAGTGAGCACACCCAGGCCAGGCCCAAGACATTCGAAGGAAGAATCTGCTGTGGGGACACAGCACAGAGGGAACCCCTCTCAGAAGAGTGGCAGAGTTCTGCAACCACCCAAGGTCCTCCTCACTGGGCAGAAACCAGCACCAGCTGATCCAGATTGTCGGTGCATTGATCCCATTGGACCTGAAGAGTCCACTGGAGAACCCTCATATGCAGGCAGGTTAGGGAAACCGTGGCTATAGCCACTGCCATGTGTGCCAACAAATGAAGGAATGCTCTGGCTGGTACTGGATGACTAGAGGATACTAGCTGGGCCTGGGCGCTATCAAGCACTCTACTCTTTCCACTTGCAGGAAGGCTCTGCCTTGGGATGAGTCCAGGACCGCCTCCCACATACTGGAGGCATGACTTGGAGTGAGACAACACATTGGTAGGCTGATCGTGATCCCTAGGGCTTGAAGAGCCAAAGGTGCCTTCCAGGGTCTGCAGCAAGAGATCTCTAGAGGGGCTATCAGCAGCCAGTCATCCAGGTAAGGGAACACATAAAAGCCCTTGTTCACAGAACTGCAGCTACCACTGCTAGGCACTTGATAAAGACCCGAGGTGCCGGAAAGGCCAAAAGGGAGGGCCTGGAACTGAAAGTGGTCCTTTGGAAGCAGAAGGAGGTGGTGGTGGGCCGCAAAACCTGGATATGGAGACAGGCATCCTGCACATCCAGGGAACAAAGACAGTTACCCTGATGAAGGAGGGGCAACAGCCCTGAACAGTAACTATCCTGAATCGCTTGTACACTATGAAGAGGTTCAGGCAGCTGAGGTCCAGGATCCCCCCAGGTCCCCTGTTTTCTTGAGGATGAAGAAGAAGTGAGAGTAGAACCCTTTCCTCTTGAGCCGGGGATGGGCTCTATGGCCTTTTGTGCAGGAGAGCCTGAATCTCTTCCGGATGAGGGAGATGTGGGCCTGAGGATAATGGGAGAGGGAGGGAGAGAAGGAAGGAAGGCTTTCCGGGGAAGCTCCAGAAACTGGAGGAGGTGACTGCTTATCAATCTGCAGCACCCACTAATCTGAGGATACGTGCACCACACATACAGGTATAGGGAGAATTGCTCCACCACCTCCCCTAAGGCCCTGCTGGAGGGTGGCGGGAAGGTCGGGCAAGGAGTCAGGCGGTGGAAATGAGGGTGGGCAGGGCATGTGGGCACTCTGGGGACCTTAGGGCAGCCACCCAGCTGGTGGGATGTGTGCCTTATATGCTTAAAGGGTCCTTTCGACTGCTGACCCTGGAAGGCTGGCAAGAGGACCTGGCAAGGACTGACATTGGGAAGACAGCAGTTGGGACCGCACATGGAATGCACTGACCTCAGGGCCTCACAGATACCTGACGGTGGGAGAAGATATCCTGGGCATCTCCTCAAACAAGACAGAGCTCTGAAGGAGGCATCCATTATTTTGGCCTGAAAAGCTGGTGCAAAACCAGACACCCTGAGCCATGAATAGTGGTGAATGCAGATCCCTGCTGCCATCCCACACCCAGAAGCAACTAAAGTGTCATATTTGCTGCCCTCAGCACATGGTTGCCCACATCTGATCTGGATTTTATGAGTTGGGTTTTAGTGGAATCTTCAGGGAGGGTTTGAACCAGATCCTCACCTGATCCCAGAGGGCATTCTGAAGTGTACCCACAGGCCAGACAGTAAGAGCCCTAATGGCCAGTGTGGCAGAGGAATACACTTGCTTGCCCAATTGGTCCAGTTGGCAAGATTCCTTGTCTGGAGGGTGGGTGCTAAGATGTTTGGACTTCTTAGTGCAGTCATGGGCCCCATTCATGACCACTGAGTCAGTTTCAGCCAAAGAAGTATTTGCCCACTGGTGCATGACAAAGACAATCCGCCTTCTTGGCCAAAGTTGGGGTGGATGGGGTGGTTCCATGCCACCTTAGTGACATCATCATCTAAATCACTTAAAGAAGGCACCACCAAAGGAGGGTCTCCTTCTTCTGGAGGTAAATAGCCAGACAACGGCGCTCCAGGTCAAGCTCCTCTGTTTCATGCCATAAGGGACTGGATATGGCATCACATCAAGGAAAGAGAGATCGCCAGAGGAGACTTGGGGTCTCCTTAGGAGGCTCCTGACCATCATAGGAGCCCTCGAATCCTCCAAAGACTTGAAGAAGGAAGAGGAGGAATTGTCCCTTGACTGATCGCTGACCGGATCAGTGTCTGAGGACGACGGATGTCCATATACCAGTCAGAGGTTCCAAGCAGATCCCCAGGTGTGGAGTTGCTAGGTCCTGCTCGTGTGAATCCAGAGCAGGTGGGTTCTGGGAGGAGGAGAAGGAGGAGAAGGCTGCCTGGGTGCGCCCTTGTCCTGTATAAAGGTCCACCAGGCTGTGAATAAGGCATTATAATCCATTGGTGGAGGAGGATTGTAGGTAGATAAAGATATTGTAGAGGCGGGTAAGGGAGGACAGTGGAGAGGCCAGCATAGGGTACCCTGCGAGGGTCCAGCAGGCGCTGGCTCAGGGTCCCTAGGAGGGCCAGCGGGAGTCAGTTGTGGCGCAGGCTACGGCTGAAGTGACGGCGGCTGAGGAGTCACTGGTGGAGGCATTGGCATAGTCGGCACCAGCCTGGCAGGCTAAGGCTGGTAAAGTAGCTGACACTGGCACCAGAAGCGAGGCTGGCGCCTGCAGGAGGGAATTCCTGAGGCAGGGGCAGAGGCATTGTCTGTGTAGAAGAAGAGGTGAGCGCTACTGAGCGATGCCTGGAAGGGCTGCGCCAGTTCCAGAGTTGGGGACCAACGAAGACAATGCCTTGACTGGTTGGGGGCGACGGGCGAAGACCCACCACCGAGCCACCTGGCTGAGGGATCTGTGAGAGCCAAGGGCCTGAGTGTCAGGGGCTGGGAGGCAGGATACAAAGTCCGCTGCCCCGAGGAGCCACCACCTATGATGGAAATAAGGGCAGATGGCTGTAACACCAGCAACCCAGAGGGAGTGAGGGCTGCCGAGGAAGGAGGGGCCAACCTCGTGGAAGGAAGACCCAGAGGTGGAAGCCAGTCTATGCAGTGACCACGAGCGAGATTGACCGAGGATGGTCCCAGTGTTTGTCCCAGGAATTATGCTTCTCGCTAGACTTATTCTCCTTCTGGAGGAAGAAGAAGATGCCCTGAAGATGCCCCGAAGACTCAGCCAGGGAAGTAGAAGAGATTTTACCTCAAGTTCCTTCTCCATCGTGGTACATTTTGCTGTAGCAGGTAGCTGCATTTCCATGTGGCCTGGCTGAAGTCCTGGCAGTGCTGGCAGGCCTCAGTGTCATGGCTGGGGCCCTAAGTAGAGCAGGCAGGAAGAGTGACTGTCTTTGGCGGGTATTTGCTTGCCAGCAGCACACTTCTTAGGCCGGTCGGAAGATGAGGCTGGAAAAGAAGACAAACGGATGGAAGAAACACCAAAATCTATGTTAGTACTTATCAGAGGAAAATGAAAAATTACTCACCTTAGTAATTATGTTTCTTCTAATGGAGTCTTGCTGTATTCTGACTATTGCAGTTAGCCCCAGCCTTTAAACTGCCCCGAGAACACAGGGTTAACTTTCTATTCAGAGCATAGAATGCTGAGCTCGAGCCCGTTGAGGTCTCTGTCTGGAGCCCTTTGAAATCCAACCAACAGGTTCTTACGAGCAAAAACTCACTAACTATCCTATGAGGAAATTGTAACATTTTACTAGCCAATCATAACAAAAGTTTTGGGTTCCCAAAGGAAGACTCAAGTCAGGAAACCCAAAACCAAAAACCAATCCAAATAATAATAATAATAAACAAACAGCCAAACAAAAAGAAGAGGGTGTAACAGGAGCACCCCTGAGGTGCAATACTGCACCTGCCCACCCACTTCCCAAAACAGTTCTAAGAGGGAGGAGGAGGAGGTCAGAATACAAGAAGACTCCATTAGAAGAAACATAATTACTAAGGTGAGTAATTTTTCTTCAAACAACATGAAGTCTTGCTGTATTCTGATTATTGCAGAACTACAGCAGTACCTCCATGGAGGAGGGACAGAACCTACTTTGGGAAGAGGCTCTGAAGTACTGTTGTGTTAAACTCGAGCATCACTCCTAGCCTGGATATCTAGAGAGTAATGCTTGGTAAAGGTATGAACTGTTTTCAGGTGGTTGCTTGACAAATTTCTAAGAGAGGAATATCCCTGGTAGCAGCCAGGGAAGCAACTGTACCTCTGGTGGAGTGAGCCCTCAGGCCTGAAGGTGGAATTTTTCCTAGTTTCTCACAGCAGAATTGTATACAAGACACAATCCACCTGGCAGTAGTTCTCTTGGTGGCAGGTTTGCCTTTTCCCACCCTCCATAAGTGAGGAACAACTGGAGAGAATCAAATCTGTGACCCTTGGTACGCTTTTATATAGTAGCTAAGGGTCCTTTTAACATCTAAACTGTGTAGCCTCCTCTCCTGAAGAAGAATGATCGGTGAAGAAAACAGGAGGATACATAGACTGATTCAAGTGGAAATCAAACCACTTTTGGGCAAGAACCTTCTATTGGTTCTAAGGACCTTTATCCCTATGAAAGGAGACAAAATCAGGTTCTACTGACAGAGCTTGCAATTCACTGATACGCCTGGCAGAGGTAATGGCTACTAAAAACACAGTTTTCCAAGTCAAGTACTTAACATAGAAACATAGACTTTGACAGCAGATAAGGACCGCTAGGCCCATCTAGTCTGCCCATTTCCTCACTCTAGAGGATAGGCTGCAGATCTAGTTAACCAACAGCCTATTTCTTCCTACCTCACAAGAATTGCCTTATGTCTGTCCCATGCATTCTTGAATTCTCCCACAGTTTTAGACCCCATACCTCCTCAGGAAGGCTGTTCCATGCATCCACTACCCTCTCTGTGAAATAATACTCCTCACATTGCCCTGAACTGCCCTCCTATCTTTAAATTGTGTCCCTGTTCTTGCAAGTCTCTTTTCTGAAAGATGCTACCCTCTTGGACTTTGTTGATTCCACGGAGGTACTTAAAAGTTTCTATCATGTCCCCCTCCCTTCTTTCCTCAAGGGTATACATATTAAGCTCCTTTGTCTCTCCTCATACGGCTTCTCTTGCAGACCCTGCACCATTTTAGTTGCCCTCCTCTGACTACCTCTATCCTGTCTATGTCCTTGAGATGGGGTCTCCAGAACTGGACACAGTACTCCAGATGGGGTCTCACCAACTGTCTGTACAGAGGATAACAACTTCCTGTTTTGCTGCTGATGCCTCTCCCTATACATCCCAGTATACCCCAGCCTCCCTACTGCCTTCTCACATTGCTTGTTAACCTTAAGGTCATCTGATACGATTACCCCAGGTCCCTTTCCTTTTTGTTGTTACTACCTCCCACCCATTGTGTATTCTTCCTGGGTTCTTGTTTCCAGGCATTATTTTGCACTTCCTTGCATTGAACTCAGCTGCCATACTTGACCATTCCTCCAACCTGCCAAGTCCCTTTCATCCTTTCCATGCCTCCTTGAGTATCAACCCTGTTGCAGATCTTTGTGTCATCTGCAAAAGGCATACTTTTCCTTCCAGTCCCTCTGCAATGTCACTGATGAAGACATTAAAAGGACTGGACCCAATACTGAACTCCTGCGTACCCACTACTAACCCTCTTTCTTCAGAGTGGACTCCATTTACAATTACCTTCTGTGTCCTGTTGTGCAGCCAATGTTTTACCTCAGGCTACCACCCTGGGACCCACTCCCAGGCTGGTTAATTTGACTATTAATCTTTGTGGGAGCTCTGCTGAGGACATAGGTTCAAATGGGGGTTGCATAAGTTGAGCAATGCAAACATTTAAATCCCAGGCAGGGCAGGGTCTCTAAAGGAGGACTGGTATGAAGCAATCCTTTAAAAATTTACAGAACACAGGATGAGATGATAGCAAGGAAGACTTTCCCATTGACAGAAAAGCAGAAACAGCTGACAAGTGCACCTTGAAAGTAGCTGGCCTGAGGCCTAAGCCATTCAGATGGACACATAATCCAGAACTGTAGGCAATTCAGCAGTGTCTGGGGAAACATGTTTCTTGGAACACCAAATGCTGAATCTCTTCCATTTGGAGTTAATAGGTTTTCTAGTGGCAGGCTTTGACAGGCTTTGAGAACATCCAGAACTCCCTGAGACAGATGCAAATCTGCAGACTCTAACTCAAGAGCCATGCCTTGAGATTGAGAGACTGAAGATTGGGGTACCAAATCCTCCTGAGAGGAGGTTAACAGGTTACATAGAAACATAGACTTTGACGGCAGATAAGGACCGCTTGGCCCACCTAGTCTGCCCATTTCCCTACCTAGAGGATAAGATGCAGATCCTATTTAACCAACAGCCTATTTCTTCCTACCCCTCACAAAATTGCCTTATGTCTGTCCCATGCATTCTTGAATTCTCCCACAGTTTTAGACCCCACAACCTCCTCAGGAAGGCTGTTCCATGTGTCCACTCACTCTCTGTGAAGAAATACTTCTACATTGCCCCTGAGCTGTCTCCCCCAGCTTCAAATTGTGTCGCTTTGTTGTTGCACATCTCTTTTCTGAAAGAGGCTACCCTCTTGGACTTTGTTGATTCCACTGAGGTACTTAAACATTTCTATCATGTCCCCCTCTCCTCTTCTTTCCTCAAGGTATACATATTAAGCTCTTTAGCCTCTCCTCGTGGCTTCTCTTGCAGACCCTGCACCATTTTAGTTGCCCTCCTCTGAACTGCCTCCATCCTGTCTATGTCCTTGTGGAGATGGGGTTTCCAGAACTGGACGCAGTACTCCAGATGGGTCTCACCAACGGTCTGTACAGGGGTATAACTTCCTGTTTTCTGCTGGTGATGCCTCCCTATACATCCCAGTATCCCCGCAGCCCTCTCTACCGCCTTTTCTCACATTGCTTGCCAACCTTAAGGTCATCTGATATGATTACCCCAGGTCCCTTTCCATTTTGTTGTTGTTACTACCTCCCCCGCCCCACTGTGTAATCTTCCTTGATTTTTGTTTCCGGTGCATTACTTTGCACCCCTTTGCATTGAATCCAAACTGCCATACTGCTGACCATTCCTCCAACCTTGCCAAGTCCCTTCTCATCCTTTCCATGCCTCCTTGTGTATCAACCCTGTTGCAGATCTTTGTGTCATCTGCAAAGAGCATACTTTTCCTTCCAGTCCTCTGCAATGTCACTTATAAAGACATTAAAAAGGACTGGACCCAGTACTGAACCTCTGCGGTACCCCACTAGTAACCCCTCTTTCTTCAGAGTGGACTCCATTTACAATTACCTTCTGTGTCTTGTTGTTCAGCTAATGTTTTACCCAGGCTACCACCCTGGGAACAACTCCAAGACTGGTTAATTTGACTACTAATCTTTTGTGTGGGACTGTGTCAAATGCCTTGCTAAAGTCTAGGTAGGCCATGTCCACAGCCCCTCTCTGGTCTACTACTTTGGTCACCCAATCAAAGAAATCAATTAGATTCATCTGACATGACCTTCCCGCTGTAAACCCATGTTGCCTTTGGTCCTGTGCCCCACTGGCCTCTAGGTACTCAACAATTCTTTCCTTCAGAAGATTCCATCACTTTCCCTACCACGGAGGTCAAACTGACAGGTCTGTAGTTTCTGCCTCTGTCTTACTCCCACTTTGTGAAGGGGAATCACATCAGCCTTCTTCCAGTCCTCAGGTACCACACCATCCTCCCATGATTTGTTAAAAGGGTAGTCAGTGGTGTCCCTAGTTCTCTGCTTAATTTTTAGAATTCTGGAGTGAACTCCATCTGGCCCCATTGCTTTGTCCACCTTCAATTTTAGGAGTTCTTTCAGAACCCTTTCTTCTGTGAAGGGACTGGGATCAACAACCATATCCAGAGTGCTTCTGTTAATTGGATTAGGCACCTCCACCACTTCCTCTTTTGTGAATACTGAACAGAAGTATTCATTCAGTATCCCTGCTTTTCACTGTCACTCTCTGCCCACCCACCATCCATTCTATTCAGCCTCACTATCTCCCCTTTGTCTTTCTACGCTCCCTAATATACCTATAAAATGTTTTATCCCCTTCTTAACCGAGTTGGCTATCTTTTCCTCAGTTTGTGCCTTGCTAGTCTGGCTACCCTCCCTGCTTCCTTTGCCTTAACTGGTACAATTCTCTGTCCTGCCCTTCTGTGTTTCCTTATACTTCCTAAATGCTATCTTTTCTCCCTAACCTTCGCCGCCACTTTTGAGAACCATAGTGGCTTTTTCTTTTGTTTTGATTTGTTTATTTGCTTCACACAAAGGCTTGTTGCCTCTTTTATGGCAGTTTTGATATTTCCCCATTGTTGCTCCACCCCTCCTTCTAGCCTATTTGCTAGTGCTTTTCTAAGACACTCTCCCATCTTGCCAAAATCAGCCCTCCTGAAGTCCAGAACCTCACTTTTGTACGGCTTGACTCTATAGCTGAGTTTATCGTGAACCACACTGTTTGGTGGTCACTTGTTCCTAAATGGCTACCCACTTCTAGATCTCAGATCCTCTCACTGTCCCAATTTGAGAGTACAAGGTCTAAGATTGCTCCTCAGGAGTAGGTTCTAAAACTAGCTGTCTGAGGCATGCCACCTGAAGAACATCAAGAATGTCCCTGTTTTTGATGGGCTGCACCAAAGGTGCTCCAGTTAAGATCTGGCATATTAAGGTCCCCATCAACAGTATCTCCCTTCTCTGCCATCCTAAGTATGCCTTCTATCATATCCTTGTCCATTCCCTCCCCGAAATGGGGGTCTGTATACAACCTCTGTGCGGACTGTGGTGCCATTTCCAGTCTCTAAGGTGACCCACAGTGCCTCCTCTCCACCCCGTTTACTCTTTTGTTCAGTTGCCTTTATCCCTTCCTTACATAGAGAGCTACTCCGCCCCTTCTGCCTACCTATCTCTCCTGTAGGTTGTGTACACTGGTATGTTAACATCCCAGTCATGGTTCTCTGTGTATCATGTTTCTGTGACTGCTACTATATCCAGGCATCCTCTTCCATCAAGGCCACCAGTTCAGGGAGCTTGTTGCTCCAGACTATGGGCGTTGGTACTCATTATGCTCCATTTCTTGATGGCCTTAGCCCATTTTGCCCCATCCCTGTCCTTAATGCATTTGTCACTTTCTTCATTTACCCCTGTGCTTCTCCCTATCAACATCTCTATGCTGGTGTCTACCTCACTTAGTACCTTGACTTTTTGGTGGGACTAGCAATCCCTGCTCCTTTCCAGTGTCTCCCCTTGGCTAGTTTAAATGCTTGCCAATGAAGTATTTAAACCTATCATCTAGGATTCTGGTTCCCTCCTGGATAGATGGAGACCATCACACCAGTATAGGGCCTGCATTGGTGGACCCCCAGTCCCCAATGAAGCCAATCCCTGATCTCTGCACCAGTTTTTCAACCACTGATTGAATCCCATGGTGGAGCACCCTAGCCTCATCTGTGCCATAGACAGGCAGCACCTCCAAGAAGGTTACTGTGTGTGCTATTTGTCTAAGGCCCTCCCCATCTCCACAAATGCTTCTTGCACTGCTCTGATCCTTTCTTAGCCAGGTCATTTGTCCCTAGGTGGACAATGACATCCAGCTCCCCACCGTGCAGCTGCTCCTGAGAATTCGCCTCCCTGTCCCTCCAAGCCATGGCGCCAGGCAGGCACCTTACCTCCTCTCCTTCCTCCCCAGTTCTACCTTTCTAACAATGGAGTCCCCACCAGGAGTTGTTTCTTCCCTGTGGGTCCCATGCCACCCTCCTGTGGGGCTCCTTTGTGGAGGTTCCCAGCATCCTCCTTGGTCTCCACTGTGGGTGCTTCCATAGAGGAAAGTACAGTTACGTAAGAACTTACTGTAACAGTAGATCTTCAAGAACAGCTCTTACAGCAGGTTACACCATTAGGACTGAAGCCGCAGGCGCCAAGACCCCACAGAAATTTTCTAGCTAGCAGTATTCAGGGGACTGCCTCCAACGTTGGTCCCGGCCCGGCGTCAGGCGTAGTACATATGGAGGTGGTCCCCACAATCCTCAGTTCTCCGCCGGAGACTCCCGCCGCTGGATGACATCAGAAGAGGAGACCGAGGATCCACCATCAGATGGCAAAACAAGGTGTCAGTAAATGCCCATCCTAATAGAAGGATGCTTTGACTATGACCTACCTCCAGCGGGATGGTGGGAGGGAAGTACTGCTGCAAGAGCTGTTCTCGAAGATCTACTGTTACGTAAGTTCTTACATAACTGTACTATCTTACTCAAGAAACAGATCTTGCAGCAGGTTACACCATTAGACTGATTCCTGCCAATACTGGCAATCACACACCATCGGGAGGAGGAGAGGTAGAAACTCATGATACCCTCATTTAGGACAGAAGTCCCTCAGCGACTGCTAGACTGAACCCTGCTCTTAGCCTCGATGAAATGTCCAGGCTGTAATGCCTGATGAAAGTGTGAAGCGGAGCTCCAAGTAGCTGCAGCACAGATAGCTGAGGTGGACACATTCCTTAAAGCCTCAAAAGAGGTAGCCACCCTCTGGTGGAATGACCTCAACCACTCCCTGCAAGGGTTTGCTACACTTCTGTAAAAGAACGTAATGCATTGAATAAGCCACCTGGACAGCGACTGTTTTGAGACAGGAGCTCCTTCATCCTATGGGCAAAGGAGACGAAAAGTTGGTCTGACTTTTGGTGTTGTTTGGTTCTGGTCAGGTAGTATCTGAGGCACCTATGCACGCCAAGAGTGTGCAGAAGGGCTTCTCCTCCATTAGAGTATTTCGGAAATACACTGGTAGATCGATATCCTGATTAAGGGTGAGAGCTGAGACCACCTTAGGCAGAAATTTAGGATTAGTCCTTAGGGACACCCTGTCTTGGTGGAAAACCAAATAAGGCTCTTTGCACATAAGTGCGTGTATTTCAGAAATTCTTCTGGCGAGTAACGGCAACTAAAAATAACGCTTTCCAAGAGAGAAAATGTAGCTCGCAATCCACGGTGGTTCAAAAGGTGGCAGCGTGTGAGCTGCTCCAGGATGAAGGGTAAATCCCATGGTGGGATTGGATCCTTAATCAGTGGCCCTAAGGTGGAGGCGCCCCTCAAAAGGCCGTGTCGTGTCTAATTGAGCCACAGTCGTTGGCCTACAGGACGTGGTAGGCTGAAATAGCACAAAGGTGTACCTTAATCGGAGTAAGCCAGTCCGAGTGGAAAAGGGACGTAGATAATCCAGTACCAGCTTTTCAGTACACCTCCAGGGAAGGACAATGTGCTAGCAGATGCACTGAGCAGAATCTCACAGGGCCATCACGAATAGTCCCTGGACCCTCTGGTCTTGAAGGTGATGTTTTCAAGGTGGGGAACTCCAGAGATAGATCTCTTTGCAGCCTCAGACAATCATCAACTTCCTCTCTTTGTTGCAGACCCCAGTCTTGGGCTCAGTCCTCTGGATGCTCTGATTCTGAGCTGGGAAGGAAATCCAAGTCCAAAGGCAAAAGCCGTGTTTGAACCCATAAACAAAACCTGCGCCACTTCATGGCATAGGTCGCTTGGGTAGTTGGTTTCCTAGCTGCAGTAAGAACGCCTGCCACCTCTTGCAAGACCTCAGACAGTATCATGGCTATGTCTCTAGGAGCCAAGCATGCAGGTTCAGGGAATGCAGATCCGATGGACCAAAGAACCCGTCTCCTGAGACAGCAAATGGAAGCTGATTGGTAGAGGCACTGGAGGTTCCCACGACAGCTGATGCAAAGAGGAACCAGATCTGTCTGGGCCAAAAGGGTGCGATCAGTATGAGCGTCAGCTGTCTTCTGCGAGCTTTAGAAGAGCTCTCTGGATCAACGGAAAGGAGGAAAGGCATATAGGAATCTGCCCGCCCAGGAGAGGGACAACGATCTCGCCAGAAAACACCAGGCCCTGGATCTAGCGAGCAAAAATTGGGCAGTTTTCATTGTATGGGGATGTGAAGAGGTTCATCTCTGAGTACCCCATCTGCGAAACAGATCCTCTGCCACCTCCTGCAGTAGTCCCCATTCGTGGACTCTGACCTGAGAGCAGCTCAGGCTGTATGCGATGGCGTTGTCCCACTCCGGAACATGAACTGCAATAAGGTTTGCGCGTGTTGCAAGACCAATCCCACACTCTCATGGCCTCCTGCAAAGCGGGTAGGAGTGGGTGCCCTCTTGTTTGTTGAGGTAATACATCACCACGGAATTGTCTGTTTGTACAGAAGTGTACCTGGTAGAATCTCCAACTGGAAGGCCTGCAGGCGAAAGAACTGCTCTCATTTCCTTGATGTTTATGTGGAGATGAGACTCCTGTGCTGTCCACAGGCCCTAAGACCAGACACGTTGAGGTGTGCCCCAACCAAGCCCTGAGGCATCTGTGGAGAGGTCACTCGGGAACAATGCTATGAAGGGACTCCAGCCAAGAGGTTCCCTGAATCTAGCCACCATTGCCAATCTCAAATTATGGTCTTCGTGACTCGGATTGGATGCTGCAGATGGTCTTGCCTTTGGTCCCATGTACCGTAACATCCACTGGGTTACCCATGTGGAGACGGACTAGCGGGACTGTTGCAATGGCCGTGGCCATGTCCGAGCAGGCAAAGGACTAGTCTGGCCGGGACGGTCTTCTTCACGACAAGTCCCTGATGAAGGATCTGATGTGTTCTGCTCTGTCCAGGGGAGGAAAGCTTTCCTTGGATGGTGTCCAGAACTGCTCCTATGAATTGCAGAGTCTGGGATGGAACCAGGCGTGACTTCTGAACTGATGAGAATGTCCATGTCTCGAACAGAGACTGAGTGCAGTGAATGGCAGACATCAGGGCCTCCCGGAGAGGTGCCATGAAAGCCAATCGTCAGGTAGGGGAACCGTAGTGGCCCTGTCTCCCTCAGAGATGCGGCTCGACCACCATGCACTTCGTGAACACCCGAGAATGCCATGACAGCCCGATGGAAGAGCTTGGAACTGATAATGGCGGCCCTGAAACTCAAGCGCGGAACCTCCTGTGCTCTTGAGCGATAGGAATATGCAGGTAGGCATCCTGCATGTCCTGGGATGCTAGAAAGCGCCCTGCTTCAGCATGGGAATCAGACCGGGAGGGTCACCATGCGGAAGCGCTTTGTACGCGATCGAGACATTGAGGTCGCTGAGGACCAGTATTGGATGGAGGTCCCTGTTTTCTTTGGAACCAGGAAGAAGTGAGAATAATATCCTAGTCCTCTCTGGTTCCTTGGTACGCTGTATAGCTTCTTTTTCCAGAAGTGCGAGCACCTCCTGCTGTATGAGCAGGGTATGCTGACCCGAATAACGGGAGAGCAGGGAGGTCTTGTAGGTGGGTCGTCTAGAAACTCTATGCAATGGTCTGTCCTGACCAACTGGAGAACCCACCTGTCGGTGGTGATCGGTCAGCCCTAAAAATGGCGAGCATGTGACCCCCAACTTTCTTTGCCCGTTGATTCAGAGGAGGGTGGGGCCCAGGAGGGAGTCATGCTGTGGCAGCGCTTGTCCCTGCGGGCTGGGCTGACTTTGAGTTGGCCTCTGCCTGGAGACGATTTGGCCTGGGCCTTGCGTGAAAAAGTGCCCCTCTGCTGCTGGCGGAACGTTACTGCTGCCTTTGTAGCCGCCACGAAAACAGCAGCTCTGGTTCCTGCAAAGGAACTAGGCCTAGATCTGTACATGGCCTGTACAGATCGGACTGCCTTCCCTGCGTCTTGGAGCTTGGTGATGGCCTTCCGAGGATTCACCCAAACAGTACTCGCCGCTATATGGGACGCCTAGAATATTTTTCTGTACGTCCGGGTGAAGTCGGAGACACGGAGCCAGGGAGTGTCTCCGGAGACAGACGCCTGAAGCTGCAGCTCTGGCCAAGTGTCCACAGAATCCATACGGCCCCAAGCACTTGGGTCCCCACATCTGACCCGGTTCGGAGGAGGTTTAGGAGCTCCGCTTCTGGTCACCATCAGGAAGTTTTCAACCAGGTCCTGGCCCTGTTCCCACAGGGCGTTCTCAACCGAACCATATGGGTAGGTAGTTCAGAGACCTGATGGCACAAGTAGCACGCACGTGCGCCTCCTCAGGGCATCCAATTGCTTGATTCCTGGTCCAGTGGCTGAGTGCTCATATGCTGGGGTCACTGAGACCGGTCATGTGAAGCAGTGATGACCAGGGAATCTGCCAGAGGTTGCTTCGCCAAGTACTGGTCCTCTCTAGGAGCCTTGTACAGGTGGTTAGCCTTCTTGACGCAGCGGAGTGAGTCGGACACTTCCAAGCAGCCTAGTGATCGCCTGAAGGTGTCCACCAAGGGTGGCACTACCATAGGCTTTGGGTCTTTTTGCTGAAGGTAGCGGCAAGGCGTTGTCGCTCGGGGTCAAGGTCCTCAGCATCCCACCCCATGTTGTCCTGGATGTGCCTCATAATCTCGGTGAAAGAGGGTCATCCGGTGGCAACCTGGGAGGTCATATAGGTCAGAGAGGAGATGCTGGAGCGGAGAAGGAGATCTGGAGTATTCAAGTATCCGATCTTGAATCCTCCCTGACGGAGTGTACCGTGTCGTCTGGGTCGTTTGGGGCTGTGTGACCCTGAGGGGATCTGGAGGGAGGCCTTCTCCTGTCTGTTGATCTGCCCCTAGGAGATGGAGTCTGCTCCTTGGGGATGGTGGTCATCCTAATGGCCCCTTAGGTAGAAGGGGTGTAGGCGGTGAAGGGGTAGGAGGAGGAGGAGAGTAGGAGTAGTAGGAGAAGGACGGGCGGGGACACATCCTTCTTGATGGTGTCCCACCAAAGGTAAAGAGCTCCTTTACCTCTGTGATGTTCATACTCGACGATGGGCCTGGCGCGTGGTCTGTCATCGGGTCGGGCGCGGGTCCCCGAGTGTCTCCCAGTCTGGGGAGGGTTCCGTGGGAGCCCGGCATCCTCGGTGTCGCCCGCCTGGTCTTGGGCTGTGGGGTGTCTTCCTCTGTGGAAACCCTATGACCGGTGTCCGTCGGCGATGGGGATGCAGTCTTCCACTGCAGAGTAGCCAGCGTCGGTCCCCAGGACAATGTCTTTGGCCTGGCGAGCCTGGCCCGGCGGCAGGTGTCTAGCCGGTGTCGTCGCTCCTGTGAGAGCGTGCGATTTTGAATGTTTGGCCGACGCTGGTGGTGAGCCGACGTCGGGTCCGACGTCCGCTTTAGGGACGCCAGGTCCTTTGTCTTTCTGGGCACCGGATCAGGACCTCTGGGCGGTTGGGAGGCCAACCTGAGTCGGTGTCCCGACATCGGGTGGATGAAGAAGACTTATGGCGCCACCAGACTTCAAGAGGCCTTGGATGGGTTTGATGAAGCCTAGGGCCTCGGCGTCTTAAGAGGCTGAAGTGAGGAAGAGCCGCCCAAGACCTGACCTTAACTGGGGAGGTTGCGACTGAGCCCTGAGGGAGAGCGGTCCGATCTGGAGCTTGAGCTACGGGAGTCCGAGGCCCGTTTGGGGACCTAGACCTCACCTTCTCCCGGTGCTTGTCCCAGTGTCTGTGGGATTCTGATGAAGATTCTCCCGGAGGAAGGTTCTTGGTCCATTCTTTTAAGCTTTTCCTCAAGAAGATATGCCTGAAGTGCCTTCTGGCGCGGATCCTGGTGCGGCTGTTGAAACCCTGGCAAAGGTGCAGGTCTTGGTGTCGTGTGGTCGGGCCTAGGCAATGCACACAGGATGAGTGGGGATCCTTGAAAGGATCTGTTTGCAGCAGGTACACTTCAAAGGTGACCCTCAAGAGATGGAGTTGAGAGGACATCAGTTGTGTAAAGAAAGTTAGTCGAAAGTTCAGTAGTCGCCGTGTGCTAGGTAGAGACCGAGAGGCCGATGCTAGCGAGTCGACGGGCGGAAAAGAACTGAGGATTGTGGGGACCGCCTATATGTACTACACCTGACGTCGGAAGGACCGTCCCCGCTGAATACTGCTAGCTAGAAAATTTCCGTGGGGTCCTGGCGCCTGCCGCTTCGGGTCCTAATGGTGTAACCTGCTGCAAGAGCTGTTTCTCGTGTAAGAGCCACACTTTTCCAGAACGGCATAGAAATTGTGGAGAGGTACAACTGAGGATGCACCTCTGTTCCACCACCCTCACCTTTCTGAGCCCACTGTGGTCCAACCTCCTCTTTCTTGGCAACCTCTGAGGCAACGGCAGTGACCCTGGTGGTCCCTGGGTGGGAGAGGAGGTCCCACAAATCCTGGCCAACTCAGCCTGGAGATGAGCGACCTCCTCCCTCAGCCCAGAGAGGTGCCTGCAGATGGGACAACACTGCATCCTCCAGAAGGTTTCCCAGAAGAATGCTGCTCCACAGCCACTGCACTGCACCACTCCCATCATGTCTTTTTCTGGCCCCCTAACTGTTGTTTGGAATACTTACTCTTTCCTCTGTTTATTTTTTGTTTTCTTCCCTACTTACTAACTGCCTCTGTGCCTTTTAGCTCCTGATCTTCCTGTTCTGAGACAGAAGTTCCTATATTTCTCAGTAGTCTCCTTACTTGCTCAGAGTCAGACCTCCAGCAGCTGGGGGCACAGAGAGCTACTCTTGCCCTTCTAGGATGGTGAGTCTTTGGTGGCTCTGTGATCACTCACTTCCTGCTCCCAAACAGGAAGTTCCTGTTGTCAGTTAAAGCCTATGCCTATAAAAGTAGAAATGGTTTAGGGGAGGGGAGGGAAGGAGGGCAATATAGTCCCAGTAGAGAAGTTTTAGTTATACCAGTAGCTCCTTCCTCCTGGTGTTCTGTCTGTTCTCTGGCAGAAGCTATCTAGAGCAGTGCTTAAATCTGGTTTAAACCTGGCTCCTTCTAGCTAAGCCTACTCCCCTACTTTGCAAATCTTTCTACACTTAGTTAATTTCACAGATAACAATTCCTTCTTACAGCTGTGACAAGCACCTAGATAAGTACACAGATAACACAGATACCAGATAACAATTTACTTCAACTACCTCTGACAAACACACTAACTCTTTCTTTTTTTACCCTAAATTGAAGGTCCCAGTACAAGAGTTCTAGTTCTTAGTCCCTGTATAGAAGTTTTAGTTATACCAGTAGCTCCTTCCTCCTAGTGTTCTGTCCGCTCTCTCCTCCTTCCTCCTGGTGTTTTGTCTGTTGTAATTCCTGGGAAGAGACAGGAAGATGGAATGCTAGGACAGCAACAGGGGTACCAAGGCTGTCTGGCCCAGTCTAGAACAATCAGAATCATTTTGCAAGGTTGTGACCTTATATTGACTAAAACTTTGAACAGTAGAGGAAAGGGAGGAAGGCATACAGAAATTTCCTTTCCCAGTTCAGAATCAGAGCATCCAGAGGGACTGAGCCCAAGACTGGGGGTCTGCAACAAAAGAGAGGAAGTTGGTGATTGTCTGAGGCTGCAAAGAGATCTATCTCTGGAGTGCCCCACCTGAAAACATCACCTTCAAGACCAGAGGGTCCAGGGACCATTTGTGATGGCACTGTGAGATTCTGTTTAGTGCATCTGCTAGCACATTGTCCTTCCCTGGAAGGTGGACTGCTATCAGAGAGGTTTGCAGGTAATAAGCCAGGGACCACAACTTCATGGCTTCTGTGCACAAGGCTGTGGACCGAGTGCCTCCTTGCTTGTTGATGTACCACATGGTGGTGGTGTTGTCTGTTCTGACTTGAACCACCTTGTTCTGCACTGACAGAGAAAACTTTGCAGGGCCAGAAAACTGCCCTGAGTTCTAGGAGATTGATATGGAGAAGGGATTCCTGAGGGGACCACAGTCCCTGGGCAGTGAGGGCTCCCAGATGGGCCCCAGCCCAGAAGGGAAGCATCCATGGTAAGGACCACTGAATGACACTGAGTGGCAAATGGGACCCTTGCCTTAAATTGTTCTGATCCTGCCACCACTGAAGGGATTGGATCAGGGTCCAGTCACTGGAATCAGTTTGGTAAGGGAATCCTTCCTCTGGGACCAAAAGGCCCTCAGATGGAACTGAATGCCCTCATCTGGAATCTTGCCCTGGACCACTGCTGTAGAAGCTGCCATGTGGCCCAAGAGCTGGAGGAAATGCCTTGCTGGTCGAGACACCTGAAGACTGAAGGAAGAAGCCAGTTCTATAAGAACTCTTGCCCTTCCAGGGAAGAAAGGCTGTTGCTTTGATAGTATCCAGCTCTGCCCCTATAAAGGTAAGGAGCTGAACTGGCTCAAGAACTGACTTGGGAAGGTTGAGAAGAAATCCTAGAGAAGTGAGCACTTACTGGGTCACTTGCAGGTCTGACTTGACTTGGTCTGAGACTGGCCCACTATGAGCCAGTCATCCAGATATGGAAAATGGAAATCTTTGCCTTCTTAGAAAGGCAATGACTACTGCCAGGCACTTTGTGAAAACCCTTGGGGTGATGTTAGACCAAAAGGCATTGCTTTGAACTGATAGTGGCCGAGGGCAACTCAACCTGAGGTACTTCTGTGGGAGCACCTGATGGGAATGTGAAAATAGGCATCTTTGAGGACCAGGGAGGCTAACCAGTCCTCTGGCCTTAGAGAGGGAAGAATTATTCCCAGAGTTACCATCTTGAACTTTGGTTTTAACAGATGTTTATTCAGGTATCTTAGGTCTAGGATGGGTCACCACTCCCTGTTTTTTGGGGTGAGGAAGTACTGGAGTACAGACCTTTGCCCCAGTGTAGGGTAGAAACTCTCTATGACTCTTAAGACCAGAAGAGATGAAACCTCTGCCTCTAGGGCAAGGGTTTCTGAGAGACCCAGTGGAAAAGATCTGGCTCTCATCTTTGGAAATTTTTTGAAGCTGAGAACCAGTCCCTTGCTTATTACTTCCAGGACCCACTTGTCTGAGGTAACAGACAGCCAGTCCTGGACAAAGTAAGCCAGCCCGCCCTAGAGAGTCAACCGGCAGACCCATCAGAGTGTCTGCTTGGCAGGGCCTTAGGCTGAGGGGTGACGAGCCCTGCTCATCCCCTTCTGCCTCTCCCTCTGAAGAACCCTCTGTAAAAGAGAGAAGAGGCCTGTGCTTGGTAAAAAGGCCTATGAAAAGGCCTGCCCCTGCCCCTAGACTGCTGCCTTGAGGAGTTGCCTGCCTCTCCTTGGCCTGAGCACTCTATAAGTGGTCATGTATTCGTCCATTTTCTTCATGCAATTCTATGTCTGCTCCTCAAACAGAGAATTACCCACTACAGGAAAATCCATGGCCTTAGCCTGGGTGTCCTGTGAGAGGCTAGTACATCTGAGCCAAGCCATTCTCCATAGAGCCACAGATGTAGCTATGACTCTTGATGACACATCACTGGAGTCCACAGCAGCATGAAACTGTACTTTTGATGCCTCAATCCCATCTGCAGTCACCTCCTCCAGCTCCTTGGCTAGATGGGGAGGCCTGTTTAGCCAGTGCCAGTACAGTGTCCCACCTGGACTTAGGTACCTGGCTGTATAGGCCATATATTTGCCTGCCTGAGTACCAAGGAAGATGTCATGTACTGTTTTTTGCCATGGCATCAATCTTCCTAGAGTCTGGGGGTGTGCCAAGGAATGTTTGCCTTGTCACAGGCAGCAGCCTGCACTACCCCAACATGGCTGCATTGCTTGTATAAAACTCTGTATCTGAGCCTGATAGTACGTGCACTCTTGTCCATCCTTCTGTCAACAGGAGGTGCAGAATTGGGAAACTTCAGGATTTTTTTGACTGCTTCCCAAAGGATTTGTGAAGGAATGGACAGTCTCCTGGACTCTGGGATGTCCATCATTTCCACATAATCAGGCTCCTCTTGATCTTCCATTGCCTCTTCCATAGGAAGCTGGAGGTTTCAGCCACTTTTCTGTAAAACAGAAAATAGGAAGGGACTCAGAAAGCCTAGGAGGAAACACCAGAAGGTCTGTCTGGGGAGATGTCCGGTTCCACAGACACATCCAGACTTTCACCATCATCACCATCATCTTCAAACTCCCCTCCTCCTCAAACTCCGGTTCATAAAAATCTTTAGGTATAATCTTGAACTGGGGAACTGTCTGAACCAACCCCTGCCAAAAGGTGCCAGATCAGTTGAACCGGCTATGATTCCACAACCAATCGCTCTGGCTATCTCTTGGCGGTCGGAACATGAACCTCTGGATCCGAACTGGTCGATTTTTCTTTGCATTTCCTTTTTGTAGGAACCAACCCCTCAGGATCGGTTCTCCTCTTGCCCGAAGAAGTATCGCCCTGGTCAGAGGGCACTCCTTCTGATTCGTTGGAACCGGGCGGGCTGGCCATTCAGGTCAGCGGATTTCTCGGCCTCCTTTTCCTCAGTCTACCTAATCTCTTTCAAGGTAGATTTAGGAAAATTTTACAAATTTGGCAGCCTGTATCGAGGTGTTCAAACCCCAGACAATAAACACAGGTGGTGTGGGGATCGGCCTTGGCAAAGACCTCCCACACTCACTGCAGTGTTGAAACCCAGTGGGCCCGCTTTGGGGGGGTTTCGGACATAGCCAACCCAACTAAACTTACCTTTTATGGCAACCACCAGGCAAGACTCCCTTATCGGTTCCTAACTGCGGTCAATGGATATTGTAAAACTTTCAAAACATGTTTTTTTAGAACCGATAAGGACCAGTAACCACACTCTAAAGTAAAACACAAGGATTCACTATAAGTGATCGGTTCAGCTGAACTGATCTAACACTTTACAATTTCCACACAGAAAATAGGAACAAAACCTATCTATTACTCACGGTACCACAGACAGAGACTGAACCGACTGTCGGAAATAATTTCGGTTTAAAACCGACAATTTAACTGAGACTTTAACCGACTTCGAACCGAGCTGAAGGGAAATCTCCAGAGCGACTGTTCAGTGAGGTGGAGTAAAGAATCTGACAGCTGGATTTCAAAGGGCTCCAGAAAGAGACCTCAACCAGCTCGAGCTCAGCATTCCATGCTGTGCATAGAAAGTTAACCCTTTGTTCTCCGGGCAGTTTAAAGGCTGGGGCTAACTGCAATAGTCAGAATACAGCAAGACTTCATGTTGTTTGAAAAATAAATTGAAGGCAAGCATGAATAAAATGGCAGTTGGCTGAAGCAGGTGTCCATGGAGGTCAGACATGCGTGAGTCGATGGTGGCAAATGAACTGAGGTAGGTTTGGGAGACTGTCCTTTTATAGGATAGGCAGGCGCCAGCGTGCGATGTCAGCGGGCGGTCCCCCATGATAGACTGCTAGCTAGAAGTTTTCTGTGTGGGCCTGGTGGCTTCAGTCCTACCAGTGTTGCTCACTTTAAGAGCCCCTTCAAGTAAGGTCTGAAATACACATCCCAGACCTAACTGCCTCCACCTTCAAAGCGTTAAGATCAATATTATGGGGTACAAACATACAATCATATGCCAAGTATCAACACAGAAATAAAAGTGTCTGGAACTGTGGTCCTTGCCTCCAGAATTTAAGAGTCTCTGCCATTCCCTGTAAGAAATCCCACAGGGGTGGCACAGTCAGAGGATAGGCAAACAAATATTCAGAGAAATCATGGAGATCATTAAGATGAAACTCTATGTGTTTCTATGGGGAGTAGCGAGTCCACCGGCAGCACACTGTTTGAAGGCAAGAAGCCTGGATATATACTTTAAGGCAATGAGACTGAGCCCACCTTTATCTTTCAGAAGTTGTAAAATTGAAAATGTAATCCTTGGGAGCTTACCATTCTGAATAAAATGAGAAATCAGTTTGTTCCAAACTCTAAAATCAAAAGAGGGAGGGAACAGTGATAATGTTGAGATAATACAGTAATCTGAGAAGGACATTCATTCTTATGGTATCTATCCCGCAAAAGCCAAGGGAGTTGCATCCAATGTACCAGGTTGGACGTGATCTGTTGTGTAACTGGTTCAAGATAAAGTAAATTTAGGCAGGTCAGATTTTGTGGGATAGTAATCCCAAGGTATTTTATAGCTGCCTAATTCTATCTGAAATTAAAGCTGTCCCAAGTGTCCTGTTTGGTGAAACTGGTATCGAGAGGCTCCATTTTATGCATAATTTGAAACCTGCTATATCCTCAAGTTTTAAAGCTTTTCCCAGAGAGACAGTAACGAAGGTTAGGACGATAAAAGTATGTAAAATGTCATCCTCGTACATATCCAATTGTTTCAGCTAGTGGTTCAATATATAAGGCAAACAGCAGGGATGGACAACAGCCTTGCCAGGTATCCCACTAATGATGCTTTGGAGGATAGTGAACTATTCTCATGGTCCCATGCCTGAGGGGATGTACACGTGTTTTGTAACATGGTCATAATAGGGTCAGGAATTCAAAGTTCAACAGGGTGCCCCACAGAAAGGCCAGGACACCCTGTCAAATGCCTTCTCAGCATCAAGGCTGAGAGAACACCAGCTGGTACAGCTCATTGTACTAGATGTTCTATTAACAGCAGTCAGCCTGATAATCAAACATCTGTCTTGCCCGCATAAAATGGATTGATCTTTCCTAAGTGCCGGAGGATAGGGTCTAGCTGTGCAGCCCAGGTGGCCAAAAATACTTTACAATCAATGTTTAAAATTGATATGGGCTGGTAAGATGAGGGTTGAATGTGATCAGACACCTCTAAATCTGTACACTTATTTTCTAATTGTTGCTATCTATGGTGGAGGTAAATGAGCAGGTCACCAATCTGATGGGAGTGCTGGCTTAATTTCAGTGGTGGCAGTTGAGAGGTTGTCAATATCCCACCATAGCTTGTCTGCATCAAGCACAGGACTGAAAGACTGTGTGAGTCTCCTCTATGAAAGGTTAGTAATTCCTGCAAGAGTCTTTCATTAGTAACTCTTTCACCAATTTTGGCACCCTTATGTTTAGGGAAGAGGCCACACTGGAGCCAAAGCTCGATGACGCAGTTAGTCACCCCACCAATGAAAGTTGGGCTGTGCTCCACCTTGCTACCTTGCTGCTTGTCTTTCTTTTACTGGCTCTCCCCACCAAAGCATGGATGTTTTCCGCTCCAGTGATGCATGCTGCAGAGAATTTTTTCAACTTTTGTGCTGAAAAAGCTGATTTTCGGGCAAATGGGAACAGACCTGTTCAGCTAGTCAGCCATGCTGCTTGGTGACATAACCAGAAGTGCTTCGAGGAGGTTCTGAACATGGAAATCCCTTTGGTCCTGCTGGATGACAGGCACAACCCACAGGCGCAGCACCACTTAAGGAAAACTCCTTAGCCCTGTAAGCTGCCACGTACCACCCATGTACCTAACATCATAGAACAAAGGATAACCCCTCAGCCGCATTGCATGATGTGCCACCCACATGCCAGTACTGCTGAACAAGGATAATTCTTCTGCCCTGTAGGATGCCATTGCCACCCACATACCCAGCACTGATGAATAAGGATAACCCTCGCCCTGTAGATGCCAGGTACCACCCACATGCCCAGCACCGCTGAACAAAGATAACCCTCAGCCCTGTTGGATGACATATGCCACCCACAGGCTCAGCACCATTGAACATGGATAACTCTTCAACCCTGTAGGGTGCCACCCACATACCCAGCACTGATGAACAAGGAAAACCCTTGGCTCTGTTGGATGACATTGCATCCACAGGCTCAGCACCACTGGCTGGCCTCTCATCTGTATGCTGGATTTGGTCTCTGGTGAGGTTGTGGTCACCCGAAGGCTCCATCACATGAGATAAGCCATGGTCATGCCATGGTGGGGTGGAGTAAGGAAAGTTCTGGAGATGGTGGGTGATGGGGCTGGGAGCAAAAAGAATCATTAAAAATATATACAGCTTTAAATAAGTAAATAATGAGATGGCCTAGCCTTGCTAAGAAATGGAAATGACGTGCCTACAGTAATTCTTGATCTTCTTGGACGAAGTCTCCACCACTCATTCACACAGTGGGACTACGCTAGAGGTGGAAGGACTCCACGGAGTCAAAAATCTTAAGGAGGGCCAGCACCAGAATAGAACCATGCATGCGCAGCACCGTGAGACTAGCTCATGCCATACAGGCTATCTCAAGGCCAACCCTGAAACCACCTTGTACCTTTTCAACCGAGGAGGTGCAACCAAAATTAACAAAAAAAAACCTAACCTAACTTCCAGGCATATGAAGGCCCAGATGACCCAAGTAAGAAGGGTCAATTCAGCAATGTCTTCACAGCCCAACAAGAAAGTGAAGACCAAAACAGAATGAGTGAGCTCGGGGATGGTAGGTGTTGTGGAATGAGTGGTGGAGACTTCGTCCAAGCAGATCAAGAATTACGGTAATTACGTACTCCATATCTTCCTAGACCAAACATCTCCACCACTCATTCACACTAATGGAGAGTACCGAGCTAAAATCACCCCCCGAGTAGGGCGTAGGAGACAGAGCTCACTCAGGACAGAAGTCCATAAGGACGGTCTTGCCAAAGAAAGTGAACTGTCTGGTACGGACTCCCAGAACATAGTGCTTCTATAAAGGTATGCACTGAGATCCAACTCACCACTTTGCAGATGTCTGCAATGGGTGCATTACTGAATCTCCAACAGGAAAGCCGCACTCACTCTGGTAGAGTAGGTGAATCTGGCCTTCCAACTTGACCTGTGCCATGGATTAGTAGTGTCAAGACATGCTACTAACCAAGCCAAATACATCTCATGGCAACAGTCCGATGCAGCTGAGGCATGCTGAAAGATACAATAATTGCTTGATGCATATCTCTGTGTTCTGTCAATGTAGAATCGCGAGAACCCTGTTAACATCCAGAAAAATGAAGGGAGCGCTTCCTTCATTCTGGAATTAACAAAGTAAGTCGGGAGAAGTAAACTTGACTAACAGTAACTGAGCCAGTGACAAGCTGTCTACTGGCTCAAGACAGATCGAAACGCACAGAGGTGTACCTTCACTGCTAAGTATTGCAAACCTGCATTTGACAGGTCCAAGAGGCACCTAACACCTTACTTGGTGGGCAACCAAAGGATACACATGGGACTTGCACCAGATGGATAAAGGTTTCCACTTAGCCATGTAAGCCCTCCTGGTGGAAGGCCTATGCGTGGCTTAGAATATGTCTGCGATGGTCTGGGAAACCTAAACTTGCCCACTTCCATTTCCTCAGGAGCCCGGCATGGAGATGAAGGGACAGCAGGTTAGGATGGACTAAAGTCCCTGTGTCAGAGGGTCCAGTCATAGAGGGAGTCACCTCAGGGAACTTCTGACAGACTGTTGATCAATGCAAATCATATTCACTGAGGCCAGTCTGGGACGATGAGAACCACCCTGCCCCTCTGTGCCTACAAGTTGGGCAGCACCTTCTGAATTAAGGGAAGAGGAGGAAAACATACAGGAGCATCTTGTCTACTGCAGTGAATACATCCTGACAGAAAACACCAGGGTCTGGATTTCTGAAGCAGGACAGAGGCAGTTTCACGTTGAGAAGGGATGCAAAAGGACCAGGTCCGAACTGCCCCACTCGTCGAAAGCGACTGCGAAATCTGAACTGACGCATCGTGCTTGAGAGTACCACTCTCACAACCTCATGGCCTTCCTGCAGAGAGGGTAGGAGGCGCCCTACCCTGCTTGCTGATGTAATACATCACAGCTTTGTCGTCCGTCTGAAGTGGGATCACTTTGTGGCAGAGAGCATCCTTCAGGACTTGCTTATAAGATAGCTCTCAGACATGTTCAGATCCCAGCTGGTCCAAATGCAGAATTCCCTGCTGCCATTTGTCATGACATGTTTGGATCCCAGCTGTTCCAAATGTGGAATTTCGCACTGCATTTTATCAGCCTATTCATTAAAGTCTGCAGTGTCCCGGGTGCAGGAGGGCGGCCGGAGGAGAAGACTTGAGTATCTGATGACTGCTCACCTTTTCCCGGGAGGGTGGGATGTGACCGTGCTTGCTGACTCCTGGGGGAACGGCAATGCATTGGTCCTGTTGGCTGGGGCGTGGCAACGCCGGGCGATGCTCTTGACGTTAGTAGCACGCCATGCCTCTAGGGAGAAAAACAGGGAAACGTGCTCCATGGTTGACTGGATGACGGTCGCCAGCCCCCACTGCCACAGAAGCCATGGGACAGCCCAAGACCGCTCAGCAGCACCCAGGCCAAGACTGAGTCGCTGGCCAGCCCCCACCGCACCTTCTCCCTTGAAGGAGGGGACCCATCCGGCTAAGGGTTACGCCGGGTTACCTGAGGGGCTGTGATGTAGAGTGGTGGTGTCTGGTGTTGGAGCAGGGTGCCAGCAGGGTCCCTAGGCGGCCCGAGAGGTGGCCAGGAGCCGTAGAGGAGCAAAAAAAAAGTTTCAGTGTTAGTGGTTCAGTAGGTTGCACGCCGCCTCTGGGGCAGGAAGATCGAAGGTCAGGGTTCTAGCCCCACACCAGGTACTTGGTGTACTACCCATAACTGCCACTGTAATGCAGTTCAAGGAGGATACTGCATTTGAAGTGCTGTCCTTTGGAAGAGATGTTAAAGCGAGGTCCTTCTGCCTATCTCTGGCCACTGTCCAAATGGAAGTTAAAGATCCGTGACATTTACCAAAGAAGAGTAGTGGAATGTTTTACTGAGAACAATTAAATAATACAAACAATTTAATCAAATATCACAAATGGAGCCACAGTGTCAAAAGGAAAAGGATACATTCCTGGTGTCATAGCCAACATTCCATTCAATAAAACAGGTCCATGCACCCCCACCCTAGGATATACCTGAAACAAGCTGTCACAGCTTAGTGTAAGTTACCTGGCCAAAATCAGAAATAAATAAAATAAATTTAAGCGCTGTTATAAGTCTGACTTCCCATTATGTGTGTCCATGCTGTACTCAGTTACTTAATCTGCTGAGCTGGCAGCACAGCTGACTTTAAATGCTAAGTATGGAGCCACTTCCAGTCTTTCTTTCCGCTTGTGATTACCTTACCTTTTCCAGGCTCTTGGTGCAGCAGGTCTGTGTTACTCCCGACAGCTGCTGGTGAGGAAGACTCTGCCAATCTGATGAAGAGAAAATAATTGATCAAAGAGTTGTTCAATTATTCTAAGAGAAGGGTCTGGGCCTCTGATGAAGCACCATGCACAGAGGTGAAACATTAGGCCTTTTCTGGCATGCTAGGTTGTGTGTTTGTATGAGCTGTCACCATTTTTAACCCTGTTTTAGGACAATAATAAAAATTTTCCAATAACCACTAATCGGGTGGTGTGTGCGCACTAATTTTCTCACTTTGCTATACAGCTGTCCTCTGTGTGATCACCACCGCTGTCTTTGATGCAGCCCTACTTGTATCTTTTTTTTTATTTACTATACTTTTTTCCCATTTCGGCTTACTATCAGCCCTCAGTCACCTGTCTTGCTCTCAATATCAGTCTTCCACTGCCACCAGTACTCCTGGCTTACCCCCATGGCGAAGCCACAGTACCACGATCTGCCCGTCTCGGCGAAAGGTGCTGGCAGAGCTGACATTGCCTCCTTGGCTCCCCCAGGGCTTAGTTCGGGGGCCTGGGGTGGTGCCTGCGGGTCTTGTGATGAGTCGGTGGAGTGGAGGCGGCGGAGGAGCTATGCGAGGCCAGGTGTCAGGCGGTGTCATCCTGAGCGCCTGGCTTGATTTTACTTGTTCTTCTGGGGGACGGGACGTGCAATGACGCCCATCACCCACCCACCCCACCCCCCCTGAACACTCAGACGCCAGTTACTGCGGTACTCCCAGCCTCCGGGCCAGGGTCCGCCAAGCACTGGCGTCTTCCCAGCCCTCCCCGGAGAAGGAGAGCAGCCTTGGACGCCTCCATCCTTCTCCCCCCCAGCCGTCTTCTGACGACCGGGTCTGTTCCCCAACCCAGGTCACCACGCTACAAGCAGAAATCCAATCACAGCCGGCGGCCAGCCCTACTTGTATTTTAAACTGTTTCATAATACTTTTTATAGAGTCACACAGTCTTTCATGGGAAGGCTCTCTCTTTCAGTCCCTAACACCTTGATCTTGAGGGTATTTACCTTTGGAGGGGCTACCCATGGTAATGTCTGAGGATTACAGACAGTTAGGTTTGCACTAGATGTGGATGGATGCAATGTACCAGGTTTTGGATGGCTTTAAAAGCAGTGGATATTTTTGTACAAGATCCGTGACACTTTTATATGGGTAATATACTAAATATCCAATTTGTTTAGTGCCACTATCTACCTGTACATTCAATTACAAATAAAATAACCCAACCTTTAAAATCTGTGCTACAAGCAATGTTAACCCCATAGGGACCTGGACAAATGCACTGCCATTTCACAGCTAGGACTAGTCCATACAGTGAGCCAACTAAGTCCCATGCCCTTCTAGACAACATCATCATAAAATCCCCCTTCAGCATCAACAACCCAGTCTCTCCACTACCTTTCAGAAAGGTGTCTTCAGTGAAATCTGCTTCAGGTGTCTTCAGGGTCAGAGGCACCAGGTGCTGCTTTCTAGCGCCTCAATCGTTCTGGGTTGGGAGGGTAGGCTGCTGTACTCAATGGAAGAATGGGTTTACAGCAACCCTCCATGAACCTCACAACTTGGAACTGTGGAACCATAGACAGCTTTATCAGGCAGTGTGTGTAGTAGTGCTTGCCTCTGTGCTATCTGCCAACAGCCACCATGACCCAATCCCTAAAATGGATCTTGGGGATGGGAAAGACAGAGGTTGGGGCAAAAGGGTAATAAAAGGTACATGGGAGTTGCTGGAGCTGGGAAGGGGCATGGGGAGAAAGGCTGGGCATATGAGGGAGGGGGTTTCAAATCTGCTGCCTGCCAGGGCTAGAAGTGGCTCCTCCATCCACCCCTTGCCACGAGGCCAACAATGGCTTCATGAAGCAGTTTTAAGTTACCCCTGGTTGGGCCAGGGGCAGAACAGCTAGACCACTTTTCTGGATGGAGGTTTTTGAAAACATTTACATGATTATCCTTTACTAACACATGCTTCAGACAGTGAACGGATAGTTTGTGGAAGTTCAGGTTTTGACCCAGAAAACAAGTAGAGCAGGCAGCCCAAGCCAAGCTATCACCCTACCCTTCTCACTGGAATAATATAACAGGGAGCTGCATTAACATATGGGCTGCAAACTAAAGGTTTACTGTACATTAAATGCACACTGCTAAAACCAAACAAAGCTGTGCTGGCCTGTCAGGTTTGGAACAAACCAGGGGCTGGCTGGGAGGATTCAGCATCCCAGAGATCATCAGAGGCTGATTGGGGAGGCGAGCATTCCAGAGGTCGTTAAGGGCTGGTGGGGGGCTCAAGCATCCCAGAGGTCATCATGGGCTGGCTAGGGAGAGAAGGATCGAAGCATCCCAGAGGTCGCCAAGGGCTGGCTGGGGGAGGATGGAGCATCCCAGAGGTTATAGGGACTGGCTTGGGGAGAAGGATGGAGCATCCCAGAGGTCGTCAGTGGCTGGCTGGGGTGGGGAGAAGGAGAAGGATGGAGCATCCCACAGGTCTTCAGGGGCTGGCTGGGGGAGAAGGATCAAGCATCCCAGAGGTCGTGAGGGATTGGCTGAGGGAGGAGGATGGAGCATCCCAGAGGTCATCAGGAGCTGGCTAGGAGAGGGAGGATCGAGCATCCCAGAGGTCATCAAGGGCTGGCTAGGGTGAGGAGGATCGAGCATTCCAGAGGTCATAAGGGGCTGGCTGGGGGCGGAGGATCAAGCATCCCAGAGGTCATAAGGGCTGCTAGGGGAGGACGATCGAACATCCCAGTCGTCATCAGGGTCTGGCTGAGGGAGGATCCCAGAGGTCACCAGGGGTGGCTGAAGGAAGAATAAATTACTTACCACAGTAATGTTATTTCTTTTAAAGGAGTCTAATGTATTCTGACATATACAGTAAGACCTTCCTGTTGTACTGCCCTGGAGATGAAAGGGTTAAAGCCTACTTCAGTGAGCGCACGATTTTCAAACCACGGTCCACTGGTACATTCTATGCAACCAGTCAGATTCTTACAAGCAACTAAAAGAAAGACTCTAAACTATCTAATTGATTGAAAATCAAAGGAAGATATGAAAAATTACTCACCTTAGTAATTATATTTCTTCTAATGGAGTCTTGCTGTATTCTGACAATTGCAGTGATTCCCAACCTTTGAACTGCCCGGAGAACTAGGGTTAACGTTCAAGCAGAGCATGGACGCTGAGCTCAGAGCTCAGTTGAAGTCTCTGTCTGGAGTGTTTTGAACTCAAACCGGCCAGATTCTTACGAGCCCAACTAAATTAAAATTCTATGTGGAAATTGTAAAATTCTACTAGCCAACTGGCTGAAAAGTTTTGGATCCCCAAGGAAGACTCAAGCCAGGAAACCCAAAAACTAAACCCAATGTACTAAAAAAATAACAATAATAAATAAGTACCCAAACAAAAGGGAGGTGCCAGCAAATACACCCTGGGGTGCAACACTGCACCTGCCCACCCACTTCCCAAAAACAGGTTCTGAGAGGGGAGGCAGGGAGGAGGTCAGAATACAAGACGACTCCATTAGAAGAAATATAATCACTAACGTGAGTAATTTTTCTTCAAACAACATGAAGTCTTGCTGTATTCTGACAATTACAGACTACCAAGCAGTACCTCCAAGGAGGAGGGACAGAACCTACTTTGGGAATAGGCTCTGAAATACTGCTGTGCCAAACCGAGCATCACTCCTAGCCTGGATATCCAGAGAGTAATGCTTGGTAAAGTATGGACTGTTTTCCAGGTGGCTGCTTGACACATTTCTAGAAGAGAATATCCTGGCTGCAGCCAGGAAACGCTGCTCTTCTTGTGGAATGAGCCCTCAGGCCTGAGGGTGGAGTTTCCAGTTTTTCATAGCAGAATTATATACAAGACACAATCCACCTGGCAATATATATTTTGGTGGCAGGTTTGCCCTTCCACTTCTCCATAAGTGAGGAACAACTGGAGGAGTCAAACCTGTGACCCTTGGTGCGCTCTATGTAGTAACTAAGGGCTCTTTTGACATCTAAACTGTGTAGCCTCCTCTCTCCTGAGGAAGAATGATTAGTGAAGAAAACAGGAGAGACATAGACTGATTTAAATGGAAGCCTGAAACCATTTTGGGCAAGAACCTTCTATTGGTTCTAACGATCACTTTATCCCTATGAAAGGAGATAAAATCAGCTTCCACTGACAGGGCTTGCAATTCACTGATATGCCTGGCAGAGGTAATGGCTACCAAGAACACAGTTTTCCAAGTCAAGTACTTAAGCTCTGCTGAAGACATAGGCTCAAAGGGGTTGCATAAACTGAGCAATGCAAACATTCAAACTCCAGGCAGGGGCAGGGTCTCCAAAGGGGATTGGTGTGAAACAATCCTTTAAAAAATTTACAGAACACAGGATGGAAAGATAGTGAGAAGGCTTCCACAGACAAAAATGCAGAAACAGCTGAAAAGTGTACCTTGAGAGTAGCTGGTCTGAGGCCTAGGCCATTAAGATGGACCATATAATCCAGAACGCAGAGCAATTCAGCAGTGTTTGGAGAAATATTCTTCTTAGAACACCAAATGCTGAATCTTTTCCATTGGAGTTGAAAGTCTTTCTGGTGGAGGGCTTGAGAAGCCTAGAGGATGTCCAGAACCCCTTGGGAAAGATGCAGATCTGCAAACTCTAACTCTTCAAGAGCCATGCCTTGAGATTGAGGGACTGAAGATTGGGGTACCAAATCCTCCCTGAGAGTATGTTAATAGGTTGTAATTCCTGGGAAGAGACAGGGAAGATGGACTGCTAGGGACAGCAACAGAGGTACCAGGGCTGTCTGCCCCAATCTGGAGCAACCAGAATCACCTTGCAAGGTTGAGACCTTATTTTGACTAAAACTTTGAACAGGAGTGGGAAGGAGGAACAGCATACAGAAACTTCCTTCCCAATTCAGAATCAGGGCATCCAGAGGGACTGAGCCCAAGACTGGAGGTCTGCAACAAAAGAGAGGGAGTTGGTGATTGTCTGGGGCTGCAAAGAGATCTATCTCTGAGTGCCCCACCTTGAAAAATCACTTTCAACACTTGAGGGTCCAGGGACCATTCATGATGGCCCTGAGAATCCTGCTCAGTGTATCTGCTTACACATTGTCCTTGCCTGGAAGGTGAACTGCTACAAGAGAGGCTTGCAGGGAATAAGCCAGGACCACAACTTCATGGCTTCTGTGTACAAGGCCATGGACCGAGTGCCTCCCAGCTTGTTGATGTACCACATGGTGGTAGTGTTGTCTGTTCTGACTTGAACCACCTTGTTCTGAACGGACTGTGAGAATGCTTTTAGAGCTAGAAAACTGCCCTGAGCTCTAGAAGATTGATGTGGAGAAGGGATTATTGGGGGACCACAGGCCCTGGGCAGTGAGGGACCCCAGGTGGGCTCCCAGCCCAGAAGAGAAGCATCCGTGGTAAGGACCACTGAACAAGGCTGAGCAACAAAAGGAACACCTACCTTAAATTGTCCTGATCCTGCCACCACTGGAGGGCCTGGATCAAGGTTGAGTCACTGGAATCAGTTTGGTAAAGAGTCCTTTCTCTGAGACCAGTAAGCTCTCAGGTGGAACTGAATATCCCTCATCTGGAATCTTGCCCTTGGACCACTGCTGTCTAAACTGCCATGTGGCCAAGAGCTGGAGGAAATGCCTTGCTGGTCGAGATACCTGAATGCTGAAGGAAGAAGCTAGTTCCATAAGAGCCCTTTCCCTTTCTAGAGGAAGAAGGCTCTTGCTCTGAATGTGTCCAGTTCTGACCCTATAAAGGTAAGGAGCTGGACTGGTTGAGAACTGACTTGGGAAGGTTGAGAAGAAATCTTAGGAAGTGAGCACTTGCTGGGTCACTTGCAGTTGAGACTTGACTTGGTCTGGAGACTGACCCACTACAGCCAATCGTCCAGATAAGGAAATATGGAAATCTTTTGCCTTCTTAGAAAGGCAACGACTACTGCCAGGCACTTTGTGAAAACCCTTGGAGCTGAGGTTAGGCCAAAGGGCATTCCTCTGAACTGATAGTGGCCTGAAGGCAACTCGAACTTGAGGTACTTTCTGTGGGAGCACCTGATGGGAATGTGAAAGTAGGCATCTTTGAGGTCCAGAGAGGCTAGCCAGTCCCCTGGCCTTAGAGAGGAAGGATTATTCCCAGAGTTATCATCTTGAACTTTGGTTTTAAAAGATGTTTGTTCAGATATCTGAGGTCTAGGATTGGTTGCCACTCCCTGTCTTATTGGGGGTCAGAAAGTACCTGAGTACAGTCCTTTGCCCCAGTGTGAGGTAGGTACTCTCTCTAGCTCTAAAGCTAGAAGAAAAACCTCTGCCTCCAGGGCAAGGGTTTCTAAAAGATTTGCAGGTGGAAAGATCTGGCTCTCATCTTTGGAAATTTTTGAAGCTGAGAACCAGTCCCTGGCTTACTACTTCCAGGACCCACTTGTCTGTTGTAATGAGACGTCCAGTCCTGGACAAAGTAAGCCAGCCTGACCCTACTGGAATAGGAGAGTCGACTCGGGCAGACCCAGCAGGGGCTTTAGGCTGAGGGGTGGATGCAGGCCTGCTCATCCCCTTCTGCCTCTCCCTCTGAAGAACCCCTCTGTGAAAAGGAAGAGAGCCTATGCTTGGTAAAAGGCCTTTGAAAAGGCCTGCCCTGCCCCTAGACTGCTGCCTTTAAGGAGCTGCCTGCCTTTCCTTGGCCTGAGCACTCCTGCAAGTGGTCCTGTACTCATCCATTTTTCTTCATGTAATTCTCTGTCTGCCCCCAAACAGAGAATTACCCACTAGGAAAATCCATAGCCTTAGCCTGGGTGTTCTCGAGAGGCTAGTACATCTGAGCTAAGCCATCCTCCGAAGAGCCACAGATGTAGCCATAACTCTTGGTGAAACATCATTAGAGTCCACAGCAGCATGAAATTGCACTTTAGATGCCTCAATCCCATCTGCAGCCACCGCCTCCAGCTCCTTAGCTGAGCTGGTGGGGGAGGCCCTATTAGCCAGTGCCAGTACAGTGTCCCACCTGGACTTCTGGTACCTGCCTGTACAGGCCAATGTAATTGGCCTGCCTGAGTCCCAAAGAAGATGCCATGTACTGCTTCTTTGCCATGGCATCAATCTTCATGGAGTCCTTGTCAGGGGGTGTGAAGCCAAGGAATATTTGCCTTGTCACAGGCAGCAGCCTGCACTACCCAACATGGCTGCATTGCTGATATAAGAACTCCGTGTCTGAGCCTGACAGCGAGTACCTCTTGTCCATTCTTTTATCCACAGGAGGTATAGTGTTAGGAGACTTGAAGATTTTTGTCTCTGTTTGCCAAAAGATTTATGGAGGAATAGACAGTCTCCTGGACTCTTGATATCCATCATCTCTACATAATCAGGCTCTTCTTGATCTTTTTTTTTTTATTTAGTTGTTTAACCAGGTATAGCACACTAAGCTGAAAGCTTTTTACAGGAACTACCTGGGAGCACAAGGAGGTTAAGTGACTTGCTCAGGGTCACACAGTATGCAAGTGGAAGCTGTGGGATTCAAACCCAGGTCTGGCCTGCTGGATGTCACCAAGTTTGCAGCTCAGAGCCTTAGACTACTGCGCTATACTGCCTCCACAGCCTCTTCCATAGGAAGCTGGAGGGTTTCAGCCACTTTCCTGTAAAACATAAAATGGGAAGGGACTCAGAAAGCCTGGAGGGAAACACTTGATGGTCTGTCTGGGGAGATGTCCGGTTCCACAGGCATATCCAGACCTTCACTTACATCATAATCCTCAAATTCTTCCTCTTCAAACTCTGGTTCATAAAATTCTTCAAGGGTATACTCTTGAACAGGGGAACCAACCGAACCGAACCCTGCAAGAAGGAGCCAGATCAGTCGGAACGGACGGAGCGATTCCACAATCTGAATCGCCCTGGCTATCTCTTGGCAGTCAGAACATGAACTCTGGATCCGAACCAATCGATTTATCTTTGCGCTTCCTTTTTTGTCAGAACGATCCCTCAGAATCAACTCTCCTTTTGCCCAAGGTATACGCCCTGGTCAGAGGGCACTCCTTCTGGTTCGGTCGAACAAACCGGCTGGCCATCCGGTCAGCGGACTTCTCAGCCTCCTTTTCCCTCAGTCTACCTAATCTCTTCTCAAGGGTAGATTTGGGAAAATTTTTACATGTATGGCAGTCTGAATCGAGGTGGTCAAACCCCAGACAATAAACACAGGTGGTGTGGGATCGCCTTGGCAAACACCTCCCACACTCACTGCAGTGTTGAAACCCAGTGGGCCGTTTTTTCTTGGGTTTCTCAGACATGGCCAACCTAACCAAACTTATCCTTTTTCGGCAACCGCCAGGCAAGACTCTTATCGGTTCCTAACCGTGTCAATGGGTATTGGAAAAATGGTTAAAACATCGCTGGAACGATAAGAACCGTAACCACACACCTAATATAGCAAAATTCACAATCAAATGGTCAGTTCAGCTGAACCGACTGCACCTTTACGAGTTCCACACAGAAAATAGAACAATTCCTATCTAGTACTCACAGCACCACAGACAGAGACTGAACCGACTATGGATACTTTTTCGGTTTAAACCGAAGAAAAATGGAAAACTTTAACTGACTTGAACAGAGCTGAAGGAGAAATCTCGGGCGACCGTTCAGTGGTGAGTAAAGAAATCTGGCGGTTTGAGTTCAAACACTCCAGACAGAGACTTTAACCGAGCTTGAGCTCAGCATTCCGTGCCCTGCATGGAAAGTTAACCCTTAGTTCTCCGGGCAGTTCAAAGGTTGGGAATCACTACAATTGTCAGAATACAGCAAGACTTCATGTTGTTTGAACTATTAATCCCTGGGATACCCCACCAACCCTAGTGAGGAATAAAGACTCAAGTCACAGATCGCAACAGATAAACAACTAAAGGATCAACAGCAACATGTAACAGCTGGAGTGCAGAGACTTCAGGTTCTGGTAGGGGAGGCAGGGTGGGAGGTCAGAATACATTAGTACTCCTTTAGAAGAAACAACATTACGTGGTAAGTAATTTTTTCTTCAAACTACAAGAAGTCCTAATGTATTCTGACATATGCAAGCTACCAAGCAGTTCCCTCAGATGTGGGCACAGAACCTACTTAGAAATGGGCTCTGCAATACTGCTGTACCAAACTAGCATCACTTCAGGCTTGCACGTCCAGACTGTAATGCCTGGTAAATGTGTGTACAGTTTTCCAGGTAGCTGCTTTACAAATCTCTAACAAGAGAATGTCCTTGCAGCTGCTATGGTAGCAGCTATACCCCTGGTGGAGTAAGCTCTCAGGCCTACAGGGGTTCTTTCCCCAGTTTTCCATAACTACTCTGAATGCATGACACTATCCATCTCGCAATGGTTCTCTTGGTGGCAGGCTTACCCTTCCTCACTTCTCGATGAGGTAACAAACAACGGATAGTTTCCACCCCTATGGTCCCTGGTATGATCTGGCTAATAGGTGATAGTTTTACTTTTTTATGAAATAACAGCTGGGTGCTTCAAACTTTGGGGTTGTCTTCCTATCCCTCTTTTCCAAGAGGATCACTTCCTCTAGTACTCTGTGGGGATAGCGTCCCTCTTGAAGTTTTAATTGCATCATTATTATTTCATCCAGGGCCAAATCAAATACCAATTATGAGTCCAAATTAGCCAAAAAGCTGACCAGATTTGCAAATAATTTTCATATTTATCTTCCATGGTATAAACAGATTTATCAGCTCTGGAGAGGTCTAACATTTTTTCAAACCACTCCACAGATGATGGATGATCTACATCCTTCCAGTGTTGCAGAACCACTTTTTAGCTAATACTGTATAACTCCTGTATTTAAGAAGACCCACTGGTGGTTCTGGAACTCTAGAAATCCGGCTGTAAAGCCGAAAATTGCCATTCCTGAATCAAAAGGTATTTCCAGGCCCATAGTTTTCCTAACCAAGACCATATATCCACATCCAGTATTTCTTAATTTTGTCACATAATGCAAACATATGTGCCAATGTGCCCTCCTTTCCTACATCTCTGACACTGGTCAGATATGGCAACATCAAGGTGTATAATCTAGAAGGAGTTAAATAAGTCTTATGCAAAGTATTAGAATATATTTGCAAAAGCTTATTGTTTTTACTATGTGGAATACAAGTTTGTATAATTATTCTATTCATTTTCTGTTACAGGAATCTTTAAATCTCTTTCCGGCCCCTTAGTTATCTCTAGATTATGATGCGTTTGCTCTTCTAGGAATTTATATAATTTAGAAATTAACTATTTATTAGACTCAAGTTCACGAATAATGCCTCTATTTGCAAACTGTACTAGAAGTAGAATCACTGATAACAAGTGAAGACATACTTAAAAGGCTCCAAATTAGATCAGAATAAATCACAAGGTCCGGATGGAATACACCAAGAATAATTAAAGAACTGGCAGACCTCTTGGCTGGACCCCTAGCGGTTATTTTCAAACATCATTAAAAAAGGGCTAGTGTTGGAGGCATGGAAACAAGCAAGAGTGGTTCCCATTTACAAGAAAGGAGTAGACATGAGGTGTCAACTATAGACCAATTAGCCTGACGTCTGTCTTAGGAAAAATCTTCGAGGTATTTAAAAGATTATATTGTGGACCATGCCAAAAAACAGATCTGGTAGACCCAGTACAGCATGGATTTACCACGGAAGGTCCTGTCAGACCAACCTGTTGGAATTTTATGGAAAGGTTAGCAGGGCAATGGGTGAGGGACAGCCTGTGGATGTGGTGTATCTCGATTTTCGAAGGCTTTCGACAAGGTCCCCATGGAGAACTTATTGAAGCATTAATACTACAGGACTTACCAGGAAAAATAACAAAATGGGTAGATGCATGGCTCACCTCTAGAAAGCAGTCAGTAAATGTAAATGGGACCAACTCAGCATGGGCGGAGGTGACTAGTGGGGTGCCCCAGGGCTTTGTCTTGGGGCCCTGCTTATTTAATATATATATTGCCTCAATGAAAGTCAACAATGAGTCTGGGTTTCTAAGTTTGCTGATGATACCAGGGTTGGGTTTCCTATTAATAACAAAAATGCATACAAAACTACAAGAAGCACTAAATATGCTGGAGTCCTGGGCATTAGATAAAAACTGCTGTTTAATGTGGACAAATGTTGTGTTATGCACCTTGGGAAGGCAAATAAACAGATACCATATACACTTGAGGACAAATATTAAATACTGTGGAACAACAGAGTGACTTGGTATTATGGTTACAAATGATCTATCACCTAAAATGCATTGCAATTCAGTTATTAAAAAATCAAGTGGTATTTTACACTGTATAAATAAACATATTACATCTAGAAGTAGGGATGTTCTTCTGCCTTTATACATCATTGGTGAGGCCGCATTTGGATTACTGTGCAGTTTGAGTTGCCTAGTGGAAGAACGAGATAGTGGCACTTGAGAGAGTTCAGAGAAGAGCCACTCGAAATATACAGGAGGTTAAAGGTCATGATTATCAAAAGAGGCTAAATATTCTGGGTTTATATTCCTTGGAATATAGGCGTTTAGAGGGATATGTGTTTAATCTATAAAGCCACTATCGATACAGATTTATAGGACTACTGGGTTTGGTACAGGGAATTGTCGGTAATACTAGATCACACCTCTACAGCTATATGTGGAATGTCCAAAACCAAAAAAAAATCCTGGCTCACACTGAGAGTTACCAATATTTGGAATAGGTTGCCAACAGAGGTGGTGGCTAGCGTAACTGTGAAGCGCATTTAAAACAAACTAGATAGCTTCTTACTCAAGCATAATATTCAGGGTTATTAATAAATAGCAACAAAAGGACTAACATCTATATATAGCTCTGTACTTACCTATGAGACCTATAATGGTGTTACTTTTGATTTTAATGTTTTTTATAAAGTTTTTACCTGTAAATGTTGCCATCTACATGCATCTAATACTGTATATTTTCCTGAAACTGCTCAAATGTTAGAGATCCCTTAAGTAAAAATTCCTATAGAATGTATTTGTTTTGATAATACAAACCCAAAGGTACTGTCCAGCACTGAAGGTGGAAAATTCTAATTTTATAAATAGATCCCAATTTAGACATGTCATTTTACTCTCAGTTTTTGTGATGCCTGGATCCACACCAACAGAGCAGTTTTGGTTAGCTCTAAAGCTTCCAAAGATAACATCCAGCTCTAGTTTTATATAACGTCAATACATTTAGCGGTGCTAATCCAAGTTTTTACCTCAAAATCTATACCTACCGAGTTTCCATCCTGTTGAGGATAAAACCAGTAATACAGTATTTCCAACTGTGCAGCCAGATAATAATTCCAAAATTGGGACAGCCCAACCCCTCTTTCTTTACATAATTGGAGTTTATCTAGTGACAATCTTGCCCTTCTCCCTTGCCACAGAAATCTTCTGATCAGTCCACTAATTCTTGAAAAAAAGATTTATTCAAAAGACAGGAACTGACTCAAACAAAAGAAAAAATACTTACCACAGTAATGTTGTTTCTTCTAATGGAGTCTTGCTGTATTCTGACTATATGCAGTTAGCCCCAGCCCTTGAACTGCTCCGGAGAGGAAAGGGTTAACTCTATGCAGAAGCATAGAGCGTTGAGCTCGAGCTCGGTTTTCAAACCTCTGTCTCTGGTACATCTCAGTGTAACTGTCAGATTCTTATGAGCAATGCTAACTAACTAATAGCTATAGAAATGGTTTTAAAAACTTTAAGCCATAAGCAACAAAACTTGGGTCCAAAGACTCAAGTCGAGAACCAAGAAAAAATCTATGTAGACAGGTGACAATCTATGTATAAACACAAACCATTAAGAAAAATCCCCACCTGGAGAGCAGGGAACAAGGCACACCTCTGGGGTGCAGCACTGTAATGCCAGCCCACATCCCAAAAGACTAGGTTCTGAGAGGGAGGCGGGATGGAGGTCAGAATACAGCAAGACTCCATTAGAAGAAACAACATTACTATGGTAAGTAATTTTTCTTCAAGCAACATGAAGTCTTACTGTAGTCTGACTATATACAGACTACCAAGCAGTACCCCTTGGAGGAGGGATAACAGAACCTTACTTTGGGAATAGGCTCTGCAGTACTGCTGTGGTACACATCTAGCATCACTCCTTGTCTGGGTATCCAGAGAGTAATGCTTAGTGAATGTATGAACTGTTTTCCTGGTGGCTGCTTTGCAAATTTCCACAAGGGAATATCCCTAGCAGCTGCCAAGGAAGCAGCTGTACCCCTGGTTGAGTGTGCCCTCAGGCCTGAAGGTGGCTCTTTCCCCAGTTTGGAATAACAGAATGGGATACAGGAGATAATCCACCTGGCAACCAATCTTTCAGTGGCAGGTCTACCTTTCCTACTTCCACCATAGGTAAGAAATAGCTGAGTGCTACCATTCCTGTGGGCCTTTGTTTGCTCTATGTAATAGCTTAGAGCCCTTTTAACATCCAAACTGCAGTCTTCTCCCCTGAAAAAGAATGGTCAGTGAAACAGACAGGCAGAGACATAGATTGGTTCAAATGAAAATCTAAAACCACTTTAGGTAGAAACTTTCCATTTGTACTGAGGACCACCTTATCCCTATGAAAGGAGATGAAGTCAGGTTCAACTGACAAGGCCTGTAATTAACTGATTCTCCTGGCAGAAGTAATGGCTACTAGGAACAAAGTTTTCCAGGTCAAGTACTTAAGCTCAGAAGAGGCTAAAGGTTCAAAGGGGTTGCATAAGCTGTGCAATACAGATGTTCAGGTCCCAAGCTGGAGTGGGCTCCTGAAGGGTGGGTTAAGATGAACCAGACCTTTGAAGAACTTACTGAAAACAGGATGAGATGCCAGGAAGATCCCTCCCTGCAGAAAGAAAGGCAGAAACAGCTGCTAAATGGACTTTCAGGGTAGCAGGCCTAAGGCCTAGCCATTAAGATGAACCAGATAATCCACAACTGTGGCAATGTTCGCGAATCTAGTTGTATGTCTTCCTGAGAACACCAAATACTGAACCTTTTCAATTTGGAACTGTAAGTTTTTCTGGTAGAAGGTTTCCTAGAAACCTTAAGGATATCCATTACTCCCTGGGAAAGATTCAAACATGTGTATTCTAACTCCTCAAGAGCCAAGTTTTGTGATTGAGGACTGAAGGTTCGGATACCAATCCTCCCTGAGAGGAGGTCAGAAGGTTGTGTCTTTTGGGGAGAAGCAAGGGAGTGATGCTGCACAGACAGCAATAGAGGATACCAAGGCTGTCTGGCCCAATCTGGAGCCACCAGTATCAGGCAGGTTGAGTCCTGATCTTGATCAGAACTCTGAACAGCAGGGTGAAGGGAGGGAAGGCATAGAGAAACCTGCCTTCCAGTCCAATAAGAGAGCATCCTGGGGAACCGTCCCCAGGACTGGAGGTCTGCAACAAAACAGAGGAAGTTGATGACTGTCCAGTGCTGCAAACATATCTATCTCTGGAGTGCCCCACCTGTAGAAGATGACCTTCAGGATGTGAGGATCCAGGGACCATTCGTGATGTCCCTGTGAAATTCTGCTCAGAGCATCTGCCAGTACGTTGTCCTTCCTGGAAGGTGAACTGCTACCAGAGAAGTCTGAAGAGAATAGGCCAGAGACCACAGCTTTATGGCTTCTGTGCACAAGGCCGAGGACCGAGTGCCTCCTGCTTGTTGATGTACCACATTGTGGTGGTGTTGTCCGCTCTGACTTGGACCAACTTGCCTGACTGAATCTGAGAAGCTCTGCAAGGCTAGGAAAACTGCCCTGAGTTCCAGGAGAATGACATGAAGGAGAGACTCCTGTGGAGACCAGACCCCTTGAGCTGTCAGGGCTCCCAGGTGGGCTCCCACCCTAGGAGACAAGCATCCGTGGTTAGAACTACTGATGGGACTTGAGGAGAAATGGAACCCTTGTCTGAGGTTGTCCTGGTCCAGCCACCACTGGAGAGGTTGGATCAGAGTCTGAGTCACTGGAATCAGTTTGGTAAGTGAATCCTTCTTTTGAGACAAAAAGACCTTAGATGAACTGAATGTCCCTCATCTGGAACCTTGCTCCCTGCACCACTGCCGTGGAAGCTGCCATGTGGCCCAGGAGTTGGAGGAACTGTCTTGCTGGGTGGGAGACCTGAGGTCGAAAAGGAGGCGAGATCCACTAGGGCCTTCAACCTTGTCAAGGGAAGGAAGGCTTTTGTTGTACAGTGTCCAACTCTATACCAATAAAGGTAGAAGTTGAACTGGTTCGAGGACAGACTCTGGAAGATTGAGAAGAAACCCCAGGGAGCTGAGTAGGTCCTGGGTAGTTTGAAGAACTGACTTGACCTGTAAATGTGACTGACCCACTATGAGCCAGTCATCCAGATACGGGAAGATGGTGATACCCTGTCTTCTGAGGTAAGCCACCACTACTGCAAGGCACTTTGTGAACACCCTTGGAGCCGATGTTAGGCAGAAAGGTATGGCTTTGAATTGGTAATGGCCTGAAGACAACTCAACCTGAGGTATTTTCTGTGGGAGCACCTGATAGGAATATGGAAGTAGGCATCCTTGAGGTCCAGAGATGCTAGCCAATCCCTGGCCTTAGAGAGGAAGGATTATTCCCAGAGTTACCATTTTGAATTTGGGCTTGAAATGTGTTTGTTCAAATATCTTAGGTCTAGGATGGGCGCCACTCCCTGTTTTCTTGGGGTAAGAAAGTACCTGGTGTACAGTCCTTTTCCCTTGTGCTGAGTAGGAACTTTCTCTATAGCTCTGAGAGCTAGAAGAGAGAAACCTCTGCCTCTAGGGCAAGGGTTTCTGAGAATTGATGCAGGTGGTAAAAACCTGGCCTCTTTTTGGAAATGTTTTGAAGCGAGGGCCAGTCCCCGGCTTACTACTTCGGACCCACTTGTCTGAGGTCACAGACTTCCAGGTCTGAAGTAGTAAGCCAGCCTGCCTCCTACTGGAAATGAGGAGTCGACTCGGCTGACACATCAGGGAGTCTGCTTGGCAGAAGCCTTAGACTGAGAGGAGGAGGAGGAGGGAGAAGCCCTGCTCATCCGCCCCTCCTGCCCTCCCTCTGAAGAACCCCCTCTGTGGGAAGGAGAGGAGGCCTGGGCTTTGTAAAAGGCCTTTGAAAGGGCTTGCCCCTGCCCCTAGACTGCTGCTTGTGTCGGAGTGGCCTGCCTTTCCTTGGCCTGTGCACTCCTGCACGTGGTCCTGTATTCATCCATTTTCTTCATGTAAGCCTCTGTCTGCTCCCAAACAGAGAGTCATCTATTACAGGAAAATCCATGGCCTTAGTCTGGGTATCCTGTGAAAGGCTAGTACATCTGAGCCAAGCATGTTTTCTGAGAGACACAGATGTAGCCATGACTCTAGATGCCACATCATTGGAGTCCACAGCAGCAAGAAATTGCATTTTGGATGCCTCGATTCCATCAGCAGCCACCCCTCCAGCTCCTTGGCTAGCTGGGAGAGGCCTGTTTAGCCAGTTCCAGAACTGTATCCCATCTGGATTTCTGGTACCTGGCTGTATAGGCCATATAGGTAGCCTGCCGGATGCCAAATACTGTTTTGGCCATGGCATCCACTTTCCTGGAGTCCTTAGCCAGGGAGTGTGAAGCCAAAGGAATGTTAGCCCTGTCACAGGCTGCAGCCAGCACTACCCCAACATGGCTGCAATGACTATAAAGGAACTCCGCAGCTGATCCTGATAACAAATACCTCCTGTCCATTCTCTTATCCACAGGAGGTACTGAATTAGAGTTTTAAAAATTTTTGTGTCTGTTTCCCCAAGGATTTATAGAAGAGGATAGACAGCCTTTTGGACTCTAGGATTTCCACAAAATCAGGCTCTTCATCCTCCTCTGCAGCTTCAACCAAGGAAGCTGCAGGGTTTTCTGCACCTGTGTAGAACAAAAATGTGAAGGGACTCAGAGAGCCTGGGAGGAGAGAGACACTTGAGGGCCTGTCTGGGGAGATGTCGGTTCAATGGGCACATCCAGACCCCGTGGTCATCGTCATCATCGCCTGGATAGTGTTCGTCTCCCTCCACTCCTCATAAAAAGCGTCTGGATCATAATCCGGAGGAGGCGGATCCGACCAAACCGACTGCCTAACCGGCGGTACCAGTTCGGACGGAACCAGTCTAAGCGATTGAACAATACTAATCGCTTTGGCTATTTCGTCCGCCAGTTGGAGAGTGAGATACAGGATCCAAACCGGCAGACTTCGCTTCTTCTTTGGCGGAACCGACCCTGGGTCGCATTCTTTGCCGAGGGAGGTATCACCTAGGTCAGTAGGCACCTCCTCGGGTTCGCCATAACCGAACCGGGCTGGCCATCGGGATCTATGGACTTCTCAACCTCCTTTTCCTTCAACCTACTCAGTCTTTTATCAAGAGTGGATTTAGGAAAGTTTTACAGATTTGGCAGTCTGACTTGAGGTGGTCAAACCCCAGACAATAAACACAGATGAGGTGGGGTCAGCTTTAGCAAAGGCCTCCCATACTCAGTAAAGTGTTGAAACTCAGTGGGACGGTTGTCTTCTTGGTTTCTCAGGCGTGACCAACCTAACAAATTACCCTATTGCAGCTTTCAAGCCAGGTAATACAATAACCGATCGGTTACAAACCATGTCATGGGCTTTTTAAAAGAACCAACAAAGGTCCTGTTCTTTTGAAACCGATCGGCACGGAACACCACTCTAATCTCAGAAAAATAAAAGTGAATTAACAAGATTCGGTTCCAAACCGTATCGACTGGAAAAACCGAAGAAAAGAACAATTTCCACTTTTCACGAAATAAAACACAGTCACTACCTATCTACACACTACCTGTACATAGACAGAGGCTGGAAATCCGAACATAACAAAACATTATGCGGTTAAGCAGGCGCTTTACTTTACCAAACCGAGCAGAGAAATCGGGCGACTTCACTGTTAAGCGGGAGTAAAGAACCTACTGTTACACTGGGAAGTACCACAGACAGAGGTTTGAAAACCGAGCTCGAGCTCAACGTTTCACGCTTCTTGCAGAGTTAACTTTTCCTCTCCGGGAAAGTTCAAGTGCTGGGGCTAACTGCATTATGTCTGAACTTTCCAGATCCCTTTGTTTATTACATTTTCTTTTTGAACCCCTTGTTGTTCCATACATCAGCTTCTTAAGCATATTTTCAAAGTTTCCATAAATTATGTATTTTAATATTTTGATTTGAGTTATAAACCCAAAACCAATGAATCTCCTCTACTATTTTTCTTTGAAACCTGGTAATAGCTGATAGCCTTTTTACATCTAGGTTATGCAGCCCACGTTCCCTGAATTAGAGTGTTCAGTGAAGAAGACAGGCAAGTTCATAGACTGTTAAGGTGGAAATCAGAAACCACCTAGGGGAGGAATTTCCTGTTTTTCGAGAACCACTTTGTCATTATGGAATGAGACATAGTTTGGTTCCACAGACAAGGCCTGTAGCTCACTGATCCGTCTTGCTGAGGCAATGGCCACCAGAAACAGTCTTCATGTTACATACTTCAGTTCTGCTGAGGATATGGAGGCTAAAGAGGTTGCATCAGCTGTGCTATGCAGATGTTCAGGTCCCAAGAAGGGTAGGTTCCTATGAGGGAATGCATATGCAGCAAGCCCTTGAAAAACTTTTGAATATAGGGTTAGAAGCTAGGAAGGGCTCTTCCTGCTGACAAATAAGCAGAAACTGCTGCCAAATGCACCCTCAGGGTAGAGGGCCAAGGCCTAAGGAGTGCAAATGGGCCAACTAGTCCAGCAGGACTGGAATGCCTGCTCTTTGTGGGTCAACATCTGTATGAGAACACCATATGGTGAACCTTTTCCATTTGGAGGTACAGGTTTTCCTGGTAGATGGTTTTCTGGAAACCCTCAGAATGTCCGGAACCCCTTCAGAGAGTTGTATGCCAGCATACTCTAAGTCCTCAAGAACCAAGCCTTCAGTCTGAGGGACCTCAGGTTGGGGTACATAATCCTCCCTGGGAGGAGGTCAGCAGGTTGTACCTCCTGGGAAGCAAATTGGGCTAGTCGATGACAGGGCCAGTAACATCGAGTACCAGGGCTGTCTGGCCCAGTCCAGAGCTATCAGAATCACTGCTGCAGGCTGACACCGAGTTTGTTCAGCACCCTGAGTAGCAAGGGGAATGGAGGGAGGCAGACAGGAATGTCCCTGACCAGTCCAGAAGGACTGCATCCAAGAGTACCATGCCCAGTGCTAGAGGTCTGCAACAGAACAGAGGCAACTGATGATTGCCTGGGGCTGCAAAGAGGTCTATCTCTGGGTGCCCACCTCCTGAAGAGTTTGAAGAACCTGTCTGTTCACTGACCATTCGTGGTGGTTTTTTTTTTAACTGTATGTTTATTGTTATATAAAACAAACATACAGTTATTTCACAACAAAAAAACAAATTTCTTCAGAAGAGGCTCACTCCTTTAATAAAACATAATATCCTTCAATGCTTCTAGATACATCCTTTGGGGTGGAAGACTTATTTAAACAGAGGATTCATTATTACAAATTACTGTATCAGGAGTCCATGAGTTGCGTGGTAAAAGAAACTTAAGTTAGAAAAAATATGTCCATAGTCCAATCCCTCAACCAGTGAGACAAACCACCACCACACTTGATCATAGTATTTGGGCACTAAAATAATGGCCTATTTAAGCTGATATTTTACTGTAGAACCCCCGTTCCTTACAAGATCTAGGCACTAATAAAATGTACACTAATGCAACTTAAATGAACTGGACTTGAACACAATAGCCTAAGAAGAGATTTAATATGACTGTTTATTACAGTGCATATTAATCACAATTTTATTTAAAGAAAGCTTCAGTAGTTTAAGCAGTAAATAAAAATAGTAATGAGTCCCTAAATTAGCCACCTCTTGTAACAGTCTACATCGGGAGTTACCATATAGCCAACAAAAACACTTAATTAAAAGTTCTTAGGTACCCCTTGTCTAAACGGATAGCTAAATAAACGCGCATCTTCAGGGACATCCTCGTCTTCAGAAGAAGCAGCTTCTCTCTCCTGTTCTTTAGATTGGGGTGTCGCTTGTCTATGGGACCACTTCACTGCTTCATTAGGGTCAGTAAACATGAAGACACGGCTCCGATGCACAATTTGCAGCTTCATGAGGAAAATAAGCCCATCACAGATTCCAGCTTCCTCAATAGTGCCTGTATACCAACAATGTTTTCTCTTTTGTCTGGTAGCATACCTGATGTCAGGAAATAGACTAACCTGCCCCCGCCACAAACAAGCGCCAGAAAGAAGTCCCTTAAGCCAATGCCATCAGCAACTACTACTACTACTACTGCCCAAGGAGCCTCCGGATTGAGTAGTCTGCCTTGGTTGTTCACCCGATAGGCTTTTGCAGATGATGGATCCGATCAAAGGCCTCTTCCCTAGTTGTTGAACCAGCCATTCCTTAAAGAAAAGGAGGTTTTCCCCTCAGTCTCCTCGGTAGCCCCAACATGTCGAAGGTTCGTCTTCCTGGCTTGATTTTCAAGCATCTCCAGATGATTTTCATAGAAACATAGATTTTGACTTTTGACGGCAGATAAATACAGGTTACTCACCTGTAACAGGAGTTCTAGGAATGGTATATGTTGTTCATCCACACTCGTTGGCAGGTATCCTTGCCGCTTTAAATCTTGCGGAAGGTCTTCAAGCTTGCTCCTCCCACCCACCGGGTGGTATAACTCGGCTCCGCCCATGCGCGCCAGATCTGGCCCGCTGGAAGCTCAGGTTGTGCGTTGAGCCGGGAGGTCGGGTGGTCGGTGGATGAACAACATACCATTCCTAGAACTCCTGTTACAGGTGAGTAACCTGTATTTCTAGGGACATGGATATGTTGTTCATCCACACTCATTGGCAGACTCTAGCAGTTCTCCGGGAGGAGAGGCAAGACGCATACCCCAATACTTACTTGGGAACGAGAGACTGGAGAACCGAGGCCCCAAAACCAGCATCCGGGCGTGACTCAAGGTCGATGTGGTAATGGGTAATGAAGGTGTTTGCTGACTTCAGGTAGCAGCCCTGCAGATTTCCTGGATAGGGACGTCCCTGGAAGCAGCCACCGTGCAGCAGTATGGCGGGTAGAATGAGCTCTTATCCTCTGGGAAGCTCCATGCCCGCCAACTTATAGCAGAGATCTATGCAGGAAGTGACCCACCTGCTTATCGTCCGCTTGGCTGCAGGTCTGCCAGGTGCGGCTTCAGCGTAGGTGACAAACAGCTGGCGAACCTCTCCCCAATTTCAGCCGCAAGCCCTTATAATAAGCAAGCGCCCTTCTAGGGTCCAAAGCATGGAGCCTGTATTCGGCCTCCAGGTGTGATTGGGGTAGAACACCGGCAGAGTCAACACCTGGTTAAGGTGAAACTCCACACCACCTTCGGAAGGAATTTCGGGTGGGGCGCAGGACAACCTTGTCCCTGTGGAAGACCAGGTAAGGAGACTCGATGGAAGCGCCTGAGCTCTCCCATCCTTCTGGCTGACGTGATAGCCACCAAGAAGGCGGTCTTCCACGACAGGCAGAGAGAGCACACCTGTGCATAGGTTCGAATGGCTTGCCCATGAGCTTTGCCAGTACCAGCAGTAGATCCCACGGAGGTGGGGTTCCCGCACTGGAGGAAATGTGATCAAGGCCTTTGAAAAAGCGCCAGACCACCTTCTCCTGCGCCATCGACTGCTTCCCGCCCGGTAAGCAGAGATGGCTGCCAGGTGCACCCTTAGGGTCGCGACCTAAGTCCTTGATTAGAAAGGGACCATAAATAGTCCAAGATGCTTGCCAAGGAACAGGAGGAAGGGTCCAAGCCCTTGCCCTGACACCAAATGGAAAACCTTTTCCATTTGAAGGCATAGCATTTTCTGGTCGACTCTACGGGACGCCTCAACTACATTGAGGACCCGTCGGAAAGACCCAAGGCCTGGAACTCTAGTCAGCCAGGAACCAGGCCATCAGGTGCAGGGATTGAAGGTCCGGATGGAACACCTTCCCTGATTGACTGAGAGCAGGTCCGGGCGAGCTGGAAGCTGCCGGAGTCCTGGAGCTGAGACTGAGGAGATCTGGGTACCAGAACTGGCGAGGCCAGTCTGGGGCTATCAGAATCACCTCGCCTTGTCCCTCCTCGCCTTGAGAAGCACCTTGTGGATCAAGGAAATGGGGAAAGGCGAAAAGAGGCCCGGGTCCACTGCCTCGAGAAGGCATCCCCTGCAGCGAGCCCTGCTGAGGCGGGCATGGAACAGTCTCAGCCTCGCTCTCCTGGAGGCGAACAGGTCCACCTGAGGTGTGCCCCAATGGGAGAACAGATGCTGTACTACCTCCGCAGGACAGACCACTCGTGGGATGCAGCCCCTATCGGCTCAGGGCATCGGCCAGGGTGTTGGAGGCTCCTGCCACATGAATGGCTAGGAGATCCGCCTCCAGGCTTTGCAGTGACCAAATGTGGAGAGCTTCCTTGCATAGAAGCATGGAGCGCGTCCCGCCCCTGGCGGTTTAGATAGAACATGGTCGTGGTATTGTCCGTCTGGACTCGGACCACTTGACCCCGGAGGAACGGAGCAAAGGCGGTGAGAGCTAGGCGGACCGCCGGAGCTCCAGCAGGTTGATGTGGCATTGGGACTCCTGGGGACCAGAGGCCATGAGCCCGTGTTCCCCAGATGGGCACCCCAACCCATCAGAGAGGCATCGGGTCGATAGAGAGACCGCCGGCTCGGGCGGACTAACGGGATGCCCTCCTGCAAATGATCTGGAACGGTCCACCACTGGAGAGCTGCCTCCACATCCCCTGAGTCACCGACACAAGCTGGCCCAAAGGATCGCAGCAGCTGTGACCACTGGCTGCCAGTCCCCATTGAAGGGACGCATGTTCCAGCAGGGCCCAACGGACCACGCTGGTGCAGGCGCCATGAGACCCAGGAGGCGCAGGAAGTCCCGGGCAGGCGCAGTGCCCAACCAGAATGATCGGGCAAGGAGAAGAACCCCGGCCTGTCCGCGGGAGCCGCGCCTGGCTCGAGAGAGTCGAGCTGCGCCCGATGAATAGAATCACCTGCTTTGGCTCGAGTTCGACTTGGCCTCGTTGATAAGGAGGCCCAGTTGAGAGCAGACCTGGAGGCCAGATCTCTGGACCACTCCGCCTCCTTCCTGGAGGGAGCTGCTATCAGCCAGTCATCCAGGTAAGGTACACCGGACCCTCGGCCGCCAGGAATGCTGTCACCACTGCCATGCATTTGGTGAAGACCCTGGAGCTGGAGACAAGCCCGAAGGGCATGGCTTGAACTCGAAAGGGATTCTTCCGCCGAAGCGAAGGAATCTCTGTGAGACGGACGGATAGGGACCTGAAAACGCTGGCCCTGCAAGTCCAGAGAGCAGAACCACACGCCGCGCTCCAAGGATGGTATTATCTGAGCCAGAGTGACCATCCTGAAGGTTCGAGACCTTAGGAACTTGTTTAGGTCGTGTGGAGTGAGAATGGGCGTCAGCCCCGTCCGTTCGGAACCAGGAAGTACCTGGACACAAACCCTGGGTCTGAAGGAGGGTCCGCCACCTCTCTTATCACCTCCTTCTGGAGGAGGAGATGCGTCGCCTCGACGAGCCGCCAGTGAGGCTGGGACTCAAGTTCCCGAGGGGCGACGGCCTGAAGGTGGTGCCTGCTCGAATTCCAGAGGCAGGCCTCTTCCCCACCTCCAAGACCCACCTGTCCGTGGTAACAGCGGACCAGGCGGAACGGAAGTGCGGAGCCGTCCCTCAACGGGGACCCAGGGTAAGGTGACGGAATGGGGGCGACACCCCTCAGCCCGTCACTGGGCAGGCTTGGAGGAGGGACCGCCGAGGGACCTCCTGGGCCTTTCCTCCTGCCTCCTGTTGAGAAGCGCGGCTTGGGTTTGCGATGCAAGGCCGAGCCTGCTGGGCAGGCGCGCCGGGGCACAGAAGGGCGAAAGGGCTTAGGCTGCGGTTTGCGGCCTTTGTCTCTCTGAGCGGAAGAGACCGAGTCCAAGGTAGCATTGGACTTCTCGATCCTCTGCAGGTGACCTTCCACCCCAGGGCCAAAGAGGTCAGTCCCCAAAAGGGAACATCCGCCAACTTGTGCTGGGTATCCAAGTAAAGGTGGATATCCTCAGCCAAGCCCGCCGACGATAGCCACCGCGGCCGCCACCGATCTGGCACATGAGTCCCCTATATCCAAAGCAGTCTGAGCTGCTGTTTGGCCACTGCTGCCCTGGTCCCGCACCTGCTTAACCGTAGTCTGCAGATCGGGCGGGAAGATGAGGATGACCTCATCCAGGGAGCCCAACAGGGCATGAGAAAAATGTGCCATGGAGGACGGCCGAACTGGCCTGGACGAAGGCGAGAGAGGACACAGCGTAGACTTTTCGCCCGACATAGTCCAATTTCTTGACTCCTTGTCAGGAGGTTTGTCCACATCCCTGGCGTTGCCGGCGTGCCGAAAGCGGTGTCGGTAACCAACCCCTCAGCAGAGGGTGTTCAAAACCGGACAAGGAACGGTAGGGGACCGCATACTTCCTAGCCATCCTGGCCGAAGGCGCAGGGCAGGAAGCAGGGCTGCCAAAGCTCCAGTGCCGGACCCACTATGGCCTCGGCCACCGGAAGAGCCTCCGCCGGAGAATCCCTCGGTCCAGAATCTCCGTGAGGGATACCTGGCCCGTTTGGAACGGGTTCGAGCTCCATCCCGTGGACTCCGAGATGAGCGAAGCAGTCCTAGGAAGGACGACGGGCTATCGTCCATTGACTGACCTCCTGAAGACTCCAAGTCCAGTCGCTTGGAGAAAGGAGGAATCATCTTCGGACTCGGAAGAGTCCTCGAAGAGCTGCCTCTGGCCTGAGCCACCCTTCACCTGCCGAGGTCGGTGGGAGTGAGGGTAACTGACAGCCGATGGGGTAGACCCTTAGCCGACCGAGAATCCTTGGTCGGGCCCCACTAGTGGCTGTGGAGCGGAGGTTCCACGAATCGGTGGAGCAGCTGGTTTTGGCCGAACAACCGGCCTGGGTATAGCTCCTCGGATAAGTCGAGGGTTGTGTCGGCCGCTCGGTGACAGCCACTAATGGCCGGGAAGGCGGCGGGTGGCTACTCCCGGCCAGGAGGAGCTGTTGCAACATGAGGTCTCGTGCCGTCGCGTAATTACGCGAAACCTCCCTCGTCCGAGGAGGAGGACGGCGACAACGCCGCTACCGCGGTGCCGAGACCGAGACCGCCTATGACGGTGGGATCGGTTGGACCCCAGAGGTCCGAGACCGAGACCGAGAGTCCCGAATTTCGAGGTCGGTGCGGGAGGTGTCGGCCGGAACCGCACTCCTTCGGCTCAGATGGTCCATCCGAGGGCTCCGGAACCGGAGGCACAGGCGAGCCACGGATCCCAACTCCTCCGGGGAACCGGGAGAGGGAATCTCAGCTGCTAAAGGCGACAGCCCGTCCAACGGGTCGAGAAAAATCTCGACTTATCGGTGGAAGTCTCGGTCAACTGACCTGGCGGGGGACACCGTGAGGCCAGTGGCGAAGCTGAGCGATCGACCAAGCCGACGGGTCGGCGACTCGGGAGAGGGACCTTTCCGCTCCCAAGAGCGTCGACGGAGGGACTTACCCTGTCCTTCTTTTTGGACCGAGAATAAGGTCCAGCAGGCGTGAGGCCCTTCTCCCTTAGTGGAGAGGACAGACAAAGCTCCTTAAAAGAAGCCGTTAGGAAGAACCCAGAGGAGCGGGATAAATGCCGCGGCCGAGGAAAGATACGCCCAGCGCCGCCTCCTCTTGAGGGCGACCATCCGCTCGACTGATCCGT